>CM053569.1:65353627-65427557 GCA_028646485.1 Cryptoprocta ferox
AAAGCACGAGAGACTCTTGAATACTGAAAACAAACTGAGGGCGGAAGGGGTAGGAGGAAAGGAGAAGGGGGGTGATGGTCATGGTGGAGGACACTTGTGGGGAAGAGCACTGGGTGTTATATGGAAACCAACCTGACAATAAACTATAAAGTTAAAAAAAAAGAGTAAAATGAGTAAGTATCTAGGAATGAACTGAACCAAGAACCCATAAGATTTTTACAGAGTATATTTTTAAAACTCCATTAAGAGACTGTCAACCATATATAAATAAAAGGAGAAATAGCCTTTGTTAATGGATGGATGGTTTCACACCTAAAAGATCTTTATTTTTCTCAAGTTTATCTGTAAGTTGAGCATTGCCAAATTAAATTTGAAGAGAAAGCTTTTTGAAGTTATTGGAAAGTTAGCTTCAAAGTAATGTGAATCCTAGTTACTTTGCCAAAGAAGAGCCCAAACTAGGATCTTCCTTTATCGTATGTGAAGGCACATTTCAAAGTCCCAGTAATAAACAGAAGTGTGGTGCTGGTGCAATCATATCTGCATATATGCAAAAATATTGCAAAAGTGTGTTGACTTGATATATGGTCATGCTGGCACCATTAATCAGTGAGTAAATTGTAGACTGTTTAATGGAAGGTACAGGGAGAAAACCTGCTTACCAATTAAAGAAAAAATCCTCTGAATCCTAACTTTACACTACATGGGGGTGGGAGACAGGTCAAGATGGATAAGAAAGTTAATGATTAGCAATGGATTGTGAGAGGTAGGACTGTAAGTCTGACACAAGAATAAACAAAACATTATGAGCCTCCCACATATACAAACTATATATCCAAAAAAATTGGAAGGACCCGAGTACATCTAAATTTTGACTTTTTGTTCAGCAGAAGGTCCCTTAGGCAAAGTTGACAGATCACAGACTGAGGAAAAATTACAATGTCTAAAATAAACAAGGGGTGATAGTTTCAAAATATAAGAAAACTCCTACAAATTAAAAAGATAGGAAGGCCAGCAGAAAAGCAAGCAAAGAATACAAATGGGCAATTCATAGTGAAACCCAAATAGCTAACACTTGTATAAAGAGCTGTTCAGGGGCGCCTGGGTGGCTCAGTTGGTTAAGCCTCCGGCTCTTGACTTCGGCTCAGGTCATGATCTTGTGGTTCATGGGCTTAAGCCCTACATCGGGCTCTGTACTTACAGTGAGGAGCCTGACTGGAATTCTCTCTCTCTCTCTCTCTCTCTCTCTCTCTCTCTCTCTCTGCCCCTCCCCTGCTTGGGCTCCCCCCGTCCCGCCTCTCTCTCTCTCAAAAAATAAATAAACAAATAAACTTTAAAAACATGTAAAATAAAAAAATCTGTTCAGCAATTTAATAAATGCAAATATTAAATTAAAAAATAAAAAGTAAAGATATGCCTTTACTTACATCAGACTGACAAAAATTAGAAAACCCAAGTAATATTGAGTGTTGGTGAAGATGTGAGGAAACAAAAACCCACGCAGAGTGACAATGATAGTATAAATTATTAAAAACCTCTCTGGAAAACAATCTGGCAGGACTCGGTGTCTTTGACTTTTGTGTAACCTATAACAGAACCACCCCCAGTGGATAAGAACACACACATACACACACACACACACACAAACACACACACACACAATTTCCTTCATGACAAAAGAGAATATGCATAAAAATACTAAAGTGTTGTTTACGAGATGAGAGGCAGTTTAGGAGAGGGGAAGTAAAATGTGGAAGGTTCATGCAATGGAACTTAGAAATATATTAGAGGTACATGTAACAACATAAATGAATTTTTAAAATAGTGATGGATATAAAACATGTTAAAATCAGAATAACCCTTTGGCACAATTTTGTTTTCTTCAAATTTAGAAAAATCTTGTTTTTCTTGAAAGTATGCACAGCAAAAACAATATTGCAATGATATAACCCCATTGGAGGATACAATTCAAGGATACAATATATAAAAAGAAACTGAGGTGCTATTATTAGTAAATCTATACACTGGCATATAATTTAAGTTACATTTTTATCCCAAAGGAGCAGACTGGGCTTTACGTTATTTTCAGTGCACAAATAAGATTTCTGATGAAATGTAGAGGAACTTATGTGTAGTGTTAACCATATTCCAAGAAGGAAGCTTGGTTTAGAAAGGGAATACTTGAAAGTTTAGAATACAGAAATATGAATAGATACATACTGTTGCATCTTGGCCAGGACTATTCTCATGCCTTACCTCTAGAAAATCTGAGTAAAGAGTCTGTTGCTAAGTTGAAGTGACATAAGGCAGCTTTGCAGATGTGTTGCCTGAATCCTGCACTACAGGATTTTACTGCAGTAATGGCCTTAGTATATTTTTTCCTAGCAAGGCATGAGACATCTCTATTTATTATAATGCATTACCACTATCTACATACATGAGGCTAAACAGGACTTCTGTCTTCTAGGAATGCAAATGCTTTGACAAGACATTTATTTTTCCCCAATAATTGTGTTACAAAGGAAATGTACATGATGCTAACTAAGCTGTCCAATTCAGTTTCTTTTGACTATATATATTTTTTTCCAGAAATGGATCTTACAATGCCAGTAGGAAAGCAAAGAGTGTGATAAACTCATTTACTTACTGAGTTTTCCATACACCGTGCTGCCATATGTTTTTGTGGTTACTTTTATTTGTTTCTAAAGACTTCTTAGGAAGATAGTCATTTGTCACTTGCTGGTAATGCACTATTTGTTCAGGGGAAGTGAAAACATGATAAATAAAAGTTTTCCTGATCAGAATGGAAAGCCAAGAAGAGGCTGAAACTTGAGGATGTATCCAAGCTTCCACATGTGGTTACATACACAGACTCTCCATGTGAGAGGCATGGTTTTATTTGTAGCAGCAGCTCATACACAAATAGTCCAACACACAGTTTGTTCATTAAGAATGAAAATTTCTTAGTATCAGTAACTGTGGTGTGGACACTACACTTTAGGACTTGGGTTTGTGGGAGTCCTGTGAAGTGCCTATTCCCTCAATGTAGCTTTTAGATGAAAGAGTGAGCAAGTATGTAAGTGGAATTTGAGATCAAGGGAGGTGGTTGAGAGGACTAAAAACCAAAATAAGTATCAACTTCAAATAGTACTATGAAGTTGAATATGAAGTCAGAGTGATCTAAAACACCAAATCCTTTAAAACCAGGGAAATCGTGGTCACATATTGAAGGAGACCTATTTCCTTGGCCTCATCACAGGAGACAGGAATGAGAATATGTTTCCAGGCCTTCAATAATTACTGAAAAGAGCAGATTGGGGTAAAAGAAATGGGTTAGGAGGATGAAAGAAGTACTAGTTGAGAGTATCAGGGATTAGCTGCCCAGGGCAATAAACTCCTTACAAACCCACAATCGCCCATTGATAGCCATAAATTCATTAGCTTGATATTCATAATCTTCATTAATTAAATCAATCATGCATTGACAATTTTACTAACTTTCATGGAAGAGAACTCTCCATGGTCCTGGGAATGTCATGTTAAATAAGGATTATCTCAGTTCTCTAGAATTTCATGGTATAAAATAGAAAGTCAATTCACTCCTTCATTTTTCTAAGTAAAACTATATTTGTTGAGTATCTACCACATGCCAGGTACCATGCAAGATACTGGGACTATAAACATGAGTAAAATAGACCCAACCGATACTTTCACAGAGATTACTATTTAGAGGGAGAAAGAGATATGATTTAAATAATCATAAAACAATTCCACGGTCATGAATAAAGATAAACACAGTGAATGAGTGACACATGGCTCCCTGAAGACATGGACCAGGATGCTAAGAAAGGCTTCCGAAGCCGAGGGAAGTAGCTTTTGAGCTGCAATCAGTAGAGGAGTAGGAGTTAGTTTGGTGAAGGTGGAGGAGATGACATTCCAAGCTAAGGAAGGAAAATTTGTAAAGATTATTGAAGGAAGGAGATGACATGGCATTTTTGAGTAAAGGACAGAAATGCCAGTGAGATTTTGGTAGACAGAGTGAGAGGGAGACAAATGTCCTTTAAAGTGGAAGAGAGAGAACCCTTGTAAGGCTTTGTATGAAATGTAAGGACTTTGGTCTCCTGAAAATAACAAGAAACTTTTGAAAGATTTTAAGCAGAGAGCAGTCATCATGCTATTTTTGTTTCAAAAAGATCTTTTGCTGCAGCCTAAGGCACAGTTTGGAGAACAGCCAGAAGGATGCAAGGAGATTAATACGATTTCTCCAGTAATGTGGATGGGAGTTGATAGTGGCTTGGAGTGGGCAGGTTACAATGGCCTTGGAGAGACTCAGAGAGTCATTGGTCACTGAATCAATGACTCAATATAGTGAGACAAACACCTCAAAAAGTGGGTTGAAGGAACAGGGACCCTGAGGGGAATCACAGAAATCAAACTGCAGGAAAGCATTTGCAAATAAGTGCTTCTTAACTGAATTCTTGAATAGGAAATTATTTGTTGAACAAAACCAAGGAGAGGATGTGGTATTCTACCACCTGTGGAAAGTGAGACGGGGAGATATAGAGCCAGACTAGGGCAGAAAACACAGTTAAGAGTTTGTGCTGGAGGCTTGCAAGTGTTAAGTATAGACCTGGTGAGTGGATGTGGGTTCCTTTAGAAAGGGTGAGGCAAGGATAGAAATTGGCCAGAAACTGTGGGGCACTGCCATTTTTGTGGGAAACAGAGAGTGGGAACCAGGAAACTGCACTGAGAAGGAGCCATCAGTGTTGTAGGAGGACACAAAAGAAGGGCTGGAACAGAGAAGGGAGGTGCCTCAAGAGTCAGACACCAAGAAGTCAAGCAAGAAGACAAAAAAAGGATTTTTAGTAACATGGGGTTTATCCATAATATGGTCCCCAAATACACCCAAACCAATTACTGTGCCATGAAAGTTCATCTTTTTTTTCTTCTTTCCTCCTCTTCCTCATTCATCTTTTACATTTTTTTCTTATTCTCCTTCATGTCTTCCTCTCCCTTTCTTCACCTTCCTCCTCCTTCTTGCTAACACACCTTGTTTTTTATAAGGGACTCCATCCAACACAATGGGTCTAAGACAATCATAGCAAATTCACTGCCTATCCCATGATAAGCCTGGAGATGGACTTGAGGCTCAGTTCTGACATGAGTTGCCAGGGCCAAGTGGCCAAGAGCCAACATGCTCAGGATGATGGAGTAGAACAGGAGAAGGCCGGGGGGTCCCTGATGACACAGCAGATCCCAGGACCGACTACCTGCAGGCTTCTTGTAGAATGAACCCTGAATGTCCTTTCAGTTAAAGCTAGTTTAGCCCTGTTTGTTGTTGTTCCATCTGAAAACATTTCTAACAGGTATCTTACCTAACTCTTCACTCACCCCTATACAAACTCTCCTGTGTGTTCACTTTTCACTTTATTTACTCTGATTCCTCTGCCAGGAATATCTTTACCAAATCTTTGCACATCCCAAATCAACCCAATTTCCAGGTATCAATTTCATTATGTGCTTTTTTCTCTTCTTTCCAGTCCTAAAGAATTATTTCCACTTCTCACCCCTCAACCATCAATTTCCCTTCCTCTAAGTCTCTTTGACTATTTAAAGTATAGGTATTTATGCACATGTCCTATATTCCTTGCTGGATCTTAATTTGCTCAAGGACAAGATCTGTGTCCAAATTATTTTAATTTCCAAGTGCTTAATACAATGTTTTGTCCATAGTAGGACCTTAATAAATTGAGCTACTTAATAAAATGTCTACAAATGCTGATATACATGAAGTTGGTAATAGAGATCTATGGAAAGTGTGGTATTTAGGAGAGTTATGATAAGAAAAAAAGCTCCTAGTAGAATAATCAAAGTCAAAGGAAAGGGTTAATAGCAATTTCATACACAGTTTCACGGCAAATGGCATATCACTGAAGTTGTGGACCAGTATCTCAGGGCAATTTAGTGATCATAGTATGTTTCTGGCATTTGGATGCTTATGGTGCTTAGAGATAAGAATGCAACTACTGCTGCATTTCATTAATAGCCCATAGATCAGGTATCCCAAACCCAAGGCTGTTTTTGTTAAGCCAGGGCCATGCAACATTGGCAATAAAAGAAGGGAGCCTGGGGAGCACAGACATAAGTAAGAGTGACAGATAAAGGATGTGAAGAACAAGGGCCACTAATCTCACTGGGTGGGACCCTTCACCTGGACAGATGGCATGGTGGGTGGTCAAGATACAGATGATGAAGTAAGGTGGGGGATACAAAGAAACATGTCTATAAATGCTGCTCTCAGCCTTTGACAAAGCTTCCCTTAAAAAAAACCCACTGCACTCCCTTCTTCTGCTTCCTTTGATCAGTGTCTTAGCATCACAGACACAGTTCATGCCAATCTTGCACACATTTCCTCTTAGTCCTTTAGTTGTCCTTCCCTCGTTCTAGGGGTTTTGCTTTCCTAACAAGTCTACAAGCTACACCCCCATGGAGAAAGCCACCTCCTCACTAAAGATAGTACCCAACTGTGCATACAGGAGTGTGGAGAGAAAAGGGAAATGAATTCCAAAAAGATCCTTCCTTAAAAGCCTATTGAATTGTGAAGGGGCAAGAGGGGGCATTAGGGTGCTGATAATGGCAATCTTTTCTTTCTTTTTCTAGGTGTTTTTTATATCAGTGTGTAACTTTGTGGGAATTCTATTTGACACTTAAAATTGGTGTATATTTCTGTATGCATGTTATACTTCAACAAAATTTCAACTTAAAAAAACACTTATTAGAAAAGCCATACTGAGAAATCTCTATTCAGAAAGAAAACCCATATGAAAACCAACAGGATTACAAGGGTCTTGCTGAGAGGTGAGGACAGTGAGGGACTAAATCAAAACCACTGTAGAATATTAACTATGTCATCTTGGAAGAATGCTTTGGAGATGGCCAACCACTTAGAATCACATCATTTTGGGGGCGGGTCCTCCCAACAAATCCATGAAATAGGCACATCTAACTGGTCCCCACTACACGAAGGGCTTGGCATGGCTCCAATTATGGTTTCAGCAGTCATAGTCTAAACTGACAGTGGACAGGACATTTGTGAAATGCAGCAAAGGAAAACTGGCGGTTGTGACTTGAATCGAGTGAGCTAAAAAGTAAAAGAGGATCCAAAAAGTACTGTCTAAGGTGGAGGAAGGAGGCGGAAAAAAAGGTCTCAAACAAAGCGTTGGAAACAAGGTATGCCCTATAACTAAGCAAAATTCCTTCCTCAGTTGTGAAGGCTTGATCCAGAACAATTCAGGTTTACCGAGGACTGAGAGGACCACCTTCCTCTTCCTTGTGCTTCCTCTGCATTTGTAGGGAGATCTCACTGCCCTCTAACCAAAATCTCCAGGTTTTCATAGACCTGCTTCCTTCCCAGCCCAGCACACAGCCTTCAATGACTAGGGGAGGAGACATTAAAGGAATTATTTCCCAGAAGTAATAATGTATCAGCTTCCCTATGGAAGCCCAGTCACTAAGCTATGACAGATGTCTGTGTTAGCTGAGCCTGAGAAACAACATACCAAGATGTTTTTCATCACTTTTTATGCTGTGGAACTACAACATAGCACCATCAAACACCAGTGCCTGAACTCACAGAATCTTTCCAAAGGTTACTTGATGCCACCTCAGCCCACACCTCTTTATATGTCCTTTCTGCAAGCCCTTGTTCTATCCTTGGCCCTTGCCATGGGCAGCCTGATATAGGCTTGGTAGAGCTTCCACAGATCTCACGTGGAACAGCCTTTCATCTGCTGAATAATTTGGTCCAACTGTGGGATATGGAAGCAGGTTTATAATAGAGAGGAAGAGAGGGTCATATTAATGGTGTCTCCTTCATCCATCCTGGGACACTACTTTAAAAAAAAGAGAGACAGATGATAGCTTTGTGGCCTCAACCAGTGTTATATAGTTTTAAAATGTGGAGGAAGGTGATAGTCTTCAGTAGAAAGCTTTGTAAGGTACTGGGAGTGAGCATCCACCTGAGGCATGGCATGGACAACTGTAGTAGGAGACACTAATCTCCTACTACAGGCATGCCAATCATTTCTACCTATTTGAAATTAGGTGGACTGGGAAGAATACCATTAAATAATTGTTGCCTTGGGAGAAAAACTGAAGCATTATTCTCTTATTCAAATAATAAGTATGTATTGAATCTTTACTGTATGCAGAAATAGATGGTTGCTGGGGTACTGATTATACTGGTTTTAGATAAACCCCAGTGAGTAACTCATAATGCACAAGGAGCATTTTATGCTTTGTTCACATTCTAGACTCAGATCAGAAATCTTCATCCATCTGGTTGTATCTACAATATCCAAGTTGGTTTCAATTTTGTAAAGTGAAACTGACAAACCCATAATAGAAGTATGTTTTTTCTAACCACTCTTACACTTTGGAAAACAATGGGAAATTATTCACACAGTGCAAAATTATCTTTATTCAGAAGATCACGTAAGCAGCACGTTCACAATCAAAAACATTTTACATTAGCAATAAACACCAGTCATTTATGCAAAAGCCTCCCAGCGTTGGTAGATATTTTTATTGCCTTCATTTTACTTCTATCAAAGAAATGGAGTATATGCTTTTAACCCATTATCCATTCTACATCAGGTGTAGGGTAGGGAAGTGCCAAGCTTTAGAAGAAGATGGGGGAGGAGGGGAGGGACTTCCAATCTTCCCTGTAAGGAAGCAGACTCAGACATGGTCACCCCAGACATCCTCTTCTGATTTCTAACGTTGCAAAGCAGAGGAACATGTATATGACCTCATCTCACACACACACATATCACTACATAACTAGCTATGGATTCTAAGGAAATAAAACTTTCATTGTTGTTTTAGGGAAAGGATCCAGAATTACAACATGTGGTTTGTTCCCTTGAACAAGTAGTTGGAAAGTCATGATCTCCACTGTAAATGAGAACATGCCAGTAAAATGGTACGGCCTCAAGAATAATGGTTCCCAAAATGTCCTTACACTAATGCTCAAATTATTGGGTATATTGTCTTGCATGATAGAAGAGACTTTGCAGATATGATTAAATTAATGATGTTGAAATGAGAAGATTATCCTGGATTACCTTATGTGTGTGCAGTCTAGTCACATGGGTCCTTAAAAGCACAGGATCTTTTCTGGCCTAGTCACAGGGAGATGTGACTTTGGAGTAATACCCAGAGAGATGCAATGTCACTGACTTGAAATATGGGAAGCACAAGCCAAGGAATGTGGATGGCCTCTGAGTTGGAAAGAGCAATGGAACATATTCTGCTCAAGAGTCTCCATAAAGGAACCCAGTCTTGCCAGCAGCTTTATTGTTAGCCCAGTGAGAATTCTATGGGACTCCTAACCAAAGAACTATAAGAAAATCAATGTGATTGTTTTAAGCCACTATTTGGTGGTAATTTGTTACAGTAGCAATAGGAAGCTAATACTATGGACTGGCAGATACAGGTTTTTTAGTGCCAATGTCTCAAACAAATGCAAAAAGTCATTTTGACTGTGATGTCAGTGATACTATTGGATATGGGTTTGGCTATATTTGGTGAAAAGACAGACAAAATCAGACAACAGTGCATGATTTCAACAACTGTTTAACAGGTCCCTATGATACAGTAGGGGATATTAACTGCTTATCAGTAGTTTGCTTTCATTAACAGTCACATAAAGCTATGCTCCTATTTTTACGATGAAAGCATTGCTGAGGTCCTTATTCTTTATCTCACCCAAAAAGCCCTATGTAATGTCCCAAATGGGAAATTTCTCTCAAAGTTTAGAACCAGGAGAAATCTTGCTCTTCACGATGAACTGTTGCTTATATTCCTCTAAGCTGATGTCAAGTACATGACTTGTTCCTATAAATTCTTTGTGAGTAGGAGCCTGTTCTGTGTTGCTCTTCATTGCCCTCCAATACCTACACACAAGTGATTTGTGCTATGCAAAGTAATTCACCCAAAACTATTTGTGAAGTGAATCTTGGCTGATGAGTGAATCAGAGGTAGATTTTGTGCATTGCCGTCATGATTGCCTTTTTTGCTGTCCTGACTTTATTAGTGGCAGAATTGCTTTTCTTGATTCTTCTTCTACCATTTTTATTTCTTTTTTTTTTCTGGATTTATTACATTTGTCTTGTTTGCTCTCAAAGGACTTAGCTTGTGGGGGAAAAGAACACTTGCATACTAATTATAATACAATGAAAAAGCACTAACTAGACATTCAAGTATTACAGGAACCAAAAGGAAGAAGTGGTTAAAAGTAACTGGTGTTTTTTTTTTTTTTTTTGAGGAAGAAGGGCATTCCAAAGTGAAGAAATGCCATTAGCCTAGATAATTATTTGGGGGATACTAAATAATCTATGGTTACTAGAGCATACACTAATGGGAGAAGAATCTGGAAAAGACAGTAGGAATAACACTGTAAAGGACAATGGCAGCTAAGTGAAGGAATTATGGCATACACTGCAGGCAACAGGAGATACTGAAGAATTTTGAGAATGCTAACCTGTTTATTTCTGTGCCTCAGGAAAACAGAACAGAACAAAACTCTGATGGCAATATGATGGATGGTTTGGAGAAATGAGAAAGTGAAAGTAGGGAAATCAACTTGAATGTTATTGTAATCGTCCAGGTAACAAATAAAAAGGATGAAGACACAGGTTGCTGAGGATGGACTCAAGGGAATCTAAAGAAGTGGAAACAACATGATATAACCAGTGATTGAATGCGAGGACTGGGATAGAGAGGAAGAGAAAATGGCCATGAGATTAGCACAAAGGTCATGCTCTTCACAGACGAATTTCATAATCTGGATATGTTGAATTTGGAAAGCCAGAACACCCCTACCCAGCATGCTGATGCAAATGTGCATGTGGTGGGGTGAGGAATAACTGAGGCACACAGATTTCAAATCATCTGAGGGTAGATGATGGCTAGGAAGTGTCTGAGGTAATTTGGGGAGAGTACAGGGGTACAAAGAAGACCAAGGATTTTACACTTAAAGGTAGGCAGAGAAAGAGAAGTCAGAAAGAGAAACTGAGAAGTAGAATGAGAAGGGAGAAATGAGAAAGAAGAGTTTAGTGTTAATGTTAGTTAAGAGGGGCCATGTCAAGAAGGAACGGGTGGGTGGTCAACTGGAATAAACTAGAAAAGTTACAGAAGGGTGAGAAATGGGAAGGGTCCACTGAATTTTGCAAAAGAAAACTCATGAGAGACTCTGAGAGGGCAGCTTGATGTTAATCATTAGGTATTGATAGAGCACAGAAGCAAGATTGTACATAGGACTGGGTGGAAAGGAGTAGTGAAGAAATGGAGCCTGTTCTAGATATGGGACAGATATGGGACAGAGAATGGAGGGACTAGATATGGGACAAAGAATGGAGGAAGAAGGAGGAAAAAAGATAAGGTATTTTCTTTCTGTATATTTAAATGTCTATAGAAGGCTTATTGGGTAGAACAATGAGTGGAGAGGGAAGAATATAAATATATGAGCAAGAGACACTCTCCTCACTGTCTTGGTAGATCATCTGGAGGCAGCGCGAGCAGTGCATTAGTGCTGGGCCACATCCCTTTGATGGCCATCTGCTGTGACCACGTGGGCTGCTACAGGGTGGACTGGCGACAGAGCTCTGGGCAGCCCTGGGGCACATCTAGAAAACTGGGACCACTTTAAACCCTCTTTATCTTAAACATAATATCCAACTGGGTTATATTGGTATTTAAAATGCATCCACTGAGGAAAAATGCTGTATTCCAGACATGACTCATCACTTAGCATAGTTATATTGTTAGTAAATACCAAGGATAGTCACTCAAGTCTATGATTTTTTTTTTGCATTTATACAGTAGCAGTGATTTGAATACTTGCACACAGTAAATGTAAGTCCAGTGCCTTATGTTTGCTACAGAAATCGAGCTCAGCTTTTAAGTGGGCACCCACACAACAAGCATTCAGAACATCTGTGAAGGTCTAGGCCCATGCTGCACAGAATACACAAGTGCAGTGATGCACATTTTGCATAATGGCTAGACATAAAGCGCGGAGAAAAGAGAATGGAGCTTGACCCAGATGGGGAGCTACAAGAGCAACAAAAGCTTTGGAACCAACAACCAACATGAGAAATGAAGAGACCCGAAAGGACCTGTGCAAATAGAAAGCTTTGTAACTCAGAGGGAATTGAGAAAGCAAATGAAAGACAGCAAAAGACGCAAGGCAGCCCTGAGGAGAAAGCCCAAAAGGAACAAAATCAATGTGGCATCCTAGGTTACTCTGTCCCTAGAAGAGTGATTTTAAGAAGAGAGAGAAGAGGCAGATTTAGGAGGATTTGGTAGGTCTATGGGGGCGGGACCCCCAAAGCCACTGAGGGGGGTCAGGGTATGAATTCTTCCTCCACAGCCTCTTCTTTCAGATATCCAGTATGTTTTCATACTGTATTCATAAAACTATACCAGGGGATTTAGCGATAATGCAGTTGTTATAAATGTTCTTTGCCTTCCCCAAATTCTCAGCTCAACCTCCTTGGAAAAAGTAAAGAAATAACATAAATTGAGTAACTGGAAAAAATAGAACGTGTAAGAATACATGCATGTGCCTATATTAGCATAACAAAAGAATAAGCAATATATTCTCAATTTTCTGAAACACCGAAATGTTTTGTTTTTCGGTAGCAATCATGTTTGGCATAGCAAACCCCAGTCCCTCCCTCATGACAGCCTGCGAGCCATTCCTCAGTGCTCCCAGGATGAACCTGGAATGATCACATTCCCTTCCTGGTGACTTCCCATCTCCAGGTTCTCTCTGATGACCTCCATCTCCTTCCCAGGATAATCCTACTCCTCCCTGTTAAAATCCATCTCTTTCCACACTGACATTAAATACAACCTATTTTTCAGGGTCCAACTACTCTGTTATTTCCTTGATCAAATCCTCCTCAATTCTTGCTCCCCTCTGTTTAGTCTCTTCTACCGGTATGTGATGTCACAGAGGTAACATCCAACTGCCTTCTGATCATTTCTTATTTTTTTAGAATAAAATCTGACATTTTTCTCCTGGGATTTAAACCCTTGTACCATCAGTCCCTTATTAAGAAAGACAGGATAAATGTCATTACCTACAGCTTTCAACTCCTGACCTAAATCTCCAAGAGAGCTAACAAGATTCAAAGAGCAGAGGATCAGAGATAGAATTTTGGGGTTCAAATCCAGACTTTGACACCAACTCAGTGTGTACTCTAACACAGGACATTAACTGCACTGGGCCTCGGATAGCTCATATGCAAAATACCAGGGTTGAGGATTATAGAGTTCTCTGTCACTCTGCAATCCCAAGGCTCCGCGACCTTGCTCAGTGACAGGCAGTCCACACACATTCAGATCTATCCAAACACACTTACATCAAGTGTTCACTGAAGTTGGTGTCAACTTGGAAATGTTAGATCTGATCTTCCTCTTGAAATAAATCATCAATTCTCCCCTCCTGTTATCAGTTCTTAGAAGATGCTTCAACCATGACAAGACATAATAAAAGGGAAGATTAATTGGTGAACTGAAAAATCCTTGCAGTGACAAGGACACAAAAAGAAAAAAAGAGAGGGAAAAAAACCTAGCTGCAGCATTTTTTTTGCAATCCTTGTTTATTTTAGGTTTTAAGGTTTTACTCATAGGATGACTAGCTTACATTCTAAAAGTATACTGCCTAAATTATTAACAAAGGGAAATAGTCCTAATCTTGTTATTAACTAACCTTGATTAAAATACCTATATATAGTGACTTTAAACCCCTTGGAAGATATGATGCTGTACCCTTTGCTGCTTTATTTCCCCTCCACAGTGGTACATGAAACATCTTTTTTCTTCTAAATTACCATAAATAAAATGTAATTTTTTCTGGAGACTTAAATTAAATGAAACAGCTCTTGAATAAATGGTATTGGAAGGCTGGATTTGGGAATCACTCACTGGCATTCTGTCATAGACCAGCAGCAAAAAGATCAGAAAATAGTTTCTACTTCAAAAGGTTGATACTTGATATCCTTTACCGAGGTCTTGCCATGGGACAGAGAAGATCTTTCATACTTACAGTAGTCCTCCGTGCAGGTGACGCTGCTATGTGCCCCACAGGTAGATTTAGGACAATCACACACACCATTTGACAACTACCACAGAACTATGTATCAAAAAAAGAATCCCTTCGTGGCTCTAGAGAATCTGAACTGATAAAAGTGGGAGGACAGAGAATAAGAAGGATTATTACAGTTGGAAATCAACTTCCTCCAGAAGGTGACATTTGAGTCAGTCTTGAAACTGTTATTAGATATAAATAAATGGTATTAAGGAGGAAGAAAATGCAGAAATAAATAGTGCATGGCAAGGGAAGTCTTATCATAATTACCACACCTGTCCTTTGTTCCATGTCAGTCATTGCCACTGATTGTAAGATCTATCAACCCTGAGACTGTCTTATTTATAGCAACAATCCCAAATCCTAGCACACAGCAATAGGAGTTGAATGAAGAAAAACACATGTGCACTTAGTAGATTTAATTATTAGTCCAATTCTTTATTCATCATGTATCTAGGTGTGTGTGTGTGTGTGTGTGTGTGTGTAGCTTTACAGTTCAGCCCTTAAAAGGTACAGTGAACTTCACCCCTCTGTTATGGACTGAATGTGTCCCACCCCCAAACTCATATGTTAGCATCCTAACCCCCAATGTGATAATATCTGAAGGTGGGGCATTTGGGAGATAATTCAATTTAGATTAGGTAATGAGGGTGGTAACCTCATGAGTGCGATTAGTGACCTTGTAAGAAGTGATGTATCTCCCTCTCTCCAGGCACAGGCATGGAGGAAAGGCCATGTGAGCACACAGTAAGAAGGTAGCTACCTAGAAGTCAGAAAGAGGGCTCCAACCAGTAGCTGAATCTGCCTATGCCTTGATCTTACACTTCCCAGCCTCCAGAACTAAGAAATAAATGTCTATTGCTGTAGCCACCCAGTCTATGGTAATTTGTTATGGCACTTCGAGCTGACTATGACATACTCATTGACTTTGGACTTGGCCACGTGATTTGCTTTAGCCAACAAGATTCTCTGCTGTGACCCAAGCAGAGACTTGAAAAGCACTTGTCGTGTGGCTTGTGCTTCTGCTAACACCACAAGGAACATGCAGCAGACAGTATGAGCGTGAAGGTAGAGTGTAAGAGCCGAGGATGCTATTGGACTCCCTAATATAACAAAGTTAAAGCAGTAGGACACTCCATGTGTTGGAGAGTGGAGTTGTCGGTAGGAATAAGGTGAGGGAAAAACAGTTAAGGGATAGTCCTCATAATCAAATTGAAAAATTTACATTTCAAGAGGGAATCTGAAGAGAAAAGCAATTCCATTATAGAATGTTTACAGTGGAGTTGGGTAAGATAAAGCACACACCAGAGACTACAAAATAAAGCATTCTTCAGAGGAATTCTGCCCTGCTCAATGACAAGGGTTGCAATCTCTTATCTTTACGTCACCTTTTTTGACAAAGCAACCAGTGATCTTGCTTTACAATGTGTTATATAACAACCCTGGCTAAAAATTATCCTAAATCCAACCCAAAGGCTTGATGATTACCAACAGTCCTTACTTGGGACTACACTCATAATTTGTGTACACCTGTTACACACACACATACTGGGAATGTTCTAAAAGCCCAATTAAAAAAACAAAACAAAACTAAGCAATAAAAGAGGATTTGAATCCATGAATGCCAAGTCAAGTAATGTAGTCACTTTCTCCTTAAGCACTCAGCCACTCCAATGGTACGTGCCAACACGTTTACTGATGCTAATCCTAAGAGTTTTGTATTCTGTAGCTAATAAACCCAAGCTGACAGTGCCAGAAACTCAGCCTGCAGAAGTTAATAAACTAAATTCCCTCAGGCTGGGAACCCACAGAGTCATAAATGTGCAAGGGCATTGGAATCAAAGCCTTAATGGCACTGCACAGGACTCCTAGATTTCAAGATCAAGTTCAAATTTGACTGTCAGTGTATGTTATCAGGATGTTTTGGGTCTCCACTAGATACTTTGAATTGGCCTCCTGATACTCCTAATTGGAATTGGCATTTTTAAAACAGAATGAAAGTCTTTGGTATGTCTCCATGGAAAAGTAAGTCTGGATCCAAGCAGAGACTTTTAGGTAGAAAATGAATTGTAGGATTAGTGGACCATTTTCTACTCCCCTAGCAAGAGTTTATCCTAAATTAAACTGCCTGCAAGGCAGTAGACACCTTTAACAACTAGAGCCAGGAGCTTGAGAAGACAATTCAGAGCATATCTAGAAGTCACTGTCCACATAATCTTGCCTTCCAGAGAACATTGCGTCAATTATTTTCACTTGTTTTTATTGCTGAAGCAGAATATATATCCTATCTTCCAAATTAGTTTTTAAGTCAACAACAGAAACAGATATTCTGCTTAGTAGTTCATTTATTTCTATAATTTGTCATTCTCCTTCCCTCAAATTCTATTTTTTTATAACTAAAAACCACTGAATTATACATTTTGGTAGTTTTATGCTTTTTGAAATAGCAGCCAGAAAGCATCTCAAACACTTTGAATTTTGTTAAGGTAAGAAACAGAGAATTTATTTTAGTCTTAGAGAAGAAACAACTTCTTTTCCAGATTATCAACTCTTTAGTTGGCAGCTGTATCATTAGGGAAATGCTTTTTTTTTAAGACCTTGAACTCCAATGCCTTCTTAATTGTGAAACTCATTAAATGTTCAGAAATGGCATTATTCTCTAAAGCTCATACCCATTAAGCACAGCACACCCATTGTAGTTATTAAGATACTAGGGAACCACCACAATGATGAGGAGGCAGGAAACTAGGAGGCCACAGACCATAATTAAAACATTCCCACTAAGAAAATAATTGCATAGGCAATACAGAGCAAATGAAACTTCTGCTCCCAAAAAGAGGAGCTAAAGTCAGTCCAATCTACTCTAATCACATTACACAACACATTTTATCTCTGCTTCCTTGAAAGAAGGTCTCTCATAGCCTCTCTGAACTCTTTCCATAGTCCCCAATACCACTGAAACTTCCCTTCATAATATCTCCATCATGAGGTCTGTTGAATAAATACAAGTGTGAATAAATGAATGAGTGGATGAGTATAAACTGGTTTTTTTTTTAAATTTTTTATGTTCATTTATTTTGAAGAGAGAGAAAGAGTGTGAGCAGGGGAGGGGCAGAGAGAGGGAGAGAGACACAGAATCCGAGCAGGCTCCAGGCTCCGAACTGTCAGCACAGAGCCTGATGCGAGGATTGGACTCACAAACCATGAGATCATGACCTGAGCCGATGTCAGACAGACGCTTAACCAACTGAGCCACCCAGGCACCCCAGGTATAAACTTTGAATAAGCAATACTAGTGCGACTTCCTACTGAACTCATTTCAGCAGTTTTATATGTCAGAGGGCAAGATGGTGGTATGTGGAATTCCTTTCTCTACAGTGCTGCTCCTTTTACAGGAGTTGTGTCCATCCCTGATGGCCTAGCAATGACACCCTGCACAAGCCTTGATACCCAGTGTTTTCAACATCATTCAGACAGGAATGAGGTAAAGACCAGAAACTAAGTCAAGTTAGTGAAACATGTGACTTTCCCCCTTTAGGTAAAGCTCTGGTGAGCATAGTGGGTATATCAGCTGTTTATGCCTAGTGGAAGGCAATATAAGAAGACATCATTAGTAGTCTAGTTTAAAATAGCTTATTTCTTCCTGCGAGTATTTATTTTTTTGTCTTTCCTTTAGTGTTCACACATTATAAGCAGTAAGCACATCATTAAAAGCTATTAAATTAATAAGGCATGATGGTTTTAATAAAAGCGTATAGCCACAGATAATACACACAAACTCAGTGTCCAGTGACTAGACTCAAAACTCCCTGCTTAGACCAATTTAATGGGACAAACTTTGACTTCTTTGTGCTGTGGAGTGAACCCTGGGGTGGCTTCAGCAGAGATGGGGCTCCTTGCCAAAGAGCTTTCTAGTGGGAAGCAGCAGGCTTGGAAGTCAGCCCTTGGGTTGACTAATAAAGGACTGATATTTATTGAGAAATATCAGTTCTCTTATCCACAATATACAATTCTTAGCTCATTGAACTATTGAGATATTAAATTAGGTAATGTGGATAAATGGCTTAGCACTGTTTTAGTCAATAAAGATACCTAAACCTTGAGTGCCTCAGTTAACTCTCTGTAGTTCAGTTTTCTTTCTGTTGTTTTTTTTTTTCCAGTTATTAAAAACATCTAAGATCCTCCTTGTCCCATAAAATATATTTTAATCTACTTTTACATATTCTTTGCCTAATCATTCCCCAAGAGCAGTTATTCTGTGCCTCCTATAAACCTTGTACCATTTGATCAAATGAATTTACTGAAAAAAAAATTAGCACTGAAAACATGAGCCTGTGTAATTCCCAAACATAATGCTGATTTTAACATTTCATTATATTCTGCACACATTTTTTATTTATAGTTCTCAGCTAGATTTTGTTTTCCTTTTGCTAGGATTGTGAATTTTTTTGACTATATAATCATGCTGTTATTCCATTCACTTCAATCTCTCATTTAAATATAGTCTTACTTTTTGATTCAAAAATATTTAATAAGAATTTACATAACCTACATGTAATTGGGCATGAAACAGTTACAGCAAAACTGCAGTGCAGCAAGCAAACAGTTTTAACTACAGCTGCTGTAGCAAAATATGATAATGGATAGTGAGAGATAAGAGGTAACCATAAAATAAAGTTTCTGATAATGGAGGGACAGATTTCCAAGGAGCCTTTAGACCAGACGTTGCTGTTTCCCTCCATAATTGCTACTCATTAAATTACTGATAGCATTTTCTGTTACATGCAGTTGCAAAAAGCATAATTGCAAAATTGGGAGAAATTTGCACTTCAAACATTTTCACAACTTTGTGAGGTAATAAGTCAGAACACTTGAACTAGCTACTACATACCAGGACAATAGTCAGAAGGTATGTACTCAGACTACGTCATATATATCATCATATCATAATCATATATATATATCAGACTATGCTCTGTCTCTCTCAAAAATGAATAAATATTAAAACATTAAAAACTAATGATGGGATTTGATGTCATTTGGTCTTGATGTTATATCTGGATTACTTGTGAAATTTTGTCAATATAGATGCCCAAGCCCCACCTCAGGTCTAGAAACCACTATCTCAGGAATGGAGGGAATCTTCTTTCATCGTGATTTTCTTAATTTCTATATCTATATCTATATCTAGATATCTAGATATCTAGATATGATATATATATCTATATCTAGATATCTAGATATAGATATATATGATATCTATATCTGTAGATATCTAGATATAGATATAGATATACCCATTCAGGTAGGCAATAGCAGAGATGAAAAAAATTGGATTTCTGCTCTCAAAGAACTTGTGGCCTATTGGGGTGGAGCACTGGGACAAGTATATAAAACGATAAGTGTTATGATAAAGAGGCATCCGGGAGCTATGAAATCACAGGGAAGTTGACACGTAGCTCCTCCACGAAGATAGGTCAGCATTAGAAAGAGGAAAGAAGGAAAGCCTTTAAAGTACATAGCAGCAGCACCAAGATAAGGCAGAGCCCGAAACGTTTCCAGAACACTGAGATGTTCGCTATGGATGAACAAGCAAAAGCAGGTAAGGAGGTGGTGTCTTTGGGATATGAGGTTGGGCTAAAACTTGGCTGGGGTATTGCTAAATTTATTGCAGCACTGGATTCCATTCAGCCAAAGTGATCTAACTTTACAAATTTCAGTTTAAAGATGCAATGCTTAAGCTTATAAAAATAAAAATTAGATTTTAAAGTAAAACATTGCCAACAATGAAATGGACCCATAAATCTCCCCAGTGGTTCAGTTGCCTTCCTATAATTCTAATAAGTTACAAAAGTGAAGTTCTCACATTTATTGATCACATCAAGACTCCTTGAAGATGGACGGATATTTGTCATTTTTCTGATAAGTTCCCCCAAACTCAAGTCTCACATGTAATTTGTAGCAGGCAATGGAACTGGCCTAAATGCAGCTGTTATAAAGAATGACAATAAGCACATTTCAGGCGAATGTGATAGCTTCACAGGATGTGTGGTCATAAAAGAACTGAATGACACTACTATTAATAACTTAAGAATAATCTCTTCTACCATGTCATTATTTGTTGAATTGTCACATGTATTTTGTGATCATATATAACAATGGAGGTATTTAAAACTCTTGAAAAAGACAGAATTTCAAATGAGCATTATCAATGAAACTTATAAGACAGGAAAGTTGCCATTGAGCCAACATGGAAATTTAATTGTCCTCCAGATAACACGACCATTTGAATTAAAACATGATATGTGTCTTCACCTCTAAAAAATATCCCATTTCCTTGAGATTCCTATTTAAAAAAAGAAGGGTGAATGAATTTTCATTTTAGAAAGCAGGTCCCTCAATTTGTCCCTGTCCAGATTCTCCTGATCTCTGTCTCTCTGTGTGTAGTATTTCCTCAAGCCTTTTCCAAATTCTGTCATCCATGAGCAAAGCATTGCTGTTCTTTTCAAATTGAGCAAACCCCATATAATTCTGAGTTTTTAATGATTACAAAGGAAACACAGGTTCTTTCACTCCCTTTGTACTATGTGTACCATTTTGGAAGCCAAACCAGAGCACCTGCTCTGCCTTGGTGAGATCGCCAATGCACCATGGCCAATGATTACCTGAGCTGTGTGGCAAGTGTAGGGAGGACTAATCAATACCTTTTATAATATTTTCAATATTTAAGCCTTTATTTTGAATATGTGAATTCTCTGATCTGGCACGGTCTGGGATTTGGGAGTTCTGGTCAATAGCTGAAACGAAGGAAAGAGATGGTAAGAGTGTGAAGGGCATTTGTGCTTGTGGATTCAGGCTGGGTCTGCATGAGGTAGACCGATTTGATTAGCCTGCTCACCCCCATTCCATAGCATCATGAGATACCCAAATGGTAGCAAAGGAATGCCCCAAACTGCCATTTAGTCTATTTTAAATGACCCTCCTTCCCATTCCTTTCATTTTTCCCCATGCAGTCTTTCCTCAGAAAAAGGATGTGGAATGAAGTTGTTGCCAGTCACCATTTATTGAGCCTTAAAAAAATCACAAGCAGTAATAAAAATAACAGGAGAACTGCCCTGGGAAGATTAATAATGTCTTTCTCACTTTTCCACCTCATGGTGTGTGTCAGAACTTTTCTCTATGTGTGTTTGTGAAACTGTAATAAAGGATATTACTTTTTCACATTGCCTGAGGTCAAAGATAGCACGTCAAAAATCAAATGCAAGTGAGCAAGACATCCTACTCAGCTTGTGGTTAGCCATACCAGAGATTAAACTTGCTTTCAAGCTTAATTTGAGCAATTTTTCAAATTACCACAAGAAGATGTTCCAAATACGTAACAAGTTAGCTACCGTAGCACCAAATATTCAGATGAAAGAATTTACACAAAAAGACTGAAAAGAAGAATAAGAAGGAGGAGAAAGAGGAAGAGGAGGAGGAGAAGAAGAAGAAAAAAAGAAAGAAATCCCATGACCCTGATTGAAGCATGGTGTGAACTAACTCCTTATATGACTTTCTGTCTTTGAGATAAATGAATACCAACTTATTGACACCCCTCTTTCTCTTGACTTCAGTGTCTACCTCTCCCTCTTGAAACTCTCTTATCTCACATCATCATTCCATCTATTTCATCTGATTCTCTCCTTATCTGACTTCCTCAGTCTCCTTCCTGGCTCATTTAATTTGCCCCTTAAATGCTGGTTCTCCCCACCCCCCCAGGACTCTGTCCTCAGCAGTTTCTCTTTCTGCTTTGCTTGTCTTATATGATTTCATCCTCTCTCATCACTTTATTTCCCAATTTTTTTTTCATCTGCAGGCCTGATCTTACTCCTAAGCTGACACTCTCATTTACAACTACTTCCTAATTAACATTATTGTCATCACTCACCCCTGCCCCATACCCATAGTTCATAAATCAGTTAATGCATTATCAATCGTCTGCTCACTCAGACTAAAGGACTTCCCTTCAGGCTTCCTATCTGATCTGTCATTAAATCTCACAAGTCGACCTCCAGAATCATTCTCAAACCCACTTTGTCTTCTCTTTTACCAAGGTCATTGTCCTATGTAGATTTTATTTTCTTCTCCCTGAATGAATGCTATAGCCTCTTAACAGATCTCCCCAGCTCCCCACTCTCATGCTTGACCCTATTCTCAATATTGCTGCTCTGTATGACACAGTCCACTGTCCGCTAGGCTCTAAACACTTATAGAATAAAGCCCAGACTTCTCAGGCATAGAATAAAAATGTACTCAAAAAAACTGACCCCAATACACATAACTTAATCTCTATTACCTACCTTCTAGTTTAGGAGACAATGAACATAGCACACAATGAATAAATGAATGAATGACTTTTTAAATGGGATTTAGCGTATTTGTGCTTTAAAAATGTTATTTTTCTCTCAATGTAGTGGAAACAAATAAAAATCATCTAACATGTCTGACCTGAAATTATACATACAGACTCCACATAGCTTTCCAAAGCTTAGAAATGGATTTTAAGAAAATACACCTGAGTTGATGCACGGATTCTCACTACCACCATTACCAATGCTCTCTCTAAGATTTCTGTCCCCAGTCTTATGCTGTCAGGACAGCACAAACAGGTATTAGTTGTCCCAGCATAAGCTACGAAAAAGGACCCAGTCCTGGGACAACTGTAGTCCTGTTTCCTTCTGGTTCAGGGGGTCTGGCTGGTCAGGGCTATTCACTTCCTGTTTAGTCAACAAAAGTAAGTAGTTAATATACAATGTTGTAAGTTCAATGATAGTGTTGTGCACAGGATTTGTTTGTCCTGGCTGGATGGGGGCAGCTGTCAAAAGTCCACAGCCCAGTGACTACCTGTCTACACCTGAATGCAGTCCCTGCCACCATCATTGCTGACGCTGCCCAAGCAAAAGCTGTGCCTGATCATCTGTGACTACGTCTCACAGTGTGGGCCCTTCTGCGCTACAGCATAAGGAAATGAGGGCTGAACACCAAGGTTTCCCCACTCTGGATCTCTTGTCTACATCTGATAGGAGAGGAAATACCTTACAAAGTGAGAAGGAAGGATATATATATATATATATATACACATATATATTATATGTATCCTCTCTCTATATATACATACACACATTTTGGAGATATGTATTATATATATCCTCTCTCTATATATATACACACACACATTTTGGAGATATATATATATATATATATATATATATACACATACACATACATACATTTAGGAAATATACAGTACTTAGTTTTCGTTAGGCAAATCGTCTTGCATTGCAAAGCCTGTGAGTGGAAATTTGAGATTTGAAATCAGATCCAGCTCAGAGTTAATGCTATGCTGCCTCCCCATTAAAAATCATAACAAAGAGATGATGGAGATCAGCAGAGGGCAAAGACCCCTCACCACAGAACACAAGACCAGTTCAACTAGTGGGGAATGAGGAATGGGTCAGGAAATCTTTCACGGAGAAGACCTTTAAGCTGAATGATCATGAAAAATGAGCAGACATTCTCTAAGTGGACCAGTAGGGGTGGGAGCTGTAGCAGGCTGGGTGTGAGGTATCCTGGGAACAGAGAGACTCGTGGAGACATGGAAAAGCCAAGAGTCTGACAAAAGCATGTTGTGGGAGATGAGATATGACAAGAGATCTGTCCAGGGAGGAAAACAGGAGTCCATCAGAGAGTGCCGTGAAGAAAGAGAGATGTTACCCCAAGTGCACAGGAAGCCAGCAAATGGCCTTACCTAGGAGGGCAGCACTCACAGATCTGTGGAGACATGTCAATAAGTTTCTGTATCATCCTTTCACTTCATGTATTAACAGGTCTGTTTGCTAGCAACCATGTGTGCAATGTGAAGGATAAGATTTGGTGGGGGTAAGGGGTTGAATTGAAACAGAGAGACCAATAAGTACAATACCACAAGAATGCATGCTCCTGACTCAGGTAAGGTATAGGGATAGAGAAGAGGGGACAATTGTAGGTGTTGGGGAGCCAGAATCTAGGTGCTATGGACTAAATTTTTGTGTCCCTTAAACTTTATATGTTGAAGCCCTAAACCCCCAGTGTGACAGTGTGTGGAGGTGGGGCTGTTGGGAGGTAATTAAGGTTAGATTTTATCATGATTGAATACCTTCGAAACATGATCTCTCTCTCTCTCTCTCTCTCTCTCTCTCTCTCTCTCTCTCCCCACCTCTCCACATTCACATTCCAAGAAAAATCCATAATGAGAAAACAGCAGTCTGCAAATCAGGAAGAGGGCCCTCATCAGACCTAGAACCCGCTAGCACCTTGATCTTGGACTTCTCAGCCTCCAGAACTGTGAGAAATAAATACCTGTTGTTTAAGCCACTCAGTCTATGATATTTTGTTATAGCAGCCTGGGCTGTTTAAGACACTAATAAATGTGTGAGAGGGAGAACAAGAGAAGAGGATAGAAAACTATAAGGGAGGAAGAAGAGTTTTGTGTAGGAATGGAGACTATCATTCTGAAAGTGATGATGGGGGGGGGGATAGGAGAATCTTGAAGGCCTCTGGGGTCCATAACACCTTTGAGTGAAGAGAAACAACACAAGAATTCTCAGTTACACTGTGGGTAACCTAGGATTTAATGGGCTAGTTGGCTGGTGTGGGCACCTGACCACTCTCCACAGCACAGACTCATTCAGTAAGAATTCTGAGGTTCTAATAAATGAGATTTCCAACTGAGTGAAATCTAACCTGTTCTCAAGTGAGGAATTCTCTGCTTAATATAGGATTTTGTCACATTCAACGTTTAATTGTATCTTAAAGCACAGGATGATTTCTTTGGTTAGTGGACCTATTGTCTTCTATTCTGACAAATCATAAGGAAATAATACAGTAGGTTTTCAGTTTCGGTTATTCTGTAGATTTCTAGATGACCTTTACTAAAGCTATCTTATAAATTTTCATTTGTTTTTCTTCCATCAGTTATTAAATCAATTGACATTTACCAAATGCTACCAAGGAACTCTTCCGGGCTAGCCAGTGGGGATTCAAAGATGAACAGGACCTCGTCATGGCTTACAAGTAGCTCACAGTTCTAGTTGAGGTGAATGAAATAAATAGATAGTTAACATATAATGGATTAAGACCAATGATAGAGTCCTGCACAGGCATTATGTCTGTATGGGATGGATACATCACCCAACCTAGAGCCTTCTTACAGAAAGTGTCACCTGAGAGGTATCTTAATGGATAAGTTAAGAGTTGGCTAGACAGCAGGAGGGGAAAAATATGGGGAGGGCATGAATGTCAGAAGTAGTGTAATACGCAAGGAATTACAGGCAATTAAGTGTTGCTGGAGCATCAAGTATGAGAGGAAGAATGGCAGTAAAGGATAATTTGAGCAATTATTAATATTATTGTGAATATCTAAATCAAGGGAGAATTTAGCATTATGTGTCAAAAAAAATCAATCAAAAATATGCAATGACAATGATGTCATGATTATAAATATGAAAAGCATGAGAGAGATTGGGTTTCTAAATGTCTCCGGCCAGCCATTCAGATTTTACAGTCCCCGTCAGTCCAGAAAGGTGGGGGTGTTCAAGTTCTCTGGGGATTAGTGACTTCTCTGTCAGCATCCTTTCTCCTGCCTCTTTGCAGATCCCTGGGGAATAATTTTATTCTGACCGGTTCTCAATTTTCCCTCCATACATTCTGTACTCTATAAACACTGAGAAAAAAACTGCTCTGATTACTTCCCCCACCTCCTCAGAGCTTACTGCTCACTAGTCCTCAGTTGTCTCCACACATCCAGGACTTTGAGATCTAGCTTCAGAGAAAGTTTCTTCATAAGTTATTCAAGAAATTTTTTTTTTTCTGGGTATAGTTCAGAGCTGTCCTTTAAATAGAAACCATGGCTTTTTTCAACAAGTCTTGAGGCATTCCTCCTCTAGAAACAGTTTGAAAGTATCTTGCGCTGTCTTTTTCTCCCTTTTGGGGACTTTGGGAAATCCCAACTCTCTGTCCTCTATTGTTTATGTCTAAACAGGAATGGTAACTTAATTACTTCTTCCCCAACTTTATCCTGAAGACACTATAACATGGCAAACTATGAGTAATTTTATTCCCTTTTAAGTTCCTGTGAAGAGAGATGTTATTTAAAATCCCAGTGTTGCTTTAAAAACATTAAATATTTGATTCAAAATTAAATTAAATTAAATTAAATTAAATTCTAGAATATTCTGGGCAGTAGTCAGGATCATTCTCATTGTTTCTCTTCATTCCTACTCCTTTACCTTGCTCCCTTGTTTCCTTGTTATTTAGAATTCCACTGTGGGTAAGGGAGACAAAAATAAGCTGACCAAACTTGCACAGAATGAAGTTTGTTAAATAACATTTCTAAGGTCGATTTATTTCTGGAAGTTAATTCTGGGCCTTTGAGATTATCTCTTATTTTATCTCTTCTTCTAAGAGCAATAACCATCAGGATCAGAGAGACAATACACATATTCTGTCTCTTCCCTCACCTTTGAGTAAGATTCTTGTTGAGTGCATCTAGGGTTTCCAGAACCATCTTAGTCCCTATGGGCACATCCCTCTCCTCAGAAACCAATACTGATCTATTTTTCTCAAGATTAAGGATGATTTGGAGTGAGTCCAGATCTGACAGGATGCTGCTGGCAGTCTGAGCCAAGACAATACAAACACTATGGAGACAGTGGGGGTTTCGGAGCTAGGATGTGGGTTCAAATTCAACCTCACTACTTAGAAGCTATATGAGTCTGGGCAACTTGATTTCTTTCTGCATAACTTTCTTCAGCTAAAGATAGCACCTATATCACAAGTTCGTTTTGAAGATTAAATGAGACACTGTGTGTACAACCTAGGATGGAATGGATGCTTAATAGATTATAGTTCTAATAATAGTGATAATAATAACAGAACTAATCCATAAAGATTTGACTCACTCCCTAAAATCATTAACCTCCTCATATTCAGTGAACAATCAGCTTAAGTAACACATTAAGTCCAATACTACATATTATGGTCTCTTGTGACCACAAAGGCTAGCCCCTGTGGAATACCCTGGATGCACAGTAAGGAAACAGACCCAGCAGATTAGAAGATGAAGTGGCGGAGGCCGTGTCTGAGGCCAGATTTGCCTGATCTCGGGGTCTGTGTAGTAAATCTCCACACTGTGTGCTCTACAGGGCAGGGTGCTCAGTTCCGTGAGAACCTCCTCAGTGCCTAGCATGGTGCCCAGAGTACGGCTACATCCAACATGTTGCCTTGCAGGTCATATGAATAGATGACCAATGTGATCCTTAATCCTGGCTGCACTTTAGAAGTATTTGGGGCGCTTTACAAAAATACTAATAAGCAGTCCCCAGCCTCATCCCTCCACCCTAACACTGTGGCTTATTTGGTATGGTATGTGGCTCAGGAAATAAGTATTTTTTAAAGCCTTTCCAGTTGATTTTAAAGAACTACCAGGTTGAAAAGCACTGTGGAAAAGTGCTACTTTACCTATATTCATAATAAAGATCATTAATTATAGTGATGATAACACTAATACTGATATGTATTCAATATTACTATGCTAATACATGGTTATACAACAGAGTGGTAGATTCATGATAGCAAGTTGGGTCTAAATGACATCATTACTTATATTTTTAACCGGTACCATATATATTTTATAGGCCATCTATATAGCATAGCTGAATACTGCATACAGCACAACTTCACATTCTTCTAAGGCAATGTACAGCCTGTATTAGGAGTGGGCACTGGAGCCTGTGACCTTGGCTTTTTATCAAGGCATCAAAAGATGGTAATTAAAAATATGCATAGACTCTGGACCTGGATAGCCTTGGTTCAAACACTGGACCTATCACTAGTCAGCTGAATACCAGGCTCTACTAGTTACTATTTGCTTAACCTGTTTCTCAGTTATCTCATCAGTAAAATGGGAATAATAATAATAATAATAATAATAATAATAATGGACCTTACAGAGTTCATTGTAGAGGGTTAAATCATTATACATGTATACTGCATATAATAGAGTCTGGCATATAGTAAAAGCTGTATAAGGTTTTTGGTTTTACTTTTATCATTATATACTTAACTGAGGCAATGACCAATGGTGAGAATTTCAGGAATTTTAGGAAGCCTGTCAGAGGAGACACTTTGGAATGTTTAATTCTTTGCCATATTTCTAGTATCATGCTGCATTTGTGGCAATTCAGTTCTGAATCTTTTGCACGCACAGTGAATTACATGTGTTAGTGATTCTCAGTGGGGGTGGTACTACCTTCTAAAGAGGATTTTGGACTATGTGGGAGCATTTTTATTTGTCACAAGGAAAGGTGAAGCCCACTCATATGTAGTGGGTGAAAACCAAGGTTGTTTCATGTTCCCCTCAAGGGAGGACTTCCCCACCCCAAATGGCAAGACCATCCTTTGACGAACATTTAGGAGGCGGTACATAGTCCAGAGTGATGTCTGTATAAAAAACTTTAATCATAAAGTCAGAGAGACAAGGACAATTGCAAGATTCCTTTAACCGTGAAAAGGAAATGAGACCAGAATATTTGGAGAATGAAAGTGGCAGCCAATGGAAATCCAGTTTGCTAGGCAGGAAAGGGGTGCTTCAGGGCAAGAGTGTAAATACCGCAATGCAACAAAAGTTAGTCTGGAAATTCAGGGCCCCAGGCTGTAGGTACAACACATTCTTTAAAAAGCTATTCTATAGTTATTGTGTCAGAATATGTAAGCTTATGAACAAAGAAGTATGTAAGCTTATGAACAAAGAAGAGACAGGAAAAAGTAAAAACAAACACAAGTGTTAGAATAATAGGACTATGTATGATTTTTCTTTCTTTTAAGAGTAAAACATCATGAAAAATCCATAAAATGAAAAAGTGACAAGCATCTAATGAACGTTCTAATAGCAGTTGTGAAGAAAAAGCTAGTGTTAAAAATAGACACTCTTAGACAGGCGAGTAACCCAAAACTGAAGATGACGGCCTCCTACTTTTTTTCAAAAAAATTGTTTTTTGAAGTTTTGGTACAAATTTTACATTGTTTACTTGTTATTTTGATTAATCAAATGCACTCTTCCTTAACTTTGCATACATGGGGACATTTAGAGATTGTGATTCTCTGGAGAATTAGGTGACCCCTCTTGATTTCACAATTTTCATAGTATTGACAGTTAATTTAGGGTCAGTGGATACATCTGTGAGTACTTTACTTTTCAATTTCAAATTCAACTTTTCTTTAGTGAAAACATTATGCGATTAAGAGAAGGTCCATACTGAGAATCCTGTGTAATTTAAACATGTTTCTAGTTATATCCTGCTGTCATTTCTAAATTATTATTCATAGGCTGTGAGCTGGCTGTTTACCATGAGAAAATAGCACTCTTGCTCAAGGCCAATATAAAATACCAAGTAGGTTTTATCCTACTTAATTCGGTGTTATACAGTGCTAAAGAAAATACAAAAGTACACATAAAAACCTCACATTTCTATACTCTTGATGCCTTTGATTTGCATTGTTTTCTTTCATGGTTATATTTCTTGTATGCTACTCTATACATGTTATCAGGTTTTGACATGTTTGTACCTTTAATTGAATTTCTTTTGGAATGAAACCTAGAACTCTCTTTTCCAACATCTCAGGATTTTTCTATCTTTTATTTGAAGTGGCATATTCTTCCCCTGGAAGTAACATTATTTTAATGTTTATTATACTTTCACCTTCTCTCCTTCTTGTGCTTGACTTTTTATGAAGGCACTTTTTCGCTTTCCCCAAAGCACACAGTATGTGGATTCATTTTATAAGTCATTTTTTTTTTTGCTAATCTTGTCCTATGGAACAGTTTTTGTTTCAGGTCTCAGAAGCATCTTAGGTATAACATAGAAGGATCACAAAAACCTGGTTATTTCCCAGCCTTGTCCTTATTTTATTAGCCACAAAGTACACTAAAACATAAAACATTCCTCCTTTAACCTTTTCTGCTTTTTCAGTTTTCAGATTTTGTCAGTCCAATAAAAACTATGATGTCGAGGGTTTTTTTAGAGTTTTCACTTTAGATACTTTTATTATAAAAATAAATTTATTTATGTATTTTCATTTGAGCTTATAGAAGTTAGTTTGTTTTCTAGGCACAAAGTAGGTTCTGAAAACTACCTATTTTTTCTAATATTTCTTTAAACTCCTGTATTTTATAGGTGGCCTGTTTCTTTGCCCAGAATGTCATTCTTCTATTTTTCTACACTTCTGGCCTGTACCCACATGAGTTCTTGCCTTGTTGATTATATTTCAATGGGAGTCACAACGATTGTTTTTGTTTCACTGCTGAATCCCTCTTTTCCATTTTCTTTCTCTGTGGGACTTTCTAGGTCGTAGGACATATATCTCCTAGAAGCCCCCTTCACACAATAAAGCAAGCACCCTTGTCTCCTAGAACTATTTCTCTCCTGCAAGGAAGCTCAATATATGCAAGTATAAAAGAGAAAGCTGTAAGAAACCATCCTGTTGGGGGAATTGTTTCCTGGGCTCTGTGGCCAGGATGAGAGAGCAGCAGTGCCCTTTGAGAGCCATGAAATCAATGAAAATCACAGCCTGTGCAGCTCTTTCCCCAGGAGCCTCTGCAGTGGCCTGCGAAGAGATAGCCCACGGCTCTCCATTCATCCCAGCACCAGAGAAACATTTCTCACTGCCCCTGGAAAAAAGAATGCACTGTCCTTGCCAAAGGACTCCAAAAGATGCCTCCGTGTGTGTGTGTGTGTGTGTGTGTGTGTGAATGAACATGTAAATCTAAGCGCATCCTTGTCCTTATTCCCGTCCTGGCAAGGAGCCTTACTCTCATGCTGCTCGGCTCCATGTATATTTCCCCACGTGACTGATACTCTGAACAGCTGTAACCAGCTGTTTCCTCCCCACACGAACATTTCCTGCACCGACTTTTCCCTCTGCCAGGGAGATCTGTAATTGTTTCCTCTGATTGCTCTTGTGCCTTTCCTGTGTTTTCCCCAATCAAAGCTGCCTCTAGTTGTGCAGTCGAACCACATTTCTTTCCATCCTAAAGTCACAGCGTACTCCTTATCCTATTTTGTCGTCTTGATGCAGGAATTCATTTTAAAACTTCCTGTGACCACTTTAGAGTATCAGAGAAAAGCAGGATATTACTTAGGAAACAAGAGACAGGGACAAACAGAGAGAAGTAAATAAATAAATAAATAATCCCAAGAGGTGTATGTGCAGGAGGGTGCAAAGGCTTTTTGAATTACTACAGAAACAAACAGATACTAACTGTACAACATGCACAGGCTTCTAACAAAGCTTCGACAGCAAACAAAACATGGTTGTATTCTATGCTTCCAAATAATAGTTTCAAAAATGCTTTAAAATAGTTTTAAAATTTTAAAAATGCCTCCAAATAGTTTTAAAACTATTTAAAGTTCCAATAGTTTAAAAGTTTAAAAATGCTTCCAAAAATAGTTTTAAAACATCCCACTTTTCTAAATTCCATCTGAATAAGACAAGTTACCACTCTGCCACTTGGCTGTGTCATATATGTATTTCTCAGTGACAACGATCCTATAAAATAAGTGCCATGGTTATAAAATCCTAAGCCTCTTACCTGATCATGGGACAGGGAAGTGAAATGCTTCAAATTGGTCCTAGTATAATTCTAAGGTGGATTATCAGCTATAAACTATAATGATGATAATAATTAACATCTAGTGACTATCTACCATGTTCCAGGTATTTTTCCAAATAATCAATTTCTTTTGTTTCATTTCATTCTAATCACAACCTCATGAAGAATGTGTTGTTTTGGAGAGGGGACCTGACGCTCATGACTTTGAGAAACTTGCTCAAGTTCACAGAGATAGTAAGCCACATTTGATTCCGCTATTCTTGTTTTTAACCACACTCTCTACTATGCTTTATATTAATTAGTTAAGGGGTGCTTTATATTAATTAGTTAAGGGGCACCTGGGTGGCTCAGTCGGTTAAGCCTCTGACTTCGGCTCAGGTCATGATCTCACAGTTTGTGGGTTCGAGCCCCACCTCAGGCTCTGTGCTGACAACTCAGAATCTGGAGCCTGCTTTGGATTCTGTGTCTCCCTCTCTCTCTGCCCCTCCCCTGCTCATGCTCTGTCTTTCTCTGTCTCAAAAATAAACATTTTTTAAAAATTAAAAAAAAAAACCCACTGTTTATATCAATTTGTTAAAATGTTTGTTCGTATCCTTTAGCGAAAATTTAAAATTTTCAATCAGTGAGGTTTTCATGGGTCCTTCGACCACATCAACCCAGGGAGCTCCTCACAAACAGTGCCCCTTCACTAAGGAGACTGTTCTCACCACTGAAGAACAAGATCTTTGGGAACTTACAAGATTTCGCAGAGAGGCAAAATGAAATGGATTTGGTGAGAAAGGAGCCGGATTACTAAGGTGGTTGTCAAAAGTCACCTGTGGGAGTTATCACCCACACAGACATTCGAGGATACCAGCAGGGTTTGGTTTCAGTGAACTCAGAGTGGATCCCAGGATTCCTATTTTAACAAGCAGAGCAGATAGAAGAAAAGGGCTGATGGGGACAAGCTTTCTTTGGGCATGATGAAATATTTTAAAAGTAGGTAATGGTCATGGTTGCAAAACTGTAAATATTCTAAAACATGTTGAATTGTATTCTTTAAATGGGTGAACTAAAGGGCATGTAATTGGATCTCAATAAAGCAGTTGAAAAAAATGTCGCAAGCAAAAATGACCACAGGGCTCACAAAGAATGGAGTTGGAATGGATCCTTTCTCTGGGCTGGAAGTGTCATGGTTTTTTCACTTACTTTGAATAATTAAAGTACTTTATGACAAAGACGTCTCCAGAGGGACACATGGTCTCTGTTCTCTTGTTGGTCCTTTCTATCCTTTGTTCTTTCTCTACATTTTGTATCTTTTTTTCTTGGAGAAGGGTGATATAATTGAGTATGTTTTAGTATCTTCTCTAATGGCTCTTTACCTATGCCTTTTAAAAAAATTATTCTTATAATCGTTGCTCTATGAATTTTAATATGCATTCTTAATTTACCATGATCAACCATGAATTAATATTATATGCTTTCACATATAATGTAAGAGATTTTAATTGACTTTTAAAAAATGTAAGAGAGGAAATAATCTTTTATATTTATCCCTTTAAAACAATCCTTATGAGGTTCTTTACTCCTTACTGTAGAACTGAATTTCCATCTGACATCATCTCCCTTCTGACTGAAAAACTCTCTTTGGCATTGTTGATAGTGTGAATTTGTCAGCAACCATTTCTCTCATCCTTTGTTTATCTGACAATATTTTTATTTAGCCATAATTTTTAAAATCTATTTTTACTGTGTGCAGAATTCTAGGTTGACAGTATTTAGTTTTGCTTTTGAGCACGTCAAAGGTTTGGTTCTATTTTCTTTTTGTCTTCCTTTTTTTTTTTTATATTGTCATATTTATCATTATTCCTCTGTAGGTATTGGTCTTTTCTTTCCGGCTGTACGATCATGAGCTCGTTTTCCATTTTCCATCCAGGCTCCCAGCTTCTGCTTACTTAGTAAGAGAGGGAATTCCCTCCCAAAGAGGGAATTACTAGACAAAGAGGATTACTTTTGTGTTTGGGGTGGCAGGAGATTCAAACACAGATTTGCTCAGCAAGTGCTGGTTTCCACTGGTCAGAGCAGACAGTCCTTCCCTAGCTGGTGGTCTCTTCCAACTTCTCTGAACACAGCCTAGAAACTGGCCTCACTTCCACGTACTTCTCTCGAGGGTTTTCTTTAAAATGTATTTGCACTCACAATTCTTCAAGATATTTAAGAAAAACTATGATTGTTTTTGTTTGTATGTTGCCTGGTAATTTCTGATTTTTATCACATGACTGGACATCTTGCACATCCTTCTTCCAGCTTGGATACTGGAACTCCCTTCTGTTTCTAAGGGGCTTCAGACCAGACTGAAGTTATACAACAGAACTAGGTTGGAGATGTCAGTGGTAAGTGAATGATTAAGACAATTAATTTCCTAAGAGTTCAGAGTAGGAACTAGGATTGCCGGATACAATACAGTACATCGAGTTAAACTTCAACTTCAGGTATGCAAGGGATACATTTTTAGTAAAAGTATATTTCAAATATTGCCTGGGATACAGTTATTTTGAAAAAATATTCCTTGTTTACCTGAAATTCAAGTTTAACTGGACATCCTATATTTTTTCAAACTTTGTCCCTAGGAGGAAAGGGGCCACTAGTAGGGAAAGAAGACTCTAGAAGCAAGTAAACATTAAGTCAGGCTCTTAAGGCAGGACTGAGATGTTCAAAAATTACCACAGAGAGTGTATGCAGATGAGACGTGGGAGAAATGATCAGAGAAATATGTCAAGTTCAAAACGCTTGAGGATTCTGAATGCCAATCTAAGAAGAATGGACTCTGTTTTGCTGCCAAAGATGAAAGACTCTCTGTAAGTCTCTCATTTTTGACCTCTTGAAAGGTAATGGTAGCAATAAGAATCAATTTTATGGTATAGGTCTTCCATAGCAAAGCCCTTTTCAGATTTTATAGGGCTTTTTGCTTCAATAAGATCCCATTTTCCTTTTTATGTTTTTCCTTAGGTTTTACAGTCTTCCTTTGTTCTGGTGTAAGAAATGATGATGGCTCTACCTCCAGGAATGTGAAACAAACAAGACTTTCTATTTCTGCCAAATAAATGAAAATCTAGATCGTGCAGAAATTGACAAATGCCAAACAATAGACTTTTAGCCATGTTTATTTGAAGCAACTTGCCGTACTTCAGTGCACAATTACAAATCATCTTTCGAGCTCTTCAGAATCTCAGACCTGCCAAGAGCTAATTAACTGCTCTGACAGTGGGAAGATGTGGCAACATAAGGCACAGTTTCTGAATGACTGTGAGGTATTTAATTTGAATAAAAGAAGACTTAAAAAGCAGCAGTGAGCAGGAGTGGTAGCAGGCAGAGAATGCCTGTTTTAAGTCTTACTTGATTTCAAAATCATCCACTGGAAATTTATACTGGGATGCATGTGTGAACGTGTCAGACTGCCGTACAGAGCAGATCGCAGTGACAGAAGGAGTGACTGAGTCTGTGTCGGTGCCGCTGTCCCAGCAGAGATGGACATGTCCTCTTGGAGTACCTTTCCTGCACCTCTGACCAGCAGTGGTCAGAACATGAACAAGGTTGCGGGGTACCTCGGTGGCTCAGTCGATTGAGTGTCCGACTTCAGCTCAGGTCATATTCTCATGGTTTGTGAGTTCGAGCCCCACATCAGGCTTGCTGCTGTCAGCCAGTCATCACAGAGTCTGCTTCAGATCCTCTGTCCTCCTCTCTCTGCCCCTCCCCAACTTGCTCTCTCTCAAAAATAAATAAATATTAAAAAAAAAAAAAGAACAGGAATGAGGTTGCTCAGTGCTTGGCATCATGGTCAGAACAGCCAAACTTCTCTAACATTTAAAGGAATCGAGGGACTGCTGTGTCCTAACTGATTTGAGGAATACACATATAATCTAATTACTACCCTCATCACTAATTTGCAGCTGTTTTCAGTTCACTGTCACAATCTAACACCTCACCCCAACTCTACTCCCTGGTCTGAGAAAGGGGTGGCAGAGATGGGATTTTTTTTTTCTTCCATCCCTTCTGCAAGGGCACTTCAGACAGGGTCAGCCTATTGCAAGTCTTCTGGCTGCCTCTCTTTGTCTCCTCCCTATTTTACTCCCAATTAACACTCACCTTATTGCTGGAAAGAAAAACAGCTTTTTATGAGGTGCCAAGAACTTTCCCCCATTATTTCATTTGACTCGGATAAGAATATCACCCAGGGTTAACTCCTATTTTTGAGATAAAGAAACTGAGTCACAGAAAGCTTTCAAATCTTGTGCATCATTCAAACTCAGGTGGGCTGACCCCAACTGCATTGGCTTCCCACCGTACCACACAGTCTCACCATATAAACTTGCCTTTCCGGTAGATTCTTCAGCTCCAGTTTTCTTTGTAACCAATGCCTGACCCAGTTATGATTTCACATGGAATGCAAGGCCCCTGTAACTTCCTTCCTACCCAGAGGTTGTAACAGTCCACCTCATCCCAGGAAGAAGGCTACATCCTCCTTAGCAGATCACGCGTGAGTCAGCTCACTGAACATCCACAATTTCTAGGTACTTCCCCTGATTCCAGCCCTCCCCCTGAGTGAGTGCAAGTAGAAAGTGCTAGTTAAGTCCATAGCCATGTGAATCCTTCCGCTCTGCGGGGATGTGACCATCTTTCCCAGCTCATGTGTGCCTTCTCTCACAGGAGAGAGCTGACTACGCATAAAAGATTTTTTTACCAATAACTCTAATGTTTTTGCGGTACGCACACAATTTTCCTCCTCTAAATAATAGCCTGCAACGTTTCATAGAACTTAATTTTCACAGAACTTGTGAAACATTGCAAGCATATTTAAAAGTATAAGAAAAATACAATATCTCCATAATTATCACCAAGATAGAACAGATGTTACCATAGTGCAATTTGCTCCAGATCATTTTTTAAAGAAGTATAATGTTATAGATATTGCTAAAATGCTATTTCTATTCCTTATCCCTTCCTCCCAGAAGTCTTCTCTCCGGAAGTTGGTGTGGATCATTTCCATGCATGGAAGTTTGAACTTCTATAATATGAATAAATTCACCCGTAAGCAATATGCTTGTGAGTTTTAAAGATTTATATAATTGGAATCCAGCTGCACATATCTTTTTACAACTTGTTTTTCTCCTACTTTTTATGGGTGTCTATCCTAGAGAAACTAGATGAGCTGGCTCAAGGAGCTATGTCTAAGAATTTTCACTGAATCACTGTATGCTAGTAAAACAAAAATGAAAACAACCTAATTGTTCCTCTCTTGTGCCATGTGTACATAAATGTGATTTATGTAATAGAATGCTAAAAATGCTAACCAGCAGTTAAAATGGATCAACAAGATCTACACATATTTACAGAACGTAAGTTCCTTTTTTGAAAAAAAAACAAAAAAACGCAGTTAGCCAAGGAAAGCAATGAATATAAAGTGAGTTTTTACAATAGCAGGTTTCTGTTTGCTTCTTTTTAAGATTGATCCCTTGATAATATAAAACATTGAATGACTGAGTACATAAATGTTCTTGGTGTTATCACTGGTGTGAAAAAAACAACAGCAAGTGTTTCAGTATTTTCTTCGTCTAAACCTCTGGCCCATCTTCGGCTCGCGCGCTGACCCCTGCAATGCAAGTAGCAGAAAGATGCAGAATTTTGACACTAAATTAAGTCATCATGTTAGCAAAGTCTCATTCAGTCCCTGTCACTGACTCCGCTGAAAACTCAGGATAAAGGAAGATACGTCTATCTTTCATCCTTAAAGAATTGTTCCCATCTGCTATACTTGTGTATGGCAATCAGATCAGCGATGCTTTTCGGAGACTTAGTCTTTCTTGCTGTCTGATTTTATCACATTAGTTCTTGAAAAGATGGTAGATAACTCATTTGTATGCAGGCCAGAATTTCCAAATTGGCAGCTCTAACTACCACAGCGTGCGAACTGCCATATATAGATGACAGTAAATTACTGTCGGTATTACCTCCAGCCTATTAAAGCTACCGTGGTAGGAGAATAATGCATGTGTGCATATTGCTACCATCAGTGGGTACCCAATCAATAAAACAATATTGCTCAGGATTTCAGCAGAGCAGAGGTCTGATAAGGTAATGGTAGCTTGGAATATGTTAATATATTTAGTAAAACCTCTATTAGTGGGGATGAGGCTGCTGTGAACGGGGAGAGCTGCAAAGTATGTTGGGACATGCACAGCCCAGAGCTGGAATTCTGCTAGAGAAACTCTGTTGTGGTTGAACCTGCAAGGGAAGTGATGTGTGAGTCACACAGTAAGTACTGAGCCTTCCAACTGAGTTTGTGAGGCCAAGCAGCAATTCTCTGATCTGCCGGAATAGGTCAGGTCATCCTGTGGTAGGCTTTTACTGCACACTGCAATCTTCTTCAGCGAGCTTACCACAACACGAAAGTAGGCAATTCTTTGTAAAATTATGGGATTAAGGTTTCTTTCCTCTGCCAGATGCTTAGCTGGATGGAAGGGACTGTGTCTCATGTGTCTGTTACATATCTCCAGTACCAAGCACAACTCCATGAACACACTTATTTAATAAGAGAGTCCTAAAAATAATTAAAGAGATAGGAGGGGACGCGTCTCAACGTAGAGGTCCTATTGGGTACCAGTCCTGATTAAGGTGGGTCTTCTCTGTGTCCCCACCCTACCTGTGACCAATCCTGCAGGAGCCATACATCAGCAATGCCAGAGGAGCAAAAAGCAGGAGCTCAGAGTGCAGGCCTGGATTCAGGCCATTTGGTTCATATTCAACCCCATTATTCACCTGCCGTGGGACTTTAAACAAGTTACTTAGCTTCCCTAAGCCTCTGCTTTCCCATTTGTAAAATAAATAATGGTTTCATGCGTTGTTTTTAAGGATGACATAATTCAGGCATTGCTTAGCATACAGCGCTTGCTCAAAACATGATTTCTATTATGACCGTTATTAGTCAAGATTAGAATCCATCCGTATCTATGCCTTAGGGCATAGATAGGACACGAAGCAGAACTAAGGACTAAGGACACTAGAAAAGGAGAGTAGGGGCCATCTATTTACTATAAATTTATTGAATCTGAATCACAAAAAAATGGAAATCAGTGTGGATAAACAGTGGACTTAGATTATTTTTCACTTTAGGCAAATGATTTTCACCCCACAGAGAGAAACTGTGCAAACACAGTGAAGAAACTTAAAAAGAATCACTGAACACTGGATCCTGCCCTGGAATTGTGGCACATGTGTATCATTTCTGAACTCTGTCCCTGGCCAGCCTAAAGGAGTAATCTGCATTGTCCCCAGGGAGCTCACATACGGCCTCTAGACACTTCTTAATACAGTGCGGCAGCCTCTTCTAACCAATTTCGTTCAGCACAAAGAGAGGACCAACTTGCTCTCCCTGATCTACACCAATCCCTTAGTATTTAAGTGAGAAAACTGAGGCCTAATGAGGCCAAACCACCTTCCTCTCTCCTGGTGAATTATTCCCCTACTCTTTGCATGATCCTCATTTCTGTTCAATTAACATTGTTACACAAAATACATTTAGACCAAATATCAAATACTAAATAAATTAACTTTTCAAAAGATCTTTCTTGAAGTCACATGACTAGCTGCCCAGAGACTTATGGGCTAATAACAAGTACTTGTGGCAAATCCACTGAGCATGGTAACAAAGAAAAAAAAATGGGGAAAATGTAGAGTAAGCGCAAAAATAAAAACTTTTTCAATGGAGGAGACATAATATTTGAGCATCACAGTGACTCTCCTTGATGTAAAGAAAGTCACAGAGAGAGAAAGAAGACATAAACACAACCTACTTTAGTAACTTTTAAGAAAGATCCGGACCATTCAAATCATCTTCCTGCAGTCTTGTAAATTCTCAAAGGTAAAAATAATAGTTAATGAAACGGCTAATGCTTTATTGCTTTATATGCCCCCATATTGATGTCATTTGACTTTGGTGTCAGATACAAGTGTACTTACATACACTGATCAAAAAGAAGCACTAATTGGGGAACTTGGGTGGCTCGGTCGATTGAGCCTCTGACTTCGGCTCAGGTCATGATCTAGCAGTTTGTGAGTTCAAGCCCCACGTTGGGTTCTGTGTTAACAGCTCAGAGCCTGGAGCCTGCTTTGGATTCTGTCTCCCTCCCTCTCTGCCCTTCCCCCACTCACACTGTCTCTCTCTTTCTCATATAAATAAACAGTAAAAAAAATTAAACAATAGAAGCACTATTTTTCAAGGTGTTTCAAGATTATTGAACTGGTTACAGGGTTTAGAGTGTTTGTGTCTTTGTTTTCATAAGGTTGCTGATCATGGCTGTTTTTCTTTGCTACATAATCCTTGGTTAGGAACTCTCCAATATTTTCATTCCTAGTGACATATATTGATCTATTTGTTTTGAAATAGTTTCTAAGAAATACATGAAAGTAATGTGAATAAATCACTGCTTAGAATTTCTGTCTTATGGGGACTAGGGGGTGAGTGAACAAGAACCAGCTTTCCAGACAGAAGTAACAAGAACAAGTGCAAAGGCCCTGAGGCAGGAATGTGTTAGGCACTTTTTAGGAATAAAACTGCATCTCCTGTAGCTGCTGCACGGTAGAGCTGGAGAGCAAGGAAATAACTGAAGGTAGAGGTCAGAGCTAGGTCAAATAGGGTCTTAAAGGCTATGGTTAAAAGTTAAATTTGAATTTAAGCCCCATGGAAATCATTGAGTGAGTAAAGCAGACAAATGCATACTTTCATTAACCTTTTTAAAATGATGGTATCATTTTTATTTGAGTTAGTGTTACTTAAGGAAGTAACTTAAATAGATTCAAGACGGAGACTGTTTCTGCTTCTCTGACACCTCCACACTGTCCAGTTCATAACAAGCTGAGAATAAATGTTTGCTAAATAAATAAGATCAAATGGCTTATTGAATGAAGACATGAATACAGGAATAACTGTCAATGTGGATAGAGTTCAAAACACATACTGCAACAAATTCTGGCCACATCTAAGTCTGAGTGAACAGGAAAAAGACTTTAAAATACTATGCATTTATGATTTATTGTTGTAGATATAATTAATTCCTGGATTTTTTTTCCTTCTTCAAAAGTTTGTTTATTCTATAGTTGTTGTTGTGTTAACATTCTTATTTTATTTAAGTATTTTCTTGCTAATTAGCATGCATTTATGTAGCCAGGATAATTAGGTTGAGTTACATCAATTTGGAGAGGTTAAATTCTAGTAATTATACATTTGCAATTTACAATTAGAGGATAAATCTGATGATAGTATACTACTTTCAATGAATATGATAATGGCAATTTAAAAAAGATACTGTAAGCTTAGAATTCTGGATGTTATTGACATAAGCAATCCATTTAGTCTATAAAAATGTTTGAGTTGAATATTCTAAAACAGGAAAGCTGTGAATTGATACTTTCTCACTTTATAGTTGCAAACACTATATTGTATCAATCTTTAAAATGTTTTCCAAATAGGCAGAAAGCCACTTAGGAAACTGCATTAGAAAACAGAAATTCCTTCTACATGCTAACCCCAGTACGTTGAAATATCCATTCCATCTTCACATATGAGTTACAGTGCCAGGTGTTTTTGCAAACAGATTGTACTCTGCACTATTAAATAGCTTTGTGATAGATAATTCACAGGTATATTTCTGTTTCAAGGTGTAAATAATTAAATTATATACTTGGCATATGAAATATCGCTGATGTCAAGAAAGCTTCCACTCTGACACTTTTCAGAGTCAGCAATAAATAACTGGAAATTTTCATTGATAATATACAACAATAATGCTTTTCAAAAATAGGTAAACCTTAAGATTCTCCTGACTCATCATGTGGGACTTTTCTCATATTAGAAGATTTAGAACATCATTAGGACATATCTGTGAACATCTTCAAACAGAATATTCTTTTTTTTTTTGATTACAAAAATTGTAATGTTTTATTTATTTTTCTTTTCTTTTTTTTAATTTATTTTTTTTATTAACTTTATAGTTTATTGTCAGGTTGGTTTCCATATAGCACCCAGTGCTCTTCCCCACAAGTGTCCTCCACCATGACCCTCACCCCCTTCCCCTTTCCCCCTCCCCCTTCCGCCCTCAGTTTGTTTTCAGTATTCAAGAGTCTCTCGTGTTTTGCCTCCCTCCCTCTCCCTAACTTTTTCCTCCTTCCCCTCCCCATGGTCCTCTGTTGGGTTTCTCCTGTTAGACCTATGAGTGCAAACATATGGTATCTGTCCTTCTCCGCCTGACTTATTTCGCTTAGCATGACACCCTCGAGGTCCATCCACTTTGCTATGAATGGCCAGATTTCATTCTTTCTCATTGCCATGTAGTATTCCATTGTATAGATAAACCACATCTTCTTGATCCATTCATCAGTTGATGGACATTTAGGCTCTTTCCCTGATTTGCTATTGTTGAAAGTGCCGCTATGAACATTGGGGTACATGTGCCCCTAGGCATCAGCATTTCTGTATCCCTTGGTAAATCCCCAGCAGTGGTATTGCTGGGTCATAGGGGAGTTTTATTGATAGTTTTTTGAGGAACCTCCATGCTGTTTTCCAGAGCGGCTGTACCAGTTTACATTCCCCCCAACAGTGTAGGAGGGTATTTATTTACTTTTCAGACAGAGACAGAGCATGAGTGGGGGAGGGACAGAGAGAGAGGGATACACAGAATTCGAAGCAGGCTCTAGGCTCTGAGGTGTCAGCACAGAACCTGAGGTGGGGCTCAAACCCACAAACTGTGAGATCATGACCTGAGCTGAGGTTGGACACTTAACCAACTGAGCCACCCAGGTGCCTCTTCAAACAGAATATTCTAACGAGCATTTAAGATATACTCTTGGGGCGCCTGGGTGGCTCAGTCAGTTAAGTGTCTGACTTCAGCTCAGGTCATGATCTCATGGTTCATGAGTTCGAGCCCTGCATCAGGCTCTGTGCTGACAGCTCAGAGCCTGGAGCCTGCTTTGGATCCTGTGTCTCCCTCTCTCTCTGCCCCTCCCCTGCTCCAACTCTGTCTCTCTCTGTTGCTCAAAAATGAATAAACATTAAAAAAAAAGATATACTCATTAGCATTATACTTCTAACAAGCATTAAAATGTTGCTGGACCAAAAAACAAGAAAAAATGAAGGTCCACATATTGATTTTTTAAAAAAGGTTATTTTATGAATCAAATAATAATAACTACTCTCTTTTTGACTTGCTTCTATGTTAATCCACATACACACATATATGTATATTTATATCTAGAAAGATTATACATCAATAATTATTCAATAAAATATGCTATTATCTTAGAGTAATTCTACTGACTTCATGATCTAAGAGAAACTGAAAGATACACCAGTTTTCTGAGTTTTAATATGAGAATACTTTTTAAACTCTGCAGCTTTCATTTATTTATTTTTGAATAAACTTAATTTTGGAATAACTGAAGACTTACAGGAAGGTTGGAAAGATAGTATAGAGAGTTCCCATATATCCCTTGCTCAGTTTCCCCCACTGTTAACATCTTACTTGTCTTGGAATCTGGAGATATATATCTACAAATACACACATGGCTCAGGAAAGATTATATATAAAATAAAAACACTTAGGGACAAAGATTCAGCTTTAGGGGCACGGAAAATGAGCAAATTGCCAAGTGTAAATATAGTTTTCCATGTATGTTGTGACACGGTTTTTAGACATCACAAAATTCAATCTAAGGGCTCAAGTTTCAATAACAAATCTGCATTCAAAAGACCCGTGGTGCATTTTAGGGTATTTCTACTAACTTCTGTAACAGAAGTTAAAAAGCACTGAGTTACAATATTATCACACAGAACATAACAGGGGTTTTGTATTTCTGCTAGGTAGCTTTGTGTTGCAAGATGAATTACATTGATTTTCAACATTTCCCAAGGGAACATCAACACTAATTGCTAATAAGCCTTGTACTGTGCCTAAAACAGATTCAAAATTTGCTGGATTCTATTAAATTCAGTTTTAATGGACCATACGTACTTTCATTGCACATTTTGTTTTTCCTACCTATACAGGAACATTTATTAACTTTGAGTAGAATTACAAAAATGAATAGAAATGCCAGTCCTCCCTTTGAGGAGCTCGAAATGTAAAAGAGACAGAAAGGAAGAGCAAACCAAGATTTCATAAAAGACCCAACGTGAGAAATGCTGTATGAGCTGAGCTTACAGAATGCGATGAAAACTTCGAGAACAATGTGGCTGGAGGAAGTAGCCTTTACACTGTAGGGATGACTAGAATGTTTTGAGTACTCAGTAATCTGAGAAAAGGTCATTCCATGGAAAAGAAAATGTTATGAACCAACGTTTGCAAAGCCGACATATGGAGTACATGTGCTCTGGGAAGAAGCTAGTTGTCAAATGGATGGACAATGTTTTCGAAGTATCAGAAGGACCTTCCATCTGACAAGCGCATAATGTCTACAAAGGCAAAGACTTGGAAAACCATCTGTCTCAGCTGCTTTTTCAAATCAAGATGACCAGCAGAACATGCTTTCTGCCTGTCCTTCTTACTGACAGCTGATTCAGGATCTGGAGCTAAGTTGTCAACAGCCATTATTGACATCTTCAAAGGGGTGGGTCGATAACTTCCAAACCCAGCCACACATCATTCTCCAGCCTCCTTTCCACGGGCAGATATGTTTTGACATGTTTGTATTTTTAAAATGTCTCATTCCTTTTTTAATAAACACTAATCCATTTAATGTGTTCATCTACACCGTTCTCTATAATTTTTCTTTCTCCTTAGGTTTGGCAGATAAGTTTTGGTAGAGATAGCGGAGGAGTAAACAATCCAGTCAAATGGTGGGATTTAAGACACACCTCTTTCAGAGGCAGCAGCCTCAACTAAGCAGCTGAATAACATGGAGAGATTAATGTTGACAGAGTCAGACTTGCAGATACTCAGACAGGAAGATGATGATATGCTTTGAGTTGTCTGTTGTAGTGCTGTTATTTTTGTGTCATGTAAAACTAGAGCATTTGAAGACCAGATAAAACTAGACTAATCCACTAACCATTCCCCTCTGGGACCTATCTATAGACACAATCCAAACACAAGAGACAGAAAATCTGTAGGTGATCAATAGTGAGCCTATTACAGTGTAGTGGCTTAGGTAGTTTGGCAACATGCCTATTTTATCCACTTGAAAGAGACTTGAATAAATCCTCCCCGAAACAAAAATTAATTGAGTATAAGCAGGTGCTAATGGCCATGGTAAGAAAAGGTAACCTATGATATATGACAGGCTCAAATTGTTTCTGATTATATCTACACGTGCCTTATTTAATGCAGTAAGAACTACTGGTGTACATTTGAATCAATGGTAAACTTCGCTTACATCATGACTTACTCAATATTTTTTATCAATCATTATCAACCTAGGCAAAAGAACTCATGGCTAGAAAAATGAGAAAATAGATTTTCAAATGAAATTAGGAAGTGTCTTGAAAAGAAGCGAAAGAAGAGTTACAAATCACGAGTGGAAATCATTGTGTGCTCAATCACAATAATGTCACACAATCATACCTCTCAACAAAGCTGAAATTAAGCAAAATTAGACAAAAAAGAAATTAAACAAAAAAGAATCACACAAACCACCCACCACCACCAAAAAGTCCACATAATCATTGTTGGAGAGAATTTAAAAGTCAGCATGCCAACCCCGCAACAGACGGATAAGAATCTGCTCTATCACCCGTCACTGCCAGTGGATCATCTCATCTCTGAACAATACTAGTGACAGAACTGGATACCTTGCAATATAGCTCTCTCTGCTCACATGTGAGCATTCTACTTTAATTTTAAGTCCTCCTGAACCAAAACATTTATCAGTAGCTTTTAGCACCTGAACTCCGTGTCGTTCCCTGAGTAACACAAAATAAAAAAAATATCTGTTACATCCAAGGAGCTTCCAAATATTTGAAGATGACTTTCTCATCTCTCTAATGTAGTCCTGTCTCCATAAACAGTCCCAATTCATACATTCCCATGTGCATGGTTTCCTCAACTTTCATGATTTTAGTCGCCATCTTTATTCATTTGACATCTATTAATCGAGCACCCACTACATGCCAGGTAGTGGATATTCTGATGGGCAGAATGACATAGTATCTGCACTCATGGAGCTTACAGTCTGCTAAGAAAGGCAAATGCTTTAAGCCAGATTATTAAAAATGTGACGTATGCTACGAAGCAGAAGATCATGGGCACTACTCAATTCTTCAAAAAGAGTGCCTTGATCTGTATGTAAAACTCCAAGAACTGTTTAATGAAGGCAAGGTGCATTAGGATGATTTACCACCTTGATCCAATTTATGATTCTTTTAATTTGGCCAAGACTGAAATAACTGAGAAATCACATAACAGAGTGTAAAGCAGTCATAGTAAGGCCGAGGTGAATCAAAATTCTGGTAAACGGTTCACAGCAACTGATGACTCCTGTAATTATACCATGCTTCTCCAGGAAAAAGTATAAACTATCCTGAGGAAAATTCCAAAGGAAGCCCTCTGGTTCAATTAGTTAGTGACTGTTCAGATGACCAATGTGCATATCAGGAATAGGTAGAAGTGGGTTTGATCCACTTCAATTCCCCAAGATTCTCCATGTGTCAAAAACAATGAAAAACAGCCAAAAGGAAATCCCCCAATTAAACTATTTTCTGCTAACAAGCTAGCAATTTTAAATCGATATAAAGCTTACTGAATGTGTAATCATATTCCCTAACGCATCCCCCAGCATTTCCTCCAACTTCATCCTGCCCAGTGATCTCCTCTGTTGTGTGTTTTTTGCTCTATTTTCTTGAGTATGGTGAATGAGTTGCATTATCATAATGAGTGGATCATATTGTGGTCTTCAGACATTGTTAACTGCAAATCAAATAACCTAGAACATAAATAAGTAAGCAAAAAGTAGTTGGCTTAACAGGTAGTGTTCTACTGAGCAACCATGTAATCTTCCTGCCTCTCTAGCTTTTCTGATCTTGGATATTTGGACTAGCAAATGCAGTGTCAGTTCTGAAGCTTTGTCTGTTGCTCCTAGCCTTAATGTCCTATGAATCTGAATGCTGTTAAGTTAAGCTTAGATTAATTTCCTATCACCATCACTATAATGTATGGAAAAGATACACTTTGCTAATTAGGAGACTAACCAAAATACAAAAAATAACAAATTTTTCTGGGTCTCAAGAATACTTGACTACAAATGAAATTAACCTATATTCACTATCTGAAACATTCAGTTCTTGGTATTCCATAAAATGTTTTTATGGCAGATTTTAACATAGATCTTCCACTCAAACATCTACCAAATAGCATAAGTCTGGAAAGAGATTACCCATATGATGCTTATTACCATTTCATGTGTTCTGGATGAGTTGTCCAGCTAGCTAAGTTAACTGTGGCTTGGAATGTTCTGAGAGTAATAATCAATGAAGAAAAATGGCAGATGACAGGGATGTTGGATTGAACCCAATTTTTGTTTTGCTAACTCAATAATTTCTACTTAACTTCTTGCCTGTCTTTAAGTGTTGTTACCTTTTTTTGGAAATTATCAAATATAAGTAGTGATGCAGCTAGCTGAAGGTCAGTTGAAATATATAATACCTACCGCTTTGGAGAAAAAGGAATTACTAATGTTATTCTGGGTCTTGAAATGTATCTGAGAGTATGAGTGTGTGTGTGTGTGTGTGTGTGTGTGTGTATAAATAACGTGTTCAGGATGAGATTGGTAAGGAAAATACACAGAACTCGAGGTGTTTTTCAAATGCTGTTTATAAATATTTACTTCCCTCAGATGGTCACAATGTACATGTTATTGAGAAAATGAATTGCAAACTGGTTTGCTTGTCTTCTAAAAAAATCTCATAAGAAAACATGTACTTCTGAGAACTGCAGCCTAATTTCTACGTGAATTGTCTATCTAATCTATGTCTATAATCATATATTATGCATGATTTGGATAACCATCTAAATAGTTACAGATTGATTTGAGGAATCCTCTGAGGCCCATCCCAGTGTGCTCCTTGGTAGCCATGTTGGAATGGCCATTGGATTTTTTAAGCCAAAACACACTTTTCAGCATCTGGGACTGTTTTCAAGAGAAAAGTGAGGGTGAACACATCCACCAGTGAGCACTTGATTTTCAGTTAATTGTATTTTATGCTAGGTATATGCTGCTTTAAAATTACCATAACCAGAGTTGTGGATGACAGCTGCCTCTTCTCTAAAACAAGTATAATCCAAACTAACAAATAAATTAAATTAATACGTTAATTAATCACCCCTCTCTTACTCTTATACAAGGTTGTTAGTGACATGTTTTCAAAACATATCACACCACAATAATGTTACATTCTTCCAAATGGCTTTAATTATTTAAGAATTGGATCAAAATTCCTTCTTCAGGGATTCAAGATTCTAGTTTCTACTAGAATCTTGACCTGTGTCATAGGTAAGTGAGAAGAGAACATGGCAGAGGTTAGTAGCCAAGACTCTGGAGACACACTGGCTGGGTTCTATCTCCTGGCTCTGCAGTTAACTTGCTGTGTGGTTTAGACAGGCTAACTCAACCCTTCTGAGCATCAGTTCTTCACTGATAAAGTGTGGATAATAACAGCATCCCCTTGTTGGGTTGTTTTAAAGGTGAAATGAGTCATTATTTACAGTGTTTGATGCAATATTGTATTGTATTGATTAAGGGGCATTTGCTTTGGGGAGGCAGACCAAAGACAACTATTGGTCTGTTGTAGAATATTTAAAATGTTTGAGATGTAACTGGGGCAGGCTCCCAGAACTTGTGCCTGTTAGTCCTCTGGGTCTGGGAAAGCCATACTTTTTGTCCTTCTCCTACTTCCCTACCTTACCTGCACTCTGACACCATGTATCATCCTTGGTTCACATTAATGAGTAGTTCTAAAACAACGTAGATGTTCAGACCATATTAAAAATAAGTAGCCATTTATTTGCTTTGAGTGTTGGAGATTAGGATTCAGGTTAATTCAAACACCACTCCTTTCAAACATCATTCATATGATTTTAACGAATCTAGATGATTTTCTTTTTTCTTAAATAAGGTTCTTATTATAAGTTCCTTAATAAGGTTCTGGCAAATAGTGAAGGCAAGCTAGAACTTTCATTAGCTCACTCAAATATGACAGCAACAAAAAGATATTTGTTCAAACTAAAGATTGCAATTCTATGGATAACAATATAACTTGGTTCTCTGATTCATGAAGATGGTAACTTTATAGATGTAGTGGAGTTTTTAGAGTACAAATTGATGCATTAGAGTAAGCTTTTAGCCTCAGTTTTTGATTTGTAAGGTTACAACAATTCTGCATGAATTAACAAAGGCTGGAAAGGTAGAGAGCAAGAAATGACTTAAAAAAAAAAGACTGAGAACAGCAAATCAGTCACCAAAAACACTATATAATTACCACCTCCCTCCAAGGTATAGGGAACAATAAACAGGCATTAAAACTCACTAGCAACCTCAATATATAGAATATTGAAATTAAAAATACATTATTTTGCTTTTCCGTGGGGTCTGGTTTATGATATTGTGGATACACATTGATCTTGTCGCTAAGAGTCACTTCAGTCAAAGCCATTTATATCCACTATTGACAGATCGCAAACCCAGTAAGGAAGGACCACATGTGGTGGCTTTCCTTATGGTCTATGTCATGGAATGTTTTAATATGGCTTATTAAATTTCAATAGAGGCAAGTTTTTCTGACAATTCAATAATGCATAAACGCACCAACAAGTAAAGGGAGCAGATGGGGGACACTTGGGGATTGTTCACTTTCTAAACTATAAACGTACCTCTCAGTATTTTAATACTTAAAACTCCCTCACTCTGAAGACATAATTCTACCTCTCTCCATCATGTATACATGTATACATGACCCAAAGGCTAGAAAAGAAAGGAATAAAAAAAACAGAACTTAAGTGCATTTAAAAGTTTATTGTTAGTATTATGATAGAAGTCAATGAAATCAAAGAAAATAGGAACTGTAGCTATAAATGGACATAAATGGACAAATCTTACCTAAAAGCCCCAGTATACGGCCATGTGTGTGAAATAGATCATTTTGACAGTCCTGAGTGCTTCATAGGTTCTAAATATTTTATGCCTTCCCCGTTTGTTAATGCTTCCAGTCAAATACAGCTATGGAGCGAAATACAGCAGGTTGACATTCTGGAAGTCAGACGTATTTAATAGACTATAGACAGAGTAAGCCTGGCTTCTAAACTTAGGTTTGTTGCATTCACTTAGAACCTCAAAAAGTGTTTGTAAACACAACACCGTGTAATCCTGGAAAAGCATGCAGAATAGTGGATCCTGTAACTTTTGAAGCATGGCTTCTAAAGGCCAGGTGTTTTTCACTTAAATGAAGCTGTCTAACCCCAGATAAGAAAAGCATTCGAGATTTCTAGCGTGCTTTAAATATTCAGAGTTCCTTCCAGAGATCACAGTATGTACATTTTCTCATGGTAAACATTAAAATTAGCAAATATAAATCCTATAAAAGAAAAAAAGACCACATGTTTGAAAATCCTAAGATAACATTTGCTTTTTCAACAGGCACTGATAAGACAATGTATGCTCAAATGAGGAACTGGGTTCTTCTTAGCAAGAGAACCAAAGAAAGCAAGCAGACTGGAAAGATGTCATAAATGGAGTTTGAGGGTTTTATATGCATTTTAAAAATCCATACTGTATCATATCCTTTATAACATTAAAAATTGATCTAGACTCTAGTTCAGGAGCTCTTCTTTACAAAAACCTCTGAGATTCTTATAACAATAGCCTTCTACATCTTCCATCATTGACTTGCAGAGTTCCCTCTTCTACCTCTGCTGTCCTTTCCCTTCATTTTTGTCCATCTGTTTTAAGAAGACCCTTAAGAATATCCATGCTATTAAAAGAATTAAGTGAACTATAAGATGATATGTATTGTACAATCTCAGTTGTGTAAAGAAATAGACAGTAGCAGCTAGAAGACATTCTCTCAATTGTGAGTGCCTTTTTCTTTTCTTTATTTTTTCTGCATTTTCTTTTCCTTAAAAATTTTAAATTTATTTTTTATGTAATCTCTACTCCCAAGGTGGGGCTTGAATTCACAACTCCAAGATCAAGAGCCACGTGGTCTACCAACTGAGCCAGCTAGGAGCTCCTCTGGATTTTCTAAAACTTCTAAAGTGTATTGGCATTGTTTTTATAATTCTAAAAGTAAACATTATTATAATCTTTTCATCCATTATCCACGTATCTGAAATCTGAAGATGAAGTTTTTTATAATTTTAGCAATCCTTCATTTGGCAGCACAACCCAACCTGACCTGGCAAGAAACTATCCATGGCCTTTATCCACCTTGTGAGAACTCTGATCTATTATTCTGCACAAACACTAATGTGCTGGATTATAGAATTCTGTCTCAGACTCCACTGGGTTTTTCTGAAATTTATAGTCACCATATCATAATACATTTCTAAAACTTAAAAATTCTGAATTCTGAAAGATATCCCATCCTGAGCATTTTAGATGAAGAACTGTGGACCTTTCATAAAGTAAAAAAACAAACAAACAAAAAACAAGAGCTTTCATGAAGCCTGAATACTATAGATGAGACGATCGTGATCCAATGCCATTAAAAGCTCAGATATGACCTACTAGACATTTTGTTCCATGACGAAGCAGGTCATAGCAAAGAAGAAACCAACAACCATTCATTTTTAGTATGTTGCAGTAAGTTCTATTTGCATTAAGAACTCCTGGCTCCTTACCTTTGAAAGTCCTTGAGATTTTGAACATGCTATAATTGGACATTATCTTATCTGATGCTTATAAAAAAACTCAGGGAGGCTGGACGAGCACTATTAGATCCTAAGGGCTAATGTTCAGAGACGCAAATCATCTGTCCTGCTAATAGTCAGCAAAACTCAAATTGAACAAGCTCTTCTGATTCCTGTGATCACGTTTTATTTTTTACAGCATACCATTCTGCCTCAAAACCTTGGACAAAAACTTAAAAAAGAAATTTTTTTTTACATTTATTTATTTTCGAGAGACAGAGAGAGATAGAGTGTGAACAGGGGAGGGGCAGAGAGAGAAACAGACACAGAATCTGAAGCAGGCTCCAGGCTCTGAGCTAGTGGTCAGCACAGAGCCTGATGCGGGGCTCGAACCCACGAACTGTGAGATCATGACCTGAGCCAAAGTCGTACGGCAACCGACTGAGCCACCCAGGTGCCCCCAAAAGCTTTTTTTTTAGGTTTCGGTTTTTAAAAGAAATTTTCACATCCTTTAAAGTAGACAGTGGGAGGTAGAGCAAACACTGAGTTCTAAGGTCAAACCAACAACCATGGAGTTCTGCCTACCCCAGTTAGGAGATCCTGACCTTGAATAAGTTGCTGAACCTCTCTGAACCAGTTTCTCATCTCCAAAATGGAAATCATTATAGGAAACTATAAAATTTTAATATATAGGCTGTCGGTGAATAAATGATTCCCACTATCTTTGATTTTCCAAAATAGTAACTCAGGCAAAGCAAGTGTAATGAAATTTTATTTTAGATGAAAATCTGGTTTTATTTGTTTGTTTGTTTTTATGCATCAAGTTTTTAGGGCTGGTTAGTCTGATAATTTTATATTTATTAAATTGAACTTCAAAGACTATCAGCAGTTTTGAGAAAAATAATCTCATTTTAAGTGCATGTCTGCATGGCTGGATCACTGCACAATTTATGAGTTGAGTTTTAAAAACTGTTTATTTTCTTCAACTGTCTTTCTCAATAGTCAAATTGTCATCCTCTCTGTGTTACACAATTTTTTTTAGCATTATGTATGATTTAGAAGTTGAGAAACTTTTATATACGTACATATTCCATTATATAAATACATAGTCTATATATAAGAGACAAAGAGAGACAGAGAGAAAGAGAATGACAGAGACAGAGAGACGCAGAGTAAGTTCACTACATGATTTCCTAAAATGCTTTGCATGTATAAACAAGTGAGGAAAGCACTTATATATGCATTTTTTCCTTTATCAAATAAAGACTGATGAATACATAGGACAATTTATTTAAAAGGAATAATTCAGGCTAAGTAAGAAGCAGTAATTCCTGGAGATGAAGACTGAGCAGGAGCTGACTGCCACCAAGAAGCATAGCACCAAAAACAAGCACAGGAAGAGGAATGGAGAGCACTGGCACAGATCGAGGGCATATCAGCAACCACAGAGTTTCAGCGAGAGGCCCTGGAGAATGCCAATTCCAGCACCAAAGTGCTTAAGAACATGTGCTATGCCACCAAGGATATGAGGTCTGCCCATGACAACATGGACATTGATAAAGTTGAAGTGTTAATGCAGAACATTTGTGACCAGCAAGAACTTGCAAATACAGCTATTTCAAAGCCTGTAGGGCTTGGAGAAGAATTTGGTAAGGATGAGCTCATGGCAGAATTAGAAGCACTAGAACAGGAGAAACTAGACAAGAATTTGCTGGACATCAGTGGACCTTAAACAGTCCCTCTGCCAAATGTTCCCTCTATAACCTTATCATCAAAACCCACCAAGATAAAGGAAAAGGAGGAGGATGACATGAAGGAATTAAAGAACTGGGTTGGATCCATTTAACTGGTCCAGTATAGGCCGGACCCAGCCAGACTCTGGTGGCCTGTGAGGTGGGTAGGCGTGTGCATGTGCAGGGCAAGCAGGACATGGTGAGGCAGGTTCCATCACTTTGAATCTCCCTGCAAAGCAGTAGAGTCGCATCACCATTCAGTCTGCAGAGCATGGTCTGCACCCAGCTGGACTGGATGGGGGGTGAGGAGGAGGGAGGGAGGGGGTGGAGTGGGGTGGGAGGTGCCTGCTGTTTATAATGTTGAATTTCTGTAAAGTACACTGTACTTGCCAATCCAACATTGGGCTTCTGGACTATGTCAACTTTGCTGCTGAACCTCAATGGAAAGGGTAAACTCTTTGCAGCTGAAATTTTCTGAAATGCAGCCTCTCTCCTTTTAAGTCAGTTAATTTGTTGCACATGTCTTTGTGAGACTTGCAGTGCTGGCAAAAAAAGTCAGTTTTTACAAATCCATAGGCTTTGGGGTGCCTGGGTGGCTCAGCCAGTTAAGTGCCTGACTCTTAGTTTCAACTCAGATCATGATCTCAGGGTTCATGAGTTCGAGGCCTGCCTCAGGTTCCGTGCAGACAGCGTGGAGCCTGCTTGGGATTCACTCTCTCTCCCTCTCCTCTGCCCCTACCCTACTTGTGTGCTCTCTCTCTCTCTCAATAAATAAATAAACTCAAAAAAAAAATTCTTGGAATGCCTGTGTTGCTAAGTCAGTTAAGGGTCTAACTCTTGGTTTCGGCTCAGGTCATGATCTCACATTTTCACGGGTTTGAGCCCCACATTGGACTCTGCACTGGCAGTGAGGAGCCTGCTTGGGATTCCCTCCCTCTCTCTGCCCGTCCACAACTCATGCTGTCACTGTCTCTCTCAAAATAAATAAACTTTAAAAAATTCTAAAATCATTAAGCGTTTCCTTGTCCATAGCTGTAATAATGCACCTGATTGGACTTTCTTTGAAAGCTGTATTTCTGTCCGTCACCTGTGTTTACCACTCTGCCCACCCCTCACTCCTACTCCCAGTCTCTTGGAGTTTGTGACATAGATTTAAAATAGATGGTTTCTTGTGAGAGCAAGTGATATTGCAGTGTTAAATTCCAGCTATACATTTTTCTAATATAGCTCTAAGGTTCTCATTGCTATTGGTGATAATTGATAGATAACTCATTGGAAACATATACATACATTAATATTCAGATGAAATTATGGTTTGCACTGTATATCTCAATTAATTTCATAAAAAGGGATAATTTGGAGATTAGGTCAAACAATAACTTGAAATACTTATAAAATTAAAAAATTCTAAGAAAGTTAACATATTGTGTATGCCCCAATATAAAATGACCATGATATACAAATATTTACCTAATATTTGGAAAGTTGCTTAAACTAGTTTGTTAAAAATAATGTTATTTAGAGATCATCTTGTGATATGAGAGCCTTAGCAACACTTAATTATAGGGTGTCTTTGTGAAAAAGTTTTATTAAAAAAAACTCACCTTAGGTATAAATGTGGCATATCACAGAGCAAAGTTAGCTATATCATCTTATATATAATAACTATTATATACAATAAGCAATTTATTAATTATAAATTTATCCACTTATTAATAGATTCAAAATGACAATTCACAATTTTCTCCTGTCTTTATCCACTAGTGGTGTCTATATGAAATAAAATTTATAAAACTTCATATCTTAATTAGATTCTGAATTTCAAAAATTTTAGAAATCTAGGTTGGTTTTTCCATTTATATTAACTTATCAAGATTATTTCCTTTTATTAGGAACAATAATACTTAATACTTTCCATTATAACACTTAATACTTTCCATTCCCCCCAACAAAGAGTCTTAACCTTAACTTTATTCAGATAAAGACTTTATATTTTAAACAATATTCCACCTATCTTAATAAAAAGTTCCCATTTATCTACATCATTTATGAAAAACTGTAATTAATGTTGGCTGGATTTGATTGTCCTATTTCCATTTGACTTGGGAGACTCATCATATAGATACAATCAGGACTCCCTCCGTATACTTTGAACATTTAGAGGGGTAAGGGTTGGGGAACCAGAACGGCTACCAGGATCAATGGATCACTGGAAGGTCTGAATTTCTGCTTCTGATGAATGACGGGAGAAGTCATGAGAGCCAGACATTATTCATTACTTTTACAAACAATTATTAGACCGTTACTATGTGCATTGCTTAGCTGTGCTCATGTGAGAGAATGAGAAGAACCCAAAGTACAAATTATTTTTTATTGTGTTCAGTTATTTTTTTCTCATGGAGTATTTGGGTTGACTGTTGACAAAAGTGCTAGTAATGGAACACAAGAGACACCTAGACATATCTGTTTGATGTCAACTCTATTAATAATCACCACTGCCTCAAGTAACAATGGCTGATAAGTGGTTAAATCAGAGAAAACAGATGAATTTGACTATATTTCACTAAACAGAATCCTAATGTTTTAAGACCATCAATATAGTTCCTAATAGACTTCACTTTCCAATGTGATTAAGTAAAATAATTCAATTTCACATTTACCAATCACTATAAACTAAAGATTCTATTTATGCAACTACCTTTCAAAAGATGAGATGACCATATGGCCTGGTATGCGAGATACTTCTGATTTATGCCCATCTTCTCTGGGTAAATATTAATCATACTATGTTTTATTGTCATCCTGGTTTGACTGATAAATTACACAGTCTTCTTAAGTATCATTGAGACTCACAAAATACTTTAAAAATCTCACCAGTAATAGCACCCTAGTAACATGAAGCATTAGGTTTCTCCTGTCTTGTCAATTTGCATAAATGCCAAAAGATATATATGGTTTAGATACCCAAATCACACGCATAAAAGGAAAACCTTTCACACTAATGTTTATGGTTGCAATATTAACAATAGCCAAAAGATGGAAACAACCCAAATGTTTATCAACAGATGAGTAGATAAACAAAATGCAGTATAAACATACAATAGAGTATTATTCAGCCTTAAAAAGGAAGAAAATTCCGACATATGCTACAAACTCAGATGGACCTTAAAGACATTAGGCTCAGTGAAAAAACCAGACACAAAAGAAAGCATCATGTGATTCTACTTATATGAGGTACCTGGAATAATCAAATTCATAAATATAGAAAGTAGAGAAGAGGTTACCAGGGGCTGGAGAGAGAGGGGAATTTGGAGTTATTGTTTAAAGGGTACAGAGTTTCAATTTGGGAGGATGAAAAATTTCAGAGATTGATAGTGGTTGAACAATAATGGGAATGAATTTAACGCCACTGAGGTATACATGTAAAAATGTTTAAAATGGTAAATTTTATGTTAGGTACATTTTACCACAATAAAAAAGAGGCATGTATTAAAAGTAGATGAAGGGGGTTAAAAGGTACAAATTTCCAGTTATAAAGTAAATGAGTCATGGGGACCTAATGTACAACATGAGGAATACAGTCAGTAATATTGTAATAACTTTGTATGGTGACAGATGGCAACTAGATCTATCATAGGGATCATTCTGTAATGTGTAAAAATACTGAACCACTGTGATATACATCTGAAACCAATAGAGTATTGTGTGTCAATTTTACTTAATTAAAAAAATAAAAAAATATAAAACAAGTCTTATTAATTTTGACATATGTTTTAATAATTTATTATAGCTGTTTGTATTGAAAACTAGTAAAAGCCAGCCATGTGTCAAGATCTTGATGCCACACAAGGGATTTTGACAATACTAGCTCTGTGTCAGGTGCCATAATCATATGCCTAAGATCCCTTCTTTAGGCTATTATTAAGACTACCTAAACTTTTGTCAGCTGACTCAGCACCTCAGAAGCATTTTGTTAGTTTCACCTAAACTTCTTTGACCTAACGTTTAATCTAAAATCAGCAGTCATAATGAATACATATGAACATTTTAACTCAGACCAGAACAGAAAACCTTTTCCCGATACGTCATTGTTACTCTCTGTAAGTTGACAACTGCTATTGTAACATCTCATCCCCTTCTTGCCACTCTGAAGTGCTGCCACATTTCCTTTACCACCGCTTTAAAGGCACTGTTTGTAATCTATGGTTTTTTTTGGTTTCTTGCCTATCAAGCACAACTATCTATATGCCTAAAATATTCTGGAATCTAAAGTTTTCCTCTACTGTAGTCTCTTACCATTAGACTCAGAACTAACTAACTAACTCACCAGATCCAATACTTCAGTCTGAAAGGTTGTTTCAGCTCCCATTTTGAGGGTAGAGTTTTAGTGGGGTAAGCAGAAACATATGGAAGACCAGGAAAAGTATTGCAGAGGGCAAAGAGTGGGAGTGCCAGTATAAAATGGAACTATCACTATCCCTAGCCTCTATTCCTAACCTGTCTCTGTGTCACTCCTCAGTTTCATTTCATTCATACCTCCCCAACTTGTATTGCATCTTCTCAGCTCCGTATAATTGTATACTAGAAGAAGTAGTGCAAAAACAGGATAATGCACTCAGGAACTGGACTCTCCAGATTCAAATTTCAGATCTAGCACTTACTATGTAACTTTGGACAACTTCCTTAACCTCTCTGGGGCTCATTTTTTAAATATAAAAAAGGCGGATATAAAAACAGCATCTACTTCCGAGAGTATATGTAAAGTGCTTAAAGTAATGCTTGGCAGATTGCTAGAAATCAAATATTATTAATTACATAGAGGAACATGATTCCTGCATAATTTGGCAATCCAATACTCAGTCTTCATGAAAAATAACAACTCGAGCTCCAAATGTTCCAAATAACTTACAAACCTCGAGTAACCACTCTTTCTTATTCCCTTTATTATATTTATGTAGTCATTGAGAGGAGTACATCTATTTTATCTATATTCCAGTGGTTGTCCTATTGTACAGTATAAAGGTGTTAGTAGAGTCAGAATGCTTGGTTCTTTAAAAAAAAATTTTTTTAAGGTTTATTTATTGTTGAGAGAACATGAGCAGAATAGGAACAGAGACAGAGGGAGACACAGAATCTAAAGAAGGCTCCAGGCTCTTAGCTGTCAGCACAGAGCTGGATGTGGGGTTTGAACTCATAAGCCACGAGATCATAACCTGAGCTGAAGTCAGATGCTTAACCGACTAAGCCACACAGGTACCCCCATCAACAGCAAAATACTCTTTAAAACATTCTTGAATAAGGTAAAACCAACAAGAAGAGAAATAAATTCAAAAAGGTACTAAAAATATGAAAAATAAGGATGAATATATAAAGTTTATTGTAGTCTAAATAAAAATTTGTTCCACCTACCAAGGAAGAGAATCATATCCATAAATATCTAAAAATAACTTATTTAATCTGTATTATCCAATATAGTAGCCACTGGCCACATTTGGATATTTAAATTAAAAAACTAAATTAAATTAAATTAGAAATTCAGTTCTTCATTCAGTCATAGCAGCACACATTCTGAATGCTCAATAGATAGGTGGCTAGTGGCTCCTGTAACAGGTAGAACAGTTACAAAATGTTCCCTTCATCACAGAAAGTTCTGTTCTACCGTGCTGCTGTAAATGATATACAACAGAGTGATAAAGGCTGACAGCTGGGAAAAGAGTGAATAGAGTGTCTCAGGGTATATATCTTATCCAGGGGGAAGATGTACACATTTATATACTCAAGACACTGATATGGTTAAAGAACTATAAATACATTATATTAGGGCTAATTAACCAAAAGGTAAAAACCAAATATAGATTTTATACTATTAAAAAATTCTATCATTTCAAAGTTAAGAAAAATAATTTTGTATGTAATAGTAAGATAATATAAATGATAATGTAACTATAGATGGATAAAACTTTTTAATAGTGACTCTCTGAAAAGATGCTTTAAAAATTGACTGAATAATATTATATTACCTGAGACATTAGTGACAAAAGGATACAGAACGGATTAAAAATAAAGTAAAGAGAGAAGGAAAATTATAAAATAATAATATGAACTATTTGTCAATAGTGGTAATTAAAGTAACTGACAAAATGGAATTTAAAACAAAAAGTAAATCAAAAGAAAAAATGAAGGACAATATATACTGCCAGAAGAAAACACAGGCGAAAAAGTCCTAATCACCTAATATCATAACTATGGATACATTTGTCTATATTGACATTAAAACTGCATCAATGATCACATCTATAGGAAAAACAGATTAAGAAACAACTATGATTGAAATTTTAATGCAACGTTTCCAGAAACTCATAGGTAAAGACAAAGTTTTAAGTACATATGGAACACAGACAAAAGTCCATGGTGAAATAACTCTCAAAGGAAACCTCAGTAAACTTCAAAGAACTGATATCATAAATATTATATTCACTGATCATATGAATTAGAAATCAATAAAAATAACTAAAAATTGCACGTATCTGAAAACTAAAAGACTTATGACTAAATAAATGAGCTAAAATGGTAATCGTATGAGTAAGTAGAAACAATTTAAAGCTAAATGACAAAAAAATGTACATATTGACAAATGTGGGACACAGCTAACAAGGGACACAGAAAAATTTCAGCTTTAAATGGATTTATCAGAACACAAAAGGAAAAACATTAGATAAGAAACAAGAAGAGGAAAAGACAATAAAGCCAAAGAAATAAGAAATAAAATAAAAATGAAAACAGCAGTCAGTGACAAAAACAAGAAACACTAACAATTCAAAGAAATGAACAAACCACAACTAATTATTTGAAAATACTAAAAGTTAGATAAACTTCTGTTAATACTTCTTTTTAAATGTAGATAGGACGTGATGGGGCACCTGCATGGCTCAGTTGGTTAAGTGTCTGACTCTTGATTTCAGCTCAGGTCATGATCTCATGGTTCCTGAGATGGAGCCCCACAAGGGGCGCTGCACTGACAGCATGGAGCCTGCTTGGGATTCTCTCTAACTCTCTCTCTGCCCCTCCTCCGCTCATGCATACTGTCTCTCTCTCTCTCAAAATAAACATAAAAAAAAAGAAAAATATATAGATAAGAGCTGAAAAGATCTAAGTAAACAAATTAAGAAAAGAAATACCTCCAGGTATGAGTTTAAAATAATATTATCTTCATCCAAATGTCAATAAATATAATAATATTTTTTTTAAAAAAGATACATTCCTAGTAAAATACAAAATGCCAAAACTGGTAACACTGGTGTAATGAATATGACAATGACTATTAAAAAATTAAAATATGAATTATTCATTTTCCTTTCCACCAAAAAAGATCCAAGGCTCAGACAGTTTTACAAAGAATTCTACCAAACTTTCAAGGGACAAATAATACAAACTGGATAATGAAGGAAAAAAGAAATTTGTATGGACATTTCTCAGATGTGAAAGAAAATCCTAATTAAGTAAATTAGCTCCTCTAAATCAACTAATTAACAAAAATAACACATTATGTTCAAGTCGGATTTTAGAGATACAAGTATGTTTTAATATCAGAACATCTATCACTTCAGTTCATCAAATTAATGAATTAATGGGGGAAAATATAGGATTTTTTCGGACAGAAAAAAGGTGTTTGATAAAATTCAATACCAAAATAAAAATTCTGAGAAAAGTCAAACTAAAGGGAAATTCCTTAACTTGATAAAGGCAGTGTACCAAAAACCAATACAAACATAATGGAGTAGCTTTGGTACATTTTTTTTTCAGTTTTATTGAGACACCATTGATATAAAACATGATATAAGTTAGGGTGTACAGCAAAATGATTTGACTTACATATATTTTGAAATGATTATAAGTTTAGTTAATATCCCCCATCTCATATAGATACAAAAAAAGAAAAAAGAAAAAGAAAAAAACTGCTTCCTTTTGATGGAAACTCTTAAGATTTACTCTCCTAACAATATTCATAAATATACAGTAGTGGTGCATATTTCTAAAAGAGGAAATGAGACAAAGATATTTCTTATCAATTTTATTTTATTTAGTTTAATTTTATTTTATTTTATTTTATTTTATTCCATTTTATTTTATTTTTTCTACATAGTATTGAAGGTCCTAAATAATGTAATAAGACAAAAAAAAAAGGTATAAGGATTAGAAAAGAAAGAGATAAAATAGTCATTACTGACCAATATATATATTTATCTACAAGGAAAATCCAAAAGAATTAACAGATAAACACTTAAAAATAATAAGACAGTTCTGGAAAGTTGTCAGATAGGAGATCAGCTTAAAAAATTCTTCTACAGTAGGAATAACCAAAGAAAAAATAAGATAGTAAGATATTATTCAAACTAGCAAAAAGGCAAAATATCTAGGAATTACTGCAACTGTAGTATAATGAATATGTAAGACATTACAAAGAAAATGTTTTCTCTTAAAGCTTATTTACTAACTCCACTAACAAATACAAAAGACCTAAACAAATAGCGATTTATACTCTGTTCACTGATAGACAACACGGTAAATACATTAACTCTATTATTAAACACATTTATAATGAAGACTTGGGGGAAGTGACTCAGATTAGAATCAGGCAGGAACACATACCAAGAAGCAAAATAAACACAAAACAAAATACCACAGCTATAGTAAGTAAAAATAGTAGAGAACTTAATTCTTTCTTATTAGGTTAGATTATGTGCTACTTAAAAAAAAAGAAGAGTAAAAAGCACATCCCCTTGCTTGAACCAATGAGACCTTAAATGATAGATTATCTACATTTAAAGCTGTAGATGTCATGACAAAAGGTAAAAACAAAGTAGAAACAGGACAGAAAACAAATAAACCAATAAGCCAAGTGTGTTGACCATCACCAGATGAAGCCTTCGAAACGAAGGAGGATTTGGGGCACCTGGGTGGCTCAATCGGTTGAGCCTCGAACTTCGGCTCAGGTCATGATCTCACAGTTTGTGGGTCAAGCCCCTCGTCCAGCTCAGAGCCTGGAGCCTGCTTCAGATCCTGTGTCCCCCTCTCTCTCCCCCTCCCTCACTCACACTCTGCCTCTCTTTCTCTCAAAAACGAATAAACAGTAAAAAAGTTTTTTAAAAAATGGAGGAAGATGTATGGCAGCTTAAGAGGACATGTATGAGCACTGAGGATGATTTTGAGAGCAAAATTTGCAAAAGCCATGGAAGTTCTGAAATAAGTCAGGATATCTGCAACAAAAGTATTGCACAAGCATTTACTGTCTCAGTTAATAAACTCTTGTAATAGCCACAAAGCTGATCTGCCTGCCCGTGGCACCCCACATCCAGATTAAAATTTCTAGAACACTGCATGTCAAGAGAGTAAGAAATGTCTGAGGGTGAAGATACCTCATTGCCATCTTTACTGCTCATCTTTACTACATCTTTACCTAGTTGTCTCTTGAAATAAAGAAAGGAGAGACAGTGTAGCTTTGAGAAAGGTACTGAAGAGCAGGGGAGCAAGCATGAACAGGTATGTGGGCGGAGGGAAAACCGGCCTGTAGAAAATGTAACAAGCCAGAATGAAGATGAAGGAGACAAAGGGCAACGCGAGGAGATGGAAAAGGACTGTGTGAAGAGCAGAGTTAGACTTCAGCTTAGGACAAGAGGAGGGAACCTTATTTTCTAAGACTGAGCAGAAGTAGCACACTTGTCAATATATTGGCTACACTGATTCCTACCACACCCACTAAACAGGCTTCCTTGTTGGCTGCAAATTTTCTCTGAATCTTCACCAGGTTTTCATCCCCAGTGAAGGTTGAACAAGGATCCTTTGATGGACATTAATTTCTGAACAAGACCAAAGAAGTCATAAAATTCACACACAAAGGGCACCTTTAGTTTGGGTTGGATTCTGTTCTGGTATTTATTTTCTGGGTCATTTCAGTGTTCAGTACGGAAGGTAACTCAGAAGACTGACAAATCAATATTCGAGATAATGATGTTTTCCTAATTCAAGAACTGCCCTGACCTTGGAATTGCATAACAGAGTAAATAAAATGCACATTTTAGGAAAGGTAGAGAGCATCCAATCCTAGTTACAAAGAGGAAGGCAGAATTCAATGAAAAAGTGGGTCCTGAAGGTCTTTCCATTGAAATCAGCATCCAAAAGAAAGCAAAAACGGCTTCCACCCCTCCCCCCATATTAATATCTGCTTCCCAACAAAGTAAGCAAAACAACAAAACTACAATAAACCAGTACTGGAACAATAGTTAATTCAAAGCAGTAAAGTAAAATGCTTCCCCAACACAAGCACAAGCTCACAGTTTAGCAGCAAACAAACAAAAGTGCTTCTCTGTTGACTGCACCTCATGCTTGGTGGCAATCCTTGTTCTATGCAAATGAACAGAGGAAACTGTGAAAAGAGAACATCTTTGATAACATCTGCCTGCAAATGTTCAGAAACACTCAGCGTTTGAATCCATGTGGCTAAGTACAAATGTTAATGAGTCTGCATTAGATTGGATGGAGCATGAAGACTGCCAAGTCTGACACCCAGAGTAACTTGAGGGGGCACAATCTGTGCGGGATACATTTTTTTTTTCTAACTCGGGATGAATGCTTAAGTGCAGACACACTTGAAGGAAATCTATTCAGTACCCAAAATGATGCTGGTATTTCTAATTTGCTTTCTTGCTTCCAGGCTCAATACCTGCTAAGTTTGATCTTTTTTTTTTTTTTTAACATTTATTCACCTTTGAGAGACAGAGAGAGACAGAGCACAAGTGGGGGAGGGGCAGAGAGAGAAGGAGACACAGAATCTGAAGCAGGCTCCAGGCTCTGAGCTGTCAGCACAGAGCCCAAACCAAGGCGACTCTGGGTGACAGACTGATCAGTGCTGGAAGAGACTCACTGGTGCACCCAGAAACCACAGAAAGGGAAATATGGGGCTCATAGCAATTGTAATAGGATGTAAATGTAATGTCACTCCACTTGTAAACGCAGCTTGCATTTGATTTTAGCACCATTATTCCCCACACAAAGTATAGTACAGCTAAAGAAGGAAAGAATTTCTATTATTTCCCTCCAGATGAGGATGGGACCATGACCTGGGGAAAGACATACGAGAAAAATGTGAAACTTGCTAACAGAAGCCCAGAAAATGGGCTGGAAGGAAGGGTGCGGGGCGGGGGGGGGGGGAGGGGGCAGCAAGCAAGCAGAGGCAAGCAGCCATGTCTGTATTCTCTCTATCATGCCCCTGCTCATGGGATCCACAGGATATCTTCAAATAGTGTCCCCTTAGATAATAAAGACCTTTCCAGTTTTGCACATTTATAAATACTCACTGTGGCAATTACTTTTGCCACCATAGGTTTCTAAGTTCACGGTTTCTAAGAATTAACTGAGGACTTCCTAATGTTGTCTTCACCGCTCTCAGTGGCCTCCATAACCTAAGAGTTTCACAGATTCTTCCTTGACCGGGAAGAACAGGAGGATTTACCTTGCAGCATCTATAAGTCATTTTATGTCATTGCTAGAAGTGACAGAAAAGCACTGTCCTGTCATCAATCAACACTTCAGGATGCCTACATTCACAGGTAAGTGGAGACGGTGTATTAATAAAACATCTCAATATTCTGCTGTCTGTGTGTATCTTTGAGCCTGGGAGAGTTTATGTTGCAAAGCACATTTAATTTTTCTTTCCTTAACTAAAAGGGGTACAGCTTTGTTTCTACTCAGGAGAAATTTTATGATGATTCTTTACGGAAAATTCAGATAAATTAGTCATACTTATTTTCTTGTTTCAGTGGTTATTCTGTGCAATATGATAGGTCATTAATGGTCCCATGATTTTGCGTATGCTTTTAGCCCCTCTACGCCAAAAGAAAGCTATTCTGCTTCTGCCCATAGTGATAATCTTACAAATTTTACATCCCATAATAGCAATTTGTAATCAGACATCTCCTTTGTAACTCATTTACCTCTACTTTAACCTCATAAAATGAAAATTAAAACGACTAGGAGAATAATATATTGAAGAATCTAAAATAATCTTCATTTACTTTGGTACATTTAGATTAAAATGTAATTATTAATTCATTTTAGTATGCAGCCCCCTTTTATCTCACACATCAAAATTACTTTTTTTCTCACTGTGGAGGGATCATAATTCCTTAATTCCGTTTGTGCAAAGTCTGTTGCATTTGAGAAACGTGAAAAATGCAAACTGCCAGGTCAGATGACATCTGTTCAGTGGCCTATGCCATCACCATTCACTCTACAACAAGGCACATTTCTGATTCTACACTATTTGTATGAAAAGCTATTTGACATTTATAACATTGTTATTTTAGGAAATTGATCAGCATGTGGTAACTTCTAATTAAGTGAACAAAATTAAGGTATCTGAGAAAGGAAAGTGCTTCCAATTTCTATATATATTATATGTTAATATAATTACTTAATTGTGTATTTAACAAGTAATAAGAAAAAAGATGAGGATTGAAATCTATCAATAGTTAACTAGAATTTCTACACTCATTAAGCTGGTGTTCACAGCTGTTTTATAACCACTTAATCTGACAAGAAAGAATGTAATGGCTTTATTCTGCCTCATTCAAAATATCCATATTAAATACTATTTAAATAAATAAAAGATGTCTGCCCAGTATACACCCTTCTCAGAAAATACCTTTATGCACAATTCTTAGCTCTGAATTCAACTCCACACAGGAGCAAGAAAAACTTCACCTGTTTGCCTTAATTAGAATACAGTTAGTAAGATTTGGGGTAAAAGACAAGTGAAAGGAGACTTTAAAAGAACTCTTTTTGACAGTTTATAATCTTCATTTGTTAGTGAGGATGGGGAGATACTGACTCTTCCACACACCCTCTAGTGGACTGTGAGATACATAATATCTGAAGGGCAATTTGACAATCTGTTACATTCTAGTTTTTAAATGTTCATATACACTGACCCAACAATTTGCTTTTGGCAATTTATCTCTTGAAGGAAAAAAAAAGGGGGGGGGGACAAGTGAAGAAATTTACATCTAAGAATATTTATTTCAGTATATCTTTATGAGATTAAAATACTGAAAATAAAATAGAAGACTATTATGTATTTTAAAGAATTACAGTGTTCATATAAAGGCATACTGTATAGAATACTTAATGACTAGGGAAAGGACTGCTTGTACAATTTTAATGAAAAAGGACTACAAAACAGTTTTTGTAGTATGATATGAAGTTAGGAAAACTTACACTTGCTTAGATGTATATCTTAGAAAAATTCGTAAAATGTTGTACATCAAAAATCATTATTTATCACCAGAGAGGGAATCTTTATATTTTAAATATTTAAAAAATATTTTCTACATTTCTAATGAACATATATTACTTTGTAATCTTTGATAACAATCCATATTAATTTCTAATCAGTTTAAGGGGGTGAAAAGAGGTGAACTTTATCTTTGGGCCACTTATATATGCTTATATATGCAGACACAACTAATTAAAAATTAGCATAGTTATTTGTAGCAACAACTCCTTTTCAATGGGGTTTGGAAGAGATTAAAAGTATTCTTTTTTGCTTTACACCTCTACTTAAGTTGGCTATTTTTATTTTATATATGATCCACTTGCCCAGCAATCCAATTCCCATGCCCCTCATGTTGTAACTCTGTCAGCATGTGGATTTGGTAAGTAAGGGCACACAAAAAGGAAGCTGTGTTGGGAGAGATTTTATTGTGTCTACAACCTTTAGTTGTCAGCATCTATTGTTGCTGTGAATCACCAACTGGTTATTAGGCCCCCAGGAGGAATTGCCTTTAACCATCAAAAAGCCTAGCCTCCAGATCCAATAAAGTCTTCACGCTTCCGGTAGCCAAAGGCAGGCCACAAAAAAAGCCCAGCAAACCCTAGGGTAGAATTTCAGAGCCTGATTTGTCTTACCTCAGCAGCTAGAGGTGTTAGTGAAATTTGTCAATTTATCAGAAATCTCCACTTTATTTTCATCCTTTTTTCCTATCCTCCCCTCTTCCTCCCCGTCCTCATCCTCCATCCTTCCATCCATTGTCCAGGGCTCAGTGTCTTCAAGCCCTCTCCTGGCTAACGTCTGCTATTGGGAAGGGGAACATATCTTGATGTGAAAGAATGATTGATGTATCTCAAAGCTCCTTCAGTGTTAACAGATGTTCTGTGAAAAACTGGGGAAGAGAGAAGTGTTCAGGTCAGCTGGTTTATTTTTTAACCACAGAATGTGTAAGCTCCTTAATGCACATGGGTATAGTTGATTTTCAAGAGAGGCCTACACACTGAATGCTTTCCAAATTTAATCATCATGAAACCCTTTTAATCACAAAACATCCAGGACTCATGCTTTTCAAAAGACCTTTTTTAAAATCTTTGCCTAAACCCAGTGGTATTTCTTTTTAGGTACAGCTTGAAGCCTTTGTAGAAAAGGCTTGATTATGATGCAAATTCGTTTATTACCTAGATCAGGTGGAGGAACAGAGAGCTGGCAGAAAAGAAGTGGCCCTTCCTTTGAATTTTCCTCAAATTACCCATCACTGGGTCTTCATCTTAACTCTGGTTCTGATAAAGCAGAATAAGGCTGGAAAAATGTGCGGCCACATTTCTAGCTACCTCCAGTGCTGCTGCATTCAGGAATTGTTCCCTGACTGCTCCCACTGGGAGAAGAGCCCTCATCTTCTGAAATCTCATCCCATATTTTGCCCATCACTCTCTTCCTTGTTTCACTGCGCGCGCGCTCTCTCTCTCTCTCTCTCCCTCTCTTTTTGTGAAGTCTGAGAGCAGAGTCTTTGACCGACCCACCTTGGTAGCATTCCCAGCATCCTGCAAAATGTCTTTCACATCATAGAGCAAATGTTCCTGGATGAAGGATGATTTTTCTGACTTTCTTAAGAATGGAGCTCTTCTATAATGTCAATACAAACCTCTATCAGAGCACTTATCCCAAGATGTGATCATGTGCTTTATATTCATTTCTTTCACTGGAACTTATCCTATTTACCTTGGTGTGCTTGGCATCAAGCTCACATAAGACTAGAAGCTCCATGAGGCCAAAGAGAATATCTGTGTTGCTCATACCTGGATCACCAGGACTCAGGAAAGATTCTCCCACTTGGTGAGTGCTCAATAAAAATATGCTGGATGAATGGATCGTAGGTGAAAAATCAAATGCACAAAAGGCTGACAAGATCTTAAAGGACTGATTCCATGCCTTTGATTGACTTTCCCATTCATTAAAGACTTAGTTTCAACAACCACAGAAGGGAGAGACTGTAGATATTTCAGCCAAGGGAATTTTCATCTCCTTTTAGTTCACTTAATTTAATTAATTAAAGTGAATGTCAATGGCATTTAAAGTAATAACCCCAAAATGTGGGACTTGGTTAAAGAAAAATTTCCATCATCTTATAAAGAAAAAGCATAAAAGATATCCAAATTCTCATACTCTGATAGAGCTTTTAAAAATGGATTCATTGGACACAGGGCTTAAGAATTCACTATAAAATGCAAATAAAGTCATCCAAATCTGTAAAGACAGCATTTGCTGTAACTTTGCCTATATTTTTTTTCTAGTAATTTAAGAGATGGAAACCCAGGATTGTATTTTTATTTTACTAACATCTGTAACTATTTTCCATTTGCATTTTTAAGCCTGTAGTTTTTGAAGCAGCAAAACTGAGAGGAAGTTATAGAGATCTCTAGTATGTCCCTTGTCCCCACACATGCATAGCCTCCTCCATTATCAATATACTCTACCAGAGTAGTACATTGTTACAAACCCTTTTAGTCACAAAACATATCCAGGACTCATGCTTTTCAAAAGACCTTTTTTAAAATCTTTGCCTAAATCCAGTGGTATTTCCTTTTTGGTACAGCTTGAAGCCTTTGTAGAAAAAAATGACTTGATTATGATGTAAATTCTTTTATTTACAGGAACAGAGAGCTGGGGGAAAAGAAGTGGCTCTTCCTTAGAATTTTCCTCCAATTATACATCACTGGGTCTTTCTAACCTGAGTTAATGAACTGAATATTTAGAAGAAATGGATGCTTTTGCTCAGAGATGGCGCACAAACTTGGATTTGAAATTTAGCAGGAAATGCCCTCTTATGAAACTACATTTTCAGTTGTATTGAACTGAAATCATTAAAATATTATTTGAATAAAGAAATGCCAGGGGTGCCTGGCTGGCTCAGTTGGTAGAGGGTGAAACTCTTGATCTCATGGTTGTGAGTTCAAGCCTCATATTGGGCCTACAATTTATTAAAAAGGAAGGAAGGAAGGAAGGAAGGGAGAGAGGGAGGGAGGGAGGAAGGGAGAGGAGGAGGGAGGAAAAAAAGATGCATTAAAAACAAAAAATAGTTAAATTACTTTGAAAGGGCCACAAAATGTATTAAACATTCACAGATATAAAATGCTTTGTCAAAGTAATTACTTAAAGATGATTCCATTTGGGATTGAGAGGACAAAATACTACTCTGTGTGGGCTGTTACATGCTCAGAATAAGATGGATTCATTTCCCTCGTCCAGAATGGGCCACGTTGCTGGACGAGACACCAGAGCTCAGGTGTCATGCACAGTGCTGATCAAATATTAAGAACTGTTTTGGGTTCAAGAGGACTGAGGTAGTGTAAAATTCATGGCCATCTTCTAAACAACAAGTCAGATTCCAAGGGACAAAACAACCTCTAGTTCTGAGACTCATTACTACATGCTCAGGTTGAGAGATAAGCACATGTTTGGAGCAAATATTAAATCTATATTCAAGATTCAGTTCACATGGTACAGGCTAACAGGCTTAAACTGGGATGCATTCTCTGTTAGATAATGAATTATATTTCAGATCGGCTATTTCCCGACAGGGCCCTCAAGAAAAATCAGAGACAGCACGGAAGAAGATAATGTGCAATATTATGACAGACATCACATATCATGCTAATTCTATCACAGATTAGTTTGATGCATAAGTGCTTAAAGTCACATCGATATCACACAAGGTTTTTCTGGGTCACAAATCTAGACCATTCTACAGTCCTCTCTTCTAACTAGAAGTAGTTCATTAAAATGATTGTCTCTTTGTATGGAAATAATTTCCCTATCTCTTTAGTTCCTCCCAGTGATAAAAGAGCTCTTAGGCTAAGTTTTTCCTTGACTAGAAAGGGAGTACTCAGCTGGGAAATTAAATAAAACCACTTTTGCAGGGATTTCTCATTTCTAGTGATTTCAGACTTGTGAAGAAGTATAACGATCCTATTTTCGCTTAGTATTTCTACAACATCAGAAACTTTCTTTGTGCATTTCTATGGATTATTTTGAATGTTCTGGCTATCTTTGAGGGACAAGCAAATTGAGGAGACTATAAAAGCGAAATGATCAAGTTAGAAGCTTTTTGAGGTTAATCCCATGTGGCCAACTCTTTGGTTCTCAATTCCTATTACTTATTTTATTTCTCTTGCTAATAATGATTTTCTTCATATACTTAAATATCAAAAAGGTTATGGCATGGGATAACTGTACGTCAGTTATAGTTTAATTGGGTGGATATAGTTCTTAGAGCAAGTTAATTAACTTTTTATGTGCCTTTCTTTTGGTTGTTCTTCGAGCATCTCAAGCAGATAATTAAGCATTCTCTAAGGCACTTTTACAGTCCTTGTTACCATCGATTGCTAACAAGACGTAGCAGAAAATAAATCACCTTTTTTTTAAGGTTACCTGAAAACATTAAAAAAATCCTTTGTTATTTTGGAATACAAGAAAATCAATTACTACAGCAATAATGCTTTTCAGATACAAGCCTTGGGTGAGAAAAAACACAAAGATGTTATTAGTTTCATTTTGTAATAGTTTAATCTAGTTAGTAAAAGATACCTGAAATTATTATTGTTTCCCACCATTCACCTCTTTGAATTCACAATTACAAATACAATATTGGTTTATTGTGAGTCATCTATCTTAGTCAATTTAACATAAATCAGCTCAGCAGGAGCTCTGGGCAAATGAAAGAACAAGGTTGACAAATAAACTGCTATTAATATGTTTATTTTGAATGTAAGCTATAGTTCATTTAAAAAGTGGACATACACGTGAAAAACCCGTCAGGAGCATCTTAGTTCCTTATGTTCTTTGTTAAATACATTTAGAGAATGAGCTTTCACATTTTCAGAACACCCACTTTCAACGAACACGGCCTGATTAATGGTTAGAATTAAAGGAACCCAACCAGGAATCACTCTTTGATTCAGACTGTCTTTGGATGTGACATAAGAAAACTCACCTAGTAAAAGGAAGAATGGTTTCCAAGTAACATTAATAGAAAATACAAAGTCATAAACATATTTGTAAAATGTTAAGATAGCATTATTGCCTATCTTTCTGATACAACTTTTATCCTTAATCCTATTGCTTTGCCATTTCTCAGGAAGCCAGATTCATTCCACAGGTACTTGCTTTTGTGCTCCATGCTTGTGGTGCTTGCCTACCTCTTCAGGGTCGAAAACCCTACCAATCATTTACAAGCCACATGGACTTCCCTCCCTTCCGAGACTCTTTCCTGCTGGCCCCTTTTCAAATAGAAGCCCCCACCCCCACCCCATTATTCAGAGGCCTCCGTCTTCATGTCTTCATATATTGTTACTGGTTGTACCACAGAGGAAGGAACTTACTCATAACTCGACTGTATGTGCTTTCACTATTAGCGTTGTTTTCATAATAAGTCATTTACAGCCCTAGTATCTTATTTTAACATTTTTCAGTGGGGAGGGGCAAAGGGAGAGGGAGAGAGAATCTCACTCAGGCTCCATGCCCAGCATGGAGCATGAGTGGGTTTTTATCTCACAACTGTGAGATCATGACCTGAGCCAAAATCACGAGTCTGATGCTTAACTGACTGAGCCACCCACGCGCCCCACTGATATCATATTTCTAATCTAAGACAATTTCTTTAATCTACACTCTTACTTTAGAAAAATACCTCCTCTTAAATGATAAGTTTCTATTTTGGCTTCTTTAAGGACATGTTAAGATAGATGTGGTTAGGGGCACCTGGGTGGCTCAGTCAGTTGAGAGTCCTACTTCGGCTCAGGTCATGATCTCGCAGTTTGTGGGTTCGAGTCCCTCATCAGGTTCGGTGCTGACTGCTCAGAGCCTGGAGCCTGTTTCTGATTCTGTAGCTCCCTCTTTCTCTGCCCCTCCCCTGCTCTTGTGTTCTGTCTCTCTCTGTCTCAAAAATATATAAACATTAAAAAAAAAGATAGATGTGGTTACCAGTGCAGCTGTAGCACACAGACTATAGAGGACTGGATGTGACAGCCATGCTCACACGGAACATCAGGGTCTTCAGCTCCACACTAGTGTATTAAAAAACAAAGATGGTAGAAGATACATTTACAACGTACATATGGATGGGCCCAATGTTAGCAGTAAATGGGTTCTTCTGAGAAAAGACACAGAAAATATGACTCTAGGAGTCAGAACCAAAGGCAGTAAGCTCTGCCTATGGAGACATTCTCTGTGCATAGGAAAAAAAATACTGATAAGTCATCTCTGTTATTAATGATATTATTTACTAATGATAATTTTGTACCTGGTAATTATCAGTTGCATGATACACATGACCTCAACTGTTTTTCAAAAGATTCTTGAAAGTATTATTACCTATACCTCAGATGGGGAAGCCAAAGCTGACAGGTACCAAAGAACTTGGCTAGCCAGCAAGAACTGGAGCAAGGATCTGAGACCACACTCTCCCTCAGAGGCTTTTTCCCATCAGCCATGGTGTCTTTCAGTTACTCTTCCACTGGATGATAGTGGAAACTGGTAGAAATCTGGAGAGATCTAGGATATTTCCAGTTTCGTGAGGATCCTGGAATATTTTGCTTCAGTGCCCCAAGCCCCACAAAACCACTAGACTTCCAAAAATTACAATATACTTGAATTTATATTTATTATGTTAATAATTTTGACATAAAATAACCTCATTTGCAGATAGTATCAAAGCCTATATTTACAATTTCCTTGAATTAATAAATAACTGCACTAAATGGCCATCTTGACCTCCCTTTGTTGACTGACGGCAACACTACCAGTAGCTCCCATCAAGCATGAGAGTACGTATCACCTCTACACATATGACTTTGTATAAAAGTCTCAAGCTCAGGAGTGTCTTTATCATCTCCAGGTGCTTTCTGACGTTCCTGTATGATTCTTATTACCCATGCTTCCAGCTTATCTTCATGGGGGTCAAGCTAACTGACATAGGCAGAATAAAATTTGTTCTTACCAAAGTCACTAGCTTCTGAAATAGCATCTTCACAGGGATATATGAAATAAAGAAAAGAGCAAACCAACAAAAACAAACTGGAAAGCAAACTATGGAAAACTGAAATCAGAAACTTCTTCAGTATTTCTTCTATGGAACGTCTCCATGAAATATCCACTTCAGGCTGTTTACTAAAA
>CM053569.1:65428057-65453574 GCA_028646485.1 Cryptoprocta ferox
GCAAAGATGAAGTCAAACTTCCACTTTTCGCAGATGACATGATACTCTACATGGAAAACCCGACCGACTCCACCAGAAGCCTACTAGAACGGATCCATGAATTCAGCAAAGTCACAGGGTACAAAATCAATGTACAGAAATCGGTTGCATTTTTATACACCAATAATGAAGCAACAGAAAGAGAAATCAAGAAACTGATCCCATTCACAATTGCATGAAAAACCATAAAATACCTAGGAATAAACCTAACCAAAGATGTACTCTGGCTTGTTTATAAAGAATCCATGGAAAGAGTCAATGGAGAAGTCAGAAAGTCACCTGAGAGGTGTTTTTCCCATTGTTGGGAGTGAAATGAGAACTCCGGGGCTACTACAGAGCAGTTTAGGACTATGTTCTAGAAGTAAAATTAACAGCATCTGCTAATAAGAGTTAATAAACAAATTTATATTGTTTTTTCCTAGGCATCTTTCTAAAAATTTAACTCCTGGATTTATGGATTGAGCATTTCAACATGTATTTTTAAAGGCCAAATGGTATATAGTACATAGAATCAAGCACACACAAGAAATGCAGGAATGTGTCAAGTGCTATGTCAGGAACCCTCAACAAAATGAAAAAAAAAAAAAAAACTAATAGGAATCTGGGTGGGATCTGGGATAAAGACATGAAGTCCAAAGATGCACCATCAGTTATTCACCTATTATTATTATTGTTGCTGTTGTTGTTATTTAGCACTGTGTTAAGAGTAGAAATGCAATGAACAAGAAAATGGAGAGAGTTCCTTACTCTTGTAGCGAAGGTAGTATGCATTTCAGACTTTAATGAGTTCTGTATCTCGTGCACATAAGGTTGTGACGAGGCTCTTGTGGATTTTGTATTTTCTTATCTACTTGTTGAGATGAGGCAGTGGGTAGTGATGTTGTGTAGGAATGATCTCGTGGCATAATGCTGGCCAGTACTTTCTGGTTTAAGAGAGTGTGTGTGCACATATGCACACTAGTATGTGAGCAGGGGTGGGGCAGAGAGAGAAGGAGAGAGAGAATCTTTTCAAAAAAATTTTTTTATGTTTATTTATTTATTTATTTTGAGAAAGAGAGAGCTCAAGCAGGGGAGGGGTAGAGAGAGAGAGAGAGAAAGAGAGAGAGAGAGAGAGAAACAGAATCCCAAGCATACTCCACGCTGTCAGCGCAGAGCCCAATACAGGGCTGGGTCTCACTAATCATGAGATCATGACCTTAGCTGAAACCAAGAGTCAGAAGCTTAATCAGTTGAGCCACCCAGGCATCCCAGAGAGAGAGAATCTTCAGCAGGCTCCTCACCCAAAGCAGAGTCCAATTCGGGGCTCAACCTCACAACCATAAGATCATGACCTGAGCCAAAATCAAGAGTCAGATACTTAACTGACTGAACTACCCAGGCGCCCCTGGTTTAAGAGTTCTTCAGTTAGTCCTCTGCTTGCTGAGAACAATGAAAATGATTCTGGGCCAGTGTAACATCACCATTTCATCCAGTGAATTCTTTCATTTACTCAGTCAGTAAATGAATTAATACTTTTAATTAATGAGTGTTATTCCATTGTGTGGATATACCATTTTGTTTCTCTGCTCACCACTTGTTGGGCATTTGGATTGTTTCCTATTTGAAGCTATTCGAGATATTCTTGGAGTGTTCTAGAGGTATCATCTTAAAACTTCCAGGTCGTGAATGGCATTTCTATTATGAGTGGCATCCTTTATCATCTTCAAGATTTTAGAGTTTCACAGGGATGCCTTTAGCCTTGTTGCTCTGAGGATACTGATTCTTACTACCATCTTGACATGTAATTAGAGTAGAGAATAAATTTTATCATTCCATCTGTGCCTTTAATTACCTATTTCCTTAAAAAAAACAAAGCTTCTAAAATTCACATCTTGTTATTTTGCAGAGTGAAGATGTGATAGTATTGGAGTTGTTTTGTTTAAATTAAGCCATTTCTATCATGAAGTATGTAATTCTTTTTTCTCGGGAGCACAAACTACTCTATGGGCAATAACTCATTTAGATCTTCAAATTCTGTGGAGAATTGTAGGTGATAAGTAGTATATCCAATTTACAGGGAGGACAATTGAAATAGAGTGATGTGGAAAATTGCTCTGAGTCACCAAGCACAGCTATAATGGAGCTCAGAATGGACTCGGGGTCTCTTGACTCCTAATTAGTTCTCTATACACTAGATCACACTACCTGCCCCCTCAGTCCTTGGCAAATAGATGATAAATTTTATATAAAGCTCATTCTCAGTTACCTACAGTTATCTACAGATCCTGGTTTACAGTCATATCATTGATCTCTAGCTGGTTATGGGGTGTCTGCCAGCATCCTTCAGGTCCGCTGTCTTCATTGCTACTGTGCGGAGGCAGGAAGAAAGGTAAATAGGAAGACAGGGATGGAAGCAGAAAGGAACCACATAACCTAGAAAGTTTGGGGAAACAGGATAATGTTGCACAGTTGGCCGGGGAGAATTAAATTGCCCTCTATTTGTGTAGACGGATGCAAATTGAAATGACATTCCATCCCTATATAGCATTTCCTGCATATCTGTGGAAATTAAGTAAACATAAGGGCAAATCTAAACCACAATAAGCAAGGAGCATATGAAGCTAGAGCTTTCAGGGTTCCTTACAGTTACTTCCCTTGCAATACCCAAGCAGATTTTATGTGAACTGTTGAATCTCTGATATCAAGGGAATGACAGACCTGTAGGTATATGTTAATAATGTAAAGATTTCCAGACAGTAATGGTGACCATTAAAGCAAATATGTCACAAAATTCAAAAGGAAGATTATTTCAAATTCTTAAATTTCACATAAGTAGTAATTTGGTCCTGGTGGCTTGGAGAAATAAACTGAAGCATGCTCACAATTAGCAGAATGAACTAGCACTAGTTCATTCTAGAGTTGTTTCTGTTTACTCTTCTGTATATTTTGATTTCCCAGTGATTTCTGATGTGTCTTCTTGAAGATCAGAGTTGGTTGTGCAGTTTAATATTAGAGATTATAGCTGTAGTTTATATGGGATAAAGCTACTCGACTTTATTTTTTTGTTCCTATCGTCTGAAGATATTTAAATTATTTTTTTCAGATGATGAATTTATAAAATATATATTCATTTTTGAAATAAATTTAAATACATGATAATTGTATAAAAATGGAGGATGGAAAGTATAGTAAGTCTTGAAGAAAAAATTAATGACATATGTGATCTCCGAAAGGGGCTTCTTGTAAGATTCTTTTTGACTGGGAGGGTGTGCGTCTCATGAACTGCTCTATTCCAGCACCTAGAATAGTGCTTTGTCCATAGACAGCTCTCAGTCAATACCTATTCATGATGGAAATGAATGACATAGAAAATCCAGATTTCAATGACTTGCAAAACGCAAGTGCTTCATTTAAGGTGCTTCAAGTACAGAGGAAATAAGAACTGTCTCATAGATACAACAGCTTTGTTAGCATTGTCAGAAGCTGAGAAGAAGGTTCTAGTATAGCAGAGCCAGTAGATGGTACAGGAGAGAGAGGGGTCACAAACAGGAGAAGATTCCTGAACACATGAAGGGATGGGACCCCCAAGCAGAAGGAGCAGGTTCATCTCAGATGAGAGGAGCGAGATTCCTTCTGTTCATTCTGAAGTGAGGGGGTAAGTGAGCTCATAATTAGACTGGGAAGTTGAGATAGTTCCTCTATGGTAGATACTATCTTTTCTACAGATTAGCTCTTTTGCGGAGACTGACTGGGAGTGTTAACTGTAGAGAAGTAGAGAAGCCTGGATAAGAAGAGCATGTGGGACAGTCACCCCGCTGTGGGTGCTTTGGTGGACATTGCAGCAGGAAGGCCCAGGGGTGGAAACAGAGACTGAGGAAAAGGAAATCATGGCTCATGGAATGACTTTGTCAAGTGGGTCATTTCACAGTCCCTGAAATCACCTAGATGGTGGCAGGACATGGGTGGAGACAAAGTGTAAGGACCAATACTAGAGTCTTCAGTAAATGAGAGAAGTGACAGGGAAGCAGACAACCAGGACAAGGTGAGCTGCGTAGCCATGTGGCCTAAACTGAATGCAGATTCAGACAAGTTAAATATTCAGACAAAATCAGATCATGAGACAACAAAAACTTTAAAAACTGTGATAAACCTGGCTTTATATTTTCTTGATAACAAATACTTCTCTTTTGGGCCGCCTGGGTAGCTCAGTGTGTTAAAGCGTCTGACTCTTTTTTTTTTAAATATTTTTTAAATGTTTTTTTAATTTATTTTTGAGAGAGAGAGAGAGAGAGAGAGAGAGAGAGAGACAGCATGAGCAGGGGAGGGTCAGAGAGAGAGGGAGACACAGAATCTGAAGACAGGTTCCAGGCTGTGAGCTGTGAACGCAGAGCCTGATGCGGGGCTCGAACCCACGAACTGTGAGATCATGACCTGAGCCGAAGTCAGACACTTAACCGACTGAGCCACCCAGGCGCCCCTAAAGCGTCCGACTCTTAATTTCGGCTCAGGTCATGATCTCAGAGTTCGTGAGTTCAGGCCCCACATTGGGCTCCGCACTGTTGATGTGGAGCCTGCTTCGGATTCTCTCTGTCTCCCTCTCTCTTTGCCCCTTCAGCATTCTCTCTATAAATAAGTAAATAAACAAATAAGCATCTTTTTAACCAATTTCTCTTTGTATAAGGGCAAGTGTATGAGAAAAAATTGCCATAGAAATATTTCTAATTGTGCAATAGTTCACTCCCCAATTAGAAAGGGAATCTAAGCTGTAGTTATTTATCTAAAGGTTTTCAAAAGTGTAGATTGATTAATGTTAGCACCAACCGCATTCCCATTTATGTGCCATTTCTAGTAAATTAAATTATTTTTCACATGCACCCTGAACGTATACCAGAATCCACATTTCATTATTTATCTAAAGTCTTTTGCAAAATGCAATTGCAAATATTAATAGTAAATGTTATTTTGGCTTCTGTCTCTTTAATAACCCTATGATATTATCTTTATAAATATAGCTTTAAGTTGGCAGTTTATTTTCAATTATTTAGGGAGGTTAATGAAGGAAAAAATTATAGATATTTTCTATATTTTCAAGTATGATTTAATTAATTTTCACAGTTGCTAAACAGAAATAGAATGATCACTTTAAAGTTTACAATTTGCCATGTTTGTATATTCAACAAAAGTTTTGCAGGAGTCCCAGAAATACCTGCATTCCAGTGAACTCAAGTCCTCAAATCCTTGGAGAAACATATTTGCATTTTTGCATTGCTAATTTTGGTAATGTGAAAATATTTTGCATTGATAAGGACTTTTATTAATGCAAAACAGACTTCTGCCCTAGTTTTACATGGTTTAATATTAATAACAATATGCCTGAGATTATGCCACATTTCAATGTCAGTAAAAATGGTGGGTGGAACAAAATGTGAGTAAGTTATTCACATACAAGCAAGAACATTCTTGTTTTGCAAAAGCTGGTCATTGGGGAATCACAGTATAGGTGAAACAAAAACAAACTGAATGGAATTGCAGCTCCAAAAGGAAAAAGGTTAATTTTGCAAGTATGCACATTGCTGACAGGTATGTGGGCATCATTAACATGGAATTAGTTTCAATGGTAAATCTCACAGACACTTAAATAAGTCAATTATAAATAGTAAAGTCTAATAGCCAACTATCAATTTTATCCCACTCTATTCTACTCAGTAAATATTCAGTACCTACTATATGTGCCAGGCACCAGGCAAAGTGCCGATGGCACAAACAAGTGTCAACCCCAGCTGCCAGCTACAAGCGGTGGAGTTTATGGGTGACTTCTACTCCCTAAGATGTGTACACATTCAGTCAATCGGGCTTACAAAACTGAATGTGAAAAAAGAGAATCAAATTATTTGATTTATATACTTGTAACAATGAGAAAAATGATTACGGACACTTTCCAAAACATGAGAGTTATCTGGATCAATTTTACAGATTCTCAAATGTTAGTTTTTATTTTTTTTGTAATAATTATGATCTGTATACTTGATATGCCTATGCTCACAGCACCTTGTGCATAGTATGAGTTCCATGAGTATTTTTTTAATTTTAAGTTTATTTATTTATTTTGAGAGAGAGAGAGAGAGAGAGAGATTGAGCAGAGGAGGGGCAAAGAGAGAGGGAGAGAGAGAATCCCAAGCAGGCTTCATACTTTCAGCTCAGAGCCCGACATGAAGCTCAAACCCACGAACCATGAGATCATGATCTGAGCCGAAATCAAGAGTTTGACGCCCAACTGACTGAGCCACCCAGGCACCCCTCATTTTTAAAAGAATCAGGAAAAAATTGAAAAATGGACAAACATTATATATTTATATTCTAAAAATATTTGTCTCAGAGAAATATGTGTTTTATGCCAAGAGAAGACAAAGTAAACAAATACCTAAAAGTAAAAATACCCAAGAATAAAATGTAACTCCTGAAAACTCTGATGGAATGAATGGTCTGACAGAATCATTCCAATGTTCTTTTCTGAAATATGGCTTAGCATGTTTAAATTGCCTTGCCTCTGAACACAAGAGGAAAAATAATACTGAGCCCTTTCTATAGAGGCAAAATATAAACATTGGGACTAATTTATAATTATAGCTGAAAATTGTCCTACCAGCAAAAAAAGAAAACGTGTTTCTGCGCTTTGTGAAAAGAAGTTGAAGAAAAAAATATATGCGGAGGAAGATTTACATTCGACTCTGCTTACCTCTCTGACCAGCACTGAGTCATTGTATCACCCATTCATAGGAGAGGCTTTCTGTGAGTTTGACCATACAATTCTGCACGTTTGTGGGAACTCCCATTCAGCACGAAGCCTCCCTACCCTGAACCCATAGCATCACTCTGTGAGTTTACATGTTTTATTTTTATTAAAATGTAGTTCCAGTGCATCTGGCTGAATTCAGGTTGCAAGCTTTTGTCACTAACATGGTATCAGTTCCCGATTTAAATTCTGTCTAGAGCTCTACATTTCCTCAGGATAAAGCCCACACTCACAGCTCGGCTTATGTGGCCCTGACTGATCTACCTCTTCGCCTCAAATCTGGTTTCTCTGTCCCCAAAATGGCCACGTTGTTGCTCCTCTTACAGGACTCCAACAGGCTCAGCCCCCTCTACACTCTGGGGCTTGGTGTTGCACGGTCCATGTTCCCGAAAAACTTGTTCCCACACTCTCCACCTGGCTGACTCCTCCCTACTCCTCACATTTCAGTTTACACTGTACTTTCTTAGGAAGAAAATAAGTAGATGCTGAGATTTGAGGCCAGATATTATGTCTTTTTATATACTTCTGAATCCCCAGTTCCTAACATTATTACTGGACTGTATTAGTTATTCATTCATTCATTTACTTACCCGTTAAATAATTATATATTGAGTATCTCCTAAAAGCTACTCATTGTTGTGGGCATGGGGAATATAATAGTAAATGAATGTCCCTTCCTTATCGAAGTAGTAAGGAATAGTCAAGTCAAGTAAGGGAGTCATAAATGCTATCAAGAAATAAATCAAAATGAGGGTAAGATGTTCACAAGCTTTAATTTGAACTGGTACTTAAATAATGTGAGGGAGAGAGCCATGCAATGCTCTTAAGATAGAGCATTCTAATAAGTGGTAATGGCATGTGCAAAGGCCCTGAGATAGATGACCTGAGTGTAATCAAAGGACAAAAGCAAGGCAGTGTCACTGGAGCACAGTGACGAATGTGTGGCATGATAGGTCATGAGGGCAGAGACTTGACAGGAGTTAGTTCAAGTGGGATGTTACAGTGTTTTGATTTCCTGTGAATTGCTTTTGGAAACCCTTGGAGAATTTTAAGCGTGATCTGATTTATGCTTTCATAAAATCACTCTTGTTATTACGTAGAGAATGAAAAATAGGGAGATTGAAGTGGAAATGGAAGCAGAGAGGTGGGGAAGAAGGCTGTTGTAGCAGTCCAGGCAAGAGATGGGGGGCGGGGAGGGGCTCTGACTAGGATTAGCAGTGAGAAATGATTGGACTCAGGATCTCTGGGGAGATAGTGCTGGTCAGACTGTCTTACAGATTGAAGACAAAAGGGGACTTTACAAACACACTGACTGAATTTTGTTTAATTTGAAGAATCATGCAAAAAGGAAAGCTTTGGTTTTAGAAGTCTGCAAAGATGTTTCACTTGTAATAATTACGTTAGTAGTAACTATAAGGGGAATGTTCATTTCTGAAACTTCCAAATGCACAGTTTGTTTCTCCTAAAACTTATTAATGCAAGGCTCTGCCTGTGGGAGTCTCTCCAGAATTAGCATTGGTCAATCAGTATTTATTAGTGTTTATTAAGGACAGACTCTGAAATTAAACTGCCTTTTAACCTGCCTGTTAGTAGTTTCGTAGGCTTAGGCTAATTGTATAGCATCTCTTTGCCTCTTTCCTGATCTGTAAAATGGAGATAATAGTAGAAACTTTTTTCATACATCAATGTGGGAATCACATGTAATCATATATGTAAATCACTTAGAAACCTGGCACATAATTAGTCCTCAAAAGTGTTGGTTATTGTATTATTACCTACTATGGGCAGAACTCTCTTGGCCTGTAGTGATAAAAATAGGGTTTTTTTTAATATACATGAAAATTAATATCTGTACTTCTTATAATATATTGGGAAGGTAAGAGCTGGTGGCATTATCACACTTTTACATCAAGTCCTGTCTTCTGCTTCACGGGGGACTTTCCTGTGTACCTTCATTCCCCCCCCCTTCAACATGGAGATGGCCCTTGAATGAGGTGGGTTGAGAAAGCAGCTTCAGAGTGGCTCCCCATACATGCCTTTGGGAAGACAGAAGCTCTATGATCAGATATTTATTCACACACATATGTGTGTATATATATATGTATGTATATATGTAAAACATGCCAACAAAATAGTACTTTCCACTCTTATTACCACTCTTTCATCTGCTCTTCTAAACTATGAAGCACCCAACTTTACCTTCCATGTTTCCTGGCCACCCATCTCTTTGCCATTTCTCTTGTGTTTTTCCCAGCTATAACCTCCTCCCTTTTCTCCCTACCTTAACCTTGCTCATGTTTTAAGTCTAAGTTCACGTGTTCTAGATGAGTCTCTCTCTATTTATAAGCTTGCTAATTTCTCCCTTCTCTTAACTAACAAAGTATTCATAATTTATACCATATAAAGTTATCACTTGACTGTAAATTATTTTGAACCAGTATCCAATTGTTTGAAATTTATGAGTCTCCTTTCTCTAATAAGCTCTTTGATCAATATTGCTCACTGCAGTATAACCAAGGATGATTTATATTAGTCACCACAAATGTTTAATGAAATATTGTTCCAAAGTCTTTCTTAAGGAAATCATGCCATATACTTAGTCTCTATCCTCAATGCCTAACAGTTGGCTGAATACATACAAGGTACTCAGTAAATGCTAATTCATCTGATATGGGCAACTATTAAATATTTAAAGCATGTAAATTATTTTATTGAATATATTTTCAACATCTTAAAATATAGAAGGCTGTACCTACTAGAATTATTGTCTGCTGTAATGTATAAACCATGTGTGTGAACCCTTAAGATGGATCCTGCCTAAATTTAAGAAATACATAACATTTACATGATGCTTAAGCCTTGTTTTCCAAACCCAGGGAACTAATAATGTAAGTTGCTCATGATACAAGGGATAAAGCTAAAGATTCCTTTACAACAAAAGGAAAAATAGGATGCCTGAGTTACTCTCACTTTAAAATAATTTATATTCTAAGGCTATTGCTCCCTAGTTTCTGGGTTCTAAACTTTTCTCAAACACTGGCCCTGTAATAGAACTTGTAGTTATAAGGGTGCCTGGGTGTCTCAGTTGGTTGAGGTCCAACTTCGGCTCAGGTCATGATCTCACAGTTCGTGGGTTCGAGCCCCACATCGGGCTCTGTGCTGGCAGGTCAGAGCCTGGAGCCTGCTTCTGATTCTGTGTGTCCCTCTCTCTCTGCCCTTCCCCTGCTCATGATCTGTCTCTCTCTCTCTCTCAAAAATAAATAAATGTTTAAAAAAAGAACTTGTAATTATAATGTTACAGTATTATATTAAAAAATATCATATTTGTACACTGTAAGATATCACTTATACCATTTTATTTAAATTTAAAAACATTTTTAATGAGTTTCCACTGATTTAGACAAAGGTATCCAGGCACAGTAAGTATTTAAGAATTTTCTTTTTTTAAATTTTTTTAATGTTTTATTTATTTTTGAGAGAGAGAGAGAGAGACAGACAGACAGACAGACAGTGACAGTATGAGCAGGGGAGGGCCAGAGAAAGAGGGAGACACAGAATCGGAAGGCAGGCTCCAGGCTCTGAGCTAGCTGTCAGCCTAGAGCCCAACGTGGGGCTCAAACCCACAAACCATGAGATCATGACCTAAGCCAAAGCCAGACGCTCAAAGCCAGACGCTCAACCGACTGAGCCACCCAGGGGCCCCAGAATTTTCTTCTTCCTACCATGTATCCTTGTCACTAACTCTACATCTGAAAAGGGAAGTTGTATTTTTCCTATATGTGTATGTGATCATGCGAATAAAATAGATCACTTTATTCCTTGTGTATTTTTCTGGGAAAACATCAATGAAAAATATTCATTAGAATAAATTTCAAGTGGCGTTCCAATTACTTTTAGCTGTGAATAAGAGACAGTTTTCTTCATTGTAATTTAGTTAACCGCATTGTTGATGCTCTGATCACTGTCTTGTTACATTCAGGCTATGATAGCAAAAATATCACAAACTAGGTAGCTTATAAAAAAAAAATAAATGTATTCCTCACAGTTCTGGAGACTGGGAGTCCAAGATCAAGGTGCTGGCAGATTTGGTGTCTGGTGAAAGCCCATTTCCTATGTAGACAACACCTTTTCTCTGTGTATTCAGATGCTGGAAAGGGTTAGGGAGCTTTGGGAGGTTGTTGTAAGAGCACTAATCCCATTCCGGAGGACTTCGCCCTCGATACATAAGCACCTCCCGCAGGACCCACCTCCTAACACTCTCACCTTGGAGGTTGGAATTTCAACGTGATTTGGGGGAGACACAAATATTTAAACCACACCATTGGCTAAGTTACAATGTTTATAATAAACTGGATGTACAAAGATGAAAAATTTATAATAGTTTTTCTGTATACCATTCAATTGGAAAGAAGATTTTTAAATATTTCCTTTTACTGGTTTTCAAAATAGTACCTGGTTATTATGGAAAAAAGGAAATAATTGGAGATATTAATAGAGAAGAAATAAAAAGTACAGATAATAACACTCAGAGATAAATTAATATTTTTATATATTCCCCTTTTCTATGTGTATATACATATGTGTCTTTTTCTTACTTTCAAAAAACATGGGATCAAAGAGATAGTTTCTTTATTAATGTAACATTGCATTGAATTTATTATCTGACAACAGATAGTTTTTAAAAATATAACATGTAGTAGCTATATTATCATCTATCATATATTGATGTACCATGAATTTTTATGTATCACAGTTTATGTACCATGTTTTATGATACATAATTTATGTACCATATTTATCATACTGTTTATGATGCCATATATGTATCATATGTGTTGTAGTTTATCATCTTTTTTAGAATCTTGATTGTCTCCCATTTTTTTAATATGATGAAACTTTGAACATCGCTCTAGATACACATTACATTATTCATCACAATAGATTTCCCCAGTGGAATCACAGCCTCTTAAGACTCTTGATAAACACTTTTGAAAAATATTTTTAAAGACTGTACAAGTGTACATTTGTCTTGGGCCAGTAAGTATATTTGTGCACACATGTTAATAGCAACTTCTGAAGTTGTTCGTGCACAACTCACACAAATAAACTTTGACTACTCCCACCTTCAAAGTAGGAGTATACACATCTCACTTACTGTCACTAACATTAAATATAATCACTTTTAGAATCACTGACACTACAAAAGATGAAAAAACACATTTTCATTGAGCATTAGTTAAGGTTCAATTGCATTTAGCAGAGACTTCAAAAACAATTGTGATGTAAGGAAGGTAATACTCAGAGCTCTAGAGGTAAGCAGAGGAGGTTCGTATCTTCTGGTTGGGTTCTTCATCACAGTGTTTTCCAAAGACTCTGCTGTTGTAATTATGTTTCTCCACGCATTCTGCTCCCATCCACTTGATCTAAGATAGTACATCATCACAACCACCATGTTCCAAAAAGCACCATGGAAAAAAGTGACAAGAAGAAAGGGGAGCCAGGGGCGCCTGGGTGGCTCAGTCGGGTAAGTGTCCGACTTTGTCCCAGGTAATGATCCCACAGTTTGTGGGTTCAAGCCCCGTATCGGGCTCTGTGCTGACAGCTCAGAGCCTGGAGCCTGCTTCAGATTCTGTGTCTCCCTCTCTCTCTGCTCCTCCCCTGCTCATGCTCTGTCTCTCTCTCTCTCTCTCTCTCAAAAATAAATAAACATTAAAAAAAAAGAAGAAGAAAGGGGAGCCAAAACGAAAGTTTCCTTATAAAAACTTCTGCATGTGGATTGCATTAATCAGAACTAACTCACCTGGCCAAATCTAACTGTTAGAGAAATTGGAAAATATAGTGTTTATTTTGGCCTGTTCTAGACCCAGCTAGAAACAAGGACAAGTTGAGGGAAAAGAGAATTGTTTCGAAGGATGGTCTGACTGTGCCAACAAAGAATCTTAAAGTTACAATGTGTTTGGTTATTCTCAAGGTTAACATTTTTTCATACATTTATATCGTTTCTTCTGTGAATTACACATTAGTGTCCTCTGCTGTTTTTTCCATTGGATTAGGTTTTTTGTAAGATTTTTGTTAATTTATTATTATTCATCACATTCATTTCAAGTATTTTTTATAATGTTTTAATTTAGTGGAGGCTTACACGTTATGCGGTCAAAACCCACTATGCCATTTTTATTGCTCTGATACTTAGGAAGTTTTCCCGTTCCCCTGGATGAGTTACAGTCATCAATATCTTATTCTAGAATTTTAAAAATTAACTTTCTCTTATAATTCACTTTTTATCTGCAGAAGTTTATGGTTGTCTTTGGTTTTATTTTTTGAAAATGCAAAGAAGAGGGGCGCCTGGGTGGCTCAGGCAGTTGGGCGTCTGACTTCGGCTCAGATCATGATCTCAAGGTCTGTGAGTTCAAGCACCGCATCAGGCTCTGTGCTGACAGTTTGGAGCCTGGACCCTGCTTTGGATTCTGTCTGTCTGTCTGTCTCTCTCTCTACCCCTCCCTACCCATCCATGCTCTGTCTCTTTTGCTCTCAAAAATAAATAAAACATAAAAAATTTAAAAAAAAAGGAAAATGCAAATAAGAGAAATATCCAACTTGAAGCTTACTTTTTAATGAATAATTAGTTGTTTTTCTTTACTAATTTTAAAAATAATTTATCTGACATATTGAAAATGTTATAAAATGTTTTGTTATGTTCTTATGCAGTCTAGCATCTCTTTAAGGATTGTTAGTTCTATTTTGTTGCCTTCTCTGGGACTGATGTTCAGCCTGAATAAGTGAGTATGGAGTATTCTAGCAAGATCCATTTAGAATGTTTGAAGTAACTACCAGACCACTGTCAAATATTTTGCCTATCACTCTTAGGTCTGTTCTTCAGTTTTTGCTCAAGTCTCATTCTCTAGTTTTTCTACTTTAATGGAACAGTAAGTATTTATTTGGTAATTGACACTTAAGACATTTTCTTGGCTTTTCTCATTTATTCTCTTAGATTTGTTTGGCCAAATTTTTAAACAGCTAAATTACTTTTGGTTGGAATTGTATTAAAATGTTAAACTAACTGGAGAAACTGATTTGCAATATTCTACTCTTTTTTAAATTTACAAGCATGAGTCTATATTCTATTCAAATATTCTTTAGTGTCTTGTTAAGTGATAGTTTTTTAAATGTAAATCAAGCAGATTTCTTTTACAGTAATTTTTAATATGTTATATTTTTATTACCATAGGGAATCAAGTATTTTTCTAATATAACTCTAGCAGGAAAGGCTAGTAGTTATTATGCATCCATCTTTTACATGATGCTTTACTGAATCATCATATTAATTGAACTGCTTTATCAATCGTCTTGATAACCCATTCTATCATTTCCTTTAAAGAAACTTGATCTGTTATTTCCGTTATATGTCTTCCAACATTGTCCGGTACTTCCAAAAAAGTGATAAATAATTATGGCAATATCTGTCTTCCAAATCTTGTCCCTAGTTTGAATGGGAATCCCTCTAATATTTCACAGCTTTCTGGGTATGGAGGGGAATGAATATATCCTCAAAGTTCTGCTTTGGTACATCTGCTATCTATACAAAGGTAGTGAAAAGGAACTAGATTATGTTGCCATGAAAAAAAAATCTATTGGATTGATCACAAACAAAATTAATAAACCTTGGAAGTTTTCAAGAGAATTACATTTTGACAATACAAAGGCAAGAAACATGAGAAGCTTTGATAAGCTGTATTATAGGTTAATGATGTATTAAACATTTGGGATTAGAGTTTAGTAGATGCCTTTGTTACAGTTAAAAAACCGCTTTTATTTGTAAATATATATAGTTTTACTTTTATATGTATTCATATATATAAATGTGTATATGGAAAAAAATATATATGTATACATATACACACATCCTTTAAAACTAGGTAAAATGGCATGGAAAAAGGTTTCTTATGTTTAAATTAGTATATGTTATAATAAAGTTGATTTGAATAATCATTTTATTATTACCTTTAAAAATTATTTATTCAAAGAATTAAAATAGTAAAAAACTGCCTATGACATCTTTCCTGGTTATGCTGAGAGTTATATAAGCTCCAAAATATTTCCATCATTTGCCATTTAAACTGAGGAATGGGGAGGGTGGGAGAAAATGGGGAGAAAAATGATTCAGTGATAGTGTTCTTACGGTGCTTTATTGCAGGGTGTACTCACTTCTTAACACAATGTGTGGTACGGCTATTAGCAACAATTCCTCTGCTTGTGGCAGGAACTCTGAAGATTTGATAAGAGCAGTCAAGGAAACATGAACAATGATTCTACTCTGCTAGTTATTTTCAGCAAACTGGATTCAATTAAGCACAATAAATGCTTCTTCAACTGGTCTTAGAAAGCCTACAGAGATGTGAACATGCCTAAAAAGAACTGTATTTCATGAAATCACTGACTGTTCCTTTTGGGTGAGGACCTTAGCCAGCAATCAATATTTAGTTATACCGTATGAAAGGCTACCGGCTTTCAGTTAAAGATAACGTGAAATATCAGGGAACGTTAGGAAACAATTTATATACAGGTAGTGTTTTAGCACTGATGGCTTGTAAATACTGTCAGAGTAGAAATTTGGACACTGAGAAGGGTGTTTACCCAGAATAATGTAGTGTGCAGTTAGGATCCAGTATATGTAGTGTAGTTAGGATCCAGTGTATGGAATCTCACAGATTTGGATTTGAATCTTGGGCAAATATCTAACCTCTCTAAACCCCAGCTTACTCATCTGTGAACTGTTTTGAAATATTATCTATCTCTGCCTCTTAGGCCTGTGAATCTTGGGATGATAGGTCGTGTGTGTGTCCGTGTGTGTGCGTGCGTGTTTGTGTGTGTGTGAGAGAGAAACAGACAGAGAGAGAGAGCTATCTGAAAAGTCTGGATCACAATAACTAAAGAAATGATGTTTCTTCATCTTATCATCAACCTAGTCATGATCAACTTTATACAGAGTTATGAAATTGCTGAATGTCTTCGCCAGGCATGCTCTTATTTCATAAAGTAGTGATTAATGATACATAAAAAGCTAATGCAATATTCTAATATTAAGTATATCTAGAGTCTACTCTTCCAAACCCTTTCAGTTTTTATTGTAGGCTATATCACAGATGACTTCAAGCCTCAGTTTTGCAGTGAGGCTTTTGTTGGTGTTTATGTATACTCCTCAAGGACATTTTGATTATAGTCTATAAATTATGAAAACTCCCTTCTTCTTTTTGCTGTTACAAATGGCTCAGTATAATAAGGTCATTAAGAATTCATAGCCAAGAGGAGGTGAGATTCCAGTCCTTCATCCCATTGCTGCCACATCTCAGGCCTTGACCTTGGGATGGGGCTTTAACTTTTCTAGGACCGTTCTGGGCCCCATAGGCCTCCTGCTTGTTCCTCACCCCCCAGAAAACTGCAGTTCATGCCCACCAGAGATTCACTAGTAATATTGAGCTTGTCGTGTTCTTTCTTCTCCAAAAAAAGTTAAGGATTGCCTCTTTAGTTTTATGAGTGTAAGGGATCCTTCAGCACTTTTTTTTGTGTATCACCATCTACTTCCATTGCCTTGTCTTTACCTTTCTTTTCTCCTCAAAGAGTATTTATTCCCTCATTTTTCCCTAGATGGTCCTCCAGAATGCCCCCTCCCCACCCTGGACATATTTCTTTTATAAGAATTGCCAGCCTTTTCTTTACAGAAAGCAGAGCTTGACAAAGAGGGCTGATGGCTCATATTTTGTTAGGGATCCAGAAAGAATGAGTGAAGAAGAGGGAGAGGGAAGGAGGGAAGAAGGGAGAGTAGTAGGCGGTCTGATCCTGTCTTTATTTAAAATTCTTATATTTTTCTCATTATTGGTTTTTTTAGTTAATTTTGAGGGTTTTTTTAATATTTTAAATTTTTTTTTAAAATAACTTTTAAAATTCTCTATGTTTAGTGCGGAGATTTTGATGTCCTCTAAATTTTTCATCCAAAGCAAGTGCCTCACCCACCTTGCCGCATTCCAGCGCTGCCAGCAAGCGAAACTGTTTGATTGAGAATCTTTGTTTCTCAAGATGTATTGATGGAATTTGGGGACCATCCAGCAGTGGGGACTAAGTGGGAAGAATGTATCAGTCATCCTCCATTTCTGTTGGCTTAGAGTTTACTCCATGGGTTATTCTCTCCTCTGTACTTCAAGGGTATGCATGTGGGAACATAGGAGTTGAGAGGTACAGATGTGGGCAGAAGATGAGACACTGTCTGGTTCTGTCTGCATGAAGATAGTCAGAGGTCACGCAAGTTGAAACAAGGGGCAGATGAGGTAGAGAAGATGTGAGAAGGAGACTAAGAGGAGTCCACCTAATCTTCCCTCACACTATTCAGCTACTTCTGGGCCCTCCGTTACATGTGGCTCCCATAATAAAACGAGAAAAAGTAAATGGCCCTCACTACTTCCCAGAGAGAAAAGAGTAAGTTCAGTCAGGTCATAGAATTTATGGCTGTGCTCTTTGAAAAGCTTAATGCAAGTGGGTTAGTGAAATCAACTAGAGTCTCTTTCTGTAGCTGGTCTCGAAGCCGTAATTGGTATTTATTGTCTCCTTTCTCCACTATGCATTCTAGACTTCCCTCACTCTAGAGGCTGGCGAGGTGACTTGCCTGGTAGGGTGAGGTAAATCTTCATTTCAGATATGTCTACATCTCCCTTCTTTCTTTTGTTGCTGCTTTTCCTTTGGTATTTTGGAGTCATGGTCACCACATTTTCTAATTTACTCTGAAAACTGGCCACGGCAGTACCAGGAGATGTCCTATGGAATCCCTTGAGTTATCAGACTTACTTCTTTCTGGCCCCACTGTGTAGCCAAAACCCTGACTCTTCATGGTAATCATGTATCTTTACCTCCACCAGTGTAGCAACTCCTGTATTTGTTTGTAGATCCACTAACATGAGAACACGGTGTGAATCAGGGAGGGTACAGCTCCAAGTTCAGGGGTACCTTAATATGTTCCTTAGCAGAAGCATTTCCCTACTGGGATTTAGGATCTCTTAACCCTGCATAGCCTAACGCTGCAGGAATGGGAAGCATATATTCTACACGTGGGTCACTGGGAATGATAGTTAAAAAGGGCCAATACTACTCTATCCCAGGGCTCCAGGACCCAAGTAGTCTAGCTCATTAGCTCAATATATACATGAGTATATATTGGCATTTGATTTAGTGAATGTCCTGTGTCCTGGAGGTCAGCCCTTCAACCCCTCAGGGTATTGGTTATAAGCTGGTACCTTAATTGAGACTTTATGAGTCCTTATCTCCAGTGTCTTTTTTTTAAATATAATTTATTGTCAAACTGGTTTCCATACAATCTCCAGTGTCTTAAGCTAACTGCTTCTGGGCGACTGTGTACACAAATCCAATGTATGTGTCATGATCGGTACACTACTTTTTTCTTACGATAGGTTTCTTTAAGTGAGGCAATGCTCTGTGCAATACCACATTGACAGTTCAGGTATGTACCTAGAAAGTCTTTCTTCCAAAGGTTCTACAGCCAGGGAAGAAATATGGAAGAGTTGTTACTTTGGGGAAGGACAAGTCATCATTCTCTAGGGCGGAAGAGGTCCAATGGAACTGTGCTGCTGTTAAAGACCAGGTGATATTCCCAAGTGATGGTGTCATAGAGAGGGCTCAGTGTAAGTCTTTGCTGATAATAGACTTGGGCATTCAGCAGTGATAGTCTACATCAGTCTCGTAGAGAAGGAGTCTGTGCTATTACATTTATCTAGGCCCTTTATCTCTGTCATCAGTGCCATTCTGCTCACGGTACCATTATACCTGGTATAAGCCCGAGACAAGCAAGAGGAATATCTGGCTGGCATTTATAGGATGAATCCTCCTGGTTGTTTTGAGCTTTGACATCGGTAGATACTTTTTGAAGGGCATTAATGTGTGATGCAAAGTTGGAACCGTGGATCCAACTACAGAGTACCTTCTCAGATGTCCATCCCTGGTTTTCTAGTCTTGCTCCTCTAGGTCTCATGACCAACTAGCTAGGACATTTGATACCTTCCAAGGAGTACATGCATATCTATAATTAAAGACACTTCTAGTTACATATAAAGTATATGGCTTGTTCTATAACCCACACACATGTCACCTGAAAGCATTTTCCTTCCTTACTATATTTTTTAGGGCAAAAGTTGAGTGGAGCTGTAATGTATCAACAGTTAGCTTTTAGCTAACACCAACATATCAAATATGAGCCAGGCCAGAGTTCTTTCCTCCTCCATCATTTGGTGGTAGAGAATCTCACATGAGTCCAGAAGTGTGAGTAGAGGGAGAGACCTTGGTAGATGAAATAGGTAACATGAAGTTTAGGTTACCTTATTTGTGTTTACTTGTGCTTTGTGGACCTGCTAAGGCCCAGTCCCAGATACATGCCTTCCATTAAACGATGGGCTGCTGCTTGTCCACCTAAACTCATTCCTCAGCAGATGTGATTACACCCAACTACACAGTAGCTCCAATTGCATAAATGATTTGTATTCCTAGGCCAGACATTCATTTTTAAAATGTAATTGGTGGGGTGCCTGGGCGGCTCAATCGCTTAAGTGGCCTACTCAGTTTCTGCTGAATCATGATCTCAGTTTCATGAGTTCCAGCCCCACAGAGAGCTCTGCACTGGCAGCACGGAGCCTGTTTGTGATTCTCTCTCTCTCCCTCTTTCTCTGCCCCTCCCGCTGTCTCTCTCAAAGTAAATTAAACTTAAAAAAATGTAATTGGTATTTCCATCTTATACATTTTAATGTTTCAGTATTAGGGTAATAAAGTGTAGGTTTGAAAATAATTGTGACAATTTCTTATTTCCTTTTGAAGCTATTGGCCTTAAGCATATCAATAATAAAGGAGATACTGAAGTGGTATAAAATTTGGAGTTTATTTAGTCTTTAAAAGATAAGTGTGTAGAGTTTTACAAGTTTAGGCTTCATAAAATTATCAGAAACTACCCAAATTACCATTCAGTTGGGTATCTTTTGGAATAGTAAGTTTGAAGATTTACATTAATGAAGACTACCCCAATGTTTACATTAACAGTAAACCAAATATTAAGAAGAAAAAGATTATCTGTACACTTTATAAAAATTGCTAAAATAGGAATTAAGTCATATTTCAGATATCTTTATTTATATAACCACAAATTTGTTTTTAAAAATATTTCAGTGGATTTTATTACATGTGATCCTTAAAATTTTACTAAGGTATGATTTTGCGTAATGTCCAATTTTTATTTAACCGAGTTCAGTGATTAAATAGCTATGCTACTTAGAAATAACGTAAACACCCACAGGCAGACTCTCTTTATCATTTCATCAAATGACTATGTTGGGTCTTAAATGTGGCCAAGGATACTTTTAACACATTCAGGCAACCATGTGAGCACCCATGGCTGAGAAAACACATGACACAGGGTTGAGGATTATAAACCAGAGCAGCCAGGTGCCCAGAAGGACAGTCCCTACCAGGAGATGGATTTTTCCTCTGTCCTCAGCTCCAGTCCTCTGGCCGCCTGGTCCTAAGCAGGGAATGTCAATTTTCTTGTGCCTTTTGGTACTAAACTCGGGCTTCCCAGCCAGGCAGATGTTGCAAGTAGGGGGGAAGTGCAACATTGCTGTGAGATCAACTCCTCCAGAATCCTTATCTCCCCTTTGGTTGGGTAGTTAGTAAGCAAAATGTCTTTTAGAAAGTTTGTACCAAGTTTTACTCCAATTGACAGTTCCCAAGAGCACCTGTTTCCTAATACCTCAGTGACCATAGCATTCCTTCATTTAAGTCTAGCCATCCATGTCCTGGGTGGTGCTCGGGGAGACTCTAATGGCCCTAGGTTTGCTCTTTGGGGAAGTAGCCTATTTAGAGAGCACCACACATCAGCTGCTTGGGGCGGAGTTTATTTTTCTATAACAGCTACAAGGGCTGCAGGAGAATTTGGCTCTTAGTGGGAGTCCATCTCTTTCTGCACCTGCCTGGGAACGTGAATCTGCTCTCCACAGCAAACCAGGCTGTAGTTCCTCACCATTTAGGAGCAAATATGTGTCAAATGCTTATCGTATGCTTTATATTCATGTAATGTAATCCTTAGAAAAACCCCAGGGCATAGGTACTAGAGTCCCATTTCTATATATGGGGAAAACTGAGATGTAGATTAATTGAATAAAGTATATCTATGAAGTCTTACAGTTAGGATGTGGGGAAGCTGGGAGACCAACGGAAACGTATAGAACTCTTAACTCTTCACTACTACACAGAGTGGTGCAGAAGAGGGCCAGCAGTTAGGGCTGTTGTTATAGCCAAGGCTTTAGAAGTACAGTAAAATCTTGGATTGCAAGTAACTTGTTCTGAGAGTGTTCCGCAAGATGAGCAAACATTTGTAGTAAATTTTAACTTGATAAACGAACAATGTCTTGCAATACAAGTAGTACGTGGCATCAGACATCACATGATCACAACGGAGCCAGTGGTTCTTCTCTCTCTCTTTCTTCCTCTCTCTCTTGCTGAGGGATTGTGGGTGATCATCTCCCATGATTGGATGCTTGGTCTCAGGCTGCAGTGTTTGGCAGAAATCAATAATTTTTCAGAACATTAGTGGCACTAGTGTATTTTTTGCCACTTCAGCACCTGTGAACAATCCCTTGCTTTTCCATACAAGAGCAAGTTCAGGATTGCTTTGCTTCATTCTAGGTCAGGCTCCCTGCAGATATAGACCATTTTCTGTGCTGCCTTATTGCCAGTTACGTTAAATACAGTATATGACAAGAGTTTATTAGTGCTGTACTGTAGTCAACATTCATGTGAATGAATACAATGGCCCCATGCAGAAAAAGGTTGAAAATAAAGGCAGTAAGAAGGAGATGATTACAGTGGGTTAAGAAGGAAATCATGGGGAAGTACAATCGAGGTATGCAAGTGGTTGAAATTGCAAGATTTTATAAGAAGTCTACATCTGCATCTCCTCTGCAGAGGAGGAGTAGGAAAAGGCAGAGGAATCCCTCACTTCAAAGAGATTAGGGAGATGTGTAAAATGTGGGAAACAGTGCAAAATTTTGTAGAAAAGCACCACCCGAATAAGGCTGTAGCAGGGTAAGTGATGAATCTGTTTAATGACAATGCAATGTCGCATTTCCACAAAATCCTCAAAAGGAGGCAAAGCAAGTGTCATTGGGTAGCTTCCTTGTTGATGCTGCAAGAAAAGAAAAAGATTCCATTAGGCCAATAGTTAGCAGTGATAGTGGAAGTCATCCTACACAATAACCCTCCTCTCTCTTGCCTCCCTCACACCAGTCACAAAGATTTTCAAAGGTTAAGTGCAGGTTAATTTGTTTATTTTTCTTTATATTTTGTATTTTCTTTATTATTTTATATTATATTTCATTGTAATTATTTTCATATGAATATTTTTGGGTTTGGGGATGAATCATCTAAGTTTCCATTGTTTCTTATGGGGAAATTTCCTTTGATATACGAGTGCTTTGGATTACAAGCATGTTTCCGGAACTAATTATGCTCACACACCAAGGTTTTAATGTGTTGCTATTTGGCTAGTCCAAGAGTATGAGGAGCTCTTTATCCCAGTCTTACAGATAACAGTCAGAAAACAAAGATAACAAAGAACTAAAGAAAACTAAGATATGTTGAGTTACTCTGTTTGGGGCTAAAATGTCATACAGTAAAGTTACCTATTTTGTTTACTTTGATTGTTGACTGAAATGCATCATTAAATATCTAAAAAAACAAGATTTTTACAAATGTTCTCTTATGATCAGAATTCTTTCTCAGGTTTGTGCTGTCTTTCCTAGCAAAGTGAGTGAACAATACATTAATTGATTTTTAAGATTATGAGTCTTTTCCTTTGTATGCCCACTGTATACTGTTGCCAAATTGGAATGCAAAAAGTATTCGGAACTCAAGGTCAAGCAAGATGAGGTCCCTAGTAACTGCAAAAAGAATTTAAGAACAAAATTTCAGCTGATCAGGTTTGCTTGACACTTTGGTGCAGGCTTACCTTTTTAACTTGGTTTTGAGAACCCTACTGGGGTGACTTCGAAAATCATAAATGACAAACACGTGGCACACGCCTCATCACTCCATCTTGCATTCCTGTAAGACATGACTAATCAATCACATACTCCTTCTCATTGAAACTGAGTGTTATCTCAGACATTTTTCAATACAAGGCTTGAGGCAGCTCTAACAGCTGGCTGGAGTCAGTACAAGTGTCAATTTATTTTCCATCTCTGACATAGACAATAACGTGTCTATGTTATAGCTACATATAAAACTAAAACAGAAATACTGATTTCTTAGTTGTTATGTGTTTTATATAGTGTGCTGGACAATGGAAATGGAACAGTTAAAAAATTAAGATCATTTCTTATTCAAAGCAGGCAAACTTGTCATAAGAAATAATCACTAAATCTCAATGGCTTCATCAAATAAAAATTTGTCACTTGTGCAAAGCCCATTGCAGGCATTACTGATGGGTGGCCTAGGGTAGCTGTCCCCCAAGGAGTGTTGCAAGACCCTGGCTCTGTCTAACTTGTGGCTCCACCATCTCCATACTTGCTGAGATGAGACTATGAGAGCATATAAGATATTTAATCATGGCAGCCTGGAAATGACACACATCATGTATGGTCACACCCATTAGCCAGAAAAAGTCACATGGCCTCAACTGAATACAAAGAGACTACAAAATGTAGTGACTCACTGGACTTCCTCTTCCCAAAAGTGTGGAATGGCAACCTGAATATTTTAGTAGCCAGTTAACTCTGTGAAAAATAGGTGTGATACTTTATGCGTGGAATTTTCTAGTTAACATAAGCTTTATTCCCCATCTATGCTCAGTTTCAAGTGCTTCATTTCCAGCAGCATATGTGTCCTTTTAAAAACCTGACATCATTTATATATTTATATAACAAAAAAATTCATATTATAGATGTAGGTGTAATGCATGTATATGTATGTTAATGCATCGGCACATTCATGCACTTTTATATAGTGTCTAAATTTAAAGCTATCCATCTTTCTCAAATTAACATGAACTTGTATGCCTCTGTATTACTGGTATTCTTATTCTTCATAGCTTTACCATCACAGAGCTGTCTTCAGCACTTTATACGCTCCCTTATTTAACCAGGCCTATCCAATTTAGAAGTAATGTTAAGATTATTTTTTGGCAGCGATTTTTTTCATACTTTCTCTTGATTCCCCTAGTTCTCTATCAACTTGAAATTAGCATTGCCTTTCTCAAGAGGTATTCCTGTTTCCATCCAAATCACATACTTATCACAGCTGGCGAATTTAGCTCCCCATGACTTTTTCTAACATATGATTTTTATACTGAAATTTCCATTTTTATACTGAAATTTCCTTTTTCAGTAAATACTGACACATTCTCTTCTTGTCACGACATGCAGTGGCATGAGGCACTCCATATCATTGTGTCTGGGTGAAAACTGGCTTTGTGGGAGTAGTTCTCTAGCTGTTGTTTCTTGTCTTCTCTTGAGTAGAAACCATACTCTCTGCTTTCTCCATGTGAATTTTGAGGGCTAGGACAAGGGGTTCCCTACATATTCTTTAACTCGTTCTCCCAGGAAGGGTAGAATTACTCTAGACTGTCCTGTTTAATATGATAACTATGAGTCACATGTGGCTATTGAACACTCTAAATGTGACTGAATTAAGATGGGCTCTAAGTATCAAATTCAGATGAGATTTCAAAGACTTAGCACAAAAAATAATATAAAATATCTCCTTTAAAGTTTTTATTTATTTTTAGTGTTGAAATAAAATTTTGCATATATTGGATTAAATCAAATACATGGTTAAAATTACTTCCATCTATTTTTTTTTTTATTTTTTAGTGTGTCTAATTGAAAAATTTAAATTTCACATGCAACTTACACAATATGTCTTTAGGACAACACAGCTTTAGACAGGCTCTTTTGAAATATAAGTGAATGAATTTGATTATATGGACTTTGTGGTTAAATAATGGTCATGCTACATGCAGCTTAAAAAGACTTATGCTATACATCTGCTGTTAATTTGGCTCGGAATCAATGGCTAAGATACACTCTACTTTTTCTGTTTTCCTATTGTTTTTCCTGATGAGCTTAATAATGACAACAAAACTTTAAATATTCTGAGAGTGTAATTTGGCTTGGAAAGTCATTTGAAAAAGAATGTTGAATTAATGCACTAGTTGTCTTAGAAGGTATGCTGGCTTTCTTCAAACTACAAGTCTTGGCATTCAGTGTGACCTTTAGTGTCAAATACATGCTTCCTTGAATAATTTGTTTGCTCTGATATCGACAGCCTCAACAATACATGTCTGTTTCACCTACACAATATTATTTGAAAATCTGCTGTTATACTATAAAGTTACAGAGACTTTAGGTATTGAGATGTCTTAATTTTATGAAAAACTAGGAATAGAAAAAAGCATTTAACATCTCATCTGCTTTAATTTGATTGATTGATTTTAACAGTCAAACGTCTTCCACATTCTCCCCAAATTTACTTACATTTTAATGAGAAATCATCAAGACCATTTAATCAGGTTGGGAATGTCAGGTCAATATCTGTTCAAGTCTTTGAGGTCTAAACTAAGAATCTTGTCCATTTTGAAGGAATAATGATGAGAACAGTGAATCCA
>CM053569.1:65454074-65513633 GCA_028646485.1 Cryptoprocta ferox
CAATAGCCAAATCAGGGAAAGAGCCTAAATGTCCATCAACTGATGAATGGATCAGGAAGATGTGGTTCATCTATACAATGGAATACTACATGGCCATGAGAAAGAATGAAATCTGGCCATTCATAGCAAAGTGGATGGACCTCGAGGGTGTCATGCTAAGCAAAATAAGTCAGGCGGAGAAGGACAGATACCTTATGTTTTCACTCATAGGTCTAACAGGAGAAACTTAACAGAGGACCATGGGGAGGGGAAGGAGGAAAAAAAAAAAGAGGGAGAGGGAGGGAGATAAAGCACGAGAGACTCTTGAATACTGAAAACAAACTGAGGGCGGAAGGGGTAGGAGGAAAGGAGAAGGGGGGTGATGGTCATGGTGGAGGACACTTGTGGGGAAGAGCACTGGGTGTTATGTGGAAACCAACCTGACAATAAACTATAAAGTTTATAAAAAAAAATAAAAATAAACAAGCCAGAGTAGCCATTTAATACGAGTATCATATTGCATAATTCTCTGGTCAATGACTCTCAAGGACTTGTGTCATTTAGAATTGAATACATCCTTGACCTCATGGAATTAAGTCCCTGCCAACCTTACTTCAGTTTGCTCAAAATTCTTCAGCTACTGGCATTCTTTCTCTTCCAACTCAGTACACTCATCATAGCCTTAGCAGCTTTGCATGACCTGTTCCCTCCGAAGTATCTAATGGATATTGCATTAAATGCACAAACCCTGGGTTAACAGAAGAACTTGAACGAAGAAAAGCAAATCTGGCAAATTCTGGAGTCAGAGAGACCTGAGTTTGAATCTGTGTTCTACCTCTGAATGCAATGAAATCTTTCTTGAGGTCTATGACCTTCAGTGTTCTCAGTGGCAAAGTTGGGATCATAAAATCTACCTCACAGGAATGACGCATTCCAGACATTTCATGAAGGGCTTAATATAAAGTAGGTTCTCAATAAATTGTTGCTATTGCCATAAATCAAAATACGATTTATATCCTTAAAAGAATAAAGCAAAGAGTGAGATTTCTATTTTTAAATAATAGTTTATATCCAGGACACATAAATGATATAGGAGTTCCATCTTTAAGAGTCTGCTCCAGGGCAGTTTAACAGACATATAATGTGAGTCACATATGTAATTTTAAATATTCGTAGAGGACATTATAAAAAGTAAAAAGAAATAGGTAAAATTACTTAGTAATATATTTTATTTAACTCATTATAGTATCATTTCAACATGTAATTGATACAAAAATTGTTAATGAGATCATTTCCATTCTTTTTTCGTACTAAGTCTTTGAAATCTGACACGTTTTATTTCAATTTAGATACTACATTTTCACTGAGAGTGAAATAGAGCTTTATCAAAACCCTACCAAAAGTACAGTTGTGGTTAATGGAAAAATATTGTATCTGTTTGAAATTTAAGATTTTTGAAATTGAAATTAAAATTTAAGATAATTAAGGTCAAATAAAATTAAAAATTCAGTCCCTCAGTCTCAGTAGTCAAATTTCAAGTATTCAATAGACACACAAAGTTAGTGGCTGCTATTTTGGGCAGTATCGACTCACTCCAAAGTCTTATCTTTGTATTTTTTTTATATTTTTTAATATTTGTTTGAGAGAGAGAGAGAGAGAGAGCAAGCAAGCACAAGCAGGGGAGAGGCAGAGAGAGAGAGGGAGGCACAGAATCTGAAGCAAGCTCCAGGCTCTCAGCTGTCAACACAAAGCCTGACGCGGGGCTCAAATTCATGAACCAGGTAATCATGACCTGGGCTTACCCCAATGAGCCACCCAGGTGCCCTCATAAAACACCTTTTTTAAAAGTAAGCATTTTCCTAAGAACAGGAAGATGAAAGATGTGTCACATAAAAAAGAAATTAACCAAAAATATATATGTGGAGGAGTATGTAAAATATCAACTGATCAGTTATTTAAAGTTGTTTATAAAATTGCATCAAACAGACTTTCCTTTTGGAGAAGAGGTGTCTGATTGGTTTCTGTTTGCTTTCTGGGTGAAAACTAAAACAGTTAGCATCCTAGGAAAGACTCCAGAAACAGAGTAGTGAAGCATCTATTCTAATAGAAACGATGTGAGCGGTCTCCAGCAATGGATGCAACAAAGATAGTGTAGGTTAAGCAAAGATTAACAGCTCCGAGATACCATTCTGAATGTCAAAAGAGGACGGTGGGTGACCACAGACCAGAGGTCCTTCTCCCCAAAGGCCATGAGCCACAGTCCCAAACCTCCTGACTCCACACTGGAATTTAGATGCCATCAGAGGGAGGAGTTGGGGTGGGCTGAGAACTCAGAATTGGTGGAGTTTAAACTAGGAATTAATCAAGCATCTTTTCATCCCTGGTAAACAAGGAGTGAACTTTGGCAAAAATATATTGGTCATTTTCCAGTCCTCTGGAGTAATATTCCTTAAACTCTTTAGACTTTAATGGTTTTATATCATATCATAAAAATATAAGAAATTAAAGATTATTGTGGTCCATTCTATTGTTAGGATGTATGAGTATGTGCATGTATGTGTGCGTGTGTGTGTATTTGTGTGTGTGTTTGCATGTTTGTGCTTTCTAGTTTCAGTTTTGGCTGCCTAGTTGTGACTGTGGCATTTTTGCATCATTTAGAAAACTGTTAATGTTTTTATGATCTTCTGTAATAAGTAAGTTTTATAACATCTTTTTTATAAGCCTCTATGATACTAGTAAAGTCTGAATCCGTGAATTCCTTATCATTATTTAAAAAATGGAAAGACAATTACCAAAGTAGTAACATCTAATTTACAAAGATGATTTTCTTATCCAAAAACTATTTAAAACCAAATGATGCCATAGAGAAAGAATTTCCAACAAAGCAAAGAATTTCCTCAAATACCAATGATATCATCAAGTGATATTACAAATAAAAACACTTTGGTTCCTTCAAGAAAATGGTGAGTATGTATTATCCTGGTGTCACTTCCTAGCTATTAATGCTTAATTTACATTTTCTATGAACTGTGAACACAGATTCTCCTGAAATAGAGTATAGGTCCTGACCTGTAATTATCTTTCTTAACCCTTTACTTAACCTTTTATGCCAATAAACGAACACTTCCGTGCATTGTCAACATGAAGATTTGTGCTGGTATTTAGTTCAGGAGACAGACTGACAGTACAGAATATGAAATCAAGCTTTCTTATCTTCAAGTCATACACGTTATTTCTAGTATTTTTGAAGAGAGGAGTTAGAATATCTTTATTTAAATCTAATCTGTAGCTTTTAAAGACGACAACACATACAAAATAGGATGGCAAAAATGGAAAGGCAATTACCAAAAAATAGTTGCTTCTCTGTTCATCTTACCAAATAGATGTAATACTTTGACAGCTAATCAACAGTTTTTTTTCTGACTGCTATATCTATCCTATTCCTAGATGACCTATTAATTTTAATGGCTTGCGGACTCCCATTTAACGGTTCAATGAATATAATACATCTGTGCTTTTCTTTGCATAATAAAGTGGCCAAGAAGGCAAGATAACTTTTGAAGTTTATGTAGCTAGAGGTTCCCAAAATAATTCAAATGTTTCAACTTCCCATTGTAATTAATAGTAAAACTTATCTAAATTCTATCACTTGCAAACTAACCCTAAAAGCAAGCTTCACTCCACTACAAAAATGCCCATTAAACTATACACATTTAAAAAAAATTATACGTAGTAAAATGCTATTTAAATTTGCAATAAACTTATTTCTCCCTGTTACATGTTTATTTAGTTTTGGATTACTCTGTAGTCATGTTATTGCCAATAAATTTATCTACTCTGTAGAGTGAAAATATTCAGTAATAACAATTTTCAAAAGTATGGACCTGTCCTACAAATGTTCTCACAGGCTTACTTTATTAGAATGTTGAAATATTTGGGAGCTCTGATATTTTATAAATTTTACTTTTTTCTACTAAATACACTTGAAGGGCTTTAAGTAGAACTTTATTAAGGTGCCTAGTGGAATTTTTGTTGTGGTTGTTGTTACTGAGAAAGGGTCCAAGATTAATGAAAAAAGAAATGATCTCAATTGGGACAGAAAGAGCATTATAACAATTTCATTCTGTAAAACATGAGGACATGCTTGTGATGTTTTTGACACTACATATTTTTTCCAAATGAATCTAATATTTTTCACACACACATACACAAACCCAGATGCATCTTGCATTAAACAATCAAGTTTTAAAAACATAACCTAGCATTTCATATTTCCAATTGTAATCTCAGAGTGTATGTATCTCAAAGATTGGCACTCGCTCTAATTTTTACTGTTGCTTTATTTTCACAAAAATATATTTTAAAGTCATATTTATATGCATTTCACTTTTTATACACAGGATTCCCTATCTGTCTTGTTTTATCCCATTTCAGGGTATCATTTCTCTTCTTCCTTCACTGTGTCCGAATTACTTTTCTGCATATTAAAGGTTGCTTGTCTTTTTCTTTGTTCTTCCATCTTTTATTTAGCATCAGGTATAATCTTAACACCTGCTCTTTTTATTTAATGTTATCCCAGGGCTCTGATCATTTTTTGCTCCCTGAATTTGATCTTTATTTCCATCAACCAAATTAGTGCCATTTCATTTAAGACCCTTCTAAAAGGCTGGGCTTTTTTTTTTAATTTTTAAAGTTTATTTATTTATTTTGAGAGAGAGAGAGTACGAACAGGGGAGAGGCAAAGAGAAAGGAGAGCGCACTCTAAGGAGGTTCCTCAAGGTCAGAGCAGAGCCCAATGGTGGGGTGGGGTGGGGGTGGGGGGCTCAAACTCACAAAACTGTGAGATCATGACCTGAGCTGAAACCAAGAGTTGGACACTTAACCAACTGAGCCCCCCAGGCACCTCTAAAAGACTGTTTTAAATAAAGTCAACCCTTTGCCCAGTAAGGCTGTGACCCAGACGTGGGCTCCCCAGAGAAGCGCAGGAAAGCTCTCAAGGCGCCAGAAGAAAAAGGTACATGCATCTCTACAGGAGACTTCCAGCACGGACTGTCCCCGCGGAGGCTATCAAGGCAATTCTGGCTCTCTGTAGACTGAACTGAGTTCCATAACTCTCAAACAAACAACAACAAAACTAGTCAGGACAACATTATCTAAGATAAATGATTACTATTACTGCACAATAAACGACACTAAAATGTCCCAGAAACTTAACTGCATTACCCTCAACTACGAAACTGTATGAGGAAGCTGCATCATAAAAAATTACTCTGCTTTGCATCAGCTTTCCTTGCTACCCATCTGTACCTATTTCTACATCCAGATACGCTACACAGAGACTCAGCCTGCCCTTTCTGCAAATACATTTAATATAAGATATTGGGAGGAGGAATGAGATCATTATTCACTGACGTCAAATCTCTCCTGTACCCAAAAAAGAGGGCATGCCCGAGGCTGCCGTGGAATGGCTGGAGAGGGACACTATTACCAGGCTTTCTCATTTCCACCTTGCCCTCAATATAGGAGGGCTGGGAGGCCATTTCTACCTTTATTTCTCCCTGTTGCTCTTCTCCACAGGAAAAGGAGTCAATATGGGTTGAGAGCCTGGATTCTTTGGGCCATGTTTCTCTATCAGGTGGAATTAAGGTGTTAGAGTGCAGGATTCATGTATGTCATGATAATTTGGATCTTATTCTTCTGTGGATGAAACTGTGTTCCGGTGGGGGGAGGAGGGTGTTTCCAGTTTCCGTGTAGCAATGCTTCCTGTCACCCACCATCCCCACTTTCAGGCAAGGTGTCTTCTGTCCTTCCCAGTTCCTCTACCTGCCGCTAAGCAGGTGAGGCCAGTATGAGCTGGTACCTGGAGGGCCTGCTCTATTTTCTGTCCAGTTTCACCAGTGAAGTATGTATTTGGGGGATATGAGGCTGCACCATTGAGAAAGCTGATGACTCAGGGCTCCTGGGTGGCTCAGTCGGGTAAGTGTCCGACTTCAGCTCAGGTCATGATCTCACGGTCAGTGAGCTCGAGCCCGCCTCAGGCTCTGTGCTGACAGCTCAGAGCCTGGAGCCTGCTTCGGATTCTGTGTCTCCTCCCCATCTCTCTGCTCCTCCCCTGCTCGAGCTCTGTCTCTCAAAAATGAATAAATGCTAAGAAAAAAAAAAAAGAAAAAAAGAAAGCTGATGACTCAGTTTCTTGCTTGGCCACAGGTTTTGGTCGGCTAGAGACTTTTGTGTAACTGAAGCACTAGCGTCTGGAAAGGGACGGCCTACCTTATGCCCAACAGCACTCAGCTGCCCAGAGAACTAACAGCAGTCAGACTTGGCTTAAATCCCAACTGGGAGACAAGGTAATTGGGAAAGTTGTACAATCTCACTAAGCTCTGATCACTTTATTTTAAAATTAAGATAATGCGACCTTGATGGTTGTTTTAAAAATCAATTTAGGTAACGATTGTAAAGTGCCTAAAGTAGAACTTGGTGTTCAATCTAGTGGCCAACTTCACTAAAAGTGACTAATTAGGTGTGAACTGCATTTAGTCCACTTATACTTGAAGATTTTCCCCAACTACTTGAGTTTATTTTGACCACATATTAGTTTTGGGTGCCTGAATAAGCAATGACCAAGTATTACAAACACATTTTTTCTTAGATTTTTTCCCAAAGTTATTCATGTCCCACATATAATGTTCAAATATGAAAGTGAAAGTTGACTGTATTTATAAATGAATGAAGACAAGGCTATCTAACAGGCTTTATATGTTAGGGATAATCAATATAAATTATTAATCTGAAAAAGAAAACACTTTTTGGGTCCTAAAATACATTTATAAAAACAAAGGCATTTCATTCAGCATATATCACCTTCACAATAATGTTTGTAATATAAGTATCGACTCACAGGAAGCTAATACCCTATATTGTTATGGTGCCAAATTAGTAAATTAAAGTCTACAACTATTGACAAACAAACATTTGGAGAAAATATTATATATTTTTACTTTATTTTTTTAAATTTTATTTTATTTAAAAAAATTTTTTTAATGTTTTATTTATTTTAGAGAAAGAGAGAGAAGCAGCGTGAGCAGGGGAGGGTCAGAGAGAGAGGGAGACACAGAATCTGAAGACAGGCTCCAGGCTCTGAGCTAGCTGTCAGCACAGAGCCCGAAGTGGGGCTCGAACCCACGAACTGTGAGATCATGACCTGAGCCGAAGCTGGATGCTCAACTGACTGAGCCACCCAGGCGCCCCTATATTATTTTTCAAATATTTGTTTATTTTGAGAGACAGAGAGAGAGAGAGAGAGCGCTAGCATGAGTGGGGGAGGAACACAGAGAGAAGGAGAGAGAGAATCCCAAGAAAGCTCTATGCTAAGCCCCAATGTGGGGCTGGACTTCATGACCGTGGGATTATGACCTAAGCTGAAATCAAGATCCCATGGTCATGAAGTCGTACGCTTAACTGACTCAGCCACCCAGGCACCCGAGGAAGTATTAAATATTTTTAGAAGTCAGTATTCTATGATAATAGGTAGGTAATCAATTTATGCTGATATCCTATAATACCATTAAATTGCCAGGCATATGAGTTAAATTTAGGTAAGCTAAACACACCATGGCCTAAGGGAGGACTTTTGAAAAATAATTGTTTTATTCATGTAAAAAAGAAATCTTTTTGTAGGCAACAAGATGCCATTAGCAGAGTTACTGGTTCTCCTTGCTCAAGATAAGACAGAAAAGCACAGTGAACAGTATGTTTAACATTATAATTACCACCAATTGCACTACGGACAGAATACTAGAGGTGGGAATTACTGAAGATTTAATCTATTTCAATGACTTCATTGAACTAGACTTTCCTAAAGTGCCATAGCACATGTACCAAGACATGTGCCAAACTGCGGGAGTATTATCACAACAGACAGGATTTTGCATTTTTCTCTTCCTTCCTGGAGTAAGATCATCCTTAAGAGGAACAAAGGTGTGGATGAGCAAATGTGATCAACCCATTCATATGTGTCCTCCATAAAATAAAGGGGCCTTTCTGAATGTAAGCACCAATTGTTGAAGGTAAGATGAACTGTTTAACATGGCAGGTTTAAAAAAGACTACATGGCTCAGTCAGATGAGCGTCCAACTTTGGCTCAGGTCATGATCTCATGGTTTGTGAATTTGAGCCCCACATCGGGCTCACTGCTGTCAGTGCAGAACCCACTTTGGATTCTCTGTCCACCCCACCTCTGCCCCTCTCCCACTCATTCTCTCTCTCTCAAAAATAAATAAAACCTAAAAAAAAAAAGACCACGGAACTAAACTGATAGTGACTACTCAATCTGAGGTCAAAAATGGCAGCCTGCATGGTGAGTCCGCTATAAGCATATTTTTATTTGATCAGTTACATGTTTGGGACATAAACCCCAGCAAAAAATTAAATGATTCTAGTATACCAGCTTTACTGAAAAATCACATGGGCCCTTATCCCATGTGGCCCAGGGTCCCATGTGGCAATATTCATCTAGAAATAAATAGTGGTTGGTGACTATCTGTTTGGTGGGACAAGAACTCCTCCATTTACTACAGAAACTACCATGTCTGTTGTTTTACACTCAGTTCTATTATAATATCCACTTGGCCTGGCTTGGGTGGGTACTTGTGACCACCTGGAAAGATGATAATATCCATTAATAGAATACTTGACTGTAACCAGTATGACCTTTCAGGTACATCCCAAATCTTGAGAAGTGCAATCTGTTATCATGTACATAGGATGCATGGTTAATTGTTACTGTTCCTCTCTCTCATGTATTGGAGTTTCCAAGTGCACTATTTCACCTGATCCCCACAATAACATGTAAAGTAAATGACCTGAGATTTAAAAGTCACATATTACAGATGAAAGAACTGAGACTCAGCAAGTTTAAGTAACTTGCTTGAGACAACTCAGTAAATGGCAGACTGGTGTTCAAATTCTGGTCATCTAAGACCAACAGGCTTTCAACTATATCGTGTTGCCTTACTGTATCAGCCACTGGGATTATATTCTATATCTTAATGTACAAAATAAGATTTGCTTTTACCTTGTTCCCCAATAGCCACATTAAGTCATAAAGCAAGAATTATCACATTATAAATTCATTTATTTACTATTTTATTATTCATATATACCACTTATTTTAAAAGTTATACATAAATCAAATAACTACCATGAAATAACACATTGAGGTGGTAGAACCATCAGAAACTAGCATTCCTTGTTGGGAGAGACCAGGTCCTTTATATCCTAGTGTTTTTTGCCTAACAATAACCTCGCCAGATAACCCAGGGATAATCACATCTACTGTTTATCAGTGATGGGGCTTTATTAGGAACTATACATTAAAAAAATAATATTTGGAATAATCCTATGAGGTGGGTTTTACTATAACTAATTTAAAGATGAGTAAATTGAAATTTAAAGTGAGTAATAAGCAATTTACCTGATTTTATGCAACTTGAAATGTGACATATCCTTTCACAAAGTGGAGTCTCTTTCTCCACACCATAATCCTAGGGCTTGGCTAAGAGACTTTCTTTTATCCACAGAATAGTGCAAATTAGATGTCACCAGAGGATGAAAAAGGAAGGGCCAGTGCACAAGGCACTATTCCATCCACTACATTTGCAACACAGAGGCCTCCATGTCAATGAACCCAAGCTAATGTAGGAGAGATCATGTCGATGAGAATTGATGCTCATTGGCCAATATCCTGGTGACCACTAGTCCTAGGCTGAGGCCATCCGGGACTGTGGAACAGATAAATAAACTACCATGGATGTACAAATCCATGTTGATACACACAGCAAACTATGATCTCAAATGCATCATGCTAAGTAAAAGAAGAAAAAGTAGAATTCCATTTATGTCATTCTGGAAAAGACAAAGGTATAGAACAGAGAACGTATCAGTAGTTCCCAGAGGTTAGGGGTAGGAGAGAGATTGGCTACAAAGGAATACCACAGGGAACTGGAGGGATAATGGAACTATTCTGTATATTGACTGTGGTTTTAACTTTATGAAACTATACATTTGTCAAAATTCACAGAACTATAACAAAAACAAGTGAGTTTGATACATTAAAAGTAAAACAAAATTTTAAAAATTCTCTTTCTCCATGTTAACTGTGAAGCCATGCAGAATTAAGGGTGTTGAATTTAAGAAGGACCTGGAGTATTTGGATTCTGGATCTGTTCTTTACCAACTGAGTGATTTAAGTAAATACCATAATGTCTCTCAACCTCAGTTTATAATATGAAAAGTGGAAGTGATAATACCCACTTTACACTTCCATGTCTTCATTTGTGAAATGAGGCATGTAATACTCTCCAGAGTTATGGTTGAGATTTAAATGAAATAATGCCTGTAGAAGGCTTGGTACAAAGTGCTCAATGAAAGGAAAGGATGATGGTGTGAATGTGCACGGTGATGAAGAGGAAGAAGGAGAAGGAGAAGATGAAAAAGGAGTAGAAGGAGATGAAAATGATAATCTATATGGGGGGGCACTATCTAGGGAGAATTTATGCTTCCAGGAAACTGATAACATTCTCAGAGTTCTGATTTTAAATTTATGTTGTGTCATATGTACCTCTTAAAAGATCCTTGCATCCCATGGGTAATGAGACTTTCAACAAATGGAGGCTTCTAAGATGAATGAATTCAGCCGATGTACATTAGGTACCTCTTACACACAAAATACCATCAAACAGGTGTTCTATGTAGTAATTGCATTTATAATATCTAAAAGATCTCTTACAACGAACTACAATGCTATGTTATAGATCTTTGACTTACCCTTGATTTAGGAGGTTCTGCTGCAACCTGCACTGTTACCTCTGACTCAAGTCATCTTTTGGAATCTTCAGGCTCAGAGCCCTAAAGACTTGTGGTATTCTGGAAACTCTGCATCTATGATTATGACTTTTTAGTGAAAGCTATTTATATTATTTGGGCTTCCTTATCTATATCAAATCCTTAAGAGTCAAAAAATCATCTAAAGCCACTGAATCTTTGGGATGATTAATGCTCAAAATATTAAACAAGGTGCTAGTGCCCATCTGAATGCAGTCAAGTCCCAAGCGATAGATGGCAATCCGAGGGCAAGGAGGGATCTCAGGCTCCCTTGCCCTCTCTAAGAAACAACTTAGGTTAGCATCGATGGAGTTTAACCATAAGGAAGAAGAGCAAAAGGTCAACCTGCACAGCCAGATGGGTAAGAATTTTATGTTCATGTCTAAAAGGGTAGTCATGAATATGTATATATTAATATTAATATTAATTTTAAGCCAGCTATCATATACTGGAAAGAGCACCAAGCTAGGAGTCAGAAGAACCGGGCTCTAGTTCTGGCTGCAGACCAAAGTCCCCCCATCCCATCTATCAGAGTCCTGGACTTGAGTAAAATCATTTAATCTAACTAGTTACATAACTGGCCATTTCACCTACTTCAGGGCCAGCATGGGGGGAAAGGATTTACCTTTACTTTGCCAAACAAAACCTCATTTCCTTGTCTTATTTAATTTATAAAGTTTGCCCTTAATTTACAGAAAGCACCAACCTAATGGAATAGCACTTTTTAACCTAAAGGATTAGATATTTGTCCCCTGGGGGTAGTGAAGGCAACAATAAAAGGGCATCCTTGTACAAAGTGGTTTCATGCATGCTAGATGCTTTAGGCAAAGAGTTAAATTTTAGCTTGAGTTTGATTGACAACATAGAAATGTCTTGGTGAATAGGTAAGAAAGTGGATTCTCAGTATTCTTAAAGGTCTTCATATGAAGAAGTGGGTAAAAATTCTGACTACAGGAAAAATGATCAATGCCAAGGGGAAGGAAAGCAAACTAATTAAAGTTCCAAACATTCAGAAGTAATAAAGGGTCTTGGATAAGTATGGAAATAGTACTTTATTCACCTTTATGATTCTAGAAAATATAATACGGAATAAAGCACAGTTAATTTATGTTTTTAATTGTAAAACCAAGTAATTGATATTTTTAAAAACAGGGATACTTGAAAGTAGATCGCAATGGGATGTTTTCAATAGGCTCCATAAGAAGTAAATTATAAAGTCCCCATCTGTGCCTCACAGGGAAAAAAAAAATCCATTACCATTCACTCTTTATTGGCATTATAGTTCTTCAAAATGGCTTACAACCGAGCTTATATTTCACACATGAACGTTTGATTGAGCTCACCTATTGTGATCTGCTCTAAGTGCCCACATTTTTAGTAGCAGCTGTAGATTGCGAAAACCTTGGCTTTTATAATGTTTTACAATAATTGAGGGAGGTTTTCCTTTGTTTTGCTCTTACTTTATCTCACTTGAATGTTAAACAGAAATTACTCAGGTTTGGAAACTCAGGGGTTGAAAATGGAAGCTTGCTTATCTCACAGGTTTTAGACTGCCTTTCTCACCTGTTTCTTGTGACAAGGCTTTCCTGAGACCAGCACAGGGGCCACTCAGGCCGGGTACTCTCCCCGCTGTCAAAATCCTAACATAGGCACGTGTTCAGCAATGGGGATGTTAGGGCCTGGGTACTGATGACCAGCGTCGGCAACTGGGGCGTTCACCCAAGAGACTGTCCGATAAGCCAGAAGATGTTGATATCCCTGGAATGCTCTAGCCCATATTCCCATTCTCATCTCATAGGAGAAAAAAATGGAAAGCTCATTATATGAAAGCGGCAACCAGGAGGAATAGAAACAACTAGACTTATGGCAATAGAGAAAGTCTAGAGGCAGGTGGTGGTCCTGATTATCCTACTGAGGCATGAGAGTGAGTGCATTTACCTTTTGAAAGTGCAACATATGTATTAATTTAAAAGCCTTCTCATGACATTCTGGCTCATATTAAAGGCTATGTTGTCTATTTCTCATTCTTCAGGCAGAAGCCTACCCCAATTCAAACAAAAACATTTTATCATGTTTTTAAATCATGTTAACATACTAGTTACCAAACTCCTTTACCAATCCATTTTTTTACTTAACAACCTTAGCTGCCAAGAAAATCTTTCCTAAATAGAGTTAACTGCCTCAGACAGTGAGACAGAATGGCAGGGAGATCTATGCAGATTCAAGTCCCAGCTCTACACTGATGAGCCCTGCCTGCGTATCATTATCCTCATCTATAAAATGAAAACGTCAGCTTGAGGAGATAATCTGTGCAAGAGTTCCTAGCGGAGAATCTGTCCAAAGGAAATACAGGTCATATCTACCCATGTTACAGAGTATACCACTTTATATTCTCTACTCTATAAAGACAGTAATAACACCCTTCATGGACTTTAAAATAGGTACCATTTTCAACCTTCTCTTTTGTGATCCCTTAAATTGCATATGTATGTATGGAGCCCATTAAATATTAAAACTACAGGGGTGCCTGGGTGGCTCAGTTTTTGGTTAAGCATCTGACTCTTGATTTTGGCTCAGGTCAAGATCTCACAGTTTCATGGGTTCAGGCCCCAGGTCAGGGTCTGTGCTGACAGTTCACAGACTCCTTGAGATTCTCTCTCCCACCCTCTCTCTCTGCCACTCACCCACTCACACTGTCTCTGTCTCTCTCAACATACATACATAAACTTAAAAAAATTAAAACTACAATGTGCTTAATAATCAAACAAAAATTAAAAGAGATTGCTGTTATACTGTAAATGGTTGAGAAATGAAGCATTTAAAGGAAAATAAGTCTATAAATAATTTTTAAATGCCTAAATAAGGGGATCTGAGAGTTATATTTTGAAGGAAGAATAAAGAGAAAAATGTTGTGTTTATATGTATGAAATTGTGTATTTGTATCTTGGGGGGGACATGAGAGACAGAAGAATTTTTTAAAAAGAAGAGTGTACGTGTTCTCAGCAATTAACATCCTTTTAATAGTAGAAATGAAAATTCAGTCCTAATTAAATGCTAATTGGGTAGTAAAATGCATTTTTATTCTATTGTTAATTTTCCATTACATTAACCTCCTCATCAAAACTTATGCTTATATACTAAAGTTTTCTAATGATAGAACTTCATGAAAAAAGTTTAGAATGCTTTATCTGCATAAAATGTAGGTCTTTCTACTGGGTCATTTCATGCTCTATAGAGAAAAAATATATATACATAAAAGTAATTAAGCATAAAAGTAGCTATTGTGACTTGAGTATCTTCCACAGACACCATTCTAGATAAGAGAGTAAGATTAGATACAAATTTGCCAACATCTAGAGAAAAATGTTTTATATGTTTTATTTAAATCATCCTAAACCTGCATCAAAAATGTGCTTCTACAGAAAGAATGAAGTCTGAACACATGGGCATTTGAAAGCCCCATAATAGGATTCCCCTTCTCTTTCCAGATACAACTCCTGACTTCTCTGTCAGCTTCTGAAGAACAGAGAATCCTGGTCACCTTCCACTCCCAACATTTTGTGGGAGCTTAGCTTGTGGCTGGCACTCAAGAAATGTGTGGAAAACCAAACAGGCCACACAAGTTTATTCACTATTTTCCAGTACAATTTGTGCATTTTCCCCTTGACATTTATGCTCCCAAGATTTTTTCAACCAGAAAAGCCTTTATTGTTTTTCCTTTTTCTCTGCCTATTTCAATTCAATCTATTTTTTAAGGATAAACTCAAGTATCACCTCCCTCATCCATAAAGGTGACCATCCGAACCTCTTCTGATTATCCACTGGTTGGACTCATTCTTCCAGGAAGTTAATTGTCAGGTCTGGATTTGTAGCACCACACAACAGTACAGAGGATGTCAGGAGCCTTCTAATAAGTCTGTAGGTTGGATATCTGAGTATAGGAGCAAGACGCTGAGGCAGTTATCACAGCTTTACATGTGAAAACATGAGTCTGCATCTAGATCCGTCCACAAGGAAAATGTCATGGGAGCATAACAGATGGGCCAAGATGCGGGATATCTGAGACAATGACAGGCCCCTGCAGAGCGGAAGGTATTGCTTGGGAGTCTCTGTTCAGAAAAACTGGTTTTCTAGGGAGGGAGGGAATTGCAATACTCTGAGACGCTAGTGGATTGGAGATGGCATCTGGCTGTGACAAGCCAGGAAAAGAATAGAGGTGCAACGTGGGCCTGGACCCTTTGGGATTCACCATGTGGAGGATATACTCAGGGCGAAGTTAAGAAAAGAGGCTAAAGAGTTTAGATCATCAGGGAAGGCCTTTCTGCAGAGATGAACATTTTCTACAGAGATGAACATTTTCTACATTTTATGTTCGAGGTTAGTTGTTAAAATCCCATTAATACCTCATAGTATATAACGTGCTGAGTGTCCATGAACATAGAACACTTCAATCCCAGAGTAAAGTGAGGTAAGTTATGGGCTCCTGGGCTGGCTTTCTCTCTCCTACGGGGAAGTCCTCATGGCCCAGCACAGTGTTCTTCACAGCTTTCAACAGTGCCAGTTCTATATTTTGCATTTTATCGGAGTGGTTTTCATTAGTGGCTGAGTCTAAGCACCTTCAGGGCAAGGATCACATCGGCTCTCTCCTTTGCTACATTCGCAGCTTCTAACATAGTGCCCAATGGCAAGTAAGAACTTTGGGCACGGACTTACAAACACCACAGCAGGGAAACAATCGGTCACAGCTGCTGCAAGACAAAAATGACACAGGACTGCAGCAACCGGGTACATGGACTGAAGTTTTGTCAAAAACAAATCCTGAGAAATTGCTGTTGTTCATTATCATTTTTTTTCCAATTAGAGTTTTAAGAATACCCATGAGTTACGCATTTTAATACGGTCAAAGACTCATTCTGGAGCTGGTTGGCCTTTATCCCGAATAGCCTCTCCAGGTAGTAGGATATGTTCTGAATATACTTTGCTGATGAAATTCCAGTCTCTCTAATCAGTAAATTAGATAGATAGGATTGACACTTGGAAGTCCTAAGTATAGCACTATTATCTACTCTTGTGAATCAAAAACCAACTGAAGCTTGATGTCCAAATAAATGACTCGTGGGTTCACAGCTACTAAGTAGCCTGGGGCAACATCTTGCGTCAGTTCTGATTCTCCAGTCTGAGCTCTCGCCATGGCACACCCCCAGGATCATTGTCATGGCGTGTAGTTCACATTTGCTCATTTTCAGGGCCTCCCAGCTATGGATTTCAAATGTGTTTTCAAAGGAAAAACCTGCAGTGCATATCAATGTTAACCTACAGCGTTCATGGACCTGACATAACTGGCCTTCACACTAGGGGAGGAACAAAGGCCTGATCTCATTGCTCCCATTTTACAGGTGACAGAATCGAATCTCTGAGCTGAACTGACTGGCTTACCATCAAGCAGCTGGTGGGTGAAAAAACCTGTCTGGTTAATTCAACATGTACCACATTGACCTTGATTTCAACCTTGAGAATCATCAACTTGTTTCAAATAATGTAACTCGATTACAAGAGCATGGGCTGATTTAATTTGGGATGGAGGGAACAGAGCATTTACATAGAAGAAATGGTGAAAATAGAATAGTCAAAGGATTAACAAACTCACAAATAAAGGAAGCAAACATTGTGTAAACCCTGTGGCAAGACTATACAGCCCTCTTTTTATGCACCTAGGTTTTAGCTGTGATTACTTTTCCCGAAGTTTAGTGTTCAAATGGTGGACTTTATGCAAACAAATGGAATAGGCAGATGCAATGGCATTGCTGTACATGTCGTTACACACTGTTTATCACATGGAACACACTTCTCATTTTAACACACGTTTGTTTGAGGTTCCAGTGACTGGGGCTTGGCCAGATAGATGCTTTCCAACCCTCCAATCCACTCCCCAACCCTGCCTCTAGAATTGCTTTGTTTGCTAGGACTTCCTTTGCTAGCGAAAATCGTGAAGCTATAAAGTAAAACCATTGCATCGATGTGCAATTTGCCAGCAAGAAGCCCTCATTTCATGGTTCAAACTCATAGTTGAAAACTAGCGGCAACCTGCCTGGGGGGAAAACACTCATTTTGCTAAAGCCGCCAAACGATCCTTCTTGGCCCAGACTCCAGAATTCTCAGGCACCCGAGAGACTGCATCACTCCTGGGGAAACCAAGGCATAATTTTAACTTCAAGTGCCAATTTAGGCTTACCAGAGTTAATTGTCGATAGTAATGAATTAGACTGCAGAAGGTCTGTGGTCTAGTAATGAATATTTTTATGGGGTTTTTAGTGAATAGCACTAGCCAAAAGTGATCTTATTCCAAAGATGGCCACGGATACCATTCTCATTTTGAGGACTGTATTGTAAGCAGTATGGCTTTCTGAGGTCAAGAAGTGTAATTTCTACAGAGGGCACTGGGAGTCAAGTCTACAACTTACTGTAGTGACAATGAACACCTCTGTGATAAGAAAGTGCCTCTGTCGACCGACTGCTGCAGTTAATGGCAACTCATTTTCTTGGTGCAATAAGATGTAACCTAAATCTTCATTTACATAAGTTTTTGATTTGATTTGCTTGCCTTGTAACTTTACACCAAGTGATCCATTATTTCCACTGTAAAGGTTCTTCCTGGAAACTAAACCGTGTGTCTGAAATAACTTATCCAAAAACCTTGCTTTTGAAGGGTTCTAAATTTCCAAACTGGCAGAATGCAATAAGACGTGTGCACAAAATAGATTATTGTAATCTCCCCTCTCTCTGAATGAGAATAAAAGGTCCAAAAAATATTGGTAAGTAGGTGAGACTTCTGAGTTACTCTAACAAATCTAGTAACTCTTATGGAATCATGTTCATTTAAAAATAAAGACAGGAGAATTTCAATATAGAAATCTTAAAAGTAAATCTGTCCAGAAAAAAAATTCTAATCCATATTTTATCTACTTAATGATAGAACACTCAACATAAAACATTTTAATTTTTCAAAATGTATCTAAAATTTGACAGCCATTTAGAGTTACCTCAATCTGGACCTAAAAAGGATAATATTTGACATGAAACACAGCACCTCACAGGATCATGGCATTTAGTTATCAGAAATAGCTCCCACTGACTTTCTTTCTATTGATATTTTAGAATAACCCAGGGTTATTTTCTTAAGCTAATTTTCCAGAAGCAGAATTTCTGAGTCAAAGGAAATGTATGAAATCTACAATTTTTAAGAAATGTTTTACTAAATTTCTCTCCAGAATTTGCTTATCCTAATAGAAGGTATAAGAGTGTTTATTTTCCAGGGCATTTGGGTACCTCAGTTGAGCCTCCAACTCTTCATTTTGGCTCAGGTCATGATCTCAAATCCAGCTCTGTGTCAGGCTCTATGCTTAGCGTGGAGCCTGCTTAAGATTTTCTTTCTCCTTTCCTCTACTCCCCTTCCCCACTCTCTTTCTCTCTCTCTCTCTCTCTCTCTAAAAAAAAAAAAAATGTTTAATTTCCTAAACAAAATCAATAATAGAAACTATAAATTTTTAAAACCCCTTCAAAATGTGGGCAAGGGAATTGCTTAAAGCTGTACTTTAGGATCAAAAGGTAAAGGCAGAGAAAAAACAAGAGATCATAGTTATCATTTTATCCTTCTGCATCAGAATTTTTGCTATTTTGACTTCCTTTTGTGAAGAAAGAGGATGGAAGTCATCTAAGTAAAGAGAAAATGCAGTGAAATGCTCTATGCCATTTTAGCTACTCTTCAGAATTACCCAATGGTCTCCTAGCCAACAGAACTTTCAGGTCACACATCGCTAACAAAAATATTTAAATACTGACTCAGAAACCCAAGCCTGAAATTTACATGAAATAATTTCTTGAGCAATAGATGAATTATGCCTGCTTACTGAAAGATTTGTGAGAAAAAATATTATATGCAGAAATATGGTGGGGAAGGAGAGACTATAATACATATTGCTAAATTCTCCCTTGGCTTATTTTTAGCATGTTTAGAAATAGCACTTTCCGGTGCTTATGATAGTAATTGTTTCTTAGGTTGAATAGGTATCAACAGTCCCGTAGGAGTAAATAAACAATAACATTGTAAGTATAGGACCATGAGCTTTGTATATTTTAACCACATTAGTAAAAATTATTTTGATCATCCAAAAAGCCTTATTTGTACTCAAATCAAACTACAACCAAACCATGATGGAAAGGCAAGAGGCTTTGGAGACACGTATCACCGGCAACACAACACAGCTGGGAATGCAGCATTAATACTTTCTGAGATTTAGATCCTTTATGTTCACCTATTCCAACTCCCACCAGAATTTCCCAACTAGTTATGCATGTCAAAACTAAGTCTTATCAATGCCCAGTCAGTTGTCCTTCTCAGATGCCTCATGCCAGTAAAATCTACTTTAGTTTCTAATACTGGGTCATCTCTTTCTTATAATCACTGACTAGATTCTGTAGACCTGTCCTTCCAGAGTTTAGATAGGCTAAACGTAAAGGGAAATTTAAGTCTTAGAATATACTCAAGGTTGGGCGCCTGGGTGGCTGACTTGGTTAAGTGTCTGACTCTTGGTTTTGGCTCAGGTCGTGATCTCACTGTTCCTGAGACTGGGCCCTGCATTGGGCTCTGTGTGGACAGTGCGGAACCTGCTTGGGATTCTCTCCCTCTCTCTCTGCCCCTCCACTGCTTGCACATGCTCTCTCTCTCTCAAATAAATAAATAAACTAAAAAAAAAAAAAAAGAACATATTCAACGTTATTGGGAAAAACTTTTGAAATGATTACATACATACAGACATGCAAACATAAGCTCTTAACTCAATATTGATTTTTATACCCAGACTACAAATACAAACTGATAAATCCTTTCATTTCTTATTGGCCTTTTTGGTCATTTGAATTCCCTTTGAAGCCACATATTTTCCACTTTTACATTTAAGGCATAATTACCGTAAGAGTAAAACTCAACCATTTTAGTGGACAGTTCCGCAAACACTGTTAAATGCATAGAATGAAATAACTTCTGCTACAATTCAGATGTACAACATTTCCATTGCCCCCCAAATTCCCTTTTGCTCCTTTGTAATAAAATCTCCCTTGCCCCTGGCAATCATTTTCCTATAGCTTTGCTTTTTCCGAAATATCTTATAAATAGAATTATATAGTATGGAGCCTTTTGAGTCCAGTTTCTTTTACTTAGCATAATGCATTTGAGATTCACCCTTTTTGTGCATGTCAGTAGTGCAGGTCTTTAGATTGCTGAACAGTATTGCATTTTGTGGACATACCACCATTTATTTATCCATTCCAAGATTGAAGAGTAATTTTTAATTTTATATATCTTATTTTTTTTCATTAAGAAAATTTAAGGTTACACAGTCATGTTTTCCATTTTTAGATCTTGGAGCCTCTCTTAAATTATGTTCCCTTTTAGAGCCTCTGGTCCTGAAATTACATTTATCTGTGATTTTTTTTAAATCTTCTGATATAGCTCAGATTTCATTCTCTTACTATGAACCTGAAGGTAGCAACACTTTCTTCCAAGGTTACCTCACTTCCACACTGAAAGTTTCTTTTTATTCAAATAAACTCACAGTCAGAACAGACTGTGTTTGAATTCTCAATAACAGAGCCTTTTTGAATCTATTACTGAATCCTTAAAAAATCAGGGATTCATAAATGGAAAGATGTTTTCATTTTATCTTTACATGTAGGCAAACATCTGTGACTTATTTCTTTCACATAGAGGAGAGGGACAAGAAATCCTTTCAGTCTTCCCTTTCTACTGAGAATTTTGTCATTGTGCCATAATGAAAGTAAATGCTAGCTATTGTTTTAAAAATAAATGTCTTCATACAAACTGGGCCTAATACAATATTAACTAAAGCTCCTACTTGACAGAGTGTTCCCCAAAGTGGTCTAGCTCTGTCTTTATGTGTGTTCTGCTCTTTTGTAAATACTTCATAAAGTTGTGATTTTATTAGATTGTAATTGGTTGCCATCTTTGTAAAACAATCTGGAAACATTTAAGAAAAAGAATCAAAAACAATACTGTTTCAGGATGAAGCCAGCCATATAAACAAGCATATAAAACTCAAATTATATCTATCAAAACTATAAGAAAGTATACCCCTAATTAAAGAACATTTTTTGCTCCAGCTACTTAATTTTCATGCAAAACATGTGATGTGAATATCCACAACCACAAAAAAATGTCTAATGATACTCATTCAGCTGACAGTTTTCTCCTTCAAGCAGAAAATAATGTATTTGTTAGAAACATAAATGGGAAATATATCAGTACAAAGTTCAGAGAAAATCATGAACCAATCCTTTTAAAAAAATCACTAAGAGAATTAAGATGCATCTATTTATGACATTTTGTGTCTTTTTAGAGAAATGATAGTAAAAATTAATATCTTCTGTATATGAGTAAAATATTGTTTAAAGTATATATCTGTGAGTAACCTAAAATACACTCCCCCCACTTTTTGTAAACCAACATTCATATACATACAGGCAAAAGACTCACATGCATATCTACAGTATTGAGAAAGTCCTTGTTGTAATCTCCAGCTAATCAACATTGCTTTTTTCAATCCCAGGAAATCCAATCGGTGAAAGACATATTATGTTGATTGATTAAACCAGGACTAAGTTATATTCTGACACGTTTCTAACATCAAATATTAGAAAATATGGGAAAAAAAAACAAAGAAAACAGAAGGGCAATGACATTTTGATAAGCCTCTGTCAGGGAATGGAAGGATAGCCAAATCAACAAGAAAAGAAGGTGAGGTAAATCACTGAAAACAATTTACCATAATTATCATGAGTACATTTTAGAAAATTTTTTACATGCTCATACTGCACAGAAAGCAGAATAGGCTAAAATTAAAAACAACAGCATGCAATAAAACAAAGATAGATGAAATAAGAAATGAAGTCAAGTGTATTAAAATTACTACAAAATGCAAAACCATAATTAAAATCCACATTGGAGAGGAAAAATTTACATCTCAGAAAATACAATAAAAAACTGGAGCATCTGGAAAGTTCTCCCAGAATTCAGAAGAAATGCTAAAGATGTTAAAACAAGAAAACCACTGTAAGCATGGAGAGCAGAAAATACTTCTCTAACCTATGGACTGTAGTAGTCCCTGAGGAAGATGCAATAACTAAGTAGAAGCCATAATAAAAGAAAATGGAACTAAGTTTTTGATTGAAGAAATTTCGTTAAAGATCTTACCGTGCATATAATCATAAATTTCATTCCGGCCAAAAAACCAGAAAGTGATAAATATGTAGTGACATACATGTATCTTAAAAGGATAAAGAAAGTAATTAGAATGAGAATAAGAAAGACAAAGGGAAGTGGAAGGATGGGAGAGAGGGAGAGAGGTAGACAAGAATTAAGAAAACAGGCTGCTCTCAAAATAACAACAATGAAATATGTTGCCTGGATTTGGCTTTCCTGGGACATTAAATTCAAAAGGACAGAAGCATAATGTTGACAGAACCTTGTGAATAAGACGGCTTGGTGAGATGTCAACCTCATTGTTATGGGTGTATTAAAGCAGCTAAGGCTCAGGACATATCACATTTGTGTGCTCATGTTTATAAATGTTCTTTAAGATTTACTCCAGTCAATTTTGAGCAGAAACACATTATAACTCAGGGCTCAGATAAGACTTGATTGGTGAATCTATCTTTCCCAAGTTTAAATCTCAAAGCAAAAAATTCCACATTGTTTTGTATGGGGGAAGCTGGACTTTACAAACTCTTGCTTTTCTTCTGGATCTGCTTCACTCCCAGTCACAGGAAATGAGTTCCTTAAACTGCGTTCATGCCCACCGTTCAAATAGAATGTTTTGCAATTTTATTTATTATTTCATACAATAGACCATGTTTGTTATTCCAATCTTGGTAGTATTCCTTAACTAACAATACTGAATACGGTGCTGAATTACTAATCAAAACATTCTTTTTTCCTTTCATAAAAACCAAGTTGTTACAGTAATCAACACTGTCACAGTATTTAAGGAACCTTTTTTTTAATCTGAAGCCTAATGAATGGCATGTATCATTTTTTCTTTTAAAATACCTTTTTTTATATAAATCTGTCTCTTTTTTAGGAGCTCCTGGGTGGCAACTTGGTTAAGCATCTGACTCTTGATATCGGCTCAGGTTCTGATCTTGCAGTAGCGAGATCGAGCCCCATGTGGGGCTCTGCACTGACAGCGTGGAGCCTGCTTGGAATTCTCTGTCTCCCTCTGTCTGTCTGTCTGTCTCTCCCTCTCAAAACTAAATAAATAAACATTAAAAGAATTTTTCTCTTTTTTAAAGATTATTTATTTAGTTTTCAGAGAGTGCACATGAGCAGGGGTGGGGCAGAGAGAGAGAGAGAGAGGGAGAGAGAGAGAGAGAGAGAGAGAGAGAGAGAGAAAATCTCCAAGCAGGCTCCATGCTGTCAGTATAGAGCCCAACACAGGGCTCTATCTCATGAACCCATGAGATCATGACCTGAGCCAAAACCAAGAGTCGGACATTTAACTGACTGAGCCACCCAAGCAGTCATTTTTTTTCTTTTACAGTGCACACTAACATCCAGAAACAAATATATTCTATCTTCCATCTAGAACATGAATTAATTCTGTTTAAAATCAATATATGATGTTTCTTCCCTCTTAGGAAGGCCTGGATTGCTATATAGTTCCCTCTTATGCAGGCTTGCTGCATCCCAAAGGTTTCGGATGGTTGTGTTTTCATTTTCATTCACCTCTATGTACTTTTTTATTTCCTCATTAATTTCTTGGCTGACCCTTTCATTCTTTAGTAGGATGTTTTTTAACCTCCAAGTATTTGTGGTCTTTCAAATATTTTCTTGTGGTTTATTTCAAGTGTCATAGTGTTGTGATCAGAAAACATGCATAGTATGAACATGATCTTTTTGTACCTGAGAAAGGGGAACAGTTTCACACTGTTGGGGGGAATCAAACGGGTGCTGCCACTCTTGAAAACCGTGTGGGGGTTCCTCAAAAAATTAAAAATAGAATTGCCCTACAACCCAGCAATTGCACCACTATCAGGTATTTATCCAAAGGATACAAAAATGCTGATTCGAAGGAGCAGATGCACCCTAATGTTCAGAGCACACTATCAACAAGAGCCAAATTTGGAAAAAGCCCAAATGTCCCTTGAAGGATGAATGGATAAAGAAGATGTGATACACATACACACACACACACACACACACACACACACACACACACACAATGTACAATGGACTGTTACTCTGCAATCAAAAAGAATGAAATATTGCTATTTGCAACAACATGGATGGAACTAGAATGTATTATGCTAAGTGAAATAAATTAGTCAGAGAAAGACAAATATCATGTGATATCACTCATATGTGGAATTTAAGAAATAAAACAGACGAACATAGGGGAAGGGAAGGAAAATATGGTAAAAACAGAGAGGGAGGCAAACCATAAGAGACTCTTAAATACAGAGAACAAACTGAGGGTCACTGGAGGGGGGGGTAGGTGGGAGATGGGTTAAATGGGTGATGGGCATTAAGGAGGGCATTTGTTGGGATGAGCACTGGGAGTTATGTGTAAGTGATGAATCACTAAATTCTACTCCTGAAACCCAAACTACACTATATGTTAACTAATTTGATTTTAAATTTTAAGGAAGTAAAAAAAATAAAATAAATATATGATGTATAGTCATAACCATGAATAACAATATTCAAAAAGAAATGAGATAGTGAGGAAACATACTAAAATAGAAAATGCTAATAGTAGTTATGCATAAATAATGAAGCTATAGGCAATCTTTTTCTTCCTGAATTTTCTTCTTCCAATTTTTAAAACAAGTACACTTTCATTGAATATATTTGAAGAACACATAAAGCAAATTTGCAGGTGCTTGAGATCACACCAAGAAGATAAAAGCAAATCAAATCAGTGAGATAGCACTTCATACTCAAAAGATAAGCAAAAACTTATGGTCAGAAAGCACGAAGAGATAGTGGGGCAATATGCACTCTGGTCTCCTGCAGGGAGGAATGCAAATTGCAACATTAGGACTTGGTAAAGTTCAAGATTTGTGCTTAGGCTGTGCTTCATCCATTTCATTCCTATAAGTTTTGAGAAAACTCTTGTAGCATGTGTACAGGATGTGTGTGTATATATGTACACACACACTCTCTCATTATGCTAGAGTTTGTAAGAATAAAAATTGAAAACAACATAAATGTCCATTCTTCTATAAAACATACTGTATAGAAATTAAAATAAGTGAACTAGAGCTGCATGTGTCAATAAGGATAAATCTCAAAAACATTAGGTTCAGCAGAAAAAGCAATAATAGTGTGATACTACACATATTTAAATTTTATGTACTAATATTTAAATAAAGCTTAAATATGCAAAACAATGCCATATTGTTTATAGGTCCATAAATATAAAGCATAAAAAGATTACTGGGAAAAATAAACATCAAATGCTGCAATGTGGGGGATGGGAGAGAATGGGGTTGGCAAGAGATACTTAGGTTGTTTCGGGTTCTTTATTTTTCTGCATGCTTGCAATATATCAAAATAATAACAATGCGCTATAAAAGATCGAATATTTTTAATTTAAACAACCCTCTCATTTATAAAAAGCAGCAAAGTGGTTTGAAAAACAAGGTTTCTAGATTCTGAGTTTTAGATGCTGTCTCTTCTGATTCTTGATCCTCTGATATCTTTAGAGAGTTACAAATCAGTCCCTGTTGGAGCTGATGTTTTAACAAATCACCTTTAAGCTCTATGGATTCATCCTGAAGGGCAGCTTGGACAATGCCTCTGCAAATAACAATGTTCAACACATGTATATTTTAATTGATTGAAGCAGAAAAGCTCAAGTGATCTATGGAATTGAAATATCCCATAGGTAAGAAAATCAATTAAAACGGGAAGAATAAAAGAACGAAATTACCTGTAATGATTTTGAAATTCCACAGAGGAGAGAAAGCACTGTATGAAAATGTTGAAGTCTATGATGTAAGCTGCTACCCTTAAAAAATAAATAAAATCTGAACTCTGGATTCCATTCAATGTCTAAAATTACAAGAGGCTAGATGTAAGCCAACAATTTTAGTAAAAAAGAGCATTGGCTTTGCTAAGGTCTTTGTGATCATACTCCATAATTTTATGAATTTTCCAAGTTAGAGAAGTTGAATGATTTGGGGCGGGGCGGGGGGGAACTTTTACAGAAGTTTTACAATTACCTTTAAGGCATTGCTGTAAGTCTCGATTTGCTAATTGACTTTTTGTATGTTAATAGGCTTGAATCTATTAATATACACGTTAAGTAATGCCCTAATTTGTTTTAGTGCTTTCATTTAATGGAACTACAACAGAGCACGTATAGAAAACTATTCATTCACTCATTAACATGCCTAATAAACATTCACTTTTCCTTATACTCCAATGGGTTTTAAAGAAAGGGATACGTGAAAAAATTTAAACTCACATAAACCTCTAGACAGAGGAGGAAGATCAAATGAGAAAAATCCTCTGGGTAACCATTCCCCATTATTATGTTACACTGCATCATTCTACATAGGTTTTTTCACTATTTCTGATCTGTATTGAAAAATAGGAAGACATTAAGAACTGATTAAACACCTTTCTCATTTCAGGCTAGCAATTCATTTCTTCTGCTGAAAAAAGAAACTATCACTTTCAAATAGAACTAGTTATTGAGATAGTAGATTCACCAATAGAATTCGTGATAAGTGTTGGCTTGCTCAGGGGTTAGCCTGTGGGACAGACACAAAATTATTTTTCTCTAATCCCTGGCATTTGTGTTTGCTCATTCCAGGTAGAAATGATACCTCCTTCCTCAGACAATTTAAGATACTTGAAATATACAGTTCTGTACTGTAATTTTTTGAATAATATATTTTATCTACCCCAATAATAATCATTAAAATTTGAGTAGCACTTTTTAATACACAATCCCATGGCAGATGACATATTCATTGAACAGGGGGCAGTACTGTGGCTTCACCCAACTCTTCAAGGAGAACAGCTACATGGCCAACCTCAAGGTCTAGCAGTTGAGGAGAAAGACTGGATGTTCATGGCTCCAGATGGTTAGGTAGCCACCCACTGTTCCAGTATCAGGCAAGATGAAACCTGAAATGTGGATGACAAAGCTAGAAGATATTCCAGAAAAGGATCTCCAGTTATAAGAGCCCAGCTGTCCTCATAGTGATTCATCGCCAAGAGAATCAGAAGTCCCAGAGAACACCCTAAATGTGCACAGAGGGAGTGACAGTAGAAGAATGGGAACAGTATCACTAAGCACGAGCTACAGGGCACTCTGTCTGTAGAGCAGAGCTCAGTTATTACAGTTTCTTTCAGAGATTTACTGCCCTCTCTTCTTATTTATACTCATACTCTTTCTTTCCTGTCCTTCTACACTATTCTTTTTTTCTCACTCTACTTACGAGGTCCTCCACATTTTGGGTTGCAGTGAACAATTTCTGTTCTGCACTTTCTCCTGAGCACGATTCATGCAGTTTCCAATGTCTCAATGGGTTGCTACACCCAACTGGGAAACTGTCCCTGCATGTGACATACAGGGTCAGCAGCTGTTTCCTCATCAAGTGTTGTCTGTGTTCATTTCTCCTGGTGCTATGTTCCATTCTCCTTGCTTCTGGAACTGACAGAGGAGGCTTGGGGTTACCTGGAGTGAGGTGATACATACACGCCTGGCTCTTTAAAATCCAGAAAAACCACTGTGATCATTTGAGTTATAATCAACAGTCTGAGTCCATCCCTCTACTTCCTGCCTCCTGCTTCTATTTTGTTTTCCAAAGTCATGTCCTGTTGCTTGAGAGTAATTCTTATAGCATGGCCACTTGCTTAGATGTTGGTGCCATTCATTCATCCATTCATTCACTCATTCAATATTTATGGAAATTCTCTGCTGTATCAGATGCTGACCTAGGTGCTACAGAGAATCTCCTCCATCAAGAACTACAGCTGACCCTTAAACAACACAGGTCTGAGCCACATGGGTCCACTTATATGTGAGTTTTTTACAGTACAATACTATAAATGTATTTCTCTTCCATATGGTTTTCTTAATAACATTTTCTTTTCACTAGCCTACTTCATTGTAAGAAAACAGTGTATAATACATATAACACAAAATACATGTTAATTGACTGTTTATGTTATTGGTAAGCCTTCCGGTAAACAGTGGGCTATTAGTAGTTAAGTTTGGGGGTGTCAAAGGTTATGAGGATTTTATAGTGTGTGTGGGGGGGTCAGTGCCCCTAATCTTTGTGCTGTTCAGGGGTCAACTGTATACAGTCTAGTTGGGAGAAAAAAACTAAAAATATAAGTTACAATGCATTATGGAGGGGGCCAGAGCAGATAGCACAGAATCCATATCCGGCCCATCTTGGAGGTCTAGGAACGCCTCTTAAAGGAAGAGATTTGCAAGCTAAGACCTGAAGAAAGAATGGGAGTTAGCAAGGTGAACGGGGAGGAAGGGAGCCCTATGGCATGAGGAAACCACATGTACAAATTCTAGAGGCAGAAACATGCACCGGATCCCTCAATACTGCAGCTTTTGTGAATGGCAGAGGGAATTTTATTTTGAAACACTTAACTCTTTAGTGTTCACTTTACATCAATTAAAAATAAGTAAGTACATACTTATGTTAAGACTATGAATCATTAAGCACATACTTGTATTAGGAATATGAGTCATTAAGTAAAACATTTAACAAAATCGTGGACCTGTAAGGATGTTCAATAATTCACTGGTCTCAACTCCCTAAATATCTTGAGTTATTAACAAACTTATTCTCTGTTTAAAGCTATAGTGGGAAAGACAATGGGCCACTGTAGGCTAAATAAATAACTTTTTAACTTTATGCATTCATTGAATCATTGCACAAATATTTAAGGAGTTCCAACTATTGCCAAGCACTTCTTTCATGATGCTTACTATGCTAGTGGAGGGAAAGAGAGACCAATACTGAAAGAGTAAACAACCAAATCAATCATGTAGTACTTCACATATGAACAATGAAGGCAAAGAGCAAATGATCCGCAGACTTAGGATCAAGTCACATAAAACAGTTCATTTATTAAAAATCCCATTGAAATCAAACACGCTAAAATCCTTTATAATAAATGGTATTAGTTATATTTCCTCTACAACTTACTAAATGACTATAGTCACAGATTTCACTTTCTGCAATTGCATTCAGTTTATTGGGGATAACAAACAATTACATTACACTGCAGAGAAGTGACTTCATGTAAGGGTTATGCAAAGACCAGCTCTACTCTTTGTTCTGTAGTTTTCTCACTGGATGAATTTTCAGCAGGTTATCCAACCTCATAAGAATGCTATTCTTCTTTATGATATGAATATATAAATTATAGGAAAGGTAGTATGAACTTGTTGGGTTGTTTTGAGGCTTAATCTGAGTTAATTCATATTAAATGAGTTCATTAATGTTAGGCTCTTAGAAGAGTGTCTGGCTCATTCTAAATGTGCTGGCTACCTGCATTATGATCCATCTAGAGGAAAATATTCTTACTGTTCAGAACCACCATGAGGTTTATGAACTATGTATTTCTGCCTTCCCAGGCCCCCAGTAGCTATCGTGAAAGAGGCAGTCATTGTTCCAAATGATAAAAAGCTGGTTTTCTTTCAGGCAACTCCACCTGATGATGTCCTGGTTAAAATGTTCTTTGATATTAAGTAATCGGGGGATTAAGCACAAGCTGCTTGGGAGCCTCCACCAGTAAGTGGTCCATCCACGTGGAGATCTCACGTGCAGACACGCAGATGTTCCCACAGTGAACCACAGCTACTCAGGGCGATCATTACATATGGCTCCTTTGCCATTTATGTCGTGATAGCTCTGGACACAATCTCTGTCCTCTCAAGCAGGAATGTTATCAATGAGTCCCATTTACCTTTTACACAGGGAATGAAGGCATACTTGGGTTTCCCATTTCTTCCCTTAAGACGATAGGACAGTGGCATCGTTAGAGAAAAGAAGGAAGAGTGTGTGCTCCTACCACAAATCACATGTGTTACCCACATCAGGAGTATCGGTGAGACTTTGTAAGTGGGGAACAGGCTGGCTGCCACTCTTCTGGTTTCCGAGATAAGACTTTTTCTGGCTCTTGCCTCATCTTTATTACCCCGCTCGGCTGTGGAGTGGGGGAACTGCCATTTGGTGGCTGACGGCAAATGTTCCTCTCGTCTGGGCGGAGCATGCTGTGATCTGTAGCCTCCTCCCTCAGACCAAAGAGAGGCAGCAGTCCTGGGTAAGTGTCTCTGCTCTGCAGACTCAAGTCTCCCCTCTGATGCAGTTGCCCAAGGTCGAGCCTGTACATCAGGAAGTGTTAGTATGTCCACTTAACGTGCTGACTGATGGAAGCTACAAGCTCCAGTAGCTCTTTATTAGTTAAAAAGCAAAAAGAAGGGGAGCCTGGGTGGCTCAGTCGGTGAAGCATCCAACTTTGGCCCAGGTCATCATCTCACGGTTCATGAGTTCAAGACCCACATCAGGCTCTGTGCTGACGGCTCAGAGCCTGGAGCCTGCTTCAGATTCTGTGTCTCCCTCTCTCTCTGCCCCTCCCCTATTTGCACTCTGTCTCCCTCTCTCTCCCTCTCAAAAATACATAAACATTAAACATTTTTAATGTAAGAAAATTATCTAAAGTACACAGGATTAGTGAAAAGCTATAAAAGCATGGCTAAGCACGTAGACTCTTTCTTAATGTAAGATGTATTTGCACTACTGTTTTGCTTGTTTTCTTCCCTATATAAATCAGTGAAATCTGTACATTTCTGATTTACAGAAATGTAAATAAGAATATATAAGTTACTGTTTAATATTTATTCATAATGAGAATATAAAAGGAATGAAATATTTACTCAAACAACTGACCTTATAACTTAAAGCATGGCTCTTCACCAACACAAATGCCAAAGACATGTCTTCCCTCACTCTCTGGGAAGGACAATTGATAAGTGCAGATCCGGAGGTGCGCTTGTGTGATGAGGTGCTGGCTTCAGCAGTGCTCACTTCTCACAAATTACATATTCCACTACTCATATCTAAGAGAAAATGCTTAATTTTTTGAACTAATGCATAAAAAATGCAAATGTGGGCTCATTTATATCTACACTTAACATCGAATGGAATAAAACTTCTTCTTTTGGCTTACGTAGCATTTTGTACCTTATCAACTACCATTAAAATGCATTAAATGGCTCTAATAATGATGCGCAATTGACCTGCCCAGTACTTCAGCCTTCCTAATCATGTCTAATTTCTGTCTGAAAATGAAGAATAGCCTAATTATCAAACTACTAACTTCAGGTCTTTTGAGCATTGAAAAAAAAAAAAGCCAAAGAACATTAATTAGCTTCAACTCTCAATCTTATAAACTTATGTATGTCTTGGTGAAACTACCGGGTTACATAATCCCAGCCTTTCCTCCATATGTGTGCCTGAGATATTAACAACCCCCAGGCTTGACAAGTTAGACATACTGTACGCCCATTTTCCATCCATCACTTCCTAGGTGTGAGTCAGTAATGTAGCCCACTATGTTTACTTTTAAAATATCAACCAAAATAAGAAACCTAGTGTTCAATTAGTCCTTTGAAATATATGCACTAGCTACAAAGAACAAATAGCCTGATGATGTCTGTATGTTTCAAAGAAAAAGACTAGGTGATATATTATCATCTAAGAACACCTGAAAATATATTGTAGAACCAACAAATACAACCTATTTACATTTTAAGAAAGTAGAGGATTCTTTAATTTCTGAGTAAATCATACCCCTCTATTTCTTGTAAATTCTGCTGACAGTGACTAGTGTTTGGGGGTCCAGGGAAACAGGACAGATGAGTTGAGAAGGGAGAATAGAGAGAGCAGGGTAGGCCCTGGACCATGTTTAGGAGTTCGGGCTTTACTTATAGGCTTTCATTGTCCATGCCTTTCTTAGAGCAAAAACAGATGTTTTCGCCAAACAAAAGAATTTGATTATCAAATAATTTGGGAATACAACATTATTTGGGAAATGAAAGAAATATCTTTATTCCTGGACTTTGAAAAATCTTTGCTTTTAATTATTTTTTTTAAAAATTTAAACCCAAGTTAACGTATCATGTAATAATGATTTCAGGAATAGAATTTAGTGATTCATCACTTACATATAACACCAGTGCTCATCCCAGCAAGTGCCCTCCTTAATGCCCATCACCCATTTAGCCCACCCCCCCACTCAACATCCCGCCAGCAACCCTCAGTTTGTTCTCTGTACTTAAGAGTCTCTTATGGTTTTTATTCTTCTGTGTTTGTATCTTATTTTTGCTTTGAAGAGTCTTTAATATGTAAAAGGGCATTTGTCAATAATTAGTTTTATATATATATTCTGAATTTCTAATTTTCTTTTTACTATCAATTTTTTACATGTTTCTTTATTTTTGAGAGAGAGAGAGAGAGCATACATGAGCAGGAGAGGGGTAGAGAAAGCAGGAGACAGAAGATCTGAAGAAGGCTCTGCTCTGATAGCAGAGAGCCCGATGGGGGTCTTGAACTCACAAACTTGAGATCATGACCTCAGTGGAAGTTGGACATCGACTGAGCTGCCCAGGTGCCCCCTATCAAATTTAAAAAAATTTTTTTAAATCTTTTTATTTTTGAGAGAGAGAGAGAGAGAGAGAGAGAAAGAGAGAAAGCGAGCAAGTACAAGCAGGGGAGGGGCAGAAAGAGAGGGAGACACAGAATCCAAAGCAGGCTCCAGGCTCCAAGCTGCCAGCACAGAGTCCGATGTGGACCTCAAACCCATGGACAGTGAGATCATGACCTGAGCTGAAGTCAGATGCTTAACCGACTGAGTCACCCAGGCACCCCTCAAATGTTTTTTTTTTTTTTTTAAGAGAACCTTTCTTTATAGAGCTTAGTATCAAAAAATGCACTTTTGGTGTGTTTAGGCAAATGAGAGACATTTAGAGATTTTAATCTTAGGATGACACAGTTTGATTTGCATTTAAAACAGGTAACTCTGGCGGCTGGGAGAAAGAGACTGCAAGGTGATCATGTAGCCTCTCAAGACAAAATGAGCAAGGTGAGAACGAAGCCAGTAGTATTTACGAACAGAGATTTATAAAGACTAGCATATATCCAAGAGAAAAATTTCAGCAGGAGTTGGCAATTAGTTTGATAAGGAAATAGATCAAAGGTGACTCCTAAATTTGAAGTTGAGTGACTGGGTGAACATGGAGATCAAAAACCAAGACAGAATAACAGAGAAGTGACATCTTAAGCCAGTACAGGAATACATGTAAATAATGGTTTTTAAAGTTCTTTCACACTCATTATTTTACCCAACACTCATAACAATGCTAATACATAGCAGTATACATAGTTTTTTTATTTTAATGATGAGAAAAATAGGATCGGAATTGCAAATTACTCAGCTAAGCTAATAAGGTGAGGATTCCCCTTTGTCCCTCAAATCAGCTCTCAGTAAATTAGAATTTTTTTTTCTATATTCAAGTTTTTAGAAAATCTCTCATGGTTCGTGGCTCTCAAAACTGTCTTTTGAAGAAACTGCATTAGCCTGAAATATTCTCAACCAATTCTATTTGAGATATTTCTGGAGCTCAGCTACATGAATTGATAGAAAGGGGGAAGGGCAAGAAATATAACCTGGATGTAGGATTCATTCTCAAGGTTATGTCCTCATACCTGCCAATGTTGGAAGAGGTTATACTCAAAAGTTTTAAAATATTGCTTTGAAAAAGCATAGATTGCTTTCTTACATTTTAGAGATCATGACATATCTACAACATAGGGGGAAACAAAATTTCCTTAATTTATTTATAGTTTAAGGTAATTTTCATAGTGACAACATCATAAAAGAAACAAAAACTGGTGAATTTTAAAGGACTTCTATGAATGCAGAAATGATAGTCCTAAAAAACTACATTAGATAATCCCAAAGTGGCTCTAGATGTTGAAGATGTGTGCAGCAAATCTGAATGATGTTGTTTTAGGAAATGTGTGAAAAAGCATTTGACTCATATATCATGTAACTGCATATGAAATTTGAAGTATGTACAAGTAATTAAAATTTTAATTTAGGTATTATATATAAGCTGTAGGCTTTCATCTACATCTCTAAGAATTATACATTTAGAGGTTGAAAATGTTAGTTCTTCTTACTCAGAAAGGGGGAGAATCATCTATGATGAGTTACCTTCTATTTGGGCTTGTCTGACATTTGGGTGCTATCCCATTTTTTACTACCACCACTGTTTCCATTGACTCAAAAGACACCTGATCAAATCCTATCAAAGCTGAAATTGGGAAGCCAATATTTGCCTTAGAAGCACAGGAGGCAGAAAAGCAATGTGAAATCAGGAGTGACAGATCCAGTCCTGACTCTCTAAATCTTGTCATGAAGATTTCAAAGCTTGCTTCTGAAATTGGGAAGAACAAGGCTTCCAGAAAATTAAAAGCTGTATGTCCTAAAAATGCTCTTGTGACTTGGGTGTTTATGGGAAAATAGTATGATGATGTGAAAAGAGACCTAGGCCTGAAGACAGCTGCATGGTCTTCCACAAGTGACTCACCCCTGTTGGGAGACAATTCTTCTTGGATTGCTCACATTTGTGTACATCTCGGCAGTGAGATATTGACTGTCCTTTATTCTGGACTATGTTTTCAAAGATGTTTGGATAGCAAATAGCCTCACATGATAAAGACAGTGTCTCCTTCCAGAGAAAAGGGCAGGCATATTTACTCCCCTGTGTAATAAAGACAAATCTCCTTGCAGAAGAAGGGCAGACATGCTTTCTGCCCTCTTGAAGAGAGTCAGAGCCTGTAAGCTCAGGTCTCTTCTGTATGTAATGCCACCCATACATGTGCATGTGTCGGATGGCCTTCTGTGTGTGCCCCACTGGTACTGGGGCTGAGGGACTGGGTGCGTGGATAATGACAGACTGGCTACTGTCATTAACTGTCTTTCACCGCTGACCCAGGAGTCTTGGGTCTTTGACCAACATCGACAAATCTGTGGCCAGCTAATTTGCTATTTTGTAGGTACTCTGAAATCTTAGAGCCTTCATATTTTATGAAATTCTCTTTTAAAAAATCTCCTTTCCTTGTCTTAAAAAATCCCCAGTCTAAGCTAGATGATCTTTAGTTCTCTATCCAGTTCAATGAGTACATATAATTTATATTAAGAATATAAATACCCTTGGCAAAAACAGTTCTTGTGTTTTATGTTTTTATTGTTTGATACTCCTTAAAATTGTTTTTCCAAAAGAATTTCATGTACATAATGCTTTGAGTTATACATGTTTCCTCTTTCCTAAATAAATAACCCAAAACAATGACCCGAATGCCTTCCATTTACTTTTCAAAACAAAATCTGCTCTATTCAGTTAAAACCTCAGCTCTTAAACATCTCTGACTGAGCTGTAATCAATCTCCTCTCAAATCCCTCATGCACACTTACTTCCTTAAGAAGCCATTCAATTATGTTTTAGTTTTGAAGTTTCTCCCAGAACCCTGAAAAATCTCTATGAACATTGTACCTTTGAAATCTTAAATCAGTTGGTCTATTTTATATCAAAATTTTGTCTTTGTGGCTGTTTCAATTCCAGTGGTATTAGCCATGAGAAATTGTCACTCTCCACATTTGGTAAGAAAAAGTATTCACTCATGCTTGACAGAATTTCTCTATAATAGGAAGAAATTTATTCAGTCATTAAGAGATATTTATTGAGTTCCTACTATGTGCCAGGAACTATAAAAGATATTGTGATATAAAAATTAATAAAACATAATTACTGTCTTCATAAAGAGTCAAATAAAATAGAGGAGTCTGTTATCTAGTGATATATCTTATAGCCTTAACTTCCTTAGGAAACAGACAACATACCATTCATACTTAAAAAAATTTTTTTTGAATAATCACTAAATGAATGACTGCATGAATATTGAATGAATAAATACAAGAATGCTAACTGAGGGGAATCAAGTCTATGCATCAAATATATGCTTTGGCAGCCAGGGGGTTTCTGAAATGATTTCAGATCACAGTACTAATGAAAACTCATTTCTTTGCAGAAACTAGAATTTAAATTCTAATTGCATTAAAATCCCTGGGCTAATACTTCTTACTAAGAATGCACAGAACAACTATTAAACTACACTTAAACTAACCCTGTCTCAGGGTTGGCTATTGTTTTTTCCCTTGTGCAAAGCAGGCAAAAGTTCATCTATGGGTCTCTACCAAAGCATGACTAACCCTTGTCACAGATTTCTATACTGATGCCACAGGCCTCCCAACACTGGGCTTCACCTGGAGGCTTTTGTAAGTTTTGAGTTTAAAGTCACAGACTACACTGCATTCAGGGATTGGGTTGTTGATCTTATTTAATTGTTGATCAAGTAAGAAGAAAGCAGATGGACTCTTGTTCTTCATACTGGTACACTTCTAAGTCATCAGTCTATCTGCCTGGACTGAGAATGGGAAATCCGGGTCCCTGAAGCTAGAATAATCATGATGCAGTAGGTATCTGTCAGGGGTTAAATCCTTGAGATTTATTCACTCCACAATCATCAATGTGGTGTCTGTACCACTGGCTATGAAGGGAAGCAGTGGTAGGTGCAGCAAACATGACCCGTGTCTTGGCGGTCCTGAGGCATATACAGGGCAGGAGGGAGGACGTGTGCTCACCACCAACAGGAACGAGACAAGCAATGTCCTCATCGTGGCCAGGAGTTCAGATAATGTTCCGACTATGGGAGATAAAGTCATGTCAAGTGAGAAAAGCAACTGCTTTCTATTTGATTCTTCAAGATCTAGATCGAACGTCAGTTCTCTTTAATGCTGGGAAGGGGAAGGCCATTTTAAGAAGATGATGTTCAGTTTAATTCTTTTACTCTCCAAGAATCCTTCAGAGTGTCTGACTGGCCTGTCCATTTTTCAGCCTCTTTGTCTGCACATCTTTGTTATTTAATTCATTTATTTTATAACTTCTGGGGAGGCAGAAAAGACATTGCCTCTTGCTGTAAAGCACTTAAAGTTTAATAAATAGGTTGGCATCAGCATCAGTGAATACAATGATATATGTGTTATGAGTGAAATGTGTGTAGGATCCAGAAGGGAATTGCCATTTCTATTAGGAGGTGTTGGAAAGGTTGTAGGGATTGTCATCAGAGCATGAAGAGGAATGGGTGCTCACTGCATAGGCAAGAAGAGGACTACACACTGCGGCTCAGCCTCAGGGAGGCTCACAACAGATGTGTCTCAGCATCAGCCCCCAGTCTTAACCTGACTTCTCTAAACAGTCCCATTCTCGTAAGAAGTCTGACATTCTCCGGTAGCACAATTTTCTCTTCTAATCTATCCTCTCTCCAATTCTTAGCTCTTTGGTTTCAATCCATCTCCCTGGTCTTTGAGCAACCCTCCAGCTTCATCCCTAACTTTTACTGACCCAGCCCAGGAGGCACATCTCTATCTCCATCTTGGAACGTGATTTCTGCAACCCTGTTTCTTCCATGGTTGTCCAGGATACCTACCTAGTATCTCAAAATAAAACTATCATCACTTTTTGTTAATGCTACTTCCTTTTAGAATCATGAATTCTGAAGAGGTGTAAGGCACTTTGTTCAGTACATTAGTCCAACAGAAATTAACATTTAATGGGCATTTTGGTAAACCACAAAAATTGTTCTGGGCAATTTCATATTTGTCACACTACTTGGCTGATCTAACAACTCTTCAATTTAGGAACTATATATTTCATAAATCAGACACCTGAGGAGAGAGAAATTATCACTTGTCTACAGTCACATAGCTAAGAAGTGACTGAGCCAGGGCTGTACCTCTAGTCTCTGTAGCTCTAAGACACTACTCAAAAAAAAAAAAAAATCAATCTTTATCTCTGTATCTAAATCTGTCTCTATCTCTATATATCTGGCTTCTGCTTGATCATTGTCAGTGATGAAAAGCTCATTATTCTCTAAGGCAACATATTTTGATATGTTTATGATGATTAAAATATACATGACATATTCCATATTCATTGCTAAAAAGAAATGAGCTATCAAGCCATGAAAAGACATGAAGGAATCTTAAGCGCATATTACTAAGTGAAAGAATGCAATCTGAAAAGGCTACATACTATATTATTCCAACTATATGACTGTCTGGAAAAGGCAAAAACTCTCTCTCTCTCTCTCTCTCTCTCTCTCTCTCTCTCTCTCTCTCTCAAAATAAATAAATAAACATTAAAAAATTAAAAACAATAAATAAAGTTCATTCTCTCACTTAGACAAAATGGAAGCAATGAAGAATAGGTAATCCTTGCTTTCTCATTGTCGTTTTGTAACGTATGTTTATCCATCCCATTCTAGGCATTAGACTGTCTGGCGTTATTTTTAATGTTTCTTCTTGTTTTCATTAGTGCATTTCTTTAGTTATGCACCTTCCTTTGCTCTTTTTATGTGCATCTCCTTTCAAAAGGCCGATTTATCATGTATCTACTTATATTCCCACAGAAATTTTTACCTTTTCACCTGCATTAGGATCATTTGTGATTGTACCGTCTGGATTTGCCTTTTGAAAGTCTCTTATCCATTCTTAGATAATCTCTCTTTTCAGAATCTTTGAACATGGAAATGAACCTTTTTTTCTAAACCTTTCTAATATCTTCTTTGGAAAAGGCAGGATTAATATCTGGAGATGCCCAACATTTCCTTTTCTCTCCACTGTGACTTCTGACTTAATAGCATCGTGGGCTCCTGAGATTCCCACAGATCTAAAGCACCAATATATTTTCCTCTTTGGATAAAATTAACTCAACAAAAGATCCTATTTCCTTTCACAGAAATGTCATTTTAAGCGATAGGGGACATAGACAATCCAAGCACTCTGCTTTTAGTGAATTAAACTTACAGTAGATGTCTTCGCATTAAAACCTTCAATTACTACTCTCCCCGACAGAACCAATGTACAGTTTGTAATGGAGAGCATCACTTGTAACTACATCTGTATACGGGAGACGTCTGCCCTGGCTCTTCAAGAGTATGTGCCATTGTACTTCTCCAAAAGTCCCCAGTGCCCCTATTGTATATCATCATTCATGATTGGAATTTTTAGTTTGATCATAATAAATGAAAGACAAACTGGGATCTTTCGGCATTCATTTGTTCTAGAACAAAGCTGCTGAGCAGGTACTGTGCCCACTTCAAATCACAATTTGAACCACTGTGTGATGGTCACGGAACTATTGTACTGTGGTTCCTCTGAATCGTGGAGAGCTCGGGCTAAGTCTTCTGGTCTGTAGTGGCCTTGGTGATTCCCGAGTGGACTACTAATGCAGCATATCCACCTTTCTGGCTGCATGTGCAGCCCAGCTCCCAAAACACTGAAGTAGAAGCATTCTCTTCCCTTCTTCTACAGCAAAATTGAGGACTAATCATTCCCTTCACACAAGATTCACTCACTTTTTCTATATGTAGATAATTTAAAGCCTTTGAAATGTACACGTGATTATTTCAAATATCATTTTAATGCAGAAAACCTCATTAATTTAATAGTTAAAAAGGTTTAAAAAATCATTGAAATTTCATACTTTATTGCCTAATACTGTACACCACACATCTCCAAATTTCTTAGTTCTAATAGCAGCTTACTGCCTATTTAGCATGCGGGAAAACTGGCTTCAGACAGCACACATAGGCAACTGAGTTGCAGGATAAAAAACACAGCAATTAAAAACTATAAAGTACCTATGAGATCATGCAGCTCACTCCTTCCCACTGCCAACTCATAAGGAAAAGCAAAATATAGAGTAGAGAAAACATAATGCACCCATCTCTACTAAAAGCCTATGTATACATTTTAAACTTTCTATCTGAAAAAAAAAAAAAAACATTCAAAGCAGAGGGCAATCTAATGTTCTCATTTTAAAATGCCTCTAAATGGTCCTTCCTCCTAGTGTATAGAACTTTGAAATACCACATACATGAATACTGTTGTGATCACAGTAATTCACAATACAGATGTCTAGAAATACCGTGCATACTTACACATTTATATCTAATACTTACACTTGAATGTGCATACATAATGTGCTTATGTAGAGTATATCTGCCATTTACATCAACCCTTCTAAACGGGAGTCACAAAGATTGCAATACTTGATATTTACTGTTTCTATAACCTCACCTTCAAAAAGTGCTTTATTTATTTGGTTCTCAGAGAAGTCACCAAGACCCGGCTCACGGACTCTGATACCCCAGGAGCTATCACAACACTCCCTACCCAGCAGCCTGGCTGTCCAATGCATTTCTGAATCTCAATAATCTATCCATATTTTCATGTCAAAATGAAGGGCCTTTTTAAGTTTTTTTTTCTTATCTTAGATTTCTTGATATGCTTCCAGAATGTTAGTAGCATTAACTTAAAATAATAAGCAACTCTTGGATACTAATTATACATTGACCACAATGACTCCCATTTCATCTATGAAAAATCAAAACTGTGGTCTCTATACCCCAGCGATTTTGCATTAATTAACAGCACATTCTAAATAGCACACTAAATACAGACTTTTAAACTTTGCTAAACAAGGGAATGTCCAATATGACAACAGAATAGTAACAGAAGTTTTGTCAGAAGATTAAAATAAGGGGAATCCATGGGGTGCCTGGGCGGCTCAGTCAGTGAAGCATCTGATCTCAGTTCAGGTCATGATCTCACAGTTTGTAGGTTCGAGCCCCACATTGGACTCTGTGCTGACAGCTCAGAGCCTGGAGCCTGTTGTGGATTCTGTGTCTCCCTCTCCCTCAAAATAAAGAAACATCAAATAAAACTTTTTAAGGGAATTCACGGAAAATCATCAATTCACATAGGTATACAGTAAGAGAGGGAAAAAGTAACGATAAAACTATGCAACAGCCAAAAAAGCAATTAAGAAAATGGCATTAGTAAGTCCTTACATATCAATAATTACTTTTTTTTTTCAATAATTACTTTAAAGGTAAATGGAATGAATTACTCAATCAAAAGTCACAAGGTGGCTGGAAGGATTTAAAAACAAGCAAACAATGAAAACAACAACAACAAAAAAGACCCCACTATAAGTTGCCTAAAAGAGACTAACTTCAACAAATGGCTAGTCTCTTCAACAAATGGTGTCAGGAAAACTGGATAATCATGTGCAAAGAATGAAGTTAGATCCCTAGCGTACAATAGTTACAACAATTAACACAAATTAAAGATTTAAACATAACCTCTAAAACCATCAAACTCTGAAGTAAACATAAGGGGAACAAAAGCCCCTTGACATTGGTCTTGGCAGCATTTTTTTGGTATAACAACAAAAGCATAAACAACTAAGGCAAAAGTCAACAAGTGGGACAACAACAAACTTAAAAAGCCTTTTCACTGCAAAAGAAACTATCTAGACAATGAAAAAAACCTGCAAAATTAAAGAAAATATTTGGAAATGCTTTATTTGCAAACCATATATCTGGTAGAAGTTTAATATCAAAAATATGTAAAGAGCTCACACAACTCAATAACAAAAAAAAAGCAATCCAATTAAAACTGGGCGGAGAAGCTGCCCAAAGAAGACATCCAAATGACCAGCAGGTACATGAAAAGATGTTTAATGTCACAAATTACCAGGGAAATGCAAACCAAAACCACAATGAGATATCACGGACTTGTTAGAACGGCTATGATCAAGAAGACAAGAGGAAAGTGTTGCTGAGGCTGTGGAGAAAAGGCACTCTTGATGGGAATGTAAATTGGTGCAGCCTCTTTAAAAACCAGTATGGAGGTGCCTCAAAGAACTTAAAAATAGAGCCACCATCCTCCAACAATCCAGCTTCTGGGTATATATCTAAATAAAATGAAAATAGGATATCGAAAAAATATCTCCTCCCATGTTTGTTGCTGTGTTATTCATTTAGCCAAGGTACAGAAATAATATTAAGTTGTCCATCAACAGATGAATAAATTAAGAAGATGTCACACACACACACACACACACACACACGAATATTATTCAACCATGAGAAAAAAGAAAATACTGTCATTTGCAACAACATGGATGGATTTTGAGGGCATTATGCTAAGTCAGACAAGTCAGACAATGAAAAACAAATACTATATGATATCATTTATATGTGGAAGTGAAAATTTAAAAACCCTGAAATCTCAAAAACAGAGAGTAGAAGGGTAGTTACTATGAGCTGGGTGGTGGGGGAAGGGGGGACTGAGGAGATACTGGTCAAAGGGTACAAACTTGCAGGAAGAGAGTAAGTTCTGGGACTCTATTGGTCAGCAATGTGATTATAGTTAACTATACTGTATTACAGACTTGAAAGTTCCTAAGAGACTAGATCTAAATGTTCTCCCCACAAAAAAAGAAATGAAATTATGTGACCTAATGGATATGTTAGGGAATGCTACGGTGGTAATGATATTACAATATATAAGTGTATCAAATCAACAGATTGTATACCTTAAACTTATACAAAGTTATATGTCAATTATAGCATAAGAAAGAAACTAACAAATAACTAAGTAACTAACTAATGGCAGGTAGAAGCCAAGGGTCTAGAAAATAATTTAGGGTGGATAAGTGGGGGTAGGTTACTGGGATGATGAGGCTCAAGGACCCTGTGTTGATATAAGTATACAGCAGTCTGGGTCAAGGATACTGACTTAGAAGGCTCTTTTTTCCTTCTATCTCCAAGACCAGAAGGGAATGAGTATTGGTTCAATCTGGGATTAGAACAAGGATCCTAACTTGGTGTCCACGAAAGCATGTTGGATCGAATTCTGGGAGTCTGTCAACTTAGATGAGAAAACGATATTTTTATTTTTACTCATATGTAACTGAAATTTATCATTATCTTCAATTACTTCAATGTAGGCAACAAACTATAGTAGTATTAGCAGCACCTGTGACTTTGTTACCGATAAAAATGGCAATATTTTAATTTTATTTCACGTTGGACTTATTGCAGATATTTCAAACATTGTTCATGCTCCTCACCACATTGGAATTATGGAAGTTATCAGGCCCTCTGATAAAGCTTGATGTTTAATGTTTAATAAAAAAACACATATTCTTGCCACGTTTTGAAAACACTTTGATAATTGTATTTCAACATCTTTGGTTTCCTTTGTCATCCTTTGTGTTTTATTTTATACATTCAAAAATAGTATTCTGAGAAGAAATTCACTGGCTTCAAAAGATTGCCAAAGTAGTCCTTGGACAAGTAAGATAAGGAAGTCAGGATTACATGGTGTGGAAGGGAGAGGACAGACTCTAAATTTCTATAAACAGCTGAGAGACTGTTACCCTCTGAGCCTGAGGGACGAGGTTTTGGTTAAGGAGAAAAGTGAGAGCTGCTCTCAGAGGTGCGAGGACCCAAGTGTTGGACTTAAGACCACCCACTACTGTTACAGTCTATTCCTGGGTGGTCCTCAGGCCTGACTTAGCCGCCGAGGCAGAAAATGGAACTGGAAGGACTTGACCCCAGGACAAAAAGTAAAGGGGTTTTATGGTGGTAGTCTTATATACATAAGTGAGAGAATCATGTTTTATCAGGAAATTAATTGTTCACCTGAGTAAATCAGGTAATTTATTTGAAAATAATAACTATCAAATAATGCTGACTTAATGTCAGGCAGTGTTCAACACAACTTACGAATATTAGCTCCATTAATCCTTATGACAATCCTATACGGTAGTCACTATTACTATCCCTATTCTGCAGATGAAGAGTAAAGTCAAGTTAAGTATGTCGTCCAGGGAGGTCCAGGTGTTAGGTCACAGGTGGACTATGGACCTGTACCCTTCTGCAGGCTGCAAAGGGATTTTTCTAAAGGATTAATAATAACAACTAATGTTATTCATTTGTACTCTACAATAATGATAATAAAGGCAATATGATACATCCCAGCTAGAAACAGCATCCTGTGTTCGTGTTTTCCACTCTGAGTTCTTCTTATCAGATGTGCTTCCTATAAGAATATTCTCAGTTTCTCCTCCAAATAGCTATTATTGGAATATTGGCAGTGATATTAAAGCATACCTTGCTCCATTTTTCTAACATATACCATGACTCCCATCGGATTCTAAGACAGCAAATCTTAACCTCTTAAGGGAAGCTCTTTCTGTGACTGATGATGGCTTAACCCAACTTTTGACGTTATTAATATATTCTTTTCAGAGAACGTTACAAAGAGTGCAGGCAGCTGGGCCACGCTGGCCGTGGCTGCCGTTGCGGTGATAACCCTTCTTCCATTCAGCACACAAGTGAAAGAGCAGCCCTGTAATTTGGCATCACCAGATGAGAAACATCAAGAGCTCTGAGTGTGCCTTTGTGCAGAAGTCTCCGGCTTTTGCCTGAGGCCTAGCAGTTTGTGGCTGGGTGATATTCAAATGCATTCATGGATTCAGAAAGCGAGAACCCGAACACTTTTGTTACAGAGGAAAAACTTAATTTACAAGGTTTTCTACTGCATTGGTCTTTGTGGATATAGGCTGGATGCAAAAGAAAACACAAATCTATCCTCAATTTGACTGCAAATATATAGGCATTTACATAAAACTGAACAGTCTGAGTGCCAAGAAAATACTTCCAAATTTCTAAACAAATAAAATAATACAATTTTTATTTTTGCTTGAGTGTTAAGAGGCATGATTAAGTTTTGAAATTTGGGCCAAAGCTATAGACGGAGGTAGACAGCCATCTCCTTTGCTTCATAGTCTCCTTTTACACAAATACTGGAAGCAGCTATTTTTCTCTATTGGGAAGAAATAGAGATATGAACATTTCCCAATAATAATGTAATGGATTGAAATTTGGATTGAGAGTTGTAAGACCTGAATTGTAGTCTTGACTTTGTCCCTAAGCATTTTTATCTGAATAATTTATACCTCAAAAGCTTTCGAAAGGCATTCGTGGGGTGACTTGGAATAAAAACTTGCATACAAAGGAACATAAGAGGGTTGAACAGGAGATCAGGAACAATAGAGTGAAAGGGGAGAAAATTTCCATAACCTGGTTCATCTAACTTTGAGGCTCCTGGACACAAAGTAAAAAAGGGAAACATGATGAACTTCAAAAGTCTCATTATCGACCAAAAAATAAAAGCAATTTCTCCTTTTTGTTTGGTTTCCTGGCTCTAAATTTTAGAAAGATGTTTTTTTTTCTTTTGGATCATTACAAAAACGGTAACAAGTTAGACTCTTTTTTTGAAAATGTAAAAACTCTGGAGAAAGGTTAAAGATATTTTATTGACTTATACTTGAGTGAAGGTAATTTCTTTGGAGAGTTAATCCAAGTACTTAAAGTCAATTGCTTTTGAGGCTGTACCTTGACTGGAGGAGTCACCAAGTAGCTTTGTGACCTCTCCCTGCCTCTCGGTAACATAAGGGATTTTGATTAGATGAACTTTAAGCTTCCTTCTAACTCACAAGTTTGCTAATTTCTAGAATTAATTTCATTTAGACATTCTATTATGTTATCATGCCATTCAAGCCCAGATGCCCAAAATGTGAGGATTCCCATCCCCTTCTTTTTGTCATCAAAGTAACATTATAAATATATCTGGAACCAAATTGTGTGCTTTAAAGTCAAAGACAGGGTATACCATAGTGCCTGAAAAAAGATGCCTGTTGAATTTATACATGAATACAAATATTTCGAAGTTCCCACTGTCACTTTTTTACCTTGTCTTTAAAGATCTCAGATTGATTAATGGTTAACAAGTGAGCTGTCTATATGTCTTGTGAATTCTAAAATAATCAACACAAATCTTGCTGTAACCAAGAGAAGTTCAAAGAGAAATCTAATAGCACCAAAGTATATGTGGCAATTTCTAGATAAATAAAAATGTCATTATTTTAATGGTTAGTGGAGGGGAGCAGAATATGCCACCCCAAAATATGCCTCTTTGACACACTGATTATTTCGAACTGTTTAAAAAAAACAGACACTTCAGTAAAAACACTGAAAATGGATTACAAGTTACTCTTTTGCAAGAAACATTTATATTTTCAATGGAAATCTCCATTTGTAGTGTCTCCCTTTCTACACCAAGAAGAGAAGAATGACTCTAAATTTCTATAAATTTTTATCAATGGAGAAGACAAGGACTTAAGTCTGCAATAACAACCTTACCTGTGTTCACAGTGCTTTTTCTGGTGACCTCCCATAACTGACTTGCCACTCTCAATGTCTTGTCTTGTCTTTAGCTGGAGAAGTTATTTAAACTGGTGGTTTGGGCCATTTTGAAGAGTTACTCAGTTTTCCTAGGTTTGTCCCCTGTACATAGGCTGGTATACGGGTTTTAAGCTTCCATTTGCTTTTCTGGTGTTAACCCATCTTTTACTACAGGGATGTTTCAGCCAAGAACCAAGAAGGGTAGGGGGAAAATTATTTTTCCTCCCCTACAGTTCAAGAGGAATAAGGGTAGTGTTCTCACTTCCAAATTTGCTCTTCTCTTTAATCTCCACACAGCTGTCAAACTGAATATCTTAAAACATAAATTGGAACTTGCCTTCTCCTGCAGAAACTCTCCTGAACAGCTCCTTCTTGGGCTAAAGGAAAAAAAAAATCCATAGTCCTTCCTGTGGCCTGTGAGGTCCTGCTTGATGGGTTCCTAGCCACCTCCTTCCCACTCTCATCTCCTACAACCCCCTAGCCTGACTTACTAGGGTTCACTTTCTTGGAGTTTCAGTTCCCATGTGTGACAACCACATCCTGACCCTGGAACCTCTACCTACTCTCTGGAATGCTCTTCCCAGTGGTCTAATCACAGGCAGCTCCTTCTTATGCTTTGGTCCCTTCTTAATTGTCACCTGCTTGGAGGGGCCCTCCCTGACCACTCTTTATCAAGAGTTGATCCCAACTGTCTCAATTTCTGCTCATGTTTGTTCCTTTCATCAACAAAATCACAACTATTTTGTCTGTTGACTTGTTTTCTTCTATCTGTCCTACAGAATAGAAGTTCCATGATGGCAGATTTGAAAGATCCTGTTTACTGTTGCATTTCAAGCACTAAGTAACCTCTTATTTAGTGTATAACTAAAGAATGGTTACATGGTATAACTGCCATATTAATATTATAATCAAATTCAATTCATGGTCATTTTTTGCATATGTTTTCCTATTTCAAATCCTCAGCATGAATATACAGTGCTACACAAACTACATAATTCCACACTTTTCTTATCATAATATTGGATGACTTCTCCAAGGACATAATGCTATTTTCACAAACTACCAAAGTTAACAAGGTTTTATGGCCGCTTCAAACTAATGTCTATCAGAGCAGCTCAGAATTAGCAAACACATCATTGGCAGAGAATCAAATAACATATATCAAAAGATACTGCATATATGCTTTGTCAGATAAGCCACTGGGCAAAGAATTGGTGTGAAAAGTTCTTTCACACTCCCCTACTAAATCAATTCCCAGATTTTCCTGTAAAGAGTACATACTAACAATAAATTTTTGTGCAATTGTGACCCACAAGAATCTTTGTCCTCTGCCTCTTCTAGACAGTTGATTTTCAAACTACAGATTATAAAATCAAACTGCAGTTGTGAGATCAGTTCAGGGGACAATGTCCAGAATCTCTAAATGTTAAATAATACAACAGAAAAAAAAATAGAAAAGAATGGAAAATATCAAAGTACACTGCACAGAAGTAGTATAACTGTTATTTGAAGAAACTTGGTGTGTGTGTGTGTGTGTGTGTGTTTGTGTGTTGCAAGTCTATTCTAGGTCACAATGTAAATCATAGGTTCCAGTTAAAAACAAGTTGAAAACCTCTACACTAGATAGTAAGAGAGATCAAACAAGAGCTAGTGATGACTTGTAAAACACATGCATATATCCAGATTTATTATACTCCTATAAGGGCACTAATGGGGTTCGGGGCACTCTACCCCAAAATATGGCATTTAGCACATTAAGCTGAAGGAGTTTTCAAAATCAGCAGGAGCAGAAGGTCAGTGTGACCTTCTTCCCTGAATCAGGTCCTAAAACTTATGTCAGAGGTGCCCTTCTCTATTCCAGAATTGAAAAAAAAAAAAAAAAAAAAGTCCTTATCCTAACAAAGAAGCCGTGCTGAATTTCTCCCAGTTTACTACACTAACCTCATTTCTACATGACTGTCTACTCTTCATTAAACATAGAATAAAAACACTCAGGTCTGTTTCTTTAGGTCTTCATTTCCTTATGAAGGCTCCTATGTCAGGTAAAACTCACATTAAATAAATCTATATGCATTTCTCCTGTTACCTTCCTTTGACAGTTTAATTTTCAGACCCAGCCAGGGACTCTGAGAGAGTCAAGGAAAACTTTTTCCTCCCCACACTATTCACAGACTTTGTCCCTGTCCTTAATACATTTCATTCTCCCTTGTGTTTTAGATCATTGTTTTCATATCTGTACCCAACCATAATGTAAACTTTTTGAGGGTAGGAAGATGTCACCTATCAGTGAATTGAATTAAGGCCATGCATTATGTTGGATTAAATATGGCCACAAGTTATCTGACACTCTTTCCATTAAGAGTGTCCATTCTATAAAGGGTCCTGTCTTTTTCTTCTCAATCTAGGAGGGGTAGTCTATGATAGCATTGACCAACGAAAATGGCAGAAATGATGGTGTGGCACACATTTCTGGGTTTAAACTTTACAAGACTGGCAGCCTGCCTTTCCTATCTCTTGGAGTGCTCACTTTTGGAGCCTGATTCCGTGAGAGAATCTGGACTACCATCCTAGAGAAACTGTGAGAGAGGTCCTGTGTCTACCTAGAGAAGGCTTACTGAGCGCATCCTTCTAGCTGTCTTCATGGAAGTAAAAGGCATATGTGTGGAGCCTTCTTGGGTCTATAGTTAAGCATTGACTAACTGTCACCCACAGGGCAGCCACTTAATTTTTTAGATAAAACTTTATTAGAACCACAGTCATTGATTTACAGATTGGCTGTAGCTACTTGCCCATTACAACCTTAGGGCTGACTAGCTGTCGTAGACAGTATGCCCCAGAAAGCCTGAACTATCTACTATCTGGCCCTTCACAAAAAGTTTGAAGACCTCAGTTCTAGCCCCCTCCAAACGACTGTAAATGATGCTAGCTAGAGCAGAATAATCTCTCAGCCAAGCTCTGCTTATATTTCTAATCTTCAAAAATCAAAGATTCTAAAAAAATGGTGATTATTTTAAGCTGCTTGTTTAGGGGAGATTTTTTTATGCAACAGTAGAAAAGTGGCACATAGTTCATTACCTGGAAGTGTGGTATTATATTAACTCTGTGACATGTGTCGATGGCTTTGGAATCAGTCAATGAACACAAGCTGAAAGGACCTCACAGAGCCTGTTAATGGAAAGAAGAACTTTAAAGAAACTGTTAGTAAAAGCTGCAAGAGCCTTGAAAAGACCATTGTTGAAGCCTTGAGGGACAGTGAAAATATGCTGTTGGAAGCTGGACAATATGGGATACTTTTGCTGTATTGGCTGAAAACTTGGCATGAGTGTTGCATGTGATAATGGAGAAAATGGAAAAGGACCTAATGAATTTGTGAACTTGGCAGACAAGGTTAACAGGCGGAACAGAGGAAGGGCCAAAGGTGAAATACAAGAAGAGAGATGACCTAAAGGAGGCACAATCAAGTTGGTGAGCAGATTTAGAGGAAATACAAAGGAGCCAGGGCAGGCTGGGTATGCAAAAGGAAACTGTTTCTCACAGCAGTTTACCCCAGCCACGGACTTGCCAAGTCAGAAAGAGCCTCAAGATAAAGGCTAAATCCGGGCTACCTATAAAACTGGCCATAGGGTAAATAATCTCAAGGGCTTCTGAGAATTTTAAGGTTGTACATCTAATACACTCTCTGCCAGAAGAGAGGGCCACTGTGAATCTTAAGATAGGATTGGTGAACCCTTTCAACTAGACAAAACAGCTCCTTGTATAATTTTCCCAGAATACCCTACATTTCAAGGATTACATTAGAAACAATGCATGTGTGGCTTTTGTTTGGTGGACTGAATTGTCTGATAGACAGAAGCTCCATAAACTGTTTATGGAAAAAGAGGGTTGACTCTAAGACAGAACCAAGAGCCACTGCAATAACTTCTAGGGAAGACTAGACCCTAATCAAAGAACCAGTGACCTGCATCTGGTTGGATTTCTAAATTAATGTAGAACAGTACTGCTATGTGCCTCCTATTTTCTCCTCTTTGAAGAGTAGAACTGAGGGTTGTCCTCTCCCTACCTGACCATTATATATTGGAAGAAGGATGGATAAATTCTCCCCGTAGTTCACATGCCTTCAGATTGAGAGGAACCATACTCAAAGAGCTCCATCCACACAGGGCTTTGATTTAATCATCAGCTTTTTAAATTCAAGGCAATGTTAAAATGAGGTGGATTTTTTTTTAATGTGGGAGGAATGTAAGTCATCTGTGGCCAGAAAGTAGACAACAGTCCTTCTGTAAAGGGTCATCCCTCTCTCCCTTAAACTTGGGGATGCTCTGAGATTATCTGACCAAAAGAATATAGCAGAAGCTTTACTGATCCAATTTTTGGACCTGGTCCTTAAAAGACTAAAAGTTTCTTGTTCCTGTCTCTTGGGTTATTTACTCTTGGAGACTTGAATTGCCATATAAACCTTTTCAGAGAACATGTGGAAAGGTCCCGAATCGACAGCCTCCTAGCTGTGAATAGAAGTCTTTGACCCTTTGACAGAGCCACTAGCTGGATATCACCATTGATATCACATGGAGAAGAACTGCCCAGACAAATCCTGTCCAAGTTTTGACCCACAAAATCTTGAGATACAATAAAATGGTTGTAGTTTTAAGGCACTACGTTTTGGGGAAATTTGTTATACAGCAATAGATAATAAATACACATTTCATGCTGGTACTAAAAAAACACACATTTTCAATATACCTAATCCCCTAAATCATTGAGCTGGGAAAAGTATGGTCTCTGTCATGGGCTGAATTAAGTCTCCCATAAAGATATATAGAAGTCCAAACTCCCAGAACTTGTGAATCTGACCTTATTTAGAAAGAAAGGTCTTTGCAGATGCAATCAAATTCCAGATAAGCCACACTACATTAAGGTGTGCCTTAATCCAATGATTGTCATCCTTATAAGAAGAAGACAGAAATTGGGACCCAAAGATACAGGGGAGAAGGCCACATTAAGATGGAGGCAGAGATTGGAATGATGGATCTGTAAGTCAAGGAGCACTAAGGGCTGTTGGGAGCCACTGGAAGCAAAGAACAAATCTTCCCCTAGAGACTTCAGCGTGAATAAGCCCTGCCCACATCTTGATTTGGGACTTCTAGCTGCCAGAACTATGAGAGAATACATTTCTGTTATTTTAAGACACCTGGTTTGTGATATTTTGTTATTGCATCGCTGGGTGGCTAACACAATCTCTTGCAAAGGGTGGCATAGAGTGGAACTTATATGTCTGTTACAAACACTACTGATAACACACAACACATCTTCTGGAAGATTACTGATATTGGCTAATAATCTTCACAGGGTCCTGCACTTGTGAACCCCAAGTTATTTAGGATGGTTTTCCATATTGTGCCAGTGCTCTTTTTTGATGCTGATTCTTGGAGTCACTAGACTGGACTATTCCAGGCCTCCAGATCTCTTGGCCCCTCAAATCCACTTAATGGCTTATAGACTTTACACCTGAATAAAGGCCAGAGCCATAAAAAAGGATTAAAAAATCCAATGAGGCAACGCCATTACTTGCCAGCAGTTTGGAGATGGATAACTGTAATTATTCTCTAAAATGGGATTTAGAAGTTTTCTGTGGCTTTTAGTTACTCTTTCATAATACTTTCAGATAATGATACTTCAGCCCAAAGCCATAGGTAAAGCATTTAATGATACACATTTGTGTCTCTATCAATATTTCAGAGTACCTATCACTCTAAAAACAGGAGGAAAGTTTTCACAGCTTATTTTTACTGTATGATAACATGTATACATGTTAAGAAAAATGATACATCAAGTTGATGCTCAGTAAATCCTCTTCCAAAGTGGTTGTTTACATCTGACTTCAGGAAAAGACCAGATAAATGTGACTATCACAAGATTTCAGTAACGGCATCGCGGTATTTCTTATTTGACGTTAAACCTTACTTAAGGAGCTCCTGGTATACCCCTGCAGAATGCAGAATTATTGCCTTTTTATTATTAAAAATGCATGTCATATTTCCAGATTGCATTCATTTGGCCAATGGGACATGCACTATAATAAGCCAGTACCAGATTCACCTGAGCTATAAAAATAAATAATAACTACATGATAATCTTTTGATGTACGGCCAAGAATCATTTAATTTCTGGAGTCATAAAAAGGTGAAATGAGCCACAAGTTCAAAAATGCCAATGAGTACTTGAAGGAAATATCCTTTAGAGAAAAGTAACTCTAGCTTTTCTATGCAATAAAAAAAATTATTTCTTACGGGAAAGGGTGATGGTAAAATGATATATTTCCAGGCCAGTGTAATGGAAAACCTGAAAATATTTTTCAGTATCAGTTTACGCATTTCCTAAAGCCATCTTGTAAACTGTGCAAGGAAAAACTTGTATAAAGATACTAATACACAAAAACAGACCCCAAGTACAAGGAATGACAGTGGACAGCGACTTGGCAGCTCATTCCTAGGTTCGCAGGATCGCTAGCCAAGGGACCTTCTCAGGCTTCTGGCTCCTTATATGCAGAATGAAAAGATATTATTACGTAGATCACTGAATCATTATGATGAAAAAATTTTAAAGGGTATGGAAATTTTCCTTGGAACTTCAAAGCATTATGCTACATTATTCATGAGTCTAATTGGGAAAGTACCTCCAAATTACAAATCTTCATGTACGTTCTCTCTAGCTTGAGGCTTTAGAATGGCAGTTTCAGTCTGCTTTGTGCTTAATTCCTCGAGATGCTGAGTTTCTGTTTGTACTCACAATATAAACTCCGAGTGCACCAAACTGGTTAGTTATCTACAGTGGATATTTAGAATAAGAACAGTAAGCCCTGCTGGAAGTCTAAAGCATAAGCTGTTGAAACATTCTTACTGACCTTTAGCAAAATCTGTTAAGCAGATACAAGGGGTTAAGGATGTAATGGACCAAAAAAACATTTTCTTATTTCTGAAGCATTTATGATTTCACATGTTCCTTTTTCAAAGTCTTTTTAACACCCTGACAGAGGGTCCATTGAAGTTTCAGCTGCGGTGCAGACAGGTTGAAGGGCATACAAGTAAAAAGGCTTGCTATTAGAACCAAAATGGAAATAACTCCTTAATTGTCCCCTTCAAATTCATATCATGATCAGTCAGAGCCCAGGCCATCCAGCTGGGGAGTTCCCCCTGACTTCAAAGAACACTCAGGAAAGACGACAATTGAATCATACCTGAAATAGAGTTACACATGAAAAAAAAATCCTTTTTTTTATCATTCTAAAAGTACTTGTATAATGCACTGTTTAATCGGTCTTTCACAAAGACAAAGATGCACAATAACCTATCAATGCTGGAACTATACATTAGTTGTTAAAAGTTGAGTTGGGAGATGTTTGCCCCTGAGGCTCAAGAATTCATTTTCTGGTTCATTCAGGATAAAAATCTAACTCATTCCTACAGCCACTAAGAAAGAATTACTCAAGCTTTCCCAACTCAGAAAGAAGAACAAAGACTTCATATGCTTAGCGCTTAGTGCTTTCTTCTTTGGACTGTATCCTTCAGTAAAAGCAGTGGAATATTTGAATGTGATGTTCTTTCTAGCCACTCAGCCATTTCATAGACGTTTATTGTCTACTGTATGCTAGATGCTGTGCTGATGGCACCTGGCCCATGAGCGGTGGTTCTTGACTTTAAGGAGTTCCACCAGCCAGTAGGGGACACTGCCATGTGAACCACAAATTATTATACAGTGGGATGATAGCCAGCCTAGATGGGAATCAGAGATGTGAGCTTAGGAATCCAAGAAGAGGTGACACATGAGCTGAAGTCCTTCATAGATATGTAGGACTTAGCTGGGGAAGGGAAAGAAGGGGATCCATTTGGAGTTGAGATCAGGTTGGAAGGGGATATACAGGACCCCAGGATCCCAGGAGTTTATCAGGCTGTGCATAGGGCTTTGGAAGAGGAAGAAAGAGTAGGACAAGAGAAGGCTAGAGGAGTGAACAACAGGATTTGTGTCCAGCCAGAGTCTGGACTGTGACCTCAGTGGTAGTGGGAAGCAGTGAAACATGTCTGAGCAAGTAGGAGAGTGCTCACGTTAGCGAGCACATGTGCATGTGTGCACACCCGTGTGTGTGTGTGTGTGTGTGTGTGTGTGTGTGTTTTAATGGCCTTAGTAAGAGCACAGAGAATTAAAGAAGGTACAGCTAGGGGCAGAACTGTTAGCAAGTCATCATAATAACTGAGGGAAGGAGTACTAGGGTTTACTTAATACTACTTAGTGGGGAAAGAAGGGAAGGCACGAACTAAAAAGGAATGTTTTAGGCATTAGAAACAAATAAAATCTGGCTGCAAAGTGGATACAGTTGCAAGGAAAAAGGAACTGTTTCCAGTGATTCCCAGGTTTCCTCTTGGGCAACTGGGTCTTTAATGGTGTCTGTCACTGAGATAGCCTCTCTGGAAGAGAGCCCATGCGAGTCAGGTTTCCGGGCTCTTAGTATGGAAACTGAAAGACAAATATGCCCTGATTATATATGTTGGTTTCAAATTGTGCCAATTGTAACCTCTTAACAGGCTGCCTATCCAACCTTCTCTCGTCCCCTGCTCTCCCCTCCTTTAGGCTCCCACCATGGTTTGCGGTTACTATGCCAGTACCTTCTGGCCTCTGGACTTACTCTGCCTAGTCCTGTCAGCCGTAGCCAAGTTCCTGCCTCAAGATCTTCAGAGGCTGTCCTCGAACTTTAGGACAGAAATCAAATTCATTCCTGTGGCTTCCACACTCATACTCATCAGCTCCCTCCTCACCTCTCCATCCTCATTTGTCGCCACTCCCCATTGTCCAGGTGAAGCCTCTCCCTGGGAACTCCTATGCTTGCTTCTCACTGCTGGCCCTTCACTCATACTGTCCCTTGAGTGCGGAACACTGTGCCTCTCCTTCTTCAGGCTTCCCTCCGGCTTCCTCCTCTTCCTCCTCCTCTCAGTCTCAGATCGGGCATCAGCTCTTCAGCTGCTCCTGGCCTCCAAGACCATGAGGTGCTGCTTCTATGGGATGTCACTGTACCTACCTTGAGGTTAGCGGTAAATCAGCACATCACTAGTTTTGCTGAAGTAGAAGCTTCTTGAAGGCAGAGACAGTATCTTGTTCATCTGTGAGCCACTGTATTGCTTTATTTATTGCTGTGTGAAAAACTATCCTATATGTCTCACAGTAGAAGAACAGACATTTATTTATCTCACAGTGTCTGCAAGTCAGGCATTCCAGATAGAGCAGCTTTTCTACATGGTGCTGGTATATGGCCCCTCACAAGGCTGTGACCCCGGTGTCAGTGGGGGCTTCAGTCCTTTGCAACTTGACCGGGTTTGAGGATCCACTTGGCAGGACTCCGCATGACTGCTGGTGGAGACAACGGTCTCTCACCACATGGGTCACTCCACAGAGCCGCGAAAGACATGGTTTCCCAGGCAGGGCGATCCAAGAGATTATAAAGCCCAAGACAGAAGCTAGAGTGTTTACTATCTCATCTCAGAGGTGACATGCCATGATTTCTGTCATGTTCTGTTAGTCACACAGGGCAATTCTGAGCAGTGTGGGAGGGGATTACACCAGGCATTTGTAGCAGGAGGCAGGAATCACTGGGGAGCTCATGGTCTCCAGTGCATAGCAGTGCAATTAGCCCTAGAAATCCTAATGGAGATCTGAGAATTAATTAATAAATCAGTGAATAATAAAAGGTAAACACGTTTATGCAAAGTTGAGGGTTAATTACTCTGGAGAATTTAAAGAAGGAAAAGATGGGTTTATTATCCTTTAGATACATTCTTTTCTGCTAAAATAAAGTATACCCTAATCGGTGGATGGTTAAGGTCTTCTTTTGCATAAGATATCTGGAGCAATGAGCAGTGGTTTAATAGCATATGGAGATTTATTCCCAGAAGGCTGAGCAGACAGGAAAGCTCTGAGATAATATCTACATCATCTCTTTACATCTTGAAAAGAAAGAAATGTATATTGCTACCCACAGATTCTCATGCTTTACTTGTATCAAGACTTGTCTCATTATGGGTATTTTGATACATTTAAGCTGATTAAAAAGCAAAGGAAAACAATGTCTGAAATACCAGGTCCATTAAGCAAGGAAATGAGAACCATAAACAATGCAAAGGATAGTAAAGTATTTTACCTTTCGTTGGACTTGTGAATTCTGTAGAAGGTAATGCTGAGCTTAGTGAGATGTAATTCAAAAGCTGAATTATGATAATAATAGGTTTGTCTACTGACACTATTTTCTAGCTATTCTGCATTAAATGTCATTTAACTGTTCTAATAAATTTTTAGCCCAGAGGAAACATTGATGAGAATTTCTCTATCTGCTTATAAATAAAATAAGCTCAATGGATAATATGAGATGGACCAATATACAATGCAACATTGTAATATGATGGTAATGTACTAAGAATGAGTCAATAAGAAAAAAATCATTATTAAGGTAATTGCTTTAAAATAACAAATATTCAAAAATGAAAGTTATGCAATAGACACTATAAAACATTGCTGAAAGAAACAAGAGAAGACATAAATAAATGGAAAGATGTCCCATGTCCATGAATTGGGAGACTTAATGTTATTATTACCCAAAGTGACCTACACATTCGATGTAATCTTTATCAAAATCCCAATGACTTTTTTCTTTTGCAGAAATAAAAAAAAATCCATACTAAAATTCATTTAGAATCTGAGAAGACCTTGAATAGCCAAAACAATCTTAAAAAAAGAACAAAGATGGGGCACCTGGATGGGTCAGTCAGCTGAGTGTTGGATTCTTGATTTTGGCTCACGTCATGATCTCACGCTTGTGAGACTGAGCACTGCATGCCTTGTGTCAGGCTCCCCACTGGGCATGGAGCCTACTTAATATTCTCTCCCTCCTTCTCCCTCTGCTTCTCCCCTGCTTGTTCCTTCTCTCTCTCCTTTCAAAAATTAAAAAAAGAACAAAGTTGAAGTACTCATACTTCCTGATTTCAAAACTTACTTCAAACCTACAGTTATCAAAATAGTGTGGTAATAGCATAAGGACAGATATATAGACCAACAGAATAAAAGAGAATCCAAAAACAAACTCTCACATATATGGTCAAATGATTTTCAATAAAGGTGCCAAGCCCATATAAAAAGACAGTCTTTTCAACTATGCTGCTGGGTAAACTGGATATCCACATACAAAAGAATGAAGTTGAACCCTCACATTACACCATATACAAAAATTAACTCAAACAGATCAAAGACACGGGTGCCTGGCTGTCTCAGTTAGAATAGCATGAGACTCTTGATCTGGGGGTTGTAAGTTCGAGCCCCACATTGAATACAGAGATTACTTAAAAAAATAAGATGTTAAAAATGGATCAAAGACCTAAATGTAAGAGCTGAAAGTTCAAAATCTTAACAGAAAACATGGGACAAAGGCTTTCTGAATTTGGATTTAGCAATGATTTCTTAGATATGACACCAAGACACAGGGTCTGGCCTCATGAAAATTTAAAACTTTTGTGCACCAAAGGACATGATCAACAGAGTGAAAAGGAAACCCACAGAATGGGAGAAAACATTTGCAAACCAAATATCTGATAAGGGATTGATACCCAGAATATATACAGAACTCCTAAAGCTCAACAACAACAAAAAAAACAAACAACCTAATACAAAAATGAGCAAAGAGCTTAAATAGACATTTCTCCAAAGAAGGTATACAAAGGCCATTGAACCATGGAAAGATGCTCAACATGATTCATCATCAGGGAAGTGCAAATCAAAACCACAATAAGATATCACCTCACATCTATTAGGATGGCTGCTATAGGAAAGAAGGGAGGAAGGAAGGAAGGAAGGAAGGAAGGAAAAAACAAACAAAAGAACACAGAAAACAAGTGTTGGCCAAAATGTGGAGAAACTGGAACTCTTGTGGACTGCTGGTAGGAAAGTAAGATGGTGTGGCTACTTGAAAAACAAGCTGACAGTTCCTCAAAATACTAAAAATAAATTTACCATATGGCCCAGCAATTCTACTTTTAGTTATATACCCAAAACAACTGAAAGCCAGGTCTCAAAGAGGTATTTGTGTACCTGTTCATTGCAGCCTTATTCACCATAGTTTAAACATAGATTCAACCCAAGTGTCAAATGACAGATGAATGTATAAACAGAATGTGGTATATACATATAATGGAGTATTATTCAGCCTTAAAAAGGAAGGAAGTTGTAACATATGCTACTACATGGATAAAGCTTGAGGACATTATTCTAAATGAAATAAGCCTGTCACAAAAAGACAAATACTGTATCGTTCCACTTATAAGAGATACCTAGAGTAGTCAAAATCATAGAGACAAAAAATGAAAAGGTGGTTGCCAAGGTAATCTGGGGGAGTGGAGAATTATTGCTTCAGTTTTCCAAGACAGAAAGAGTTCTGGAGGTAGATGGTTACACAAAAATATTAATGTATTAATACCACTGAACTACATATTGAAAATGATTAAGAAAGTAAATTTCATGTTATGTGTATTTTGCCACATTAAGAAAATTTGAAAAAATAACTAGAAAGAATGAAAAAAGGCAGTAGGTGAGAATCTGTGTTGTGATGGAAATGCCTGGTTCTTGACTTTAACAATGTCAACAATTTGGTTGTGATGTACTATAGTTTTGCAGGATGTTACCATTGGAGGAAACTGGGTAAACTATACATGGGACTCTATGTATTATTTCTTACAATTGCACATGAATCTACAATGATCTCTAAATAAAAATTTTGTTATATCAACATACACATATCTGATCACTCATTCATTCAACAACTATTTATTCAGCACCTATAATGTGCTGGTTCTTACGGATCTTACATTATTATTTAAACAAATTATAGTTATCATAGGTGAAGACTAAATTCCCACAACTGCCCAAGGTAAGGGCACAGATAATACAGCAATGCTATATTTAATAAACTATATTTTGTGTTCAGGAAATAAATTGTGTAATAGAGGATAAAGTACTAAGAGGCTGAAATATATAGAATGAGTCATGCATCAGCAATCTTTTCCAAGATATTAAAAGTACATGCATTGAGGGTTTTTTGGAACCAATTCCATCTGAATTCATTTTCATGGGAAAGCTAGAATACTCATTATAGTCTATATACTTTAATAACTAGGAGGTTAGGAGAGGGAGAAACAGTGCAAGATGACATTTCTTTTTACATTGCATCTTTTTTTCTAGACCAGTAAAGGATATTAAGGTCCAAGACGCCCAAGCTTGCAGCCAAGAGAGACAATAACCAATCTGCTACTTTAGACGATCAGCAGAATG
>CM053569.1:65513733-65685489 GCA_028646485.1 Cryptoprocta ferox
AAAAAAAAAAAAAAAAAATTAATGCATTACGTAACAGTTGATAAACTAGCCCCATCTCCAATATACCTGCTATTACTTCAACACATTGTTTGTTATCAAATCAATCTCAGTTTTTAATTACTAGTAGAAAGGTCAATTTGAATTTGTGAGAGGAGAGAATGTAATCAGATTTTTAATGAATTTTCTTATTCATAAGTATATTTTTTAGATTATAAAAGTTTAGAATGCCAAAGATTCCATTTAGAGACCCAGCTGAACCTGTTTAATAAAGGTTTATAGCCTTTATTTTTTGGAGCAATTTCAGGTTTATAGAAATATGGGCAGCAATTAGAGTTCTCCTACATACCTTCACTTCCCCCACTCAGTTTTTCCTACTACTAAAACCTTTCATTAGTGTGCCATGCTTCTCACAATGGATGGATACGTGTTGATGCTTTATACTTAAAGTCTGTGGTTTATATTAGAGATCACTGCTGATGTACAATCTATGAGTTTTGACACACGTACGATGACATTATAATATCATACAGACCAGTTTCATTGCCTAAAAATCCCATGCTCCACCTATCCATCCCTTCCTCCCAACCCCCAAACTCTCGCAACCACTGATCTTTTCTCCTATGTCCATAGTTTGCCTTATCCGAAATAAGTCATATAGTTGGAATCTTATAGTTTGTAGCCCTTATAAATTGGCTTCTTTCACTCAGCAATATGTATTTAAGATTCCTCCATGTCTTTAGTGCTTTAATGGCTCATTTGTTTATTGCTAAATAATACTCCATTGTACAGATGTGACATAGTTTGTTCACCAATTTGCCTATAGAAATTGGTTACTTGGTTACTTCCTTGGTTACTTGGTTACTTCTAAGTTTTGGAAATTAAGAATAAGCATTAAGAATAATGATTTAAGTATTTGCGTGTAGGTTTTTGTGTATACATAAGTTTTTAACTCATTTGGTTAAGTATCAAGGATCATAATGGCCGAGTCATATAATAAGAACATGTTTAGTTTTATAAGAAACCACCAAACTGTCTTCGAAAGTGACTGTAACCATTTTGCATTCCCATGAAAGCTCGTGTTCCACATCCTCCTCAGCATTTCATCTTGTCACTGTTTTGGATTTAGTCACTCTAATAGACGTGTAGTTTTCTTTAATTTTTTAAATTGAAGTATAATTGGCATACCGTGTTATATTAGTCTCATACATAACACTAATTGTATACAATGTATTGATTGGACAACTCTATATATTACTCAATGATCATCATAAGTACAGTCACATGTTACCATACAACATTAGTATATTATTGAGTATATTCCCTATGCTGTACTTTTTGTCTCTGTGACTTACTCATTTTAAAATTGGAAGTTTGTACCTCTTAATCCCCTTTATCTATTTTGCCCATTCCTTCATCTTTCTCCCCTCCAGCAACTACCAGTTTGTTCTCTGCATTCTAGAGTCTGTTTGTTCATTTTGTTTTTTTAGAGTCCACATATAAGTGAAGTCACGTGGTATTTATCTTTCTCTAAATAAATACTAGACTTATTTAATCTAGTAAAGACCCTCTCAGTCCATACATATTGTCACAAATGGCAAGGTCTCATTTGTTTTTATGGCTAATACTCCATTATATGCATATACAACCTCCCCTTTTTTGAGAGAGAGAAAGAGAGGGAGTGCAAGCATAAGCAGGGGAGGGGCAGAGGGAGAGGGAGAGAGAGAATCCCAAGCAGGCTCCATGCCCAGTGAGGAGCCCAATGCGGGGCTCAATCCCACAACCATGATATAAGGACCTGAGCCAAAATCAAGGGTCAGACAGTAAACCAAATGAGTCAGCCAGGTGCTCCTACATATACAGCCTTCCTTTGATGCACCCATCTATTCGAACGTACATTTAGGTTGCTTCCATATCTTGGCTATTAAAAATAATGCTGCAGTAAACATAGGGGTGCATATATCTTTTTAAATTAGAGTCTTCATTTTCTTTCAGTAAATAACTAGTAGTGAATTACTGAAACATAAGGTATTTATTTCTATTTTTAATTTTTTAAGGAACCTTTATACTGTTTTCCCTCTACTGGCTGCACCAATTAAACACTGTCACGAATGTGGACAGGGTTCGCTTTTCTCCACATTCTTGTCAACATTTTCTTGTCTTCTTAATACTAAGTATTCTGATTGGTGTGAGGTGGGATCTCCTTGTGGTTTTGATTTGCATTTCCCTGATGATTAGTGATGTTGGGCATCTTTTCATGTGTCTGTTGGCCATCTATATGTCTTCTTTGGAAAAATGTCTTCTCAAGTCCTCTTCCCATTTTTCACCAGATTCTTTAGGTTTTGTTTATATATATATATATACACCTGTGTGTGTGTGTGTGTGTGTGTGTGTGTATTGTATAAGCTCTTTATACTTTTTGGATATTAACCTATTATCAAATACATCATTTGCAAATATTTTCTCCCATTCACTAGGTTGCTTTTTGTTTTGTTGGTGGTTTCCATTTCTGTGTGAAAGCTTTTTATTTTGATATAGTCCCAATAGTTTAACTTTGCTTTTATTTTCCTTTCCTGAGGAGACATATCCATAAATATGCTGCTAAGAGCAATGCCCAAGAGATTACTCCCTATGTTTTCTTTTAGTAGTTTTGTGGTTTTTATGGTTTCAGGGGTCACATTTAGGTCTTTAATCCATTTTGAGTTTATTTTTGTGTATGGTGTAAGAAAGTGGCCCAGTTTCTTTCTTTTTTTTTTTTTTTTGCATGTAGCTGTCCAGTTTTTCCAGCACCATTTATTAAAGAGATTGTCTTTTCTCCATTGTATATTCTTGCCTCTTTCGTCATAGATTAATTGGCCATAGAGTTGTGGCTTTATTTCTGGGCTCTCTATCCTATTCCACTGATTTATGCATTTGTTTTGTGCCTGGGTCTTACTGTTTTGATTACTATAGCTTTGTAGGATCTCTTGAAATCTGGGACTGTGATACCTCCAGCTTTGTTCTTCTTTCTCAAGATTGCTTTGCCTATTCAGGGTCTTTAGTGGTTCCATACAAATTTTAGGATTATTCTAGTTCTGTGAAAACCGCTATTGGTATTTTGATGTTGCATTAAATATTTGATTTTGCATTAAATCTACGGTATGTATGTATGGGTAGTATGTACATTTTAACATACTACCCATACATACATATGTATGGGTACATAATTCTTCTAGTCCATGAGCATAGAAGATCTTCCCATTTGTTCATCTCATCTTCAATTTCCTTCATAAATGTCTGGTAGTTTCCAGAGTATAGCTCTTTCACCTCTTTAGCTAAATTTATATAGGCATGTCATTTTAATGTGAAATTTCTTGACATCTTATGACACTGAGCTTCTTTTTATATGCTTGTGGCTATCTTTATAACATCTTTGGTGAGGTTTTTTGGCCTTTGTAAAATTGCATTGTTTGCTTTCTTATTGTTGAGTTTTAATAGTCCTTTGTATATTTTAGATAACAATCCTTTATAATATATGTATTTTGTAAACATTTTCTCCCCATCGATGACATGATCCATTTTTAATGGCTTAACTAATTTTCTCATATACCTTTATATGGCCTTCAAAACTTATAACAGGTCCCTCATATAGTATTCATTCAGCAAGTATTTGCAGATGCCCATTTAGGGTGCTTTCTCCCTATAACATGGGTTTGCAGAAAAAAAACTGTTTTGAAATACTCAAATATTCGGCAGTAATCATTGACAATAAATGCTAATATATTTCCATCCACCCTCCAAAAATAAGATTTGAATTTGCTTGTAACAGACGGAAGCTTGATGAAAATATATCAATCTGCTTTTAAGACAAGGCACTTATTTCACAGAATCACTTGCATTTTAGTGAAGACAACTCATCTTTTTCTAACTGGTCATCACCAGCCAGTGCAAAAAGATTTACACTATTACATTGCTGTAAAAGATAAACCAAGATGACCATGTCTTTGACCTTTGCCCCTCCCCAAGTTAACATGCTTGCTTCTTTCAGATATATTTATATTTTACTTTCAGATATATTTTACATTTTAGATATTGGAAGCAGGCTTACCCTGTCATTCTAATTGCCCAAGATAAACAACCTTTAAAAAATAGTTCCCTTGCTAAATCAACCCCAATGAAGTATTATGGACAATTGAGTGACTCCAACAGCATTGAAGATCATCGATCTTTAGCGTTTACAACAAATCCTAAAGGATCTCTAAGGCTACCATGGAAATTGAGGTCAAAACACTTATTAGATAGGTCTGGGCTGTAAGTGCTCTGAACATTTTTAACAGCAATTTATAAAATAATAAGCATGAGATTATGTTCACATTACAATTTGTATTTGTAGCAGAAATCTGGAAATGGACTATGCAAGAGCTTTCTGTGAATTCCATTTTCAACAATATTTTCCTTTCTGGTTTCTTTTTTAAACAAATATAATACGCACTTAAGCAGTGGTTGTTGCTTGGATAAGGTGTGACAAATTAGATTTGCTATCCTTGTCATAAAAAGGAAATGGGTCCTATATGATGACCGTGTCTTAAAAAATCTATTAAGTCTTCTTTTGTGATCTATTTACCCCAAACACCAAGCCATTCTATCCCCAGTAAAATCCTCCAAGATGAGCACAGTTAGTGGAGGCAAGCAAGCTGGGCAAATCATCTCACCTGCAAATTTCATGAGTTAGGGCTCATGAAATCTCCTGTAACAAAGAATTTTTCTTCACAAGAGAGTTTTGGGGTTAGTGTTCATGATTATAGATCCTTGTCACATAAGCATTCACTAGCGTGAAATACAGTGTAAACTGCATATTAAAAGCATCTACTGCAAAGGATGCACTGTTTTGATTATTGCCAAATGTATTATTTGGTAAGACATTATCATTATAGGGGTATGTCAAATGGACAGGATTCTCTTCAACTGAAGACTGCCTATGAAAGAAAGATCCAAATCCTAATGTAACACAAATGGGGAGTGGGGGGCTAATCAGTAGATTCTATTTCTGCTGAAGAAGAAGTATGTCACATAGGCTAGCATTTCAATTGAAGCTAGACAATGATTACAGAAGGAGAATCCCTTTCACAAGGAAAGATCAGCTTCCTATCAATAGAGCTAATGGTGCCTAACAGGGAATGAGTAATCTAAAGTCAAGGGTAGGAGTCTGGTTTCTTCACATATCTTGGAGGCTGTCATTACAAGAAAGAGGCCTTTTCACTCATTGTGATGGGAACGTTAAGACCCTACTGAAGGCTTGGATAATGGCACACCCAAGTTACACGGACTGGCCACTACAGCCAGACTGTGACTCTGAAACATGTCAGCAGAATGACAGTTTAATACAGCAGGAGAATTTTCTGGAGTGCTATTAAATATTGAAAGAGCTAAAACGTGCCTAGTAATTTAGGAAATTTAAATTTTTCATCCAGTTATGCTTTCTACATTTTATTCAATATTATATTAAATGCAGAATAGTTTAACATGCCCTTAATTTATGAACTTATTCTTGATGCCTACATAGGAACTTGAGAGAGATAATTTCTCAGATGGATTCACCCACTAAACGATGCTTATAATCAGTCTAACATAAAGAGACAAGTAACATAAGCAATTCTGATAACAACACAGGCACACATTTTATTGCCATTCTCTTTGGCTGAAAACATGGTCGTGTCCTTCCCCTGTGCCACAGATAGGGTTTATCTTATTGAAGTAATATCTCCAGTGCTTTATAAATAGTGCTCCCAATAAATATTTTGTGAATGAATAAATAAGTAAATGACAGAGCACACAGAAATTCAGAACCACAAAGAGCTTGATAATTGGTCTGAATGTGGGCTTTGGTGCCCCGTGGACACTTGTGCTAATGCCTATATCCGTATATAAAAGGTTCTGGAATTCTTAATAACACAGTATCTGAAAGGACAGACTTTTATGCTTTTCGAAACCTGTGAGTGAAATATGTAGAAATTCCCCAAAATAGAAAAACCTTTTTATGCATTCAGCCCTTCATGTCTATTATTCCCATCAGTAATATCTACTATTTCCCCTTGAGCTCCTTATAATTAATACTAGCTTTTTAAAAATTGCTGACATTTATGCCTTGAGCACTTGCTCTTCCAAAGAAATATTCTGACTTATATCACAGGGAAGTTTGTATGCCAGGTGTGTATCAATATCTGTACTATCGTTTTTTCCAGCTTTCAGAATAAAAGGAAAATCAGAATGCTAAATAAAATTCTGCAAAAAAAAAAAAGAATTTTCTTTCAAAGACACAACTTTCATTGTTTATGACTTACAGCCATGAGTTAACTTCATTCAATCTGTAGAACTGATTTCCTGAAGGAAAAGTCTCAACTATCTATTTACTCAATAACACAGAAGACTTGAGAGAGTTTACACAAATTAGTGTTTTGCAACAATTTCATGGATTAAAGCCACATATCCACAATTAGCTTGTAATAGATACAGAGAAAAAGTGTTTCATATTTCTTTGCTGGAAACAGTAGTTCCTAACAGGATGGGGAGTGTGGTAGTAGCTAACTTAAATGTAATATGTTCCTATGTCAGCTCATTGCTCACCTGACATTATTTTCATACATTCCTCCCTACTCTATCAACTATTCTCTCCTGAAAATTAGAGAAACACATATGACAATTCATTAGGAAGAAGATTTGAATATTCATTTTCAAATCTTCAGATCTCTTCTAGTAGTTTCCCTTACGGATCACAGTTTTTGTGATTTAAACCCAGAACATCTCCCACATCCCAGCAGGCCTTTTGAAGTGCACATGCAAAGGTAATGTTGGGGAAGTGGGTGAGGACAGTGGGGTTCTCATATATTTACCTCCTCTTTCTTTCCCAGAGTTGATCCTACCTAGGTTGGTGAAAAAGAACATTCCAATGGGAGAGAGTCCATGGACACCAAGAATCTGTAGTAAGACAGGCACCAGCCTGACCTTGTATCAATAACAATTTTCTGTTTCATAAAAATTACATTTAGAATTTTTTCTTCATGTACCAGGGTTTATGAAATAATTTATAATTGGGGTATAATACAAGATATATAGTTCCAAGCAGAATTATTGGAAACAGGAAGATTTCAGGGATGTTCCATTCTGTCTACATTAGAGTTACATAGCCTAAGGTTTGCTTGGTATTTCTGGAGATATACTGATATGTCAAAAGTTTCCTTACAAACAACCAAGGCAGCTTCAAAAAATTAAGAGACCTTCTTGCTTTCCTGCTAAATTATGATACAGAACATATTTCTACTTCCAACAATACAAAAGATCTAAATGATCAATATTTCTCTACATTCAACAAAAAATCATACAAATACACAACTAGAAAGGTCTGAAGCCCATGGTTAGTTCACTGAAGCTAACAGATCAAGGATTTGGGAGGTTACACGTCCATGATTAGCATTCATGTTGCAAACAAGGCTAGTATTTTTCTCTAAAACATAACTTAGAACCTGTTAACTACCAACTTCATAAAGCATGACCTGTCCAAGATGAGTGATGGTTTTCTCTTCTGCCATGGATCAGAATTTAGTAGATGTGCAGCTCATTGCTTTTCAAACCCTCCTAAATGTGACTTGTATGCACATTTTCAAAATAGGAAATACTCAGATAGTGCAGCTTTCTATCACAATAAACATAAGATGCTTCCTACAGGCATATATGATTTAGCAATTTACATCTTCTTGAATCATGATTAAACAAATTTGTTTCAATTTGGACATACAACATATGTGCAAATACTATTTTTTTAAATTTGAAATACACAGTAAAATAAGCCCCATTTTTATAAAACAATTTTGGGTATATAGCTTGAGCATCGCTTTATCATGAATGGATATTTTGAGTCATAAAATTATGCAATTTTTTTCTTTGGATAAAACAGGATGTTTTCTATCCAGTCTGAATCTCACTCATTTTCAAGATAACTAGGGGCTAATTACAGTGCCCTTTCAAATTTCAATATATGCTTGCATAGATGCTTCATTTTTCCAAGATTAAGGCAAAAAACATATGTATTTTATTATGACAGTAAACAAACTACCTCCTCCCATTTGTCAATGGGCTATACAGGTAGATTTTCAGCTGTGAAATACAAGATTTCTCAGCGAATCAGAAAGTTCTGTTTCTAAATCTCTCTTGCTTATTTCCCTACTCGTATTAACAGTCCCTTCCTTTTTACAGAAGTTGGTTTATCACCTGGACTAAAGTTCTTTGAGTTACATGACTCTTGCTTCTCATTTGTTTTCCATAGTCAAGTGATTGACAAGTTCTATTGATTTCATTTCCACCATGTCCCATGAGGATGACCTTTCATACAGAGTACAATTATTCTAGTTGACCATTCCCATACTTCTTCCAAAGATGTGGCAATATATCCATAAATGTCCACCTATATTCAGACTTGCTTGTGGCAGATAATCTTCCTAAACGACAGCTCTTCATCAGTGTCTTTCCCCAACAAACCTTCAAACTCTTCACATCACCATACAAATTGACTTCCAATTCCTTACCGTGAATTAAGGCTCTCATTAGTCCCTGACTCAGCTGGCTCAACGTTTACACTTGCATTGGCTTGAATGAAATACATATCTTTCTCCACAAATACCAGGTCCTCCAGTTACCATATCGCCCTCAGACATGAAGAGTGAGGAAAGCTGGCTGCCTAAGGACTTGGTCAGGTAAACAAGCCTTTGAGGTACAGCTGACTAGACCACTGCAGCCTATACCCAGGAAAAAACAAGTTAAAAATAAAAAATGTATAATTTTCTTTAAATTATTTTCAGAATAATTGGCTTCTCCCATAGCTATTTGGAAACTGCTTTCGGCTCTGGCTTCAAACTAGCTATCCAACCAAGCCGGCTCTATCTGTTCATCCTTTACCACAGTCCCCTGATTTACTCTCCATTCCATTCAAATTCAGTTAATGGAATGAACTGAATACATAACCTAACATGGCTCACCTTATCCCAGAGCACCTCAGCTAGAAATGCTATTTCTTCTCACCCACAAAACATTTTGTACAATTCACATAAGATTTCTCATATTCTGCCTCGAGTTGTTTTTCCTTATATTTCTACGTGTTTAATATCACAACAACCTGAAGCCAAGCCTTCTGCTTTTTGCACCTTCCACAAAACCCAAAATAGAGCTTGCACACAAAAGAAGTGTAATCCATACTTGTGGAATTAAATTGAATTTGTGCCACAAATGACAAATATGTTTCACCTCTTACTGCATAATTGATTATGTGTCTCTCTTCCTACAAGATTATATGTTTCTTGTATTCCTAGAATATAAAACTTAGTGTTAGGCACATAGTGGTGCCCAACACATGCACAGGAAAGGAAGTGAAGAATAAAAATAAGTAAGAAAGGAAAGAAAAAGAGAGAGAGAAAGAAAAAAGAGGGAGAAAAAGAGAGGAAAAAGAGGGAAGGAGGGAAGAAGAAAAAAGTGGAGAGAAAGATGAGAGAGAACATATTCATACATAATTTTTTGACTTGCTAGTCTCCACTGAGTTCATAATAATAAAGCTATTTGTGCAGCATTTTAATAGACAAAGTGAATTAAATCGTAAGGAAAAAAGAGCTGTTTGTTTCTTTTGAAACTATTTGGTAAGATAACATTTAAAATGGAGTCACCTGCAGGGTGGTCAGGATGTTACCCAGAGAAGCCAGCCGCTTAGCCACCCGAGGTCTCTGGAGTGGCAGCAGATGACAAGGACAGGCCCCTCAGTCCCACAGGCTCAGAAGTGTGAGCAGGCCACGGCAGTGAATCCTCTCTCAGGAGAGAATTCAAATGACCAAGCTCGCCAAAACCAAAGTGGTAGAATTAGAATGCAAGTTGACTCTTCTAATGAACAGAGAGAAATAAAACTGTAGCCAAACGGATGAGGTCATGACCCACATACGTTCTCCCTGCCCATATTTCTTGGTGAGTACTGGGATCAGAACCAGGCAAGTTCTGTGATTTGAAAGTGTAATAATAGCCTTAGGGCTAGGGCAGTTCAAGGTGTCTGTCTGCTTGGTGGTCGGTCATTCATGCTGGACATGGGAGTTCTAGTAGCTGGCTCTCAGGCCAAAGCTATCACTACACTAAAACTATCAGTTATTGAATGATCAGTGTCAAGATCTGACACTCTGCCTCTTCCTTTTCTATGTTCTATTGCCAATCCATACCTGCCTCTGCCCCTCCCCCCAGCCTGTACTGCCTTCTGATGATTGACACATCCTTTCTTTAGCTAATGAACATATTCAGTCAGATGTTTGTCTGTTTGGGAAAATCCATCTCATTAAGGTCTTCACAGCTCGTCTCTTACTCCTTGTATTCTGCTTTAACAGTTTAACTTTCCGAGATGTTTTATCATTCTTAATTCTCAATTCATGGGAGATATGCCATGTATGGTCAAAGGCAAACACTCCTTTCAAGTACTCCTTCAAGAACTTTCAAGGTGGTCAAAAAGCACCAACTTTCAGTTATGACATAAATAAGGTCCGGGGATGTAACGTACGGCATGATGATCGTGGTTAACGTTACTGTGTTGTAGATTTGAAAGCCACTAAGAGAGTTGATCTTACAAGTTCTCATCACAAGGGAAAAATGTATAACTGCGTGTGGCAATGGATGGTAACTAGACTTACGGTGGTGATCATTTCACGGTACTGTACATACAAATACCAAATCACTATGTTGGACATGTGAAAATAACGTCATATGTCAATTATATCTCAATTTTAAAAATTCTTGGGGTGCCTGGGTGGCTCAGTTGGTTCAGTGTCCAACTTCGGCTCAGGTCACGATATCATGGTTGGTGAGTTCAAGCCGCGCACTGGGCTCTGTGCTGACAGCTCGGAGTCTGGAGCCTGCTTCAGATTCTGTCTCCCTCTCTCTGCCCTTCCCCAGCTCATGCTCTGTCTGTCTGTTTGTCTGTCTGTCTCTTCTTCTCTCTCTCTCTCTCTAAATAAGCATTAAAAATTTTTAAAAATAAAGTAAAATAAAAATTCTGGGCAAACGATAAAATTTAGTTCTCTCCCCAAATACTAATATTCAGTATCTTACCAATAGTTAAGAAAAAAATTATCAACCACTTAAAATAGTAAGAAATATAACAAACACAAAAAGTATAAGCAGAACCAAATTAATGATAGGTATACACTAAATCTTTCAACACTGAAACAGTTTAAAAGTTATAAATGGAAAAGAAGCTTAATTATAATGTTTGACTATAGATCAAAATTCCAAGAGCGATGTGAATAGTTCAAGAAAGCTGAATAGGAGCACCTTGGTGGCTCAGTCGGTTAAGCATTTGACTCTTAGTTTTGGCTCGTCACCATCTCATGGATTTGTGAGACAGAGCCCCACGTCAGACTCTCCGCTGACTGTGTGGAGCCTGTTTAGGATTCTCTCTCTCTCTCCCTCTCTCTCTCTGCCCCTCCCCTGCTTACACATATGTGCACGTTATCCCTCTCTGTCTCTGAAAATAAATAAATAAACTTAAAAAAGAAAGCTGAATAGATTGAAATGCTAGGTTAGGAAGAGTCACCATCCCCTAGTTCTTATGATATTCTCAGTTGTGTCCAAACTGATTCGCCAGAACTCAGGGCAAGGTCTGTGTGCTTAGACAGAAGTACAGAAAGCTCAGTGCTCAGAGGCTAAACTCTCCATTTGTCGATGTGACACAGGAGAATGAATCAAGGTCCTCAAACTTAATAATATATCCAAGGACCACAAACTCTTAGAATCCAGAAGGAGAAGGCAAGTAGAGATTAGCCTTTCGTTCTTTTTCATCCATTACTACATGTTAGTGCCCAGGGACTGAGAAGGAGGGCCTGGCAACATCATCCTGCTTAGACCTTGGGGAGATGTACAGGACACCGGACAGGCATTTCAAAGGAACATGCAGAGAAAGAGGAACAGTTTCCATTTTCTCTAGAAAGGAAATCAAAAGTTAGCTGCCTTTTAAAAACTAGTGGCTTCTAGGAGTGCATTTGTCAATGAGAAACCACAAAGTCAGTGGGCACTTTGTGAGCTTTACTGGTACATGTCTATCCTCATTAATACCCATACTCACCATTAAGATGAGTTTTTAAGGTTGTTGACGATTTTGCAATATCCTCTTGTTAACATTATGCATTATGAAACCCCCTAACTCAACTTCTATTTTCTCCTAAAATCCAATTCCTGTTGAATGATCTACAACTATTAAAGCTTTAAAGTCATATTTAATAGAAATATCTGTTCCTGGGGCACCTGGGTGACACAGTTGTTTAAGCATCCAACTTTGGCTCCAGTCATGATCTCACAGTTGGTGGGTTAGAGCCCCATGTCAAGCTCTGTGCTGATGGCTCCAGAGCCTGGAACCTGCTTTGGATTCTCTGTCTCCCTCTCTCTCTGCTCCTTCCCATTTGTGCTCTGTCTCTCTGTCTCTCAAAAATGAGTTAACATTAAAAAAATTTTAAAAAAACTCATGCACTGTTAGAGTAAATTAAATGTCCACTTTAAAAGGAAACATCTGTTCTCAAAACAGTTATCAACAATGAAAACAGCAGTAAAATGAATGTGCAACTCTGGGGGTTGAAGGATAAGCAAATACTTCTTTAAGTTTTGTATAATGAGGGGTAAGACGTGTTATAGTTAATACAATGCTAAGAACAGTCACTGTTCATGGAGAAGCTATTCGGTGCCAGGCAATGTGCTGCTTCCCTATCTTTTGCTCTTTCCAGCACACTGGGGACTTTCCAAAGCAAGATTTGGTCCACCCCAAAATCAATTTTCCCTTGACTTGGGAGTGGCTTCTGCCGACCCATCAACTTCACCCTGAACATCCATAAGTCAAGGGCACAATGAAGAAGGATGCTGTCACTCTAGTTAGGTTGAACAGAAGCAGATACTTTTCTATGCCATCCAATGGTGTTTAAACTCCTTATATGTGAAACAATTAAATCCGAGAATATTAGTCTTGAAGTATTAATCAACCCAGGTCACAGGTAGATTAGCGACAGAGTGAGACTAGTCTCTTACACCTGCTGGCTCTGTATTCTTTGTTCTTTCTTCATTCTATTTGGATCCTTATATTTCATCAAATATGTGTTAAGTGTCTACGTATGCTAGGTAAATCAGCATTGAATACTCAATTATTCATCAGAAAATAGCTTCTTAGGCATGGAATGAGAATAGAGGTCCTGTTGGACCTCCATCAACCTATTCTACTTTCCTCTATCCCCTGGTTGGGACTGACAGGGCACTAATAACTTCTTGCGTGGGTTCCCTTCTGGTTGAACAACATCCTTAAGCAGATGGATTTGAACAGATACACATCTCAGTAATGCATTTTCACACCATCTCAACTGTGATTTTCCCAGCATGGTTGGTCAGGGACAAGTCTGCTGCATTTTCTACTTCTCTTGGCTACTGGCAATTTCTTAAGAAGTTAGCTCTAATCATTTTTAAATGAAATTAGAAACAGAATATTATTAAATACTCCCTTGGAAATTAAACCTATACAATTTTAACAATTTTTTCTACCTACACTGGCTATTTTTATTCTTTGCATCTATAATCCTATAACATTAAAATCAAGACCTTAGCTTTTGAGTTTTAGGTGCTGTATCTTTTTATTAATCACACAATATTTTCAATATGTATTTTGAAAGATTCTGTAATCCTAGCAACTTGGAATTTGAAGTTATCTTACTTTTCACATTGAAATTTTGAAAAACAAGTTGATTCCTACCCAAAATGTATTCTATCTAATTTGAGACAAAGCAACAGAGTGCCTGTCCATGCTAATCTTTGGTAAATCACTATATTTTCCCATAGCTTACCAATGTATGCAAATCCCTTCACCACATTAAGCTACAATTTCTAAAAGGGTCCTCATTTTAAGGCAATTTATTCTGCAAAATTAGCATTATCTGGTCTGGATAAAAGTTGACTTGGGCACCTTGAAGAACAGTTAGCTGTTAGCAAACACCTTTTGGGGAGAAATGTTATCAAAAATGCATGAGGCAGGAAATGAGTAGTCCTCAGTCACTGGCTGAATTTCAAGAGCCCTGTGATGACTTCAGAAAATTAGAACAAGGAGCTGAGCTCACACATTGGAACCCTCCGAGTTATTGGGCTCATCCAGGGATCATTCAACAGTTTGTTTCACATATTTCATTTTAATTGTTATAGTATTAGTGACCAAAGAGCACAGCTCTTTCCAAAAGAAACAGTGCATCAAACACTGAAGAACATATTTTCCCAAGTGTCCCTTCTCTATTTGAGTTCTATGCCTTATTTTAAGAAGTCTCAAGGAGTCCAGGGGCACCTGGGTGGCTCAGTTGGTTAAGCATCCGACTCTTCGTTTCAGCTCAAGACATGATCTCATGGTTTCGTGGGTTTAAGCACTGCATCAGGCTCTGTGTTGGCAGTGTCAATCCTGTTGGAACTCTCTCTCTCTCTCTCTCTCTCTCTCTCTCTCTCTCTGCCCCACTCATGCTGTGTCTATCTCTCTCTCTCAAAAAAAAAAAAAGTTAAAAAAAGTATCAAGGAGTCTCATGACCAGGGAGCATAACTTTTTCATTGTACACTCACTCCACCCATTAGAATTCAGGTATGCGGTTCATGTGATTTGCTACCTGAGCTTAAGATGCCACTGTGTTCTTAAAAGGCACAAGTGGGAGGAATTAGCAGCCCAAACTTTTATATAACATCACCATTGTAAGAGAACCCCCAGGGATGATGAGCAGCACAAAACATGAATCTTTTGACCAAGATGCCCTAAGTGATAATTTATTATGATCAGATTAAACCCTACTATCATTGTTTTTCCTTTACGCTTTTGTTTACTAAGAAGGAAATGAACTCTGCAGCATGTTCTTGGTGATCTACTGTTGGTTTTTCCCACCTCAGAAACAATGTAGAGGATAAGAGTTATATTATTATGCAGCAAATATTCAAGGAGTCCCTCCTATGTGCCTGGCACTATGACAAAAAGCCAGAAATCACAACCAAAGCTCCAAAAGAAATATTCTCATGCCTTTTGCTCACTACCTGGGGTAGTCTGTAACTATAACAAAGCATAAAGTTAGTTAAAATGATATTTTAAAATCAGTGTTTACATTTTCCTTGTTATTGATACGACTTCTTTAAAAAAAGCTAAAGAGAAACAGCTTTTGTGTAATACACTTTAATTATTTTTCTGTAGAGCACCAAGAAATAATGCCTCCTCTTTGAAATACTGACCTGTAAATTTCCCTTTGATAAAAAGGACTGTAAAAGAAGTTGGGAACCCAGCTGAGGTAAGAAGAAAGGGTGCCTTTCATTCATGTGGTTTAGGGAAGTAGAAGAGTCTAATGAGCAAGGATAGAGAAGTGCTTTCTTCTTAATGAATAGGTAACCCACATGAATGCCCTTGGTTTACCCATTTGGCGAAACCTGAAATAAAAAACACTGCCAAGTCATGCCTCAATGAATAGCTTCATTTGAGAATTCTGAACATGTCAAGGGGGCAGCGCTAGATGAACATGTTTTTATTCATCTTGGAAGCCTTGTAGGGTAATTAGGGAAGTGGGAACACTCAGATTGAGTAAGGAGTGGCATTCAGGCTAATTTTGGGACAGCCTGTGGTGGCAGCTGCTGAAAACCAAGAATTTTCCAAAGGCTACAGGGGATAGGATAACACTCATTAGGGCTTTTGAAGATGAAATCCAAAGTTTAAGACCCTACTAACAACTTTGGTTTGATTTCAACTTTGATTATACACAAGATAACACTCATATTTACTTCCATTGTTCTTTTATATGCTGTTGTTCTTTCAAAAGACTGACCCAGGGGCACCTGGGTGGCTCAGTCAGTTAAGTGTCTGACTTCGGCTCAGGTCATTATCTCACAGTTCGTGAGTTTGAACCCCGCATCGGGCTCTGTGCTGACAGCTCAGAGCCTGGAGCCTGCTTGGGATTCTGTGTCTCCCTCTCTGCCTCTCCCCCGTTTGTGCTCTGTCTCTCTCTGTCTCTCAAAAATAAATAAACATTAAAAAAATCAATAAAAAATAAAAAAAAAGACAGACCCAAATTGGAAGGACTGATTTTGGAGTTTTGCAAATAGCAACCACAGTGTGTGTGTGTGTGTGTGTGTGTGTGTACTGATGAGACAGAGAGAGGGAGGGAGATGGGTAGACATAAAGGCACAGTCATCTGAAACCGGAAAATCTGACTGTGTTTCCGATTCCCCTTCCCAAGTTGAATAGCTTTAGTTCATCTTACGTGTATCTTGAGTCCAATAAAGTGATTAAATCCTGATTCTGCCATTTCCTCAGAACTTGTTGAGAGGTTGAAAGTTGCAAGAAGCCCTAGATCTCCTGGGGAAGGTAATCAGACAGCTGTCGGGTGCTGGGGGTGTGTACTCTTCATGAGGGCAGCATCATGCAACCCGCAGCTTGGCTCTGATGGGTGGCATGTGCACAAACCAAGGAATAGAATGATGACAGAGAGGACCCGTAACAATGTGCACTTCACAGCATGCCAGAAGCATCCTTTTTAGCCAAAGGTTGGCCTCTCTGCTTATCCCACCAGCGTGGGGACCTGGAATTGTAGACCTGTACAGAGAAGCTCTAAGAATGAGATCCCCTGCAGGCCAAGCTGTATCACCTTGGCACATAAGCCAGTTGTCTTTCTGTCTGACCAGTCTAGCTCTATACTTCAGCATGTTGGGCTATAATTAGAGGTCCCTATACCAGTGATAGTAATTATAAGGAACCTACCAAATGTCAACCATCCTATGAAAAATTTCTGCTCACTTCTTGTGCTATACTCCACACCTTGTATATCTTTATCTTCTTGAATGCAACAACTTGTTTATTGGCTTTCCTTCCCTATAAGCTGTGAGTTCATTGAAGACAGGGACTGTGCAATATTCCTCTTTGCATAACCTCAACATATGGCCTGACATGTAGCACATACAGCCAGGCATGATGCACAAAGCATTTTGTGGGATGAATGAATGAATGAAGATTAAATGATTTACTTCCTCTTGAACACTTCAGTCTCCAAAGAGCAAATGAAACCTTAGAGAACCAGGCTGAACTCACTGCAGAGGAAAAATCAGTGCAGAGTCTGAAAAGAGAAGTGTAGTGATAAGGTTGTGGAGTCAAAGACACATCAGCTCAAATTTCCCGCCATCACTAGTGATGTGTTTCAGTACTATTTACATAACTTCTCTGTGTCTCATTTTACCGATCTATAAAAATACTTATCTTGCAAAATTACTTGAGGTCTTAGATAATATTAACAAAACACCTTGACCGTATCTGGCACACAGAAGGCATATAATGTGTAAAGGCTATTATTTACAAGATGCTTGAGGACAGTGGAGGAGAAATATATCAAGAGAAACATGTGTCGTGTCTGAGTCTCCATGGTCCAGTGGCACAACGTTATTCCTTTGGGACCATTACTGACCAAGACCAAATGGCCAGGCTCTAGAGCCAAAGAACAGTAACCCACTAAATCACTTTTTTATGAGGAAGATTAAAGCCAAGTGCTGTGCAGAAAAAACAGCAATGGGCCTCACTACAAGAATTAAAGTGGACTGTTCATGAATATTTGCAGCCTTCTTGGCCTGTGCTCCTTCAAATGTATTTTGTAAATACTAAGGTCACCCCAAATTTCATATGACTCAGGATTAAAGGGCAAGCATTATATATATCTGGTGTGGCTCACTCACATGCATTTATTTGGTTATTCATTGAGTCAGTGCTCCTACACTACTGATGAACCTTACTTAGCACCAGGTAGGAGCAATACAAGAAAAAATAAGCCATATCTGCCTTCAGTGAGCTTCCAATACTAGAAAAAAAAAACAGATATACAATTTATAACTCTTTAGTCTTTTAAAATGTGGTAAATTGATAGCGGCCACACTGTTTTTCCTTCAGATCTCAGCAGAAACATCACTTCCTCAGGGAAGGCTTCCTTATTCCTTACAGCCTGCCAGACCAGTCTGGGACCTTCCTATTCCCACAAAGCCTAGATATTTTCTCCTTTGCATCCTGAACCACAGTCTGCTTCTCCGGGGTCAATCTTTGCCATTTGACTGAAGATTCCATGAGGTTAAGTTCCATGAGCCTGGAACACAACAGCTGTTCAATCAATGCTGAGTAAGTATGAGATGCCAGTCAGGACAGGAGAGTCAATGGATGCAGAGTGTCAAGCAGGACTGAGATGTCAGCACTGTAAAATGCTCCAGGGAGTTGAAATCAGACCAGAAAGAAAAATAAAACTAAAATTATCTGGAACTTTGTTGGAAGCATTCGTTATGGGCAGCTTTAGAAGAATGGCAAGTAAAAGAATGCACTTATTTGAGAAACCAAAGTAGAGGAAGTCGAGAAGGGAAGGGGACACAGATTTTAAGAGCACATAGATTAATAGCTAGAAGGAATCAGGTGAAGGAGGCAGCAGAAAGAAGGAAGAGGTTGAAAATGTACAAGAGAGAAACCATTAAGAAGTAGAAACGCAAGCCACACATGGGAAAAAAATATTTGTAACATATATAAATACTAATAGATTTATATCCAGAATCCACAAAAAACCCTAATATCAATTAATTTAAAAAATCAAATTGAACAATTGGTAAAGGACTTGAACAGCATCATACAAGGGGGAATTCAAATGGCCAACAAGTATGAAAAAGGTACTTAGCCATGCTGACATTAGGGAAAGACTTTAAAACAATGAGGCACCACTGCAACCCTACCAAAAAGGAGGAGAGAAGAACTATGAATGGACATATCTGGAGGTCTGAGAGCGAGCAGTTAAGGTAGCTCAGGACTGTCTTTTATTCAGCATGAGAGAAGCTGTCAGTGATATAAGTACTTAAGGTGATCCGTTAAGATTTGGAATAATCATTCTGAGGAATGCGAGTGTGTGCTCTTTGGAACAAGAATATAATCCCTGTGAAAGTTTTATGGGTCAAGTTAAATTGTAGAGTCTAAATGTGTATCAGCAACAATCTATACAACAATGTTATTTTCTGAGGCATCTGGGTGGCTCAGTCAGTTAAACATCTGACTCTTGATTTCAGCTCACGTCAAGATCTTGCAGTTCACGGGATCAAGCCCCACATAGGGCTCCACACTGACAGTGCAGAGCCTGCTTGGGATCCTTTCTCTCCCTCTCTCTCTGCCCCTGCCCTGCTTAAGCTGCTTAAGTTCTCTCTCTCTCTCTCTTTCTCTCTCTTTCCCTCTTTTTCTTTCTCAATAATAAATAAACTAAAAAGACAGTGTTATATTCCTCGCATCATTCAAAAACCCAAGTGCATGTGGACAGCTGGATTGATACAGGGTTATAATCTGTAGGGTAGCTGTAGCAGATTGATAATGGGCATTGAAATAACTGATGAAAGAACAGCTGAACTGAGAAATCACAGTTAAGGTAGAAGGGGTAAACATCCCAAGATGAGTAAGGAAATGAGAGGGAAGAACTGAAAAGGGATTTGACCTGGATATCTCAGCGAGGTTGAGAAGCAGCAGTTGTGGGAGTGGGGCTAAGAGAATACAATATAAGACTGTAGAGGCCGGGCAGCTGCCCACAACACTCAGGAGGTGGCTGAGTGCCAGGATGACCAATGGCAGTGGGGTTACTTCCTGGACAAGGGTATCTTTGACTTCCTTTGTAAAATAAGAACTTGAACCTCCCAGAGATTCCAAGGAGGAGTGTGGCAAGGACTGGGGCAGCCAACCCTGATGGCCCTGACACTTGTTCCCCTGTAGGAATTTCTCAGTGACTCCTGCTGCCACAAGCCTTGACCTCTTCTCCCCTTCACAACTCTGGGCCAAGTGAGGATGCTTAATTATATCTTAATTTAAATATATCTTAATTTAATTATATCTCAGTTCTGAAATATTAAGACTTTATTAAAGACTCAGTGAGACAAAGGGCAATTGATAGAATAACATGAAAACCAGATACTTTTTTTCTCTTTTTTAAATGTTTAAATGTTTATTTGTTTTTGAGAGAGAGAGAGAGAGAGAGAGAGAGAGAGAGAGAGAGAAGGGAGAGGGGCAGAAAGAAAGGAAGACAGAGAATCCCAAACAGGCTCCACACTGTCAGTGCAGAGGCTGATGTGGGACTCAAACTCCCGAACCATTAGATATGACCTGAATCAAAATCAAGAGTGGGATGCTTAACCGACTGAGCCACCCAGGCACCACTGTTTTGTTTTTAAATACAATTTACACATGCAGCTTGGGGTCCCCTACATGAAGATCTTCCTGTCTAGTTCCCTGATCCAAGAAGGTCAGTTAGGATCTCTATACCTTAAACATGATGATTGAATTGAGCATTTCATATCTACTTCATAGGACTTGCAAGAATCAACTTCATGAGTTCACAAGCATAGAAGCTTTTATTGATATATAGGTGCTATGTTACTACTGATTTATATTACATCTCATTAAAATAGCTCCATAAAGTATAATCTTTCCGTTAAATTGCGATCTTGACTTTTACTTCCTGGAAGACATGGTAGGTAAGCTCTAATTTTATCAAACATACATCAAGTGATAAAAACTCATTTTTCCTGCAATTTATACACTCTGCCCAAACTGCAAGCCTCAGGCCATCCATTCTCCCCAACTCCCAGTGGGGAAGTGACAAGAAGGCTCAAGTTGAAATGCTCCTACTGGAGAAATAAGTCCTCCAGAAATGTGGCAGTAGCTCTGGTCACCATCATCATTGTCATCATTGTTAGTCAGAGCCTAGAGTTATAGCTAATGCATTTGAAAGACAAACCATAAATCTTGACCACAGTCAGACAGAGAAAGTGCTCAGTCTAACTCACTTGGACCCGCCGTGGGACAAGCGGAACAGGACCGTAGTGGGCAGCACTTTAAGAAGCTATAATTCTTAATGATTCCCCAAGTGCACCAATGAGTATTTTAAATGGCTGAGTTAACAAAAATGAAGAGTAGTAGCTTAATTTTATATTCCTTGGGACTCAATAGCTTAACTAATAGGGAACATCCAAGCTTTTACCCATCTCAATATCCAGGTCATCTCTTCAAACTAGTATTTCAGTATGAGCTTGTGATTTCAAGTTTTCCCTTTCGACCTGCATGGCTTTGGATAATCTGCCACCGGACACAGATGCAGTCGAGGCCAAGAATCACAAGCCACCCCTCTCCTCCTTTTATGAGTGGCATACTTCATTGCAAAATATGCTAAAGGAGTGTACTTTTGACATACACCACTTCCTTGCTAAGAAACGTCTATTAAAAAAGAAGGAAATGCAAATTCCTTGAAACTTAGCAATTGAAAAGGTCTATTTGCAAGAGACTATACACACACACACACACACACACACACACACGCACACACTCTAGTACACTGAATATTATCAGAAAATAATGGTAACTATATCATTAACATATATAGATTCCCAACATGTATCGCGTAAAGCAGTACAAGATCCAGATAATTATTTATGTAAAAAAAATGCTCCCCCATTCCTGAACCCATGATATGTATTTTTAGTGCTGTCTTAACTTTCCTTGAAAGGGATAGCCAATCACAACATGTAAGACCATACCAGGCCCACTGAACACATGTACATGTCATATCTAAAATAAATAATTTCACTATATGTCCATTCTCTATAAACCCTGTTCAGGTTCTCACACTCCATCACCCTAGATCATCACAATGCCACAGTCCTGTCCAGGGTGTGCCCAGAGCAGGCAATCAGTAAATACTTGTGACATGAATAAAAACATGAGCAAAGTTTCTTTATTCTTTGTTTCGCTTCTGGAGCCTTCTAGCCCTGTCCTCTTCCCATTTAATTAGAACCTGTTTTTGTATCATCTTATCTCCTAGCTCCCTATTCTGAATTCAGTCTTCCTCTCTACCTCCCAAACTCCCTCCTGGATTTAGACCTAGGCTCCCTTACTTAGTATCCAGATTCATGTGTATTCCAAAAAAGTTCATCCCAACTCCTTCGCCCTACAGACACTGCCTAGCACCTGTCATCCAGCACCTAGAAAGATCCCATAACATGAAGGGGGGACATGGAGAGGAAAGACGTATAGAATGAAGCCAGATTTCATTTCTACAATTTTATTCTGTTCAAATGAGCCAAATGATATTGACAATATAGGACAGTGGATAAGAAAGCAAAAAGCAGATTATGGGGTTGGTTCTCACACAGATTAGATGGGTCTACACTCGAAGCTGGCTCTGAGACAAGCATGCTAGATGTATAAAAAGGACAAATAAGGATACCTACGGTTACCAGATTTTTCATAATGCCTCCCTACAAGAAAATCCTTAAAAAAATAATCCACTCATATAATACTATAGGATATTTGTTGAAATAAAAAACAAAATAATTATCCTCAGTGCAAAAAACATATTTTAACAGCTTACACCATCCACTCCTAAAGATATCACTTGTATTTTCTTGTGTAATAAAAATATCTATTTCAAATTGATATTTAGCATGGTATTCAAATGGGAAATATTATACTTATGTGTGCAGTAAAACCTTTGAGAATTAAAATTATTATACAAAATCTATGGGGTGCCTGGGGTGGGTGGCTCAGTCAGTTAAGCATCTGACTCTTGACTTCAGCTCAGGTCATGACACAGTTTCTGAGTTCAGGTCCTGCGTGGGGCTCTGTGCTGACATTGAGGAGTCTGACTGGGATATTTTCTCTCTCTCTCTCTCCCCCCAACCCCCGTCTCAAAATAAATAAACTTTAAAAACAAATTTGTGATTTTTCTTCGCTTATTACTTTTCAAGTACATGAACTTGTTCAAATTCTTATTTGTAAACTTTCTACGCTTATTCCTAATTTGGAAACTATAAAATGATGACAAAAAAAGCTTTTCTAAAAGAATTAAAATAAAATATCCTGTAGGCTTTATGCAACTTTTTTTATACAACTTTCCTAATGTGTGTGTGTTCCCTTCTTGTGTTTTTAGACATTTTTTTACATCACAATAATAAGACTGTACCCAATTTGTGTTTCCCATTCTCATTTACTACTGGGCATCAAGCATTATTCTTTGTGGCTACCTAATTTTTTTCACCTATTTAAAAATGCTGCCTATTTTTCTACAAAGAAGACATTCCATAATTTATTTGAGTATCCCCTTTATTATTGGATAGTTGTCTTATTTTCATTTTTTAAGAAATGTCAAAATGAACTACTTTTGGTATTCATTTATTGAGTTTTAATAATTCTCATTATTTTTTTGAACTCATTATAAAAATATTTCATTATACTGTTGCAAATATTAATCTTTTGCTTAACTTTTTCATTTCACACAGTTTTTACTCTTCATGTAATCATAGATGCTTTCTTTTGTGATTTCCTATTCTCAAAAAAAAAACAAACAGAGAATTACCTTTCTGCAGAAACTGACAACTTAAGGTAAGGTTTTATGTGCATCTATCTCTAAATTGCTAATCATTACCACAGTATTACTTATTAAGTAATCCTCCTCATCTTCATCTTTAATACTTCTTTCAGTATTTACAAAATTCCAAAATATAAAGAAATACTTCTAGGAAACTTGTCCTGTTTTAGAGTCCTATTTTTATGCCCAAACCAGAAAAGTCTGTGTTTCAATTAATTTATTTTTACGTTTTATTTATTTGTTTTACATTTATACTAGCTTAAATCACATTTTAATTTTTATTTTACTACTCTTTACTTCAAGTAAACTTGCAAATAATTTCTTTGAATTTATAGAATGTCCTCTTTAAGATTGTGATTTAAGTTCATTAAACATACAAATTAGATTGCAGAGAATTCATATTTTTATATATTTAATATTTGCAAAATAGAGTAATGACTAGCTTCTTTGTGTGCTAAAATCTTTATTCTTTATAAGTTTGGTAGGCTTCTGTTTATAGACCTTCACCATTTCTGCGAAGTTTACTACAATTATATACTTTATGTCCGTATAGTATACTCTTTTCCATTATAATTTATATTTCATAATGGCTCCTATATTAAAGGAACTTCAAAATCTGGCTAAGGGGGAAAGAAAGTACACATTTAAGGATCATATAAATGATTCAAAGGACCAAAACCACTCAGAGCACTCTCTGACCCCATCGCACACTCTCCACCCCACCAGAAATGTTCCTTGCTAGCTGACCGTGACTTTTCTAAGTCTTTTAAATTATTTATATGAAAAAGGTATTTTGCCACTTTTCCCATTGGATGTCAAGTACTAAAAGTAGGATAAATTCTAAAAACTTTAATAAAGAGACTTATTCTAACTAAATAGGATAATTTTTAAACTTTTATTTATCCCAACTGTAATATTTTTATTTCATGACTTGGTTTATTTTTAGTTACTAGAACTATATATTTTGAAGCTGTTAATAATAGGTTAAAATTGACTGTGATTTTTATTTTTTATAATCAGAAATTTAAATTTTTTACTAAAGTCTGTCTTTGCTTTTCCATTTGAGTGGATAATCTTATTACAATCCATACCTAACTTTATTTAATTATGTTCCCCAGATAGAGATAAGTGATATATCAGTAGGATTATAATTTCATTTGTTGCTTCTCCTTTAATTTAATTTTGTTTATACATCTGTTCCAAAAGGGTTCTTCTTGTCTATTTTGAATGAAAATAATATAATTATGTTTCAGGTTATTATAGCTTTTTTCATTTTTATTGCATAGCCACTTCTTTTTTAAAATATGTTTTAATGTTTATTTTTGAGAGAAAGAGACAGAGACAGAGTGTGAGCAGGGGAGGGGTAGAGAAAGAGGGAGACACAGAATTCAAAGCAGGCTCCAGGCTCTGAGCTGTCAGCACAGAGCCTGATATGGGGCTCAAACTCACGAACCGCAATATCATAACCTGAGCTGACGTCGGACACTAAACCAAGCAAGCCACCCAGGCACAGCCACTTCTCAGGAGGGCTTCCCCCAATCCCTGCCAATTCATATACACACAGACACTACAGTCCCCACCACCCATACAAACTAGGGTCCAAGTGGATGATATAAATGTTGCTTCCTGTCAACAGCATCAACCTGTCACAACTACTACAGACAGTGAACAACACTTAGCCAATGCAATCCTCCAATGAAAGGGAAGTGATTCTTTTTCTGATTATGGTTTTAAACACAGCACCATCATTCCTCAAAACTCTATGATTTCTTGATCAACATTCACGTTCAGAATAGCACATTTTTTTAGCTAAAAATAGACCCCTAAATTGATAACAAAGTACAGTGTTTCTTTTTAAAAGAAGAGAAGTGTGGCAAAAGCAATAAAATAAAGCCTTTCTGCATCCACATATTGTCCAATGAGTGTCATATTTCTAAGAGTAACTAAAAAAACCCTTCTTTAATATAACATATATGAACATTTTCATAAAAGTCTGTTACATAAAGGATGCAACAAGACTTAGAATATTTCATAGAGGAATTTTCCTTTTCTGAAATATCACTGACTTCTAAATTCACAAAGTGTGTCTCTAAGCTTATCTTGAATGTAGATCTTGTCTATACATGAGAAAGTGTAGGGTTCAAATAAAATTCATTTGAGCTAAATCTTTCTGTGAAGGTGGAAAAAAAAAACCTCAAGGGTTCTGCATTGTAACTCCCAGTTCTCCATCTGAGGACACTTTACTCAGCAAAATGACAGGACACACAGGCTCCCTGGGAGACAGACCTGTGTGAGCAGTGGCTTTGAAGCCTGTGTTCAGGGGCTGTCCTTTCGGCCGAGCCACTGAAACACTGCACGTGGCTCCATTTACTGTAAAACAAGCCCATGACGGGGCTTCATGCAGGCACCTGTCACGAGAGCACTGCCCCACCGAAGGCAGAGGCAACGGAAGTAGCTACGGGGGACAAGGGAGGTTCTTTTCTTTGCAGAGTGTTCAGCACTAATTTCACAAACCAAGCCGAACCAAACCAAACCAAAACACTAATGCATAACGCTGAAAAATGACAGAAAAGCAAAATACTTTTCACAAACCCAAAACCACTTCATTAACAAGTGAGAAATGACCAAATTAAACACTTATTTGGCTCTGTTAGCAGCTTAATGTTAGTACACGGACAGATTGCTTAGCTGTAAGAGACGAGTATGGGTTCGTCACGTCGGAGAAGCAAGGTCTTGGAAATACAGGGGATGAGAGCCTCATCCCCAAACTTCTCCTCATTCATTCATTCATCTATTTGAAAAGCATTTACTGGCTGAGACCTACTCTATCGCAAGGACTCTGTGAGTAGTAGGGATACAGCGGTGAGAAAACAGTCCCCTGGGCACAGGGATTTCTCGTGGTCTTAGAGGTACATTCAACACACTAAATAAACATGTAGCTAAAGTTATGAAAATGCCACAAAGGACAAAAATAAGGGTTGTAACTGTTAGAGGAGATTTAGGTTAGAAAATGAGAGGCTTCTCTAGAAAAAGTGACATTACGCTGACTCCTAAACACAAAAGAGCAGGGGAACCCACCCAGCTTACTAGGAGGAGTAGCCTGTGGGAAGGCTCAGGGTAGAAAAAGCATGGGGCTTCTCAGGACAGAAAAAAGGCCAGTGTGGCAACAGCAAAGCAGACAGAGGGAAGTCAGGACAGCAGGAGGTCAGGCTAGAGGGCAAGGCAGGGGTCAGACAGTCTCAGCTATAGACTGGGCCTTGTCATCTTAACTGGAGTGGGAAGGTGCTGGCAGAATAACACCAGGGCCTGTGAGAATCCTACCTGAGCCATCCTTTGGAAGAACACCATGGCTGCCAAATGGAGAAGACGAGGTGGTAGAGCAGTCTATGTAGAAGACAGCGGTGGTCTAGCAAGGGATGGTGGCTTATCACAGGCTAGTGGTCATGGCAATGAAGAAAAGAAAATACATTCAAGAGCTGTCTGGAGATAGACCCTAGAAGATTTGATGATGGATCAGGTATGAGAGATGAGGGGGAGCGTGAGGTTCTCGGGTTTCTGCCCCAAGCAACTGGATAGGAGAAGGTGCCAGAGGTAGAAAAATGGCCAGACACTGACATGGGTGACAGGGAGGAGATCGAAGGCTATACTTCGGAATTCTTACACTAGGGAAGCCAGGGAGGAAGTGGGCAAGTGGCTGCAAGGATCAAGAGAACTGAAGGAAGTCTGGGCCAGGGAAATAAACTTAAGTTTGTAGAGGGCATGAGAAGAGAGGGCAGTGGGTGACAAGAGATAGAGTAAGAGAGAAGGCTGCTTCTGGGACTCATCCTTGCCACGTGAAAATGTGCAGACATCGCATGTAGAGATGGTGCAAGGAAAGAAAATGAAAAAGAGCACTAGGGAAGTTAATAAAATGAGGGGTGCAAGGAAAATGGTTGAGTCCAGCAAATGAAGAATGAAAGGTGAATGTTAGACTTAGCAATAAGAAAGTCATATGCAAGAGCCATTTCAATGGAATATCAGGAGTGAAACCATATCATGTGGGTTGAATGGTAAACTGGAAGAAAGTGAAGATAAGTGTCAAAACACATAGAGATAGGTTTTTATAAGAATATCCTAAAATATTCTTATAATGTAGAACATAGGATTTTGTGCTTTTTTAAATGGTAGATAAAAAGGCATATTTATATATTATGAGAAATGATACAGTAGAAAGGGAGAGGATTCAAGAGAAAAAAAGCCCATCTAAGAAACCAGAAGCTATGAGATCAAGAGTAGACAAACTACCCTTGGAAAGGTGGGCTCGGAGGTAGAAAGGGGGAAATATAGTGATAGATGGTGGGGAGATGGGGGATTTGGTGACCTCTGTTTTCTTACTGGGTCAAAGTATGCAGTGTGTGAGGGTGGAGGGTAGAGGGTGGAAGGATGAGCCAGAAAAGCCTAGAAGGTTTGAAGAAGGTGGACAATGTGTAGGAGTCACTGCAGTTTGGGAATTCACAGAAACATTGAACACTGTGGTGAAATGGGCGATAGCAAATTTATACCAGCACCAATATATTCAATTTCCTGCACCCCCCTCTACTTCCTCTCTAAGTTACTGGCATTTATACCTACCCTGGCACTTGGATATGAACGCTTGGGGTCATCCCGACCCTCCTTCTTCACATTTCTTCCAACTTCTCATCAACCCTACACATTCAAGCTCCAAGCTTCCCAGTCCCATGGCCGTTGAACTTGTTCAGGCCCTCACTGTTGCCAGATAGACACAACAGCAGTTACTTTCAGCTTTCCATCCCTCCAGGCTCTCTTCTCTCTTGACATCTTTCCCCAACTCCACTACTTTATCTGCCACACTCACTAGAACTAGTCACTGCAACACTGGCTTATTTCTATATCCCTTTGTCTCCTTTGTTTTCTCCTGGAATTCCCTTTCTCCTTCTGGGCAAAGTTAATTTACTCCCTCATTTCCAGTCCTAGTGCTTTTATGTGTTCAGCTCCTCATTAGACTGGAAGCTCCTATATATATATATATGTATATAAATAAGAAAGAAAGAAAGAAAGATTGAATGTTTACTTCTGTGTCACCAGCATCCAGCAGACAGGACCAGCTACAAAACTGGCAGCACCCAGTGCAAAATGAAAATGTGGGTCCCTTGTTAAAAAATTATTAAGAGGGGTGCCTGGGTGGCTCAGTAGGTTGAGTGTCTGATTTCAGCTCAGGTCATGATCTCGCGGTTCGTGATTTCGAGCCCCACATCGGGCTCACTGCTGTCAGCCTGTCAGTGATGAGCCTGCTTCAGATCCTCTGTCTCCCTCTCTCTACCCCTCCCCTGCTTGCATTCTTCCCCTCTCTCCCCCAAAATTATTAAGAATCTCAAAATGGCAACTGCAGAGCATCAAAGTAAGTGCGGGGCCCTGGGCAGCTACACAGTCATGAAGCCAGCCCTGCAAGCGAAGTACCTCAAACATCATGTTCAAGGAATCACTGATGAATAAATGTAGAATTTAATGAGAGCTAAATGCATTTAGATATAATCCCTCACCGAGTAAGGCTGTATTAAGATAAATAGAGCCCTAGATTTGATCTGTGATACAAACTGGCTGTCTGATCTTGGATAACTCTTTTGATCTTTACTTTCCTAATCGCTAAAATGACAAGATTGCATTAGACAGATTCTCACCCATACTTATAAAAGTGTAGAATCCATAAATGTGCTCAGACCTAACTCATTTGCCAAGTTCTCTTCCTAGCAAAGAAAAAGAAGAAGAAAGCGGAGGCAGAAGAGGAGAAGGAGGGAGAGGAGGAGGAGGAGGAGCAGAGAAGAGGAGGAAGAAGATACTAACAAATTTTAGGATACCCAGGTGATCCTCTTTATTTATAAACTCAGTATCTATTAGGAACTTTAAAGGGTCCCATTTGAACAACATGAGAATTTTAAATGAATAGTATAGAAGATTAGTAAGATTATGAACTTGGAACTAAAGAAGGTTCAAAGAATCAGGCTCAACCAGAAGTAAACTCACACTTTTATGGTCAATTAATGTACGACAACAGAGGCAAGATTATACAATGAGGAAAAGACAGTCTCCTGGACACTTACATGCAAAAGATTGAAACCGAGCCACTTATACTATACAGAAACAAACTCAAAATAGATTAGACTTAAATGAGAGACCTGAAACCATAAAACTCCTATTAGAAAATATACACAGTAATCTCTTTGACATCAGCCTTTTCTAGATATGTCTCTTCAGGCAGAGGAAACAAAAAGCAAAAATAAACTACTGGGATTACATCAAAGTAAGAAACTTTTGCATAGTGAAGGAAACCATCAACAAAACAACAAAGCAACCTTACTCAATGGGAGAAGAACTTTTTTGATGTTTTTATTTATTTTCGAGACAGAGAGAAAGAAGGGGCTGGGGAAGGGCAGAGAGAAAGGGAGACAGGAACTGAAGTGGGCTCCATGCTGACAGCAGAGAGCCTAATGCAAGACTCAAACTCAGGAGCTGTGAGATCATGAACTGAGCCAAAGTCAGACGCTCAGCCAACCAAGCCACCCAGGTGACCCAGGAGAAGATATTTTAAATGATACATCCGATAAGGGGTTAATTCCAAAATACATAAAGAACTTTTACAACTCACTCAATACCAAACAAACAAACAATCTGATTTAAAAAATGGGCAGAGGACCTGAATAGATATTTTTCAAAGAAGACCTACAGATGGCCAACAGACACCTGAAAAGATGCCCAACATTACGAATCAACAGGGAAATGCAAATCAAAACAACGACATATCACTTTACACCTGTCAGAATAGCCAGAATCAAAAAGACAAGAAATAACAAGTGTTGGTGAGGATATAGAGAAAAAGGAACCCTCACACACTGTTGGTGGGAATGCAAATTTGTGCAGCCACTGTGGAAAACACTATGGAGGTTTCTCAAAATATTAACTATAGAACTATATGATCCAGTAATTCCACCCAAAACACTAATTCTTAAAGACATATGCACCCCTTTGTTTATTGCAGCATTATTTACAATAGCCAAGATATGGAAGCAACCTAAGTATCCACTGATAGATGAATGGATAAAGAAGATATGGTATATATATATACAATGGAATATTACCTGCCACAAAAAAAGAATGAGATCTTGCCATTTGCAACTACATGAGTGGACCTAGAGGGTATTATGCTAGGGAAAACAAGTCAGACAGAGAAAGACAAATACCATATGATATCACTTATACGTGGAATATAAAAAATAAAATAAGATAAACAAAAGGCAGAAACAAACCCATAAATCCTGATGGTTGCCAGAGGGGAAGGGCATGAGGGGATGGGCAAAATGAGTGAAGGGGAGAGAGGGATACAGGCTTCTGCTTATGGAATGAATAAGTCATGACGATGAAAGGCACAGCATAGGGAATATCGTCAATAGTATTATAATGGCACTGTATGGTGACAGATGGTAGCTACACTTGAGGTGAGCACAGCATAACATATAGAGTTGTCAAATCGCTGTTATACACAAGAAACAATGTAACATGTGTCAACCAAAGGTCAATTAAAAACAAACAAAAAATGAAGCTCAGTTAGACAAAAGAGAAGGTAAAGACATGATTTAATGTGGACAATATTCTGTTTTTCTGAGTGCATGTGATGAGATTTACAGGATTCCAGGCCTTGCAAATTCAATGACAAACAATTCCATGTCCCGAACTCAAGAAATCTGTAATCTGTATTTCTGCCCATCTGAACAGACATGATTTCCCTTCCCAGGCCTGGTATTGGTAGGGGTGAAAATGAGTGTTATGCATATGCCCATGTAACAATAAGAGAAAAAACAGTGCAGAGCTGGGGTTAAAAGCATGGAAGCCAGTACAAGTGCTTGGGTTAAGGGCTGAGACTCTGGAAATCAAATGGCCACTCCTTGTCTTGGACAAGCTGCATATTAACCAGAAGCCTCAGTTGTTGGGGTGGTAAATGGCTGTACCTTCCTCTTGGAACTGGTGTAATAACTAAGAAAAAAAGACTACCAATGTACATTGCACCAAACAAGTGTCAGTTTATATTTTTCCTGTATCCACTAGGCATAGGCAAATTAATAATCATACGAAAATTATTTGAAAAACTCACTCAATATACTCCTGAGATCTACTTTGTACATCATGCATGGTCTAGGTTGGCCAGCTAGATTAGCCTGTGCTCAATAATTTCACCAAATTCTATTCTTTTGGCTCTCTGGGTTAATTTCATAATGTTCTATTCTATTTTACATAGAGCTAGATGTAATTTTTAAAAATTAGGAAAAAAGTTTTCTTGAAGAATTCTCAATACAGTTTGAGGAAAATATGACCCTCAAAAGTATCTTCCATTTCCCTAATGAATCTTTCTCATCAATATCAGTTTATTCTCACATAAAATAAAAAGTAGTCATTCATGAAAATTTGACTAAAGTGGTACTAACATTATAAACAAATCTTAAAAACTTAACACTATTGGGGCTCCTGGGTGGGTCAGTCAGTTAAGCGTCTGACTTCAGCTCAGGTCATGATCTCATAGTTCGTGAGTTCGAGCCCCACGTTGGGCTCTGTGCTGACAGCTCAGAGCCTGGAGCCTGCTTCGGATTCTGTGTCTCCCTGTCTCTCTGTCCCTCTCCTGCTCATGTTATGTCTCTCTCTCTCTCAAAAACAAACAATGTTAAATTTAAACATAAAAAACTTAAAACTATTTCTTATCTTCCAATTTTTGTTTATTCCCACCCCCTCAAACAACAAAACAAAAAACACTTTTATAAGCAAAAAAAAAAAAAAAAAAAAAAAAACCTCACTGGCTCTAATAAAATAATACCCCTTCTTCCTCAGTATTTGACTCAGGAAAAAATATGTCTGTAATTGTACTGAGGTTGACAGGCAGCATCAGACATCTTTTAGCAGAAAGTTCTCCTAGGACACACATGGTTTTAGAAATGCTGAAGAAAGCACATAAAGATTAATATTTCTAAATATTTAGGGATCCAAAAGATGAAAAAAACATTAGCCATGTTAATATTCTAAACAGTTTCAAATTTGCAGTACAAGAGGTAAGAAAGTAAACACTTTTCACGATCTGTAAGGGACATGCATACTGCTGAAAAATGTTTTTCTAACAATCATATTTAAATTCATAATGGGGTTATTCTCATGAAAATAAGAGATGGACAGGTTGAAAATGTGAGTTGATGATGATTAGCTTTTTTTTAAATTCAAAAATATCTTACAAAGCTATTTTAATAAACTCCAAAGGCTTTTGTAATTATTTTGTTCCACTATTTTACACGGATAAATAGTATTTAATTTTGTTACATCAAATACTGTTTGAGGTAAGAAAAAGATTAGTGGGTGGGGAGATTAACCATTTCATTGTAATGGAATCTGGCGGTCTCCCACCAGTCTTGTGACTGAACAGGAGTAAATCCATTATAGTCACTTGACTTCAAAAGGAATCTTGATGTGATTGAAGTACAAATTCAATCCAGAAAGATTTAAAAAGGTAGAAAAAAGACATTTTATTTTTAAACATATGATGCTATTGCAACTTACAAATACTTAGATACACTCTAGTTCCCCTAACTATCTGTGGGCAGACAGACTTTCTATAGTAATTGGACACCAAAGGAACATTATTTATTTTCTCTCCTCTGGATGCAGACTTGCAAATGTACAAGTCTAACTTTCTCTAACAGTAAACTGTGAAAATTCAAGTTTTCAATCCCTTGAAAAAATTCTTACCCTTTCTTGATTTTTTGAAGATATTAATTGCAGTCACTGTAGAATATCTCTAATTTCTTACTCCAGTAAATATGCTACATCCAACCCTGAAGATGAGATAACGGACTCAAAGATCTCTGAACACAGCCACATAGAATTTCCTTTAAATGCTTATCTGGGATAGCACTTTCAAAGTTCCCATCATGTTCAATTCCCTTACAAATTAGTGATGGTTCATGATGAAACAGGCTGCAGATAGGTCACACTGATACATTTAATTTAGTCAAATGCTTTTCCAGCAGTTGTATTCACATGGCTGCCTCCTGTACGTTATTCGGACTCTTCCTATTTCTCCTTTTTTCCACCTTTAATTGTATCCCAGCAGGAAAAAACAGCACGTTTCTCAGTATCCATTTCTTCAATTTCTCCATTAAGGAGACCTCATATATCTTTGTATTTCCATAAATGATATTCTTTTCTCCAAACATAGAGATATTTTTAGCCCAAATGGAGTTTTAAAAATCACAGCAAACATTAAGACAAGGCGATTTTGCTCTAGTCAAAGCTGGGGTACTTTCTGAAATGATTTGTTATAGTCTCACAGATCAACCAAAAATATGTACTAATCCCCTAAGGTGCAAGTTGTTCTTGGCTAAAGCAGAACATTTACATTGGGTGTGAAGTTACTAGGAGTATAACTCCATGGGAGCACAGATCTGTCTGTCTTGTTCACTGTTGTATCCTCAGTACATAGAGGTTTGATGGCCCAAAATAACTATTCAATAAACACTGTTGAATATGTAAGTAAATAAATAAAATTAATTCAAAAAATCTTAACAAAACATATAAAAAACTATGAGTTTTACTTTATGTCTAGTAGACTTGCCAGCCAAACAGAGTAGCTAGAAAGACAGGACTGTGCTCTGAAGGATATGACACAGAGAATTATAGGAACATGGAAATTAAAGTGCAGCTCCCTTACCCTCTACTCCAATATGGCAGCTTCTCCAGAGCCTACAATTTCTAGGTCTGTCGGCAGTGAGGAAGGCCTTGGGCTGTTCTAAGGTCTATGGACATGGCCAGTCCAATACCTCGTCCCCGTTCTCAAGCAGAGACTGACACTAAGAAGTATGAGTTTGGCCCACAGAGACCTGTAGAGCCCTAGGGGAAGAGTAAAATCAGCTCCCTACATGAGGGTCACATCATCCTGGCCTTCCTAAGAGTAAGAAGTGGCTGAACCAGTGGGCTGAGCACCCCCAATGCTGAAGTGAGATTTCAAGGAGACTGGGGATGTGAGGAACAGGAAAGCTCCTTTCAGGAAGGAGAGAATGGCCAACCTGCTTCAACATTGTCCTTTTCTTCATTTATAGAAAATCAATACTCGGGATATCTGGACAATGAGCAGACAAAGAAAATGAGCACAACCACACACACATACACACACACATACCCACACACACACTATTTACATACATATATCACACATGCACAAAAGATAATAGACTGAGAGAACAGATACAGAAGATTTAACATAAAAAAATAGAGTTCCGGAAGGAGAAAAAGAAACCATTTGAAGAATCACAGTAATTAAACAAATAATGAAAATACACTTTTTTAGTCTTAGAATGAAAAGAAAACAAGAGAAAAGAGATCAGACAAATTCTGGTGAGAATTTCTTAAACTTCAAAAATAGGGTATATCTTACAAAGAATAAGCTGCCTACAAAGGGGATAAAATAAAAGTGTCATGTGACTATTTTCAACTAGAGACTCTAGAAGTCAGTGGAATACCATTTACTACTAAAAGGAAAGAATGAGGGGCACCTGGGTGGCTCAGTCGATTTAAGCATCTGACTTTGGCTCAGGTCATGATCTCGTGGTTTGTGGGTTCGAGCCCCACATCCAGCTCTGAGCTGACAGCTTGGAGCCTGGAGCCTGGAGCCTGCTTCAGGATCCTGTGTCTCCTTCTCTCTCTGCCCCTCCCCCACTTGTGCTCTGTCTCTCAAATATAAATAAATGTAAAAATATGTATTAAAGTTTAAAAAAAGGAAGAATGAAATTCAAAATCTTCTACCATTTATTTGTCAAAGTAAAAAGGAAGACACTGGAGAACAGCAAAATTCAGGTACTACACCATCTATGTTCCTTACAGGAGAAAAATACAGTACTTGAATCAATTTAAGTGAATAACAAATGAAAGGGTATAGAGATGTGTAAAGATGGGGTAATAGAAAGAGGAAAGCAGCCCCTGATGTCTGGTACCTCAGAAACAGGTCTTGGCATTCTCCATTTGAACATGAACAATCTTACACCATCAGCATCAGACACGGCCCCTCTCCCTGAAGGTCATGTCAAAAACAAGGCCACTCTGTAATCATGTCTGAACTCAGAACAAAATACGAATAGGGTCCCAACCAGAAAATAGCAGACATATTCCTTTTGTAGCTCACGGCAATGACGGGTGATACTTTACCAATTACAGCCACAGCCTTACTCACATCCACCCTCCTTGAGGATAAGAGTTATTAAGATGCCTAATCATAGAACTATACCTGCTCCTTGCAGTATCCCATCTACTTCCTTAAACCATCCCCCAAATCCCTAAACCTAAACCCAAGTTCTGTAAATTCTTTCTAACATCCTACAAGGCTCTCCATGGTTTCTGATGGTATTAGCTGCCTCATCATCACAAATAAATTCAACTTGCTCAACTACGGGTGTATTCCTTGTGGTCTTCAGCTGAAGGACACTGATATTGAGTATAAAGAGAAGAGGAAACAGTGGTGAGCAATGGACTTTGCCCTTTACAAAAATGGGTAAAGATAAGCTGACTGAAAATTTGTTAAAAAAAAAAAAAAGAAAAGGAAAGGAAAGGAAAGGAAAGGAAAAGAAAAAAAAAAGGCTTAACAAAGAACCTTGAAATTGAAAAGATGAAGAGATACACCGCAAGGGAAAGTCTAATATGGGGCAGAATTAAGAGTACCAAACTATCTCAGTAAACCCTAGCATTGTTGAGGGTAGGAACACTGGTGTACATTGAGGTAGAGAAAACTAGAAAAGTAAAAGCAATTCAAGTGATCTCACAAAGAGGGTACGTAGAGGAAAAGGATAACTTCATAATAAACATATTTTCATTTATTCAACAACTATGTATTGATTGCCTTGTTGTATACAAATTATTTTTTCCAAGTACTTCAGATACAACAGTAAATCTAGCCATACAGTTTTTGCCCTCGTGAAGCTTTGATTATATTGGGGAAAGATAGCAAATAAAATACGTACGTAATGTGTTTTCATATGGAAAAGATTCCTGAAGAAAAATAAAACTGGCTAAGGAACCAAAACACGACAGGAGATGCTCTTGTAAATACTCTGTTGAAGTGACAAGCAAGCGGAGACCTGAATAGAGTCAGGGGGCACCACACATGCCTCGGGCGGCTGAGCAAGGCAGAAGGAAAAGGGAGAGTAAATGTTCTGAATTGAGACTATTCTTGCGGTGTTTGTAACAGCAAGAAGCCCAGTGAGGCTGGAGGACAGTGTGATAGGGAAAAGCTGTAAGACGAGAGGAAGCCAGGGACCGGGTCCGGCAGGATTTTGGATTTTGAACAAATAGAGCATTTTCGTACAGAACAAGAAGGCACACAATCAGCAGCTACATTGATTCAGTTGCCCGGAATCTGTGCCAAGCTGTTTTCTAACCTTCTCTTCAACCATCCTTAGAACACTGACTCTTCCTTGTCTTTATTCTCCATTGCCTCACAGTGGTAATAGGGCTGCTGCAGCTCCTGGAATCATGTCCTCACACAAGAGGTCAAGCAGGACAAGCAGGAATGAAGGCAGGAGAGTAAAAGCTTTTTCTCGATGAGATATGGGGTTTTTTTTTTTTGTTGTTTTCTTTTTCTTTTTTGTTTTGTTTTGTTTAATCATAAAAGGTTTCTTCTTAGGTCTCATTGATTAGACTATATATAGGCCTGCATTTAGAGTAAACTCTGCCGAAAGGATACGGGATGTTAATTACGCCCATTACCTCAGGGGTAACAGTAACAGTCTCTAGGAATGGGAGAGGCTACCTTTTCCGGGTTAAGGTATAAACTGGAGTTCTATTAGCAAGATATAAAGGGAGGAGGAATATGGCTGTTGAGTAAGCAACCAAAAAATCTTCCACCAAAATCCACAATATCTGCAAATTCGAGGAAGGATTTTCATGTGTCACATCACATCTTTCAAATGTTAAGGAAGCATTTGAAATAAATAAAGAAATAAATAAGCATTTAATCCTAATGAGACTACTGTGTAAAAGAGGAAGTGAAGAAAATTAGCAAGACATAAGAGGATATATTGTCCTTAATTTTAACTCAATATTCTCTTTATCTCATTTGAAATCAGAGATGTGAAAGCAATGGCCACTATTCCATTTTTATTTCACATTGTCTTAGAGTTTCTAGTAGTAAATGCAATAAGTCAAGAAAATTAAATAATCTACACAAATGTTTAGAAAAAAAGAAAACATAAAACGGCTACTTTTTCTGGTAGGATCAGAAAATATAAGCTATTCCAGTATAAAGTAACTGGTAGAATTAATATGCAATTTGGTAAGAAGCTGGGATACAAGATAAATGTACCAAAATCAATAGCTTTTCTCCATTCACAATATGCACTTGGAAATGTACATCAGAATATATTTTATTGTCAACTGGTTAAAAAAATAGAAAAACACAATAAAATGTTAAGGAACACATTTATCAAGAAAGACAGGAATCCTACGGGGGAAAAAAATGAAAGTCTTCTTGATGGGAACCAATGGAAAGATACAATTTTTTTCTTGGATGGACAGATTTAATCTCAAGTACATACACACACACACACACACACACACACACATCGAGTTTTCTAATACATAAATTTAATTCCGTTTTTATTAGAAACCAGAAGGTAGGATTTTTTTTTACTGGATAAAGGGATCTTAAATTTTATATGAAAGCATTTAAGAATGTCTTTTTAAAAGCTGTGAAATAGAAGTATATGAATAATCCCCAAAGATATGTGTCAATATTCCTATTTTTATAGATCGCAATACTGAAACTCAGAAGTTGTCAGGTTGTCCAAGGTCACGTTGCTAGTCAGGGAACCAGGAGTCCCACTCAAGTCAGCCTAACTCTAAAGCACACCTTACTGTCTTGGAGTCACAGTGAACTTACAATTATTAGGAAGATTGCCTGACATACCTATTGGCTTCACTAACGCATTTTTGTTGGATATTAAGCCTTATAAAAATAAGAGTCAGTCTTACTTTTTTAATTTACTCATTTAATTTACTAATTATTTACCACCAAATCAATTTTATTATTTATTATATAAAATAAATTATAATAAATAAAAATTATTTAATTATTAAAATTATTATTATTATTTAATTTACTTATATGAGCCAAGAATCTACTATACTCCCCATGTCCTAGACAAGGATATAGTTCTCTATACACATGTCCTGATTAGGTCTGCAAGAGCCTACGGTGTGATACGGAGTAGAAGCATACAAAAAAACAAATACAAGGAACGAAATCATTCTGTTGAAGCCTTCGCATCCTTTTCCTTCAAACCAACCCTGGTCTTGCTAGAACTCCTGAAGTCTGAGGAGGAAGAGAGGTCACATGGTTTTCTAGGAAAGAGAAGTAATCCAAGGATCCATTTAAAAGTCCACTCACAACAAGCTGATGTAAATATTGGAACATGACCCAAAAGGGAAAAAGGTATGTGTTTGTGTATTTGGGGAAGGGTAAAAGCTTTGAGTCCTCTCAAGAATCCTAACTATGCAATTTGTAGATTTCTTGGACTCAATTTCTATAGGAAAATTTCAGAATAGAAAGACATATCCATTCATGAACTCCTACTGAGAAGGGTGCTTAATGTTCATAATTTTCCATTAGGATATATTTTGTGCAATTCAGTTAGAAATGCTGAATGAGGAAAGATAGTTTTTGTCAAAGCTCTTCCAATAAATTCACCTCAATAAATAACTTCGGAGTATCTATTATGAGCAAGGAAGTGGACTATGTATAATAAAAGCTGTGTTCTCTGATTAAAGTACTGTGTTCTCTGGGAATTTACAATCTCGTGTGTAGAACAGGAATATACACCTCAAGAAATAATGTGGTGGTACCAAAGACACTATGGAAGCATAAATCAAGTGGAAAGATTTATTCTACTCAGAAGATTCCAGGAGGAACTCTGTAAAGTAGGACTGGAAGTCTTTTTTTTAAATATCCTTTTTTTAATTTTATTTTAATTCCAGTAGAGTTAACATACAGTGCTGTATTAGTTTCAGGTGCACAGTATATAGATTCAACAATTCCATACATCAGCCTGTGCTCATCTTGACAAGTGCATCCTTAATCCCCATTGACTATTTCACCCATCCCCCACCTACCTCCCCTCTGGTAGCCATCAGTTTGTTCTCTAAAGTTAAGAGCCTGTTTTTTGGCTTTGTGCTTCCTCTTTAGGCTATGGAGATCCACCAACAAAATTTTAATAGGTCGTGAAGGAATACTTCAGAATTTTTTTTGTCTGACTTGAAATACATTGAAACTGTGCTTTCATTCTTTCCTATTTGATGTTTTCTGAAAAGAAATCTGGAAGGAATTTAGAAATATTCATTAATAAATTTTCTAAAAAGCAAAAAAAAAGTAGAAAACATATGTCCAAGTATTTTTATTCTAATCTATATTCTAAGTGCAGACAAAGGCTATTGACTTATTTTCCATTAGCTCCCTCATGAAAGCGCCCTTGTGTCTCAATCTTTTTTTTTTTTTTTTGAGAGAGAGAGAGAGTGCGTACAAGTAGGGGAGAGGAGAAGACAGAAAGAGAGAGAATCTCACGCAGGTTCATGCTCAGCCCCCGACACGGGGCTTGATCCCACAGCGACCCTGGGATCATGACCTGAGTCGAAATCTAGAGTGGGTCGGTCGTTCAACAGACTGAGCCACCCATGCACCCCCCACCCTTGGGTCTCCATCTTATACTGAGGTGAACTGGCTTCTCTCCACGTAAGGACACAAGTCAGGCTCCTAATCTGCCCATCACTGATTGATTGTCAGTGGTACCTCCTCATGTTGGGATTGTTTCTGTAAATCAGAAACCAAGACTAGCTGGGCTGGTACTTGCGTGCAAACTGATTGGCACTGGGAACTTGCCAGGAATACTAATATTTGAAAGTGATAGTTTAATAGGAATCTATTCATTTAAATTAGACAAGTCCTGTTATATTAAATTGGAATATAAATAGAGGATTCCTAGACAGCATTTTCTCTGGTCTACAGAGAATTCCATCATTGAAATACGGTGTAGTATTGTGCCTTCTACCATTGAGAGTGTGGAAATCAGAACTATTCACTTTAAAAATATTTCTGCATCTTCTTTTATATAAATAGAAAAAAAAATACAGTCAAAGATACTGGCCACTATGTTTTACTGCTTCTTTATATTTGGCCTGCTAAGATAAATTTTATATTCCTTTACTTTCAAAGTAAGGTTTATATGCTGTTCTGTCAGAAACTAAATCCTGGACAATTTATTACAAAGGGAAGACTGCTGAATTTAGGAAGCACAGAGACAAATTAATGGCCCAATGATAAGATCCTGTTGCATTCAGACATCTAGAATGATCACTTCCTTCCTATAAACCATCTCTGCACTATTTTAAAATTCAATTTGATTTAACAAACATTTACTGAGTATCTACCATATACCAAGCACTAGGCTAGACATTTGGGATACAGATATAAAAATCTTATCTGGCACTTTAAAAAGATATGAAAGCTACCACAAGTCCAGTAAATGGAAGAACGTACATCATAAATAAATATGTCCACACGCATAATACACATTCAATTTTCTAGGAGAAAAGTGTCTAATTTAACTTTTCTTTTCTTTTTTCCCCCCAATATATGAGTATAGAAAATTGAGTTGGTAAATCATGTAAAGCTCTATATACAGAAAAACTGTGATTGCTTTCAGGCTTCCTGGTCCAGATATTTCTGCAGGAATGTGTGTTACCCTGATCTATTGACTCCAGAGAAGGGACTGGACAAAGATGGAATCTAAAGTTCCGTGGGTGTCAAGGTTCATCCAAAATCCAGGAAATGACATCAAGAATGGGCGGTGGGGTTAATAACAGTTGTGTGTCACCGAGAGCTCTGAGAGGCGCACAGAGGGCAATTCATCCTAATGCAGAGCCCAGCCGGGCACAGCAGAGGACAGACCCGAGCACAGGACAGAGCCCAGGACAAGGCTCGGGTAACCGCCAATGACTCTGCTCCACATAATCAGCTCCCGCCTCGACTGATTTCAAGTTCAGCCCCTTCAACTGTAATTCCCATTCTAGGAACACCTTAAAAGAAATCTGAGCTCTTAATAATGACATATACAAAAGCCATAATTTCCAAGAGGAAGCTAATAGTATCTTTGTTTAGATTTCAGGTTTTCATTATTTATTTATTTGTTTATTCATTTATTTTTAGGAATCCAGCTTTTTATTGAACAGATTATGGAAGAGGTTTAGTCAAAAAGACCAAAGCCCATGTCATCATCAGACACCTCCGATTCTTCTTTCTTGGCTTCCACTTTCTTCTCCTCAGTGGAGAAGGCAGGACCTCTCGCTGGTGCCGGGGCGGGTCCACCAGCCCCTACCTTGCAGGCGAGGCATCGGACGTGGAGGTGGGCCAGGGCCTTTGCAAACAAGCCTGGCCAGAAAGGTTCACCATTTACACCAGCTTCTTTCATGAAGGCATTGATCTCATCCTCCGGGAACTCATCGCAGTGCAGGATGAAGGCCAAGTAGATGCAGGCAAGCTCCAAGAGGAGAAGGAGGCCATGGTGTGGTCAAGTGTGGGGCCAGGTGGGCACTGCAGGGCATGGGAGCGGTGTCAGTCACTGGATGAAGTGAGGTCCTCCCTGCAATGTGGCCTTAGCTTCCTCGGAAGGATTGAGCACCTTAGCGGCAGTAGAGGAAAGTGACAGTGTCTTTTTAGGTGAGCACGATATACATTTGTGTATTCTCTTGATTTTTCTCCATCATAAAATATACAACTTAGCAGGAGCAATATTTTGCCAAGACTTTACAGCTGGCAACTTCAGACCAATGGCTTAGAAGGCATACGTTCTCAATTTTACAGTGACTTTTTCTTCTCCAGTGAATACTTGTATTTTGGGGGTTTTGGAATTGGCGAAGTCTGGGATATAACACGGGAATGGTAAAAGGAGAGGTTTTATAATGAGTATTGAAAGGTCTTAGAATAGTGCTTCTTTTTTTTTAAGTCTTCCAGAATCACATACTTGAAATTATAGAGTCATCCGTAGCGTATTCCTGGACCAATGCTTTAAAATACTGCCTTGCCAGTTTTCACTACAAAGAATCTGAAAACTAAAAGTCAGTTTTCCCCACCAGATGTATGTCTATACCACTGAACTGGAATGTCCCTGAGGCCATCAATACCACACTTATCTAGGAATTCTGATTGGCTTATATGTAGGTAACTACATGTGAGATTTTCCAGATTCAGAGTTTACTTTTGCATTTCATTCAAACCATGTTTTACCCCTTTCTTCCTATTGAAATTCTACCCACTGTGCTTCGTTACTGCTGGATCTTGAACCACCATGCACTCTGACGCTACGTTCCACAGGGTCTACCATTTCAACCAGAAGAGCAAGGATAGTAAGCACTACAGGAAGCAGAAAAAGAGAAATGTCCACCACTGCCACCACTGTGTTCCCCTAAGTCCTAGTCACAGGGATTACAATGACCAAAAAATAGCATGCCAGAGTTCCACTGTTTTCTGATACAGCCAGCACCGGCGCCACATGGGCCCACCTGCCCCCAGCAGAGAGTCCCCATCCCCATTCCCTTTGAGGGCTGCCTTTCCAATGAGGAGCACATTCAGACGTACAGGAGGCAGGTGGCTGTGGGTTGCGTGGCGTCAAGGTCAAAGAAAGGAAAGTTGAAGGAGTTCATAGTTCACTGAAGGGCAGGCATGGAGGCCTTTCAGCTTTTCCGTATTTTCAGACTTTAATTTTCACATATCACTGTCATCATTCCTGCCACTTTAGAGTTGCCTGTTGTGTGATTTCCCTTTAAGTCAATCCATTATGAAAACCACAGAAATGTATCCCTAAAGGAATCAAAGAGCTTGGTGGGCCCGTTATACTTATTTCTAAAGGATGCCAAATACAAACATTTAAAATAATGTGTTCATGCATGGATCACCAAAAATGTAAACTATTGTAAGTCATGGCTTGGAATTAAGTACTTTCCAATCTATAACCACACTTGCAAGTTTTAAGCATAAATATTGCCAGTTTATTTGGAAAGTCAGTAAAGAAAAGCATTCCAGATGACTGGTTTTAGGAAGGTGTGCGATGAGCGCAGCTCTGGTTTGTCTCCATCATGTGCCCCCTCCCATTCTTGCAACATGCAGAGCCACGAAGGCAGCCCAGGCATCTTGCTCACACAGGTCTGTCCCCTGTGACTATTCTGTCAAATCATCTGCCTGGTAAACAAAGTATTTGAACCTCTAGAGGGGGATTATGTGTGTGTTCCCTGCAGCCAGAAATCCTCAGAACAGGATCCTCAGATCAAAAGGCAAGGAAAGTCAGACCTTGAAAGGAAAATAGTCTAATTACCTGTTTTTCAGGAGTCCATGAGAAATTTATTAACAATCAATTGGCCATTACAGAGAATGGACATAATGGTTAACAAGATGGAAGAAATGGTCTCTGCACTAACACAGCTTTTAATGAAAGGACAAAATGCAGAGCTGACTTAAGCCTTCTGACAGTATAATATCGGTAGCCATCAAAATGAGGCACTAGGAAAGCTAATTAGCAGGTAACTCTGCAACACATAAAAACATTTTTTCTTAAATGGGAAACACCAAAATCATTCAGACCTTTAGTGTATTGAAAGGGAATCTACATCTGAATACCTAAACATCTTTTTAATTAAAGAAACATTTACACATAGTGAAATGCAAAGATCTTACATATACAATTCAATGACTTTTAACAAATGTATACACTGCATTAGCCAACAACCCAGAGTGGAGATCCAGAAACTTCCACCATTCTATTAAGTTCTCACTTGCCACCTTCTATTCAACTTCGCTGCCACCTCCCCCAGCCATAAGGAACTGACATTTTGATTTCTATCACAATAAAAGTCCTTGAACTTCAAATAAACATATTATAAAAGTAAAAACTTCCATGTTTCCTTCTAGATGTTTACATCTGGCTTCTTTCCCTCCATATAATATTTCTGAAATTCACTCATATTATTCAATGTATCTACAGTTTATGCTTTCTCTTTGGTGAGTAATACCACAATTTGGTTATTCACTCTTCCATCAAAGGACATTCAGGTTGTGTCCAGTTTGGGACTATCATGAAAAAAGTTACTAGAAAGACTGTGAACGAGTTTTTGTTTTGACATTTATTTTCACTTTTCTTCTGTATATACCAAGAAGTGGAATTCTGGAGCAGAGTACATATATGTTTACATTTCCAAGAAACTGACAGTTGTTTTCAAAGCATTGGTACCATCTTACATTCTGCCAACAATGTGTGAGTGTACCAGATGCTCTACATCTCACCACCATTTGCATTATCTGTCTTCTAGCATAAGCTATTCTGAAGGGTATGGAATAGGATTTCATTGTGTCTTAACTTCCGATTTCCTGATGAACAACTACTGAGAATATTTTTCATGTTTACTGCATTTGCATATGTTCTTGTGTGAGTATCTCTTCAAGTCCTTTGCCCATTTTATTTTTTATTTTTGAGAGAGAGAGAGTGCACACAAGGGGGAGAGAGGGGTAGAGGGGGAGGGAAGGAGAGACAGGGGACAGAGAGAGAGAGAGGGAGAGAGAGAGAGAGAGAGAGAGAGAGAGAGAGAGAGAGAGAGAGAGAGAGAATCTTAAGTAGGCTACATACTCAGTTCAGAGACTGTCATGGGGCTCTATCCCAAGACCCTGGGGATCATGGCCTGAGCCGAAATCAAGAGTCAGACACTCAAACAACTAAGTTACCCAGGCACCCCCTTTGCCCATTTAAAAAAATTTTTTTTTATTATTATTTATTTTTGAGAGAGAGAGAGAGAGAGAGACAGCATGAGCCAGGGAGGGTCAGAGAGAGAGGGAGACACAGATTCTGAAGACAGGCTCCAGGCTCTGAGCTAGCTGTCAGCACAGAGCCTGACGTGGGGCTTGAACCCATAAACTGTGAGATCATGACCTGAGCCGAAGTTGGACGCTTAACCGACTGAGCCACCCAGGCACCCCAAGAGCCCCTTTGCCCATTTTGAAACTGGATTATTTGTCTTTTAATTACTGGCTTGCATTAGTTCTGAAAATATTCTAAGTACAAGTCCCTTGTCAGGAAGACATAAGGCAAATATTTTCTGCAGTGTGTGTTTCATCTTTCATTTGCAAAATTTGTCTTTTGATGAGAATTTTTTTTATTTGATGAACTACCATTATCACTTTTTTTTTCCTTTCAAGTTAATGCCTTTGAATATTGCCTTTACCTCTTCCAAGGTCACGATGCTATTCTCCCATGTTTTCTTCTAGAAAGTTACAAGTTCAGCTTTTATATTTATGTCTATGATCCACTTTAAATTATTTTTTTGTGAATGGAATGAAATAGGGGTCCAAAGTCTTATTTTCCCGAGTTGATCCAGTGTTCCAATACCATCTGTGGAAAAGATTTTCTTTACTCCATTGAATTGTCTTGTGCCACTGTCAAAAATTAATGGACCAGCAACATGTGAATCTATTGGTACTCTTATATTCCTTTAATCTGTGTGTCTACTTTTATGCCAACCCACATTACCTTGAGTATTGTAGGTTTATAGCAAATTTTAAGGTCAGGTAGGTTGAGTCCTCCAACTTTGTTCTTCTGTACAATCATTGCTTTCTATATATGGGTCCTTTACATTCCATTTACCTTTTAGCTTATCAATTTGTTTTAAAAAATAAGATTTTTTTACTGAGATTGTGTTGAATCTAAAAAACTGAACTGTTGAATTCAGTTTTTTAATATATTCTTTTATAAATAATAGTCACGTTGACTTGGCTTAAAGTATTAGCTCTTTTACATCCTTACTAATTATCTTTTTGTCTGATTTTCCTACTGAGAGCTGAGTTGTTAAAATTGCTGATTGTGAATTTATCTATTTTTCCCTGTGATGCTGTTTGTTTTGCTTAATATGTCTTGAAACTATTAACAATTGAATGCACAGATTTTTTTTGAATGGACTCTATCATTTTAAAAACATTTCCCTTTGTAAATGGCAATACTTTTTCTGATTTCCATTTAGTCTAATATTCATAAAGCCCACTAACTTTTTGATGTTTGTGATTGGCACAGTACATATCTCTATCTTTGATATTTTTAAAATTGGTTTCATTGTATTGCAATATAATTGACATACAGAATTGTGTAGGGTTAAGGTGCAGAGCATAGTAACTTGACCTGATATACTGTGAAATGATTATCACAATAAGTTTAGTTAATATCCAGCATCCCACAGATGCCCACACAGACACAATGTTTCTTTTTCTTGTGATGAGAACTTTTAGGATTTACTCTTTTAGTAGTTTTCAAATATACCATATAGCAGTATGGTGAATTTATACACACATTTATTTTTTTTTCCTTTGAGTATAGTTGGCATATAACGTTAGTTTCAGGTGTCCAACATAATGATTCAACATCTCTACATGTTATGCTGTTATGCCAGGCTCACCACAAATGTAGCTACCATCTGTCACCATAGAACACTATTACAATATCATTGACTATATTCCTTATGCTGTGGTTTTTATTCCTATGAGTTGTTCATTCCATAACTGGAAGCTTGTACCTCCCACTCCCCTTCACCCATTTCACCCAACACCCCCCCCCCCAAACCCTTTATCACTCTGGAACTGTCAGTTTGTTCTCTGTATTTCTAGCTCTGATTCTGCTTTTTAATTGTTTACCTATTCATTTGTTTTATTTTTAAATTCCATATTTGTGAAACCACACAGTATTTGTCTTGTCCTTCTCGGTCTGACTTATTTCACTTAGCATAATACCCTCTAGGTCCATCCATGTTCTCGCAAAAGGCAAAATCTTATCTTGTTTTTTATGGCTGCATATATTCCATTTGTGTGCATGTGCATGCGTATGTACATCTTCTCTATCCACTCATCTATCTCTCATCTTTATTTATTTTTTTAACTAAGCTCTATGCCCAAAACATGGGGCTCAAATTCACAATCCCAAGATCAAGAGTCGCAAGCTCTCTTGACTAAGCTAGCCAGGCCCCTCTCCTATCTTTGGTTTTTAATTGAATATATCAGGGTCTTGATTTTTTATCCAGTCTAACAATATATAGCTTTTAATTGGAATGTTTAATCAATTTATTTGATGCAATTATTAGTTTGCTAGTATTTTCTATACCATCATAATATATTTGCTAATTTGTCAGTTATGATTTTTATATAATTGTTCCTCCTCTCTTTCTCTAGAGTCATTTTATTTTATTTTCTCAGCTGGTTCAAAGCTACTACTCTTTGAGCTATCTTTCATATTTTTTGTAGGGATTATAAATGCATCCTTTACTTATCACAGTCTACTTAAAAATTAATATTGTACTACTTCATGTAAAATGTAAGACTCTTATAGCAATATGATTTCACTTATTCGTATCATTTCTTTTACATATATTTTACATTGATATGCGACATGATACACATAATGCGATGCCATTATTTTTATTGTCTATTAAAAGAAATAAGTTAAAATATTTACCTAAATATTTATCATTTCTGATGCTATTCTATGCTATTTGTGGATCTGATTTTCTCTCTGTTATCATTTCTCTCAAGCTTGAAAAGTTTCCTTTAGCATTTCTTATAGTGTAATTCTGCTGGCAACAGATTGCTTTAGATTTTGTTTATCTGAAAATTGTCTTTATTTTATCATGACTTTTGAAGGACATTTTCAACTTAGTGTAGCATACTAACTTACCACATGACCTTTTCCTCTTCCAAAAATTTAAAGATGACATCCATTGTCTTTTGGCCTCCCACTGTTACTGATGAAATATTAGCCATAATTCATATAGTATACATATATTCCTCGTATGTAATGTATCTTTTTGTTTTTTTCTGACAGGTTTGAAGACTTTATCTTAGGTAATCAATAGTTTGATTATAACATGTGGTTCTCTTTGTATTTGTTTTTCTTGGGGTTTACTGATTTCTTGAATCTGTTAAGTTGATTTTTCTTCATGACATTGGGAAATTTTCTATCATTACTTCTTCAAATATTCCCTTTTCCATTCTCTTCTATCAATTTTATAATGCTCCACATGTCACAAAGGTTCTAATCATTTCTTTTTTATAACACTTTATCCCTTTCCTTAAGGTTTTACAGTTTTTATTGGCTTCTCTTTAAGTTCACTGGTTCTTTTTTCTTGATGAGCAATCTGCTGGTAAACCCATTACAGGAATTTTTCATTTCCGATATATTACTTTTAAGTTTCAGAATTTCTGTTTGGGTCTTCTTTCACTTTCAGTTTCTCTGCTGAGTTCCCCTCTCTATTCGTGCATCATTTATATGGTTTCCTTTAAATTCCTGAACATACTTATAATAGAGTTAAAGTCCTTGTCTGTTCATTCCAATACCTTGATCAACCAGAAGTCTGTTTCTATTGTCTACATTTCCTCTATTTTCTGGATTGCTCTTTTTTATTTATTGCATTTTCTGTGAATATCAAACATGTGTGTGTGTGTGTGTGTGTGTGTGTGTGTATGTGTGTATAATATATACATATATGTATTATTCTGGGCATCATGGAGTCTGAATTGTGCTGTCCTCCTTGAAAGGGCATTGGTATTTGTTATCCTAATGGCAGGATATCTGTATCCTGTCATTCATGGTTTTATGCTTGATATAGTAGGTCTGTTTTGTTTTATTCTCCAGCTCTAGCACGTGACCCTTAATTTAGAGTATACTGATTCTTACTCCATGGCTTACACCATGGCTTTTGGTGGTAGTAACTGCCTGAAGGGTGGTCAGGGAGGCTCCTTTACTCTGTTCCACCAGAAATCCAGTGGCTCCCAAGACTGCAGAACTTCATCTCTCTGTTCATCTGTTGGTCCTGCAACAGACTTTGTGAACTGGGCTCCACAGAGCCTCACTCTGAGTATGCGTGGCCCATCCCACAGCCAGCGTTTTGAGACATAACTGCACCAATTCCTTAGTCTCACTGTCTCTCCCTCTATTCTGCTCCACAAATTTGTCGTGACCCCCACTACCTGTGTCCTAAAATCAGCAAGACCACTGCCATCTGGGTAGGTTCCAGACCCCATTTCACGTTCAGAAAGTACCCTACAGTGTCTCTCTTCTCTCGAGGTCACAGTCCTGCACTGAGTGTTGTCTAACACCTGAAAGCATCACCTCATGTTTTGTCCAGAGTTCTAGTTGTTTATGTCAAAAGACTAATTCAATACCAGTCACTTCATCTGCCAGCAGCAGAAGTCTACAAGTAATTAAAGCAGGGTTTTAAAAATAAAGTGAACTTTATTCAAGGACATATCCTAAGCCCATGTTAACTTACCTTAATCCTTTCCACAAAAAAAAAAAAAAAAAAAAAAAAAAAAGATTTAAATCCCCTTGTTTTGGATTTCTAAATGGGGAAATAGCTTTATATAAATACATTTCATCTCAGCTTTAAAGATGACCATATATTAGATGGTTTCAGAGAAGATGATAAATGTTAATACCACACAAGCTATGTCACATAAAAGATAATGACTCATCTTCCTTTCCAGGGAGAGAGGTCAGTCATCACCCACAAGCCACAGCCCACAGAGGGAGAGTTTGCAACACTAGACTGCCCAGAGGGTCAGAAGTGTGAGTGATTGACATGGCCACCATCAATAACACGCGTCCACTTACACTCCTGTGCATCGCCACAAACCTGCCCAGGTCTAAATTTAATTTTGTAGAAGACCAGATGCTCAAAAATATAAACCTCTATCTGTTCAATAACAAACCAGTAACTATAAAGATTCAGAAAATACATTAAAATTATATATCTTCTGTATATAATTTTCAATCCAGTACTGTTCTGACAGGTTCATTAGCTGAAATACACTTGTTCTTTAATAACAAACTTATATTCAATAGTATTTATCCTTGATTTTCAAAAGTAGTTAGTTTGGGGGCAGTTTCTGAAAAGGGCATTCTACACATCATAATTAAAATTGAAACTCAGTGATCGATAAAATTTAACTACTATTCACAATTAAATTATACAAATGAAAAGAAAAAATATACAAGTCAAAGATCAAAAGAATAGAATCCTATGTGGTAAAAGGATGGAGTACTAGGAAGAATAAAATTCAGAAAAACAGTGAGAAAATCTGCCTTTATTTACCATTGAAAATAAAGAATAGAAATATTAGTTGAATTCTAAAAAGAGTCAAAATAATGATTTTATTGTGATGTTTGACTTCAACAAGTCAAAACTATTCCTACTGAAGAAAGCATTGAAAATTGCCATTCTCATTAATTTAAGCATGACTGTTTATAATGATCAATTCCTAGCCTTTTAATTTTAACCTTCCTTACCACTCTTTGAAATAGTGCCTGAAATAGATGAACTAATAAATTGGGAAATAGGCCAACCTAATACACATGCAAAAAAATGTGATTTTAATAGACAAAACTGAATATGTAGGTATGCAAAATTAATATGAGGCATATGCATACTTCATAGCACATCAGCTCTCATTTTTATAAACAGTCATTAGGACAGAGCTTGAGGTCATCAGAAGTACAATCATTGCTTTATTTCTAGTTTTCTCTTGTTAAGTCTAGTGATGTTGCCTAGCAATGTAGACCTTTGTTACCACTCTAAACTACTTCTCAATTACTAACTTAAAAACTAAAAATCAGAACTGACATAATAGACTTATATCAGTAACCTTCCATTCTCTTCAATCTGCATTTTTTCCCCTACCTTTCCAACCTATTGGGTCCTATTTAACCCAGGAAAAAGATACCCTGAGTTTCCACACAGCTAAGTTATAGCCTTGAAGAGTTATTTTTCTTTAGCATCTAAGAAGCCATGGAAACTTCCAAGAAGAAAATAAATGGTAAGCTTCAAATTCAGAAGGGTGAATATTGTTCAATATGTTTTCTCCATTTCAACATTAAAATAATTACAAGGCTCATATTATGGTAACAGTCACAGAAATAATTTTATGCTAATAGAATTGTATTAGAAAAATTAAATATTACAAAAAATGCATACTGATTCACTAAATTAAAATAAATAATACTTTAAATATAAATTTCAAAAGATTCTTCTACTCCTTTAACATAAATAATATTTGACCATGTTTCATAGCCCTTAGATTTACTCTATTAGTTCTTCATAAAAACTGTTTTTAAACTGTAAAAGGCAGGGTTATATGGTTTAAAAAAGAAGAAGAAATTGAAGTAAATAGGCGACAAAGAAGTAGTAGGCTTACAGCTTGGGGAAAATGGCAGAGAAACTTAGAGAAAGTCTCAGACCCAACCAGATTTTATCAGTGCTGAATCCCAGAGTTTTATGATCACACCAGACCCCAAGGAATCACAGATCCTAGACAGGCACACAACCTCACGAATGGTGAGTGAAGGGTACTGACAAAGAGTGTTTCTTTGAAAACTCTGCCCAATTTCCTCTGAGACTGCTCCTTGAGTAGGCCCATTAACTGTGACCTAAAAAAGATGTACACAAACACTAACATAGTTAGTCACATCCCTAGGATGACCCATATCCCCCTTCAAAGTGCCGGCCTGAGAAACCTCAGGGTTGCCGAAAGAGTCTACTGTTTGTTCCAGCCAACACCTGAGGACACGCATCTTCCAGCCTCTGGGGGGAGCGCAGCTGAACTTCCCTATGAGCCAGTTGGCAACCCAGAAGGATTTCAATGGACCAAATCCCTATCCTGCTTTTTGTAATTTTTCACTTCCCTGACTCTACAAAGCCCCCTCTCACTCTACTCCCTATTCTCTTATTCTCCCTTCAAAATGCCCCATCACCTCTGGACAAGTTGAACTTGAGCTCCATACACACTGGAACTCGATAACTAATCAATTACTAACAAATAACCAATTAAAATCTGTCCTCACCACTTTAACCAGTGTCGGGCTTTGTTTATCTTTGACAGTATAAGTAACTGTATACAGGCACATTTTTTTTAAGTTTATGTATTTTGAGAGTGAGCGAGAGATCAGGAGGGGCAGAGAGAGGAAAAGAGAGAGAACCCCAAGCTGGCTCTGCACTTTCAGCACAGAGCCCGATGCAGGGCTCAAACTCATGAATTGTGTGAGATCATGACCTGACCTGAAACCAAGAGTTGGATGCTTAACCAACTTGAGCCACTCAGGTGCCCGGTTACAGGCACGTGTGTAATCTGAAGAGCCCTGACCGATCACAGCTTCTGAAAAATTCTTTTTTTTCAAATGGGATGCAATTTGGTCTCAGAGTAACAGATGAGTGCTCACTGTGTGTATGTGTGCAAGTTGTCTCAGGAAAAACAGTTTAAGGCTTCTTAGTTTTTCTTTTTCATTCCTCACGTGGATAAAGAGCTCATATGACGACCATTCTCCGGCCACCTGTATCACATAAATTCCAGGTTTATTTATAATAGGTAGTCAAGACAGAAAAAGAATATCCTGTTAAAAAAAATTCTTAGGTATGAACTTCTTAGGTAATCTATTACTAAATCTCCTTGAAATGTTTACAGCATGTCTAGTGGAGGTCAGAACTTGGCCCTGCTGTTCTTGAGAAGGGCAGGAGAAAGCTAGGAGCACTGTTAACTCCTTCCTTCCCACCTAGGGCACCACCGGATCTAGAACTCAGGACCCCAGTCAGACATTTGAATAGTCATGCTACAATGTATGAAAACCCCACTGGGCAAGTATCTTAAGAGGGGCAGGTGCAGGGGCCAGACTGATAAGATTCACATCGCTTGTTGGCAAGTTGCAAGAATATATGAGTAAACGGATGATTTACTGAAAGTTGGTTTTACATGACCAATATTAATTTTGTTGGCATTAACGGAGTGCCATGCACGGACTTGTCCTAGGCATACATCTTGATTTCTGGGAGAAAATACAGTACAGCCCCCTTATGATTCTTGTAAAGAAGAGCAGCAAGTACAGGGCATAATATAACTTCGGTGTAGTTTCATGAATTAATTGATGGTTAAGCTACGGTAATCAAACATATTTGTTACTGAGATCATTCACCATCTTAAACTAAAAAACGAGTTATGTGGTTCAGAGCCATTTTTAGGCTTTATTATGTTTAAGGTGTCTTGTCTTTGCTTTGGTTTGAAGAATAACTAGCTAAAAGTACAGAAGTATGTACCGGGTGATGCAAAGTGAAAAAGAGTTTAATTTTTTAATTGGATAACCAGAACTGGAATAACTAACATCCAAGAGGTTCTCAGCTGTTTGGAACAAATGGCTGAAACCAGTACAATAATATGAAGACATAAGAAGAAAGTACTAGGTTTGGATTTTAACCAAATTATTCTTTAAGTACAGAACAGGGGTTGCCAAACCGTGGCCCATGAGCCAAATCTATCCCCCCTCCTGTTTTTGTAAATAAAGTTTAATTGAAACAAAACCGCACCTGTTCATTTATGTATCGTCTCTGGCTGCTTTCATGCTGCAATGGCTAGTTGAGCGGTTGCAACAGAGACCGAAAGTCCTGCCAAAACTAAAGTATTTTTTCTGAACGTTACCTGTCCGACAGGTATTTGGATACTTTGTAAGTGGTGGCTGTCGTGTCTCTAACCTTCCCATCCAGGAACTCAGATGGAGACTCAGTGTTTCTACATGGGATTCTATTTAGCATTTTAGTGAAGAAGTCCTCATCGTGCAGGACTCCCTGTTCATTGAAAAGCATCAACATCTCTGCCCAGAAGCCCATTAACATCTCTGCTACGCCAGTAGCACCTCACACACGCCACCCCTCCCAACGCTGTGATAACCGAAATGTCCTCACACAACTCCAAACACCCTACGTAAGCAGAAGGGTGCAACACTGCCCTGGGTTAAGAACCAAGCTGAGATGATACGTTGTTGGAATTCCAAAGAAAAATTACTGAAGGGTCTAAATCTGGGGTCTACTTCCACTCCACAGGTCTGTCCATCCACAGCCTCCTTCATTCACTTGTGCAACAAATATTTACTGAGCACCTCGTACAGGGAAGACACTGTGATCCTACTACTTCATCTGAGGCTGGCCGGAGGGCAGACGTTTTCCCATCGTTCAACCACCAGTTACCGCCTCTGTCATTAGTCACATCTTCTTATGAATTGCTCAGCTGAACTATGCAAGTCGAGCAACATGTGCACCCAGCAATCCTGCCTCGAACCGCAGCGGAGAGGCAAATTGCCTCTGGCTCACCACAGATCCTTGCGGACTTTCACTAAGTGTTGTGAAGAATAAAGCTGAAGAACCACAGGATTTCAGCACCCTAGCAGGCCCGCTGAAGAAACATGACAGCTGAAATCAGTTCTGTATCTCAGAAGAAAGGGATTATGGTAGATGACCTCTAAAGCATAATTAAAAAAAAAAAAAAAGGAAAAAGATTCTAAGTCCTTTCCAGTGCTATCACACCGAATGGAACCCTTAGTGTCTTAAAAGAATTGAAATATAACTCTTGATACTTTTACTATGTGGGAAATACAGCATTAAGAAAGCATTATGTTACTGGCTTGATGAAGCAGAATTGAAATTCTTAGCTCCTATCACCCTGCATACTTCCTAATACTACCAGTCCAGAGTTGGGGTAATTTATTACACTTCAGCTCTTAGGCAGGCACACCCTGATATTTCATCACAGACAACAAAACCAAGCTATTCTCAATTCTCTCCCTGAGTCAGTCCCATGCAGAGTTTTCTTTCTAAAATTCCCAATTTCGGGGCCTGACACAAATCTCGAGCATAAAGAAAACAGTAAGAACAGACAAGCCATAGAGTTTATTGCAATAAAAAAAAAAATCTCATTCGTGGCCCTATCTTGTTGTCATGAAGTATTCCACTGAAAGTTTAGGTCACAGTAAATCTTATTTATGCTGCATTCCAATCCAGGTAGAAATAGATCCACTTTGATTTATAATTTCAATCTTTGACTCTCTGTGTTATTTTTAAGTAAAATTAAAGCAGCCTTGTAAGTACTTTGAAATTTTTTTCTAGAGAGAGAATACTCTAAATGTGTTTCATGTTCAACACTAGGAAACTGTGAGGAATATGTATTTTCTTATGACATCTAAAAATATTTTGTTTTTAATACCAATTTTTCATTATTTCACAAGACACCCTAAATTTCCACTAACCACCCTTCACCATTGCAATGCCAATACTGCAACATATTTTCAAAGGAAACATTTGATATTTGAGTTACCAATCACTGGAAAAAGCATGAAGACCTCCAGAGCTAAAATAAAATGAATTCATTAATTTTTTTTCATTATTTGTACTTCAAGATAAATTATTACTTTTCTTTTACTTAACCTAAACTACATGGAAATTTTTAGAAGATAGATAGACTTATTTTACCCGCAGAGTGGTTTTTATAACTTCCCATGAAATGGTGAATCTGATAAGAATGTTTAATTATGCATTATGTACATGCTTGAATTTTCCTTACAAAGGCAGTATCAACAACATTAATGAGTATCATCAAATGCCACAGTGTCAAAGTTGTTGACCTGAAGTAACTTACAATTCAGTATAATTGACAATATATGGCTGTGATAGAAAAGATAGACCTCAAGGTGGGCCCACATAGCTTGATAAATGCTCAAATGTTCAGTGATAATAAAATTCACATATTTGGGCAGTGAACATGAATGTTCCAAAGCTTATTTTCACAGCCCTATAAACTTTGCTAAGCTGCATGTATTAAACAGAACAGAGTATCACCTGAAGAGAGGAACATGGTCGAAGATAATTAGGATTGTATGCCCAGATAGCAGTAGAATGAAAAAAAAAATGGACTGTTCCAGAGATACATCATCTAACTTACCTCAGAAGCAATTTTCTAGGGAATTGGAATATGAGAAACTATAGGATTGAGAGAAAACTCCATAAACTGAGCAATTTTCAGCTTACCAAAGGGCTCTGTGGTAAAGAAGTGCTTGAAAGTTGGTTGTTTGGCACACTTTGGGGTTCAAAATGATTGTTGGAAAGCCCATGAAAGCCTAGGTGAGCCAGAGGGCTGCTGACATATTAGTAAATACTGACATATTAATAAAGTTTCAAGCTATACTTATCCACCAGGCACAAGGGTTTTATTGGGCAGTGGTCTTCTAGATTTCAGAATTACAGGGAATACAGCTATCTACAAATGAGGTCCAACCCTGTGACAAGAGACAGGGTCTTTGACCCTGGGGGAAGCAATTGACAGATGTAGTCTAGGGGATGCTTTTCAGATAACAGCAGAGCAGGTTCACATTTTAGTGACCAGAGAAGAAAAAAGCACTTTTCTGTGCCAGAAAGCCAATAATTGTACTTGGAAATGTTAAGATAGTTCACGTTACCTATTTAAAAGAGGACATCACTCAAGTCAGTCTCCTGGGTCAGACCTCCCCAGGTTTCTGATATCATGTACACAGTCTGGGCACCCGACGGCACCAAACGAAACTAGTCTTTTTAGTATAGTAGAAAGAATCTGGGTCGAGACATTCAGGATGCAGGGCTGGATTCCCAGCTCTGCTTTACCTCCCAGTGATGTGACCTTGGGCAAGATACTTAACCTTTCTCTGTTTCATTTCCCCATCTGTAAAATAGGGAAACACTGGCTATGTGCAGGTAGTTGTACAAAATATGAAGAATAACATAAAATACCTAGCATAGTAGGCACTCTATAAACCGGAGCCATTATTATATCTCCCGACTTACTGAAATATCCTCAGTGGTTATGTCAATTTCTGATAATGTTCAGCCTTTAGAGATATGTGCAGAACAGCCATTCTCCCGTCCTTTTGCTGAGAGAACCCCAGCTCCATCATGCAGCGAGGTGTCCTGCCTAGAAGATGGGTCATGCTGGACTTGGCCTTAAGAGTTCTGCAGGGACTGACTGAGGGAGGGCGAGTGACCCAATTCTCATCAATATAACATGCAAAGAAATCTGGAAAAGATTCTATTTTGTTTTAGTTTTTTTTTTAAGTTCATTTATTTGGGGGGTGGGGGTGGAGCGTGAGCAGTGGAGCGGCATAGATGGAGAGAGAAAATCCCAAGCAGACTCCACATGCAGCATGGAGTCCGATGACGAGCTCAATCTCACAATCATGAGATCACAAACTGCGCCAAAATTGAGTTAGACACTAAACCGACTGAGCCACCTGAGCACCCCAAGATTCTAAGTGAAAAGAGTTACAAGAGAGAAAAGGCTCTTTTCCATCTGCCCCTTTCTTGTCTGAGATGAGTATATTTCCCTCTTGATTTCTTGTTATGCGAGATCTATTAATATCAATACTCAGTGTCTAAACATGTGCTTCTCAAACACTCTGTAATAAAGAAACATTTTTTAAAAATTTTCAATCAGTTGAAGACAAAAACTGTTGTAAAATACAATAAAAATAAGTTCTTAAGATAACAGTCAGACACTTGAATGTCATGATAAATTCAAATTGCTATAAATGTTTCTAAATGCTTAAGTACTTAGCTACTTACAGATCAGAAGTGAAGTTTGTGTGCTGATACCAGTCACACTTTGAGTAGCACTGACTTAAGCATCTTTTACCCACGTGTTTTCTTTTATGCAACCAAAGCCATCTCGATATTATAGGAAACAATAACTCACTTATTCAGAATTCAACAGGTATCTATTGAGCAGCTCCTATATGTGAATCTGGGTTCAGGCACTGTGAGGAATATAAGTACAAGTAGAGCAGGAAACTTCCATCCTTACAATAGGGGGGAAATATATACAAATAATAAAAGAGTGATAATCTGGAACACTAGCACAGAGTAATAATTCAGAGAAGATAACCACTCATATTAATATAGCATATTATCTGTCACTAGAAGTATGACAAATAATTAGGGGGAAATATAAAAAACTGCCAATACTTGACCTAAAAACACTGACATCCCATTGGAATTTCACCGGGGTTCACTGAATTAGTAATCTATTAAAAATTAAACAAATGGGTTCCATGTAAGGAAAAATGCTGTGCAAGAAAATTGAACTGAATCATTTTTTTTGTATTGCTACAACTTTGAATAATCTACACAAGAGAAAATTTCCACTGTGGAACACAAAAAGAGAGTTCTATTTATTATTTGTTCTAATTCAGGAAACAGAGTTATACACTTTTGAAAAAAACAACATAGTAAAATTGTTTGCTTTAAATACAATTATTGTACAATGACAGTGATGGATACAGTCTACTCCATATCTTCAATGGAATATGTATTACAATTCTCAAGAGTCCCCTTAAAACTCACACTATGAGATTAACTCTTTCATGCGATGTTCCTCTTTGAGCATGTCTAAGGTTTTGATAATATGCATTTGAAATAATATGTTTTATTATTTCATTTATTATTTCATTATTCATTACTTATTATTTCATTATTATTTATATTTCTAAATGGATTTGTCATCATTTAATGCAAAGGTATGCATGTAAAGAGAAAAGTCTTAATTTTTTAAATCTGGACACTTCCTAGCAAGAATTTTAATAAGGAATTTTTTTTAATTTTAATCAATAAAAATAAATAATCTAGATTTTAATAAATCACCCACTTACACTTTCTAAACTAGTGGGTTTAAGATTCTTTTCAGTTGTAGAACCACTTTCCCAAATAAAGTCTTAGTTAGAATTCAGTGTTTTCTAAAACATAGACTCTTAACTGCTCTGATGAAAATGTTCTTAGCCTTCATGTCCTACAGAAAAAGATCAGGAGTGGAGTCCAGGGCCTGTTGCCTTGGATTCTTTTATTGCTCCTCTCTGAGGAGCCAAGAGGCACTTTCTCGAACTCTACGAGTCCTTAGAACATTTGAGCATCTGTGCGAAGGAGCACCCTGGTGCCACAGCATTTTTTCAATGCTCATACCTGTTATTTTCTCTATTGAAGAAGGTATGGTAGGCTGTTTTTGTATCAGAAAACTGCATTTCTTATTGATATTTCTCATTCTTGTAGATATTACTCATGTTCCATATGGTTTGACTTCTGCTTCATTCACAATAATACTGTGCATGAATGATTTACCCATGACCATGTCTATCAGTTAATCTTAGCCAAATTGGTTGACACTGAGCCACCATCCTGCACACTTTGTTCCAGCATGATTTCCTCCTGGAAGCCTCCCTGAGTGCTGTGCTCTTAGCCGGGGTTAGATGCCTACTGAGAACTCCAAGCTTAGTTCTGTATCCTAGCATTTTACATTGACATTATCTATTTACCTCACTGTCTTCCATTCACAAGACTATAGACTCCTTAAGACAAGAACGATTTTTTTAATAAAGTTTTATTTAGTTAAGTAATCTCTATACACAACGTGGGGCTCAATTTTTAAGTTCTCTCAAAGACAGTCATGTAGTAGTAGTAGTAATAGTAGTAGTAGTAGTAGTAGTAATAGTAGTAGTAGTAGTAGCAGTAGTAATAGTGAAGTAGTAAATAAAAATTATTAAGTAGTAAATAAAAATTATTTCAAAGACTTTGTTAGGTAATGTTAATATTAACCACAATCTTACTACGAACATTAGTCAAAAACCCTCAGACATTAACACTTACTCATGTTATAATCCTCTGTGCTTCAGCCATTTACTGTAACTAAAGTCTGTTTATCATTGAGCACCACACTCCATGAGAAGAAAGCTATGTGTGCCCTATTCAGCCATTGTCTGGCACTGTGCAGAGCACAGGTGTCGCCCTCAGTAATTATACCTGAATAAATTCATGAATAAATCACTAGATGCTTGAGAGAATGAATGGGTGTAATGGCTTCCGAGATTTGGTTCATATCTATCTAATCATATTTGCTGTTGTGATTCCATAGATGAGGCTCTAAAAACCCTCAGAAATAATCTTGTTGGTAGAAATGAGTTAGTTTTAAGTGCCATAAGTATATCAAATGGGAATAATAGTGTCCAAAAGTAAATTAGCACTCAGGAGAAAATATGTACCATTATAAAATATATTATTAGCCTTTCAAACTCCTTGTCTTCTACATAAAGTTAATAGAAGGTAGAAAAGAAATATAGGATAGGAAAGGCAGAAGGAAGGACAAGGAGAAAGAAGAATAGATGAAGAAAGAAGAGAAGGCAGAGGTAGGGAAAGAAAGAATGAGCTCCTTTTGGAGTAAAGAACTCAACTGAAATCAGTTTTGTGGGGCACAGAATATCCTGAGAAATATATCCCCAGGGTGCTATTGATTTTCACCGTGCTCATACACGATAATGCAGGAATTACATTGCATATTTGAATCCACCAACTTTCAGATACTTAAATCTCATACCAAACTGATTGGGAAAGCAGTACGCAATATTAAAAGTTTGGAATTGTTTCAAATTTCCTTGTGCCTCCGATTCTGAAGCCACCTAATTTCAGTGTTGATGCCACATACTGAAACTGTGTACTGAAAAAATGCAACCAAAGAAGTTTCACCAATATCACCAATATAGAGCTTCCCAGAGACTCTAATTTAGAGTATAAAATTTAAGTGTTAATGAAAAAGGAGGGGAACTGTCTCAATGACATCATTAAAATATAAAATATGCTCAAACCATATTTAAGTGAGATCACATAATTAAAATTCATAATTTAAAAGAATAAATGGCAAATATTTGCTCTGTGGGTGGAATGTACCAATTGTATGTCTATAAACATTTACTGAAAACTTATTTTATTTTTCTGCCTCAATAATGGCTGTATGATGATAATGATGATAATTTTTATGTGTCAACCTGACTGGGCTAAGGGATGCCCAAATCACTGATAAAACATTATTTCTACTACAGGCTAATATCCCTGATGACTACAGATGCAAAATACTAGCAAACCAATTCAGCAGCACATTAAAAGGATCTTTCACCATGATCAAATAGGATTTATCCCTGAGATGCAAGGATATTTCAAAACATGTAAATCAATCAATGTGATAAATCACAGCAATAGAATGAAGGAAAAGAATCCAATGATCATTTCAAAAGATGCAGAAAAAGCATTTGACAAAATTCAACATTCATTTATGTTAAAAATGCTTAACAAATTAGTCAAAGAAGTAATATATCTTAACATAATAAAGTCCACTACTTGCATCATACTCAACTGTAAAAAACTGAAAGCTTTCCTCTCAAATCAGGAACAAAAAAAGGCTGCTCATTCTCACCACTCCTATTCAACACAGTACTGGAAGCCCTAGCTAGAGCAATCAGGCAAGAAAAAGAAATGAAAGGTATCAGAATTGAAAAGGGAGTAGTAAAATAATCTCTTTTTGCAGTTGATATAATGTTACATATAGAAAATCATAAAAGTTCAACCAAGAAACTGTTAGATCTAATCAAGGAATCCAGTAAAGTTGCAGGATACAAAACTAACATATAAAAATCAATAACATTTTAATATACTAACAATAAATTGTCTGAAAAAGAAATAAAGAAATTGATCCCATTTACAATAGCATCAAAAACAATAAAATAACAAAATACGTAAGAATAAATTCAGTGAAGGAGGTAAAAGATCTGTAGTTAAAAAACAACAACAACAATAACCATTGATGAAAAACAATTAAATGGAAAGGTATCTTGTGTTCATGGATTGGAAGAATAGATATTGTTATAATGTTAATATTACCAAAAGTCATCTATAGTTTCAATGCAATCCCTAGTAAGATTCCAATAGCATTTTTTACAGGAGAAAAAAAAAAAAACACTCTTAATTTGTATGAAACCACAAAAGACCCTGAATACCCAAAGAAATCCTAAGAAAGAAAAAACAAGGAGCATCACACTTCCTGATTTCATGCTATACTATAAAGCTATAGTTATCAAAAAAGTATGGTACTGGCATGAAAACAATCAGATAAATGGAACAGAATCAAGGGCACAGAAATAAATCCAAGCATAAACTGTCAACTAAATTTGACAAGGAAGCCAAGAATACTCAATGTAGAAAAGACAGTCTCTTCAATAATTGGATATTCACATGTAAAAAAGTAAAACTAGATACTATCTTATACCACTTACAAAAATTCACTGGAAATAGATTAAAGACCTACATGTAAGACCTGAAACCATGAAAATCCTAGAAGAAAACATAGATATAAAGTTCCTTGATAAGAGTCTTGGCACAGGTTTTGGGATATGACACCTAATTGCGCAAGCAACAAAAGAAAATATAAACAAATGGGAGTCATCAAACTAAAAAGCTTCTATAAACCAAAAAAAATCAATAGCAAAGTGAAAAGACAACCAACAGAATGTGAAGAAAATATTTGCAAACCGTATATCTGATAAAGGATTAATATCCAAAGTATATAAAGAATTCATACAACTCAATAGCAAAACAAAAACAAAAACACACACAAAAAAACAAATAATACAAAAATCCAACTAGAAATGGACAAAGGAATTGAATACACATTTCTCCAAAGAAGATATAGGAAAGGCTAACAGCACATGCAAAAATGCTCAACATGACTGGTCATTAGGGTAATACAAATTAAAATCACAATGAGATATCCCCTCATGCCTGTTAGAATAGTCATCATCAAAAATGAAAGCTATAACAAATACTGCATGATGTGGAGAAAAGGGAGCCCTTGGGCATTGCTGGAGGGATTGTAAATTGGTACAGCCACTGTAGAAGCTGTGGTACAGCCACAGTATGGAAGATCCTCAAAAAGTTAATAATAACTCTGATGTGATCCATCAATTCCACTTTTGGGAATATATCCAAAGGAAATGAAACATGAAAATACTAAGTGGAAAATATATCTGCACCCCCATGTTCATAGCAGCATATTCATAATAACCAAGGCATGGAAACACCCTAAATGTTCATTGATGGATGAACGGATAAAGAAGTTGTGAGATATATATATGCTATAGCATATACTATACTATATATAGTATTATATATAATAATATGGAATATTATTTCATAAAAAATGAGGAAATTCTACTATTGCAATAACATGGATGGACCTTGAAGGCATTAGGCTAACAAAGAAAGGTCAGACATATAATACTTGTATGACCTCACTTACATGTGGAGTCCTTGAAAAAGAAAGAAGTCACAGAAAAAGAAATCAGACATGTGGTTACTGGAGGCAGGACTCCAGTAGGGAGTACTGGAGGGGGGACTGGAGGAAGTGGGCCAAAAGGCACACATTTCCAGTTATAAGTAAGTACTCGAGATGCAAATTACAACATGATGATTTCAGCTAACCTTGCTATATGACACAGAAAATATTGAGAGTAGATCATACATGTATATTTTAATTTTATTTAAATCCAAGTTAGTTAACATTTAGTGTCACACGGTTTCAGGAGTAGAATTTAGTGATTCATCACTTATATATAACACCCAGTGCTCATCCCAACAAGTGTCCTCCTTAATGACCCTTGCCCATTTAGCCCATCTTCCCACACACACTCCACCAACAACCCTCGGTTTGTCCTCTGTATTTAAGAGTCTCTTATGGTTTGCCTCTCTTTCTGTTTTTATCTTATTTTTCCTTCCCTTCCTCTATGTTCATCTGTTTTGTTTCTTAAATTCCACATATGACTGAAATCATGTGATACTTATCTTTCTCTGACTTATTTCGCTTAGCATAATGCATTCTAGTTCCATCCACGTTGTTGCAAAAGGAGTATATCCTAAGAGTTCTAACCATAAGGAGAATTTTTTCTTTTGTTTTTTTTTTTCTTTTTATTGTATCTATATGGTGAGATGGATGTTACTTGAACCTATAGTGATAACCATTTCACAATACATGTAAATCAAACCATGATGCTGTATGCCTTAAATTTATATAATGATGTATATCAATTATTCCCAACAAAACTGAGGGGAAAACCAACATTATTTCCAGGTGTGCCTCTGAGGGTGTCTTTGAGGGAAGATTAGCATTTGAATCAGTAAAGTAAATCACCTCCCAAATGCTGGTGAGCATCATCAAATCTGTTGAGGGCCAAATAAAACCAATGGGCAGAAGAGACAATTTGTTCTCTTTGCATTTGACATCTGTCTTCTCCTGTCTTTAGACATAGTTAGATATAGATAAGATGAGAGACAGACAGACAGACAGACATATATGGAAAAGCAAATGGAGTAGTAGAAAGAAACATGCATTTACTCTCAAAGTCCAGGTAGTAATTTTAAACAATGATTCAAGTAGACAGTTAAGAATTGATCATTTACCTAAATTAACATCAAACTCATTTTCTGTAATAGTACCCTTTATGCCTGTTTTATCTGCCATGTGCTGCCATAAGGTATGAGTTTCTGATACCACTTTTCTCTTTTGTCAGGGAAGTGGCCATGGTGGAAAATGTCGCATGGCTCCTTCTCAGCCATATGGGTGGAAAGGGCCTAATCATAAAACACTGTTCCAGGTGGCCTCTGAGTGTCTCCATGAGAGTGTCACATTCACAAAAATACAACTGAGGAGAGAACTCCTGGTGTGACACAAGCAGACGGTGGTCACAGAAGCAGTGGCACAGGGAGGCTTATGTTGTAATTTTATCATCACAACGGACAGCTGAACAGATCAAGCTGCAGCTGGGATTTGCAGAGGGAGGGTGGTTTGTGATGACAATTGGTATGTAAACCTCAGCGTCTGCATCTTTCATGGTGGTTAGAGACTGATGCAGGAAGCACAAGGAGGAGATGTAACTAAATATGGTGCTAAGCTAACGTCGATTGCATCTTATGACACAGATAGGCCCGAGCCAACAATATAGGGTAGAATCAGCTGGCAGATGTAGGAACCACCAAGAACGCTCAGAAAGCAAGTGGGTACAGAACACTTGGGCACCTTGGAAAAGCTCATTGTTGACTGATAAATCATCTTGCTATACTGTTGTCTTTCATTCTTTCAGCTTCTAAGAAAAAAAGATGTTTAGATATATGATTTAAAGTCTTACTGGCAATGAGCTGAACAGCTAAAGACGACATATGTACTATTCTGACGCTGTCAACATTGGCTCAGTAACTAGGATGGGCCAGAATATACACAGTGGGACAACGATTCCAGGGATGAAGAAAACGGAGGGCTGTGGTTCATATTTTCCTTTCAAAGTTCCGAGACAGCTCCCTGTTATACTAATAATCCACCATTAGGCTAAAAAATCTGAATTCCTTCATTTTTCCTTCTGAACCGTTTCCAAATTAGCGTCCCCTTTAAATTTGACAATGCATGTCTCAAAGTACTTCACTATGAGGAACATAAAACTATCACATTATTTTGTTTAAATATATCTGATAAAGGCCGACAAGAGTGGATTGTTACATAATATGTTTATATTTAGGCATTCCAATATTCGATGCTTATTCATCTTTTGTCTGTCGTTTATTACTGTTAAGGTCTTTATCTCCAGAACTTTCTCGTACATTGTTATCATTGCATATAATGGAGTTTATACATGAAAATGTTCCTTAATCCCACCAAACGCACCATTTCCCCTATGCATGAATGTAGAAGAAGAAAAGAAGTCTGATGATCAAAAACTCCCAGAAACATGCAATGATTTTATTCCTTACGCTTATATAGATAAAGCTGATAAAATTTGCCATGATTTACTGCACCATCTATTTTACTCACCTTTAGTTCAATCTGAACAACCTATTTTCAATGTCAACTGACTCTGCTGCTATCTTGGATTAACTTATAGCACATAAAGGATGCTCTTACGGCACTAATCCTACCACCTAGTTGTGATTACCTCCTAGGAGGTCAACCAAGTGCCAGTGGCCCTAGAGCACCTTGAAGAGAGTCCTGGCTACAGAGCTGCTAACCATCCATTAGCATAATTCTGATGCCTGTGGGATCAGGGTTCTCCATTGCTTTTCCTTCCGCTTTGGGTTATGGGAAGCGCGTAGATATTGCAGGTGTTGCTTGACCCAAACCTAAATTTCAGATACCTCTTAATTAAATATAATGCGAAATCCATACTGACCAAAGAAGTATATTTCTGTTTTATACAAAGGGCTTTAACTATCATTCTCCTAAGGGCATTTTAAACCTTTCCTTAAGGAGTAGAATGGCAATTAATCAACACTTCAAAATCAAATCAAATTTTATAATGACTAAAACTATAAGAAATATAAAGTTCAAATGTCTGAAAACATGTTTAAACATAATTCTCTCTTCAGTTTGGATATGGTCCTCTAAAGTATGAGCATAATGTTAGTTCCTCAATATCATAAGACAAAAATATGGTCTTGAATTAGACTCCATGCACATTTTTTTCAACTACCAAACAGGTTTGTCATCAATAAGGAAAAATATATATGAAGAAAATTAATATCCTGTACTTCGTGTCATCTTAAAAGAAAAGCCACTACTTATATCTTAAATCGAACTCCCCCAAACATCTGCCACCCAATAAAAAATATAATCAGTGGTGAAGAAGTTAAAATGTGTGCGTCAAGATACCTCAGGACTAGTCAAACAAACATATTAATAATAGATATCAAGGCTCCTCTGCATGATGTAGTCTGTGAAATGTTACCAAATGTTAAGTCCCCTACTTGTGAAATGCTTCAACAGAACCATGTGTGTGAAGGACAGACCCCTGAGGACGAATCCATCTGTACGACCAACCACAGCTCTCTGTTCAGATGAAAAGGCTGCTAGGAAATCTTTGCAGGCTTCCTAATTGTTCAGTGGCTTCATCTAATGATTCCTCTAATTGGCCCTGCATTGAAGATGCTCAGTCAATGGTGTGGCTGTAACATTCAGATCTTTGACAGTCATACACTCCAAGGCACCACCCCCCCAAAAAAAATCCCATCAGAGAAAGAGAGAAAAAAAAAAGGTCTTAAACTCTCATGGAAAGAAAGGATATTTTTGAGTAGATGTCCCAATGGTGTTCGTAAGTTATATCTAAGCAGTGAAAGCATTCTGGAAGTAGTTCATCTGTTGAAGAAAATAGAGCATGCAAAAATTGCAGACTATCTGGTCTGCAGAACACTTGCATTTTATTCTTTTGTTTTTAGGATAAATTGGAGTGTCTCCTGAGGGGCTCCAAGTACAGGTATCAGTCATGAGGGAGCTGCCTTCTACTAACAGAAGCAGAAGAGAAATAAAAGCTATTTCAAAGAGTTATAGTGTCTCTACGTGTTACTTAAGTCACCTGGATACCATTTAAAAAACTACATTGTATGAAGAGAAATTGCTTGCTTAAATAAATACTCCTTCCAACGGGTTTGTCCTGAACCCAGAGAAACCACTCGTTTAATCCAGTCATACGGTAATTCACAAAATGCTGTTATCCGTGTTTCTGCATTTCTCATGGTTTAAGCCTCATCTTACCATAGTTTCATATACTCCTCCATTTCTCCACGTTTCAGTTTTCTCATCTGGAAATGGGAATAATAGTAACTCGCTGCCGTATGGAGATGTTTTAAGAATGAAATGGGATGCCTGGGTGGCTCAGTAGGTTGAGTGTCCGACTTCGGCTCAGGTCATGATCTAACGGTGTGTGGGGTCGGGACACCACGTCGGACTCTGTGTTGACAGCTCGGAGCCTGGAGCCTGCTTCAGATTGTGTGTCTCCTTCTCTTTCTGCGCCTCCCCCATTCGTGCTCTGTCTCTCTCTCTCAATAATAAATAAATGTGAAAAAAATTTTTTTAAAGAATGAAACAAGGAAACTGAGGTGCAATAGGACTTTGTTCCATATTGTAACAATGATTGCTTTTTAAAAAATAACATTTAGTAAAAAAAAAATTTTTTTTAATTTTAAAAATACATGTTTTTAGTATGAGCTCAAATAAATCACCTTCCAACAGCCTCCTTCAAGAACTACTACTTCGGATTTCAAGGTATGGAAAACAGAAAACTGAAGCCCATCCCCCCATCCCAAGCCTGGAAGAACCTGGCGTGATTCAGGAAGATATGTTGATCTTTTTGCCATTAAGCAAATGAGAACCGATAACATGGACAGGTGGTCAGGCTGGGGCATTGGAGTGAGTCCCCCATCACTCATGGGAATCGATTAGCACACATTAGGCAGAAATGGCTTTCCCTCATAGTGAAGGATTCTAGAGTGCAGTCGGTTACCTAGAGATGAAAGTTAGGAACCATTACCAATTCTGGATCACTTAGTTACAAATCAGTTATCAGCTTTGATGTTTAGGGAAGATCTGAAAGCTGTTATATAAAAGGAGTTAATATTGGAACTTTTGAAAATAAAAATTCCATTATGTTTAAACAATCTTACAGATGCACTCAAAGCAATAAATAAAACATTTAGGGTAGGAAATACACTTTCAATTCATGCATTAATTAGTTACATTAAGGGCTTATAAATCAGTCCCTCCTTGTACAAGAAAATTAGCTTTCTTCTGAGGAAAGCCCCTGCCCAGTAGCATGCTGGTAAATGTTTAATAACTGGCTCTGAGGGGTGGCAGGAGGCCTGATTTGTGGGATTTGTGTGTCTTCATGATGTAAATACTTCCACCATCATAGATTTTTAGCTACCAATATGATCTCACTGGATGCTGAGTTTGAAACAGATTCTCAATAGCATAGTGCTATATGGAATGTCTACCTTGCAGACACAACGAATAGCACAGATTAACAGTACAATGTAGTAACATAAACTGGAAGGGGTGCGTTTTTAATTTGATTTAAAGTTTATGCAATTAATTTTTAATAAAGGCTGGGTTTAACAACTGACTTGCAGAAACAGTGAACTCTCCCCAGCTGGTACAAGCCAGCTCCAGCATGTCACTGCCTGCATCTGCTATTCCTCATCCAGATAAAAGGCAAGTGTACAGAAGGGAAGCTAGAAACTGAAGTAAGAGACATTCTATTTCTTTTTATTTATTTATTTATTTATTTTTGAGAGACACAGAGAGAGAGAGAGAGAGAGTGCGCACGTGCACGCACGGAGGAGGGGCAGAGGCAGAGAGAGAATCTTAAGCAGTCTCCTCATCCAGCATGGAGCCTGACTTGGGGTCCAATCTCAGGACCATGAGGTCATGACAGTCTAGAGACCATGACCTGAGCAAAATCAAGAGTCAGACGCTTAACCGACTGAGCCACCCAGGTGCCCCGAGAAATTTGATTTAAACATAAGGACGGCTTTGCTAACAGTGGAAGTTTCCATTCTCAGAGATATTTGAGAATCAACAGGAGAGTCTTCAGTATTGAAGAGTCATGCACAGTCCTGTCATGGTGCTAAAGACAGTTCTAGATAATTTCTTGGGGACCCCTCAAATCTAAGATAGGTTACCTTTCATTTATATTTTAAATACAAATTGATAAAGAACTGCCATTAACGAGAATTTTAGATTTCCCATTTTCTTAATTATGATCAGTTACAGCTAGTTATCAGTCCAGGAAACAATAACCTGACTGCAGAGCTTTCTTCTTCGTACCAATTTAATTAACCGATTTAACCAATCAACCTCTATCGCCTGGAGCTTGCCACATGCAAGCACTTATTATACTACATATTAATCAATAGCAAAGTACAGCCACGTCTCTAATTACTGGAATAGAGAGAAACCGTCAGAAATATATTTACGACTTATCATTACATCCATTGAGCTCATATCTCTTACGAGAATCTGATAGCTAAAATCCTATTCCAATACCTCTTGTTAATAAAGGAACTGGGTGTCTGCAGGAAAGAGATCATAATGCAAGGATCCGTGAAGGGAGGAGAGAGAAGAAACTCAAACATTTAATTCTACTTTTTAATTCAGGAGTACAATTAATCAGGAAAACCATTCTAAAGAGTGGGCCTCTATGCAGGGAAAAAAAAAAAAAACAAACCTGGAGAAAAAAGAACAAAATCATTAACACTGCCATGATTTTGCCCTGTCTCCCTTAACAACAGCCATCTAATTCTGATCCTGAGAACTCCTATCAGTTACCTCTGACTCTTGCTGCCCACTGGCCTTCCCCCTTACCTCCTGTTCCTAATAGATGCTCTTCTTCCAAATCAAGGAACTGGGGATTCTCTAATCAGCACCAAACACACAGCAATCTAGCAGTTCAAAGCCTTCACCTTTTTTACCTTACGGCATCGAGTAAGACGAATGCTTTCACAAGAATTGTTTATGCCCATCTTAAACTATCTGTTCTCCAACTCTCTACCAAGATCAGAAGATCAAGATGTTCTATTAAAGGATTTAGGGCCTGTGTCCCATTTTATTTTAATATCTTTGCAAAATGTACCAAATTAAAAATGTAAATTAGTTTGTGCCATGTGGCATTTGCCTACCATTTAACTGGTGTTTTGAATACTAATCATTGATAAAGTATTATCTTTTAGTCTAATGTTATATTCTGTGGTAAATACATGAAGATTCACACATATTAATACCAATTACTGCTAATGGGGATTAAAAGCATGAATATTTGATATCCCTATGAAAGAAGGTCCACTCACCTTATCAAATATTTGCCAAATAGTTTCCCTAAAATTGACATACAGAACACCTTCAAAATTATATTTGAAAAATCTCACCTTTTAGTATTAAATTTACTTTCTTTTTCTTTTTTTTGAAATTTTTTACATTTATTTATTTTTGAGAGACAGAGTGAGACAGAGTGTGAGCAGAAGAGGGGCAGAGAGAGGAGACACAGAATCCGAAACAGGCTCCAGGCTCTGAGCAAACATTCAGCACAGAGCCCGATGCGGCGCTCGAACCCATGAACTGTGAGATCATGACCTAAGCCGAAGTTGAACACTTAACCAACTGAGCCACCCAGGTGCCCCTCAAGTGTAACATAAAAAGTATTACAAGAAAATCAAAATAAGCAATTAAAAATAGTCATTTGTGGGGCACCTGGGTGGCTCAGTCGGTTTAGCATCCGACTCTTGGTTTCAGCTCAGGTCATGATCTCACAGTTTGTGACTCTGAGCCCCACATTGGGCTCTGCTCTGACAGTGCTTGGGATTCTCTCTCTGTCCATCTCTCTCTGCCTCTCCCATGTGTGCGCGCATGCTCTCTCTCTCTCTCAAAATAAATAAACTTTAAAAAAATAATCATTTGTGGTTTTCTTTTTAATCTCATTGTTGTCTAAACTACTATAAATCCTAACTTACACATTAATCAACTTTCCTTTCAAAACAATTAATATATTTATTCTCCTATTTCATATTTTCTCCACAATGACATGAGGCAGCTAACTCTGAAAAATGCAAACCTAAAAGGCACCCAATGCTCCAGCCCCATGTCAGGGTGCCCCTTGTGGTAAGCAGAATAAATGTTAGCTTTCAGCTCAACAAGAACACCTGATGCAGTGCACAAAGCACAGGGCCGTAGAGTAAGGCTCTGTTCTCGCAAATGCACTCTGCTCCTGGACTCTTCAGTTCTGCTGGTCATCTGTTTGCTCCATTTTTTTCTTCCTAGCACAAGTATTGTTTCATTTGGACATTGGGACCTTGGGAGAAAGGGGAGATACATTCTTCTACTGTTTCTCATCTTATTTTAAAGGCCCTCAAATTTTGTGTTTTCTGTCCTGATTTTTGTTTTTATCTTTAATAAGTAATTGTTATTAAGTACTTGAAATCCCGCTATTTTAAGCAAGATATACTTCCACTCATAAAAACAAATGCTTAAGAAAACAGCCAAAATACACATATATAGATCTATCACTTCTTCTGCTCACTCATGCAAACTCTTGCAAGGAAACTATGCAAAGTTTATATTAATGTGCATTTTGTGTCTAATACCAAAATCTTAAGTAATATGAAGTCAAAATTTCTTATGAACAAGAGCCAAATTATGGAAAGAGCCCAAATGTCCATCGCTGATGAATGGATAAAAATGTGGTGTGTGTGTGTGTGTGTGTGTGTGTGTGTTTACATACATACATACACATATACATACATACATATACATAATGGGATATTACTCAGCCATCAAAAACAATAAAATCTTGCCTTTTGCAATAGCATGGATGGAACTAAAGTGTATTATGCTAAGCAAAATAAGTCAATCTGAGAAAACAAATACCATATGATTTCACTCATATGTGGAATTTAAGAAACAAAAGAGATGAATATAGGGAATATAGGGACGGGGGAAAAAAGAAGGGAAGAAAACCATAAGAGACTCTTAACTACAGGAAAAAACCTGAGGGTTGCTAGAAGAGAGGTGGGCAGAGAATGGGCAAAATGGGTGATGGGCATTAAGGAGGGCACTTGTGATGAGCACTGGGTGTTATATGTAAGTGATGAATCACCGAATTCTACTCCTGAAAGCAGTATTACACTATATGTTAACTAACTAGAAGTTAAATAAAAACTTGAAAAAAATTTCTTATGTTGAAACTATTTGAGGGCGCCTGAGTGGCTCAGTCTGTTAAGCATCTGACTCTTGATTTCAGTTCACGTCATGATCTCATGAGCTTGTGATTTCAAGTCCTGCATCAGGCTCTGTGCTAATAGCACAGAGCCTGCTTGGGATTCTCTCTCTGCCTCTCTCTCTCTGCCCCTCCCCTACTCACATTCTCACTCACTCTCTCTCTCTCAAAATGAATAAACAAACTTTAAAAAAAAAGAAAGTATTTGGAATTCTTCCTTATATAATATGGATAATTACTCAAAATTTTCCTAGACACCCAAAATATACATTGTAAAATTTGTGACTGGATGGTGACAAATATGAACAAAGCAGTTCATTTTTTTTTTAAAATAGAAAGCACTAATGAAGTTCTGGGGATAGAAAGCAATTTATTTCTCAAAATATTATGACAAGAACTATTATCCTATGGGGGAAAAAAAAAGTAGGCAAAACAAAAATCCACATAGAAGTAACCAGAATTAAAACGATTTGGTCATAATTGGAGAAAATTTCTAAAAAATCAAGAGCACTTGACATTTTATGAAGAATAAACTAGCAGGTATATACAAATATTTCCATTTTGGTGCACTTGGCTCATTTCCATTTTCTCAGTTTTACAACTTTGAGTCCTGTTTCTGATACTATCCTCATCTATCCTTACACTCTCTCTCTCGAGTGATCTCCAGGGTTTTAAATACCAGTATTGCTCATGAGTCTCAATTCTGAATATTCAGTCTAGTCTTACCATCTGAGTTCCAGACTCACAGACTTGACAGTTACTTGGCCTAAGGTACCAGAATCTCAGAATGTCTAACCCAGAACCTTTACGTCTCCAAACATACCTCCTCCACCCTCCCCCCACAACACCCAGTTCTCGCATTTTCAGTAAAATATATTCTGTTATATTCTGTTACACAAGATGTGTAGGTAATCCCCACAGCGAGGCCTAGGCTTTCTACCTCCTAAGTCATGTCTCAAGTCCATCCTCTCCCCCATCTGTTCTGTTATGACATGCATTTGACTCGCATTATCTCTTGCTCAGAATAACAGAAGAGCATCCTGTCTCCCATTTCCTCTTGTTTCCCTCTAATCTGTTCTCAACTCAGCGGTGAGGGTATTTCGAAACGTAAGTCAGATGATAGCCTGGCTCAGTGGATCACATCGCTCCTTAAAGGAAATCAGGTGTCACAGCGTATGTCCAATGTCATCTCGTTGCATGCACTCTCTCATACTGCACCCTAGCCACACCAGATTCCCGTCACATCTGGGGACATACCCTGCTCTTCTAAAACTAGACACTTTGCTCATTTGGTTTCTTCTGCTGAGAATGGTTCCCTTGTCTTTGAATGACTAACTCCTGGTCATTCTTTCAGACTCAGCTTCCAAATTCTGGGAAGTCATCCTGACCATCCCAACAAAGAAGTACATTTTTCATCTCCTTAATGACACTTGACAACATTTGTGATTAGATAATCTTTGTTTACATATTTATTGACAGCCCTTCAGCCCTTTGACATAATTCACACTGGTACACTCAGTGCTTAGGGACTCTGAACATTGGTTGAACACTGTTGATCATTTCAAGTATAGGAAGCACTAAAGAGAGTGTAGACTCTAATCTGAGCGCTGGTCCCATCACTTACCAGCTGTATGGGTCTGGGCATGTTACTCAACCTCGTTTTGCCTTCATTTCTGAATCTATATGATTTCATAGACATAAAGGACCTACACATTTACAAAATTCGATACAGTTCGGCTATTCACTTATGCATGAATTTATTCTGCAAATATTGACTGAGTGCTTACCCTTTGCAGGGTATAGTGGAAGATTCTGTGAGTAGATCAAAGTCTTTGCCCTTTGTGGACTTCAAATCCAGTAAAAGAATGAGCACGTACACAAAGAGAGAACCCCAAAGAAACATGTGATTCGTGCCCTAAGAAAATAAAAATTAAAGACTAGGATTCATTTCCTAGGGGTGCCACGACACAATACCACAGAAATTACATGGTCTCCTGGTTCTGGAAGCTAGGTATCCAGAGGTTAGACAAATATCAAGGTTTGGGCAGAGTTCTCTCCTTCTGAGGGCCATAAGAGAGAATCTGTTCCATGCCTCCGTCCTAACTTCTGGAGGTTCACTGGCAAACTTTGGCTGGTAGAACCACCACCCTCATCTCTGCCTTCCACGTCATACGGCATTCTTCCCGTGTGCATACCTGTGTCCAAGTTTCCCCTTTCTATAAGGACACCTGTCATATGGATTAGGGGTCCACCCTACATAGTATGGCCTCACCTAACTAAGTATATCCTCGATGATCCTTTTTCCAAATAAGATCAGATTCTAAATTAGCAGAGGTGAAGACTTCAACATGAGAATTTGGAGGGACCCAATTTGGAGGCACAGTTCAACCTGTAACAAGACCATAAGAACAGAACATTTCCCAAGCATATTCAATCCTCTGAATGTATGCTTAAATAACAAGAGAGCTATAAATGGATCTGGATTTGTTTTTTAAAAAATCGCTAATGCAGAATATTGTAAAGATTTCAACAATCATGTTATAACTAAAGTCTCATTATTAGCCATCATTTTAATTTCCCGAACCTTTCCTAGGCTTCATAAAATAAACCAGGGTCTGTCAGTATAGAAAAGGAATGGAAATCAAATGATTAAGAATTATCTTTCACAGGAGAAAAGGGCTATTAAAATGAAAAACATGTTAAAGCAAAAGTGTCATTGTATCTACATAGTAAAATAAATGTATCTCTGTATCCGCTGCCAAACATGCAGGCCAGATGAGAGCTACAGTTCATAAAACGTAGTTTAAAACACGTCACCACAACCGCACCATCGTCATTCAGACCCTCTCAACACATTTTAGTTCAGCCTTACTGAGTCACCGGTGGTGACAAGAGAGTTTGAATGTGGGATGGAGAGAAACTTAACTTAGTTTTCGCTGTGAGGAAAAGAAAAGTGAGAGTTTTCTTTGAGAGGATACCCTCTAAAATAAAACCATACTGCCTATCCATGTGTTGAAGCTGTGTGTTTTCTATAACTCTTCTAAAGGTTTCTGTTGCTATAGATATGTAAAAGGAAAGTTCTGAAGTTTGTTCCGCTGAGTATGAGGCCTAATAGGCATATGGTTGTCACCTTTCCATAATGTGATGCAAGCAGCAATAAATCTCTGGGAATCCAACCTCCAGGGACAAAAATTCTGGTGAATGTGTCTTCGAGTCACCTCTTTGATATCAAAAAAAATGTCTAAAGCTCTCTGCCAACCAAGAAGTTCACTTCACTGGGGCCACTATAAGAAGATGGCTTTGAGGTGACACGTGGAGTCAATTTTTGCCTTTAAAAAGTGCAATTAAGACTTTAAATGTAGCAACTGAAAATAATTTACTAAAAGCATACGATCAGGTGTTTCTTCTGATTTCTAGATTACGCATATGTGATAACAGAAGACACATTATTCTAATCCAGGCAAAATGAAAAGTTTCCTTAACAACAACAAAAAATGAATTTAAATGCTCTTGGGTGAGTCGATGTATCTATTACACAGTGGTGAATTGCTTTTTCAGAAAGGATTTACTTTGCACAGTTTTCTATGGACATGCATTCATGCTTCTCAATTTCCCTTTAAATTCATTCAGCAGAATTTAGAACATGAATGTAAAATCTGGGGCATAGTGCACAAATTTGCTTAGGGGTAGAAGCGTGGAGGAAAAGTAATGATGGGAGATGGGCAGAGCAGCAGGATGAAGAAAGCAGAAAGAAGGATTTTGCAAAGCAAAGCTCACCCAAATACTAGCCTGTGAGTTCTCTCCAATTCTTATTCCCACTCCGATGTTTCACTCTGGAGCTGGGTTTGGAGGAAATGTGAATGAGATAATAAAAACCTTCCCTTGTTTCTTTAACTTTTAGAAGGAGCTAATGTGCCATCTTTTAATGACCTGCACAGTTACTCCTAGTCATTAGCATGTAGATTCTTTTCAGCAAATGTGTTCTGCAAATGCCATTCCCTCTCAACACCCACTCTTATTTACTGCTTCATAACCTCCAACTTCCAACAGTTGGTGGGAGCAGAAAAAAAAAAAACATGAAAGAGAAAAAATGACAGCTGGTTTCAGTGGAAAGAACACTAGATCTTTTTACCCGGTTTTTACTGGTTTTAGCTGCTGGTATGCTGGACGAGGCTTATAACAGCTCAGAGTCGGTTAAATTTTTAGGATTTTGTGATCGTGTTGTTAAATAGAGCCATTATTAACAATTAAATGTTATAAACTTAAATTTAAATAAATAATATTAAAAGAGGTAATAAATATTCAAAACACATCCTTTCCTAATTATTTTACTGTATTTTACTTTCACCATACTTTTGAGGTTATTTATACCTATTTTATCTGTATGCTAGAAATACTATGTAATGGTACTTCAAATAGGCCAAGGTGGGAAAATTTACACCAAAGAAATTGGCAAATGCTAAAAAAATCAGGGTGTAACTCTGTTCTGTTGATTGTCTATGCTTAGGAAAGCCATGGAGAAGGTTTTCTAATAATACATATTAAACCTAAAACCTGCCATGTCATTATCCTGTCAATAGCACAAAAAAAAAACTGAAATTTCCCAGCATGTGAAAATTATTACCCAATTCAGTAAAGCATCTGCTGAAGGAGGAGGTCATTGAGAGGACGTGACTGCCAGCTGCCCCTTGAGCTGGACCAGGGCTATCCAAGGCTCCTTACTTCTTCTCCCCTCCTTGGAATATACATCTTGCCCACTGTGGGAGTCACCTCAAGGACACGTCAGCCTTGAGAAAGCAATGTGTTGTTTAGACCTCCAGTTAATTCTGGCTATATAAATTTTACAGTAAAGAACATTACATCATCATTATCATTATTATTATTTGTCAAGTGAGCACTATGCATACTTTAAATGTATTATATATAATGTATTATATACCATATCATGATGTAATAATACATGTAATATAATACATACATGTTTTGCTTTGTCTGAGATCCAATTATTAAAAGTTTACCATCCCCCTGTCTCTACCATGCAAAAACTATTGATTTGGAAAAGTTCTTTAACTCTGTATCACCTTCCTTACCTGCAAACTAGTGAAATGGGTGCCTTTCTCAGAAGATAATTTTAGGAATAAAATGAAATAGTTGAGGGGCACCTAGGTGGCTCAGTCTTGCTCACGCTGTCTCTCTCTCTCTCTCTCTCTCTCTCAAAAATAAATAAAAACAAAAAAAAAATAAATAAATAAATAAAATAAAATAGTTGATGCTCAAAGCCTGTATGGATTGCAAATGTTAATTACTATCAAACATTCAGCAAATAACTTTTCAGCTCCTAATATGAGCTCTCTTAAGAACTTGCAAGGTTTGCAAAGATGAATAATGTTTTGTCTTTATCTTCAGGCTGCTTACAGTCTAGAGATGAGAGATATATGTAAATAAAGTAACTTAAGAGGATGAAATGTAATCCAACAGGAAAAAGCAAAGTGCTAAGCAATTTAAGGAAAAGAGGTGATTGATTTTACCTGGAGCACCAGGGAAGACTTCATAGAGAAGATAGAATTTGGAGATAAGTTTTGAAGAGTACGTTGCATTTTGTATCAACTGAGGAAGAATATGTGTAAACTGGAGGCATGTCAGGCTGATAGATGGAACACCGAACATATTATCATCACAAATATGTATCAGCTAAGGAAATCACAACCGTATTGATAAATCCACTGCATCAAAAACCCCTACACGTAATTTCCATGTACAACAGAAGGAATTATGCCATTTTACAATCCAGGGTGCCTGACTACAATCTTGCATATTCAAGAGCTGACTAAATATTAATTCTGTTTTTTTCCTATTTATAAGCCATGTTCATTTCTAATAACCAAACTCTAACCTTTCTCTAGTGAAAGAAAGCATTCATGTCCAAATGAATTTTAAAATTATTTTTTCAAGAAACTATATAATATGTCCTACTTAACAGGACATAAGGGACCATCCCACAGTCTTAAAGAAAAGTTGCCACTGATTGGAACTCTATAAACACATAAATTATGCACGGATTATGTAAACAAGGAAGGGCACATCTAAAGGGAGGTTTTAATGGGAGAGTGGAGCACTGAGGCAAGGGTGAAACCTTTTAATACATTCATGGAAACAAGGACTATTAAAGAGCATTATTTTCTCTCTCAGTTAAGGAGTCTTGCAAGCGTTGCCATCACCCAGTAAAGTTCACTGGAAAGCTTTCCCCCTTGCTAGGCAAAACATGCTAGTTAACGTATGTAACTTTAAAAGACAAACAACACTTCCAAGAAGGCTTGGCAGAGCGTCTGCAGAATTTAAGTGTAAAAGGGGATGTCTATTAATCTCTCACACACAAAAGTCTGACACAACGGGTCTGTAGCCTTGACCTCAAGTGACTATGGAAGAGAGACCACAGGGCCAGTGTGTGTCCCTAATGGACATATGTTAAGAAAAGCAGTCCCCCCAGGCTGAAACGAAAGCCTTTTTCCTCCTCACTCTGGGTCTCTCACCTCCCAGTACACGCACTCCCCTGGCAAGCCACTGTGCCAAAGGAGCCTTCCACTCGTTCTCTCCCTGATGACAACTGTCAGTCTGTCGCTGTCTGAACGGGGAACCTTTCAACAAAATCTAAAGGGAAACTGGAAGCGCAGGGGCTGGAATACCCTGTTTAAAACCCCACAGCCAGACCTCTTTCCTGGAGATCCGAGACTCCTCCACCGCCACCTTTCAAACTGCGGAGGGTAAGAATCCCCCCAGTCGTCACTAGGAGTTAGAGCTCTTTCGGACTCCTTAGAACCTGAGCGCTCTTACGCACCTTCTAATTCAACAATGTTAGCAAAAATCACCCCGAGAAGAAGGAGCCCACGAGCCCCGGGGAAACTTCAGCAGGAAAGCAGCCAGCGCTCAAGCCAGTGGTGCAACAGAGGGGCGGGAAACCCGCACACCCTCCCGCGCCTGGGCAGCGGCCCCTGGACCTCGGCGCGACCGCCGCTGGGTGCGCGGTGACCCCGAGAGCGCGGGGCCGGGAGGAAGACCGCGCCCTCCGGCCAGGCACCGGCGAGCCGCGGGGCGCCCGGGGCTGGAGGGCAGCGCGGGTCGGGGCTGCGGGGAGGTGGGGGGCCGGCGGGAGCGGCCGGCTCGCGCTCACGCGCCCGCGCCGGGAGGTGCAGGTCCGCGGCGGGGAACCGCGGGGGCCAGTCCCTGGGCGGGCGCGGGTCCCGGGACTGGGGCGCGCGGGGCACTCACCAGCTGCAGCGCGCAGAGGCAGATGAGCGAGCAGCGCCCGGTGCAGCAGCCCATGGTGCCGGCGGCGTCCGCGCGGCGCGCGCGGGGAGCGATCCGAGTCCTCCGGCGCCGCTGCTCCGCACTCCGGAGCGGCCCCCGCCCGGCTCTCGCCCGGCCCGGCCCAGGCTCGCCCGCCGCGCCGCCGCCGCTCGCGGCTCTCGGGCTCCGGGCTAGCGCGGCGCCTTTGTTAGTTTCCCGGGCGGGCAGAGGTCAGTCCGGCGCGCTCGACCCGAGCGTCTGGCGGGGTCCCTGCCTCCGACGGTGCGGGTCTGCTTCTTGGGGAGGGGGAGCCGAGCGGGCGGGGCGGGGGGCGGAAGGGAGGCTACAGATGGTGAGTGGGTGGAAGTCTGTTTAGGGGAGGGGAGTATGTAGGAGGTGGGCGTCTGAAAAGTGGAGTGGGCTGTCTGGGTTGGGGTGTGTGTGTGTGTGTGTGTGTGTGTGGTGGGAGGCGATGAATGAAAGGGAGTGCCACGGAGGAGGCTCGGCCTGTCTTGTTAGGAGTCTTTGGAGGGAGAGGCAGAGGGAGAGAGAATGAGAATGAGGATGAATATGAATGAGCGTGAATTAGGGCGGCCGGTGGTGGTGGAGACCCTCGGCGGCCGGTGTTAACTGGGGAGACCCGGGCTGGGCTTTCTCTCTGTGGCTTGTGCTGGGGAGACGGCGGGCGGGCGGAGGCGTGCGCACCGGAGGGGACTGGGTTTTTGCTGCGCTGCCCCAGGGGTGGAGAGGGTGGGAGTTGAGAGGGCTGGTGCCCGGGGATGCGGGAGCCGGAGGCTGGGAGCCAGGGGCGGGCGAGCGCGGCGCAGCGCCAGGCGGAGCTTGGAGCCCGCGGGGCTACGCGCTCGCGAGGCCGGAGGGGAGAGGAGCCGGCGGGCGCTGCGCGGGCGGGTCCGCTCGGCCCGAAGCTGGGCGCGCAGCTCTGGCGTCCCGGGGCCACGGTCGCTCCTGCTCGCCGCAGTCGGCTGCCCAGAGGGCGCCCCTGCTGGAGCCCGGGAGCGAAAGTTGGAGCGAGTCCCTTTGGGAAGAGGCGAAGCGGCGGCGGAGAGCAGCGCCGGCCCCGAGCGCCGGAGAGGACCCCGCGGAGGTTTCCCCGCTGAAGGCTCCTTGCAGTTGTCACCAGGGGGGAAAGAAGACAAGGCGAGAGAGCGGAGAATGAGTGGCTTTCTTCTAGAAATGGAGACTATTTCCCGGATGAGGAGATGATTTCTTTTCAGAGAGAATTCAATTGTTTGAGCAGGGCTTGGAAACAGGACGTAGTCCCGGATAGTTAAAATCCCGGACTAACTCTCCAGGAAGCCCAAGGGGACCCTCTCGCTCGGGCTCACCTAGTAGAATGGAGCGGGGGGGGGGGGGGGGGGTAGGTCTGCAGAGGATCGGACTTCATCAGGGCCCAATGTCAGATTTCACGGGCACATTTGTTGTAGCCGGTGTTACTACGCAAATAGCTGGAGCACGCTGGAGGAGCAGACAGCAAGCCTCGGGGCCATTTGTCACACGAGAGGCTTTCTTTAGAACTTGGCACAGAAACCCCGTTTCTAACCCACCGCTGCCCTCCCGGGTCCTTGGGTAGGTTAGCAGGAAAAGGAGAGCTCTTTGCCTTTTAAAAACACTCACCGTACATGTGGAAACTGTGCTTAGGTCACTCCTCCAGGCATTAAAGGGAGTTGTGGGATTTTTTGTTTGTTTGGGGTTTGTGTTTGTTTGTTTGTTTTGTTTTGCAATTAACTGCCTCCAGGACCTATGTGTATAACTGAAAACAGTTACATTTCCCGGAAAAAAAAAATCCTTCCGTGGTAAGTTGGAAATTGTAGTAGGGACACACGAATAACCTCGGGATCTGGGTCAATTAAAGGGTCAAAAACATTCATTGTTTGGGTTCCACCTCTGTCCATTATTGTGAAAAAGGGAAAAATGGGAGTCAGAAGCCTTTGTTGTTGCTGTTGACCCAGTGTTGAAGGCATCAAGCGATCGAGGATTGTGAGGACACACTTCTTTGCACAAGGAACACAAGCATCACGATTCATGCTGAATGAAAACAACAGGGGGAAAATGGAGCCTGACAAATTAATAATTCAGCATAGAGTAGAGGATAGTGCAGAAAGTTTCAGCCACCAACCCCTCTAAAAGCCGTAAGAGGCAAATGAAGGGGGAGGGGACATGAACAAGTCTATCTACAACTTCCAGAAATAATCACAGCCTCTTCACCTCTGGCGATTGTGATGGATGATGATAATAAACACAGTGATACTTCCTTCTCTCCACATTACCTGTGTTTACCACGATATACATTTTCTCATCATCAGTTTTTTATTTACTTATTTAGGAAGTATGAAGTTTGCAGCTGATGTGCATTGTGCCCTTGTTAGGCACCAGTCTACGGGCTTTGTGTATATTCACTTATTTAATCCTCACAATAGCCTAGGAGATCGGTGCACCACCTTGAACGTTCCCAATAAAAAGATGTGGAAGTGGGAACAGGGTATCTCATCTCTCAACAGATCAAGAAAAATGCAAAGCCAGGTAATTGGACACAAGATCTCCTTGATTTATACATTCACAGCTGCCTTTGAAATTTAGGACCCAAGTAACACCTGCACCGTGGCCAACCGCTCTCTGGGAAGTAGGTATGGTAATTTGCATTAATTCTACCTCCAGAGTAGTCAGTGCCACCCTTGTGGTGTCATTTCAGGGGACTAGGATAGTTTCCTGTACCTTTCCCTTTCCCTGTACCTTACCTGGCCCCCTCTACTGATGGACCCAGATCGGAGTTTCTTCCTTGAATCACTTAAGACAGTTGAAAACACATTTGGCTTTCAAAGAGAGAAGAGGAAAGAAGCCAAGATAACACAATGCTAGTAACAAGTCTAGAAATTGTGTGAAGCTACCTTTATTGGTCTCTTATTCTCATTTTCTAAATTGAACTGCATCATGAACTAAAAATCTTCCTCCTTACCTTCTTGGTTTCCTTCCTTCCTCAATCCCACCCTCAAACATGACTTACTTGCTTCATTTCTAAATTGCTTCTTATGTCAAGGATCATGCTAGTTGCCAGGTTTGCAAAGGTAAATGCTATACTCCCTCCCCTCCACTGAAGGGCTTGGTAGGGGAAGGGAGAGCAGTTGAGTCAATGAAGTAGCAGCCGACTCTGAGAAAGGTCAGCACTAAGGGCTTTGACTGTGTTTTCTTTCTGCCAAGGGAAGGGAGGTTTAAAAGAATTACCTGTCTCTTGGGGTCAGGGGTGAAGAGAGTAGAAGATGACAACAATGGAAAGGGTGGGGCCTAGAGAGGATTTTGGATTTTCCTGGAATCAGTTGTGGAGGAAATAATAAAGTAGAGCAGCAGGTGCAACATGGAGTTGCTTATGACACTTCCGGGCAGTCTAGCACAGCTATGTAAAGTGGGTATCATGGTATATGACATGCCCCACAGGACTAAGCCTTACGTTGCTCTTTATTTTCCAGCCACATATGTTTTGCACCCAGGTCTCGGCTTCATGTCACGTCCCAGAGAGGCCTCACTGACTAGGACCTCTGAAAGAACACTCAGGTCACTCCTCCACTGTATTTTCATTCAAAACAGCGGCTGGGGGGTTCTTGAGGGGCTCTGTCAGTTGAGCGACCTACTCTTGATTACGACTCAGGTCCTGATCTCAGGGTCCTGAGAACAAGCCTCCTGTTGGTCTCTGCACTAAGCATGAGCACACTTAGGATTCTCTCCCTCGCCCTCTGCCCTTCTCCCACTCACACTAGCTCTCTCTCTAAAACAAAACAAACAAAACCCCAGTGATTGGTTTACTTTATAATTTCCTGTCTCCTCCAGCCAAAAATAATATTAATTTTTAATTATAACATTTTTAGCATCCTACTTCCCACATAGTGTATACATATATATTTACACACACATAAATGTAGTATATAGTAAGTACTAAACATATGTGTATATACATGCATACAGGACATTCTAGTCTATGTTTTTCCCTTCTTTTATTTCTCCGTTTCTTAGCAAAAATTCCTTTTTAAAAAAATTTTTTTTTAATTTACTTAAGTAATCTCTACACCCAACATGGGGCTCAAACTCATGACCCCAAGATCAAGAGTTGCATGCTCTTATGACTGAGCCAGCCAGGTGCCCCTAGTAAAATCCCTTTTGAGAGACTCTAGTCCCATCTCCCTTAAAGTCCAGAGAAAATCAAACTGTCTACACCAAGAGTAAGAGGACTAGGTGGGAGAGAGCACATCTAGTGACCAGACCCAGAAGTGTAGATTTGTAGATTTCATAGGACTGTCAAATCCAATCTACCCTCGAACAACGTGAGGGTTGGGGCACTGACCCCTCATGCAGTCAATAATCCAAGTATAACTTTTTTTTAAAGTTTATTTATTTATTTATTTTTAAGAGAGACAGAGAGAGAGCATGAGTGGGATAGAAGCAGAGAGAGAGGGAAAGAGAGAATCCCAAGCAGGTCCCATGCTGTCAGCCTGTAGCCCAATGCAGGGCTCAATCTCATGGAACCATGAGATCATGACCTGAGCTGAAACCTAGAGTCAAGACGCTTAACCGACTGAGCCACCCAGGTGCCCCAAGTGTCACTTTTGACTCTTAATAGCCCACTGTTCGTCAGAAGCCTTAGTGATAACAGAAACAGTCGGTGAACACATATTTTGCATGTTATATGTATTATATACTATATTCTTATAATAAAATAAGCTAGAGAAAAGAAAATGTCATTAAGAAAATCATGAGGAGGAGAAAATACACTGACAGTACTGTGCTGTGAGGAATCCATGTATATGTGGATCTGCAGTTGAAACTTGTGTTGTTTGAGGGTCAACTGTACTAGGACTGGAGACAGGAGCTTGAAGGAATTAAAATTCCTCCTTAATTACGGCACTTTGTTTTTTGAAGGCTTCTAGTTCGGCATTTTCATTTAAGTGAAATATTGTACAGTCTATTCATGTATTTTCCTATCTTGACTGAGAAAAGTTCCTAAATGTGCCACGAGATATGTGCTTTTTCTTTAGCACCTGCTTGATGTCGGGCCCCTCCTCTGGCACGTTCTTGGAGCAAGCAAATTATAATCTTCTACACCCCCTCCTACACCTGGCTGGCCTTCACGATTATCTGGTAGACACTGTACTAGCAGTGTGGCTTCTCAGTTGGAGCAAAGATCAGGTTTACCCTGGAACACAACTGGGAGACACACATGTGAAGAGTCTGAAGCGTGGCCTGGGGCCTTCAGTACATTTGTGTGCTGCCCAGTGCCTGTTGTGTTAGAAGTGACTCATGTTATGCATCGCAATGACTATCCCAGAGTGTCGGGGGCAAGGGGAGAGGTGGCAGTCATAATTTCAATATTCCTTTTCTCCCTAAGGAGACAGATACTTCTTGCTATTGTAAGCACTTTACATCATAGCATTTAAAAGTGATCCCCAAGGGAGGTGAGGTGAGAAAGAAGTGGGAAATGGTTATGTGGTGAGGGAGTTTTAAAGGACACTGGAGACCCTGGAGGGTGCAAGAATTATGAAAGAGACAGAATAAGGAAATTCCTTTGGTATATTTTGCTTCAAGAAATGTTGGTAATAACTAGTTTTAAAATGTGAACGGGATAGCCAAGCGCCATCTTTTTCATTTCTGTTTGGGTTAAAAAATAAGCCTCAATTAATATTTATCCATTGTACTCCTCAGTGTCTAACGACACCGATCCCGTTGTTGCTATTATCATAATTAGCATCGCAGGGAGATGCATTTAGCGTTTTTCTAATGTCATGCACTGAGCAGCCCCGGCTGACACCGACAAGTTCAAGCTTTTTTGACCATTTAATTTACTGCCGAGCATTGGCAACTCTTGTTGATTTCTATGCAACAAACATTACTGCATGCCCATTATGTCAGAGCCCTTATATTGGAGACGCAAACACTTTCTTACTACCATTAACATTTGCTCCCCTGCCCTTTGTTCTTCTCAGGGTTCCAGAAGATCAGATCAGACTTCTCTGCATAATGGCCTAGCTAGACCCTAAACAATTGGCAGTAACAGAGGAAGGGAAAGGTAGCATGACTCAAAGTTAAAAGGAAACATGAATCCAAAATCCTAGTGAATCCTAATGCCACTAACACATTTTTGTATGTGTGGATGCATACATCTATCTACCTATTTATTGGATTGCATTAAGTGCACCAAAGTAAAGACCTTTTTTTCTTTTTTCTCCATTTTTAAACCAAGGACGTTAACAATAACAACAAAAACACGTTTTTGTCCACTGCAGTACCATACATGGAGAGAATATCTCTGTAAGATAATGAATCCTTCCACTTTCCTCACATCTATCTGTCTTAAGCATCAGTCCTATATTATTGTAAAATGCTTCTGTAAGACGATAACATTAAGGAAAATATGTGAGATCTCTCGGATTTTTTGGCACCTTTTTTGTAAGTCTGAGATTATTTAAAAATAAATAGTTAGAAATAAGAAACCATCACATAAATGTGTTACACACGTGGGGCAGGCACGTGCAGTGCTGACCAGGTTATCCATCAGAAATGTAAACCCGAATATACATTAGCTCATGCTAATGTGGAACAAATTCTTTTTTAGTAATGTGTGAACGATGAATTTTGTTATTGTCTGTGGTAACTTAATATGCTTATAAAATCCCTCAAAGTTATACCAGTGCACATAAATACACATTTGTATTATTTTAAAAGTCAGTGAAACAAACTCACAGTTCACATTGAACAAGGTTTTTTGCCTTTTCCCAGGCATTTTTATTTAAGGATTCCAGAAAATTCTGAACAATCATTAAAGGCAGTACAATCATATAATTTCCCTTTATAGTTTTGAATGGCAAAATAAGAAAATATAATTGGTAGTGAGCAAAAATGAGTAGTCCTTTGTAAGATCGCCGTGAATTCTGAAACAGTCTTCAATACTGGGAGTGGCATTCAAGGCCAGTTACCACATTCACTATATCCCAAATGTGCCTTCAGTAAGGCCTTGGTCTCACCTGAAAGAGAGGCAAATCACCACAGGAGATCACATTTCATTATACATTTTATTGTGTTATTTCTCTTAGGTTTGCCTGGTACACTCTCCACAGTGTGTATATACTGAGCCGCTAGTGATAAGGGGCTGACAGATTTTGAGTACAGTTATAAATATAGTATAGTTCAGTTTTTAATATAAGTCACATATAAAAATAAATTGATTAAAATAAAAAGTAAAGGACACAGAAATCCAATTTGTGGTTATAAACAACCCTGAACACCTGCAAACAGGTCCTCGAGTGTGTAGCCATATCACCAGTGCTGGGACAGAGCAGGAAATGCACAGAAGTAATTTTTCCAAGCAGTATATACCCAGTCTAGGAAAAGTCCTATTAAGATGGCATCCAACAGGGGTTTGGAATAGACGCTCTGGCTGTCTCACTCACATCCCCTTGCCTTCACCATTTCAGTGCACATGGCTCCAACTTCTCCTGACAGCACCAATATCTCACACACAAGGCAGGCTGCAATTCTGGAGAAACACCACCTCCCAGGAGGAACTTGGGACTCCACTGATAGGAGTTGGTATATATTGGGGCACCTGGGTGGCTCAGTAGGTTAAGCATCCGACTTCGGCTCAGGTTATGATCTCATGGTTCATGGGTTCGGGCCCCATGTCGGGCTCGGTGCTGACAGCTAGCTCAGAGCCTGGAGCCTGTCTTCGGATTCTGTGTCTCCCTCTCTCTCTGACCCTCCCCTGCTCACGCTGTCTCTCTCTCTCTCTCTCTCTCAAAAATAAATAAAAACACTAAAACAAATTTTAAAAAATGATTTAAAAAAAAGGAGTTGGCATATAAATACCTTAGCTGGCTGGTCCATTGGAGAAGAATCAGAAGTGCATATATGCTGCACCATTTCCAGAGTTGCCCAGCTTCAGTGGCCATGGGAATAATGTGTTTCATAGTCCGCCTTTTATGGCCCTTCCCCTTGGCTTCACTCCCACACTCCTCTACTGTGGTTTCCAGAATTATCTCCCAAACAACCTGCATGTGCTTGCATTTGAATTCTTGTCAAAGGGTCTGCTTCCATAAAAGCCCAAACTAAGATAGGGAACTCTCCTAGTCTTCCATTCGCACCACCAGCATCTTGAGCAAATAATCAGTAGGATTCAATCTCATTTTTTATACATGAAAACAACTTGAAGGATTCTTCAAATCCAGATTTTATAAAGATAAAAGATTGGTAGGTAATGACTTCACCCACAACATAGGATCAGAATTGCATATACTTATTTCCTTCTAAGGATTAGAAACGCTCGTAGCAAAAGGTGACTATAAAAACTTCCCTGTTTGGGTTGCATCTGTATTTCTCTTCCAGCATTGATGGGTTATGCCAAGGCTACTTCTAGATATTCTGTATCATGATGATCTCCAATGAGTAATCTTGCCCTTGTGCCAAACGTTCTCAGTCTCTGCTTTCTGTGTAGTTCAAATTCCATTTTCAATGCAAAGTTATTATCCTGTGTATTCAGAAAAAGTTACTTCTGAGAAGAGTTTTCTCATACTCGCCTCTCATCATCCCTTACATCTCCAGTGAGGGCTTCTCTCTCTCTTTGGCAGAGCTCAGTTCTCTGTCCGTGAGTTCTCATTTGGAAGAGGATGGGGAGCCTTTATGCCTCTACTCCTTTTGGCAGGAAGGATAACTTCCAGATGGTGTCTTACTTTGAAATGGAAGCAGCAACATCCACCTGTGATATCTGCCATCCTATCAGCTCACAAGTTTTACTACTTCTCTATTTAATTCCAGTCATGTGATGACATACTGATTAATGTGCCCGGTCTTCTTCCTTAAGTCTCATGGATAACAGACACTTCTCAGGTTGAAAGATGCAGAGAGGCCCATCTCAGCTGGAGTTACGCTTGAACCTCAGGGGACACACGTCCATGCTCATTAGAAATAAAAAGGCTGCCAGAAGAACAATGTTGCCATGGTTTTTCTGCCATAAATACATTCTATAAATGACTGTGCTTGGCTGACAGTCTCTGCAGTATGAACTGCCCCTTAAACGGGGCAGGATCACATGTTAACGTTAATGCTGTGCCCAGACTTAAAGTTCTAAGGTGCTATCATACCTTTTAAATCTCTTGGTTCTCAAAATAACCAGAGGTACCTAGAATAAGTGACAAACTCAGCTAGTTAGTGGTGGCTACCTCTTTTACTGCCGTTGCCTACCATCAGCAAAGCACATGCAAACTCTATGAGGTAAGGCAAGGCCTACTAGCTGCTACAATAAACAAATCCTAAATCTTAGTGGCTTTACACAATACAACTTTATCTCTCCCTCACACTAATGTTCCTTGTTGATGGGGAAGACTTTCCATGTGTCATCCAGTGACTTAAGTCCTTCTCCCTTGGGGCACCACCCTCCTCCCATTCAGCTGATTGAGGGGGAAAGGCTGAGCAAATGAGGATGTGTATGTGGAAAGTTTGTAAGGGCCAGACCTGAAAAGGAATACACCATCGCCATAGGCAAGTGCAAGAGAGAACTGAAAGGAGATCTAACTCTGGGACCGAGAGGAAGACCAGCAGGATTTGGAGAACACATAGTATTCTTTGCCAAATATAACATGCTGCTTCTAAACTCCCCATTTGTCCTGTAATCTCCTCTACCTAGACTATTCCCTTCCCTTCTTGCACTTTCCTTTTCTGACAACATTCACCCATCATGGTAGCTGAGATCAGATGTTGCCTCCTCTGAGAAGCCTTCCCTGATGCACTCATTTCCATCCTCAGTGAATATAAGGTGCCTATTTTCTTGTTCCCTTTCTACTCCTAATTATCCTCTATTATTGACTTATATCACCTCTATTAACATTTTCTACCTTTGGATAGTGCATGTTAGTGATATTTGCTGAGCTACTAAAGGAATGAAGCCCATCATTCCTCTTACGATGACATACTCTCTAGGGGCAGCAAATGGAAATCCTCTAATAGGTAGTAGGACTGACTTCTTGAGAGTCAACTGTAGGGTTGTTACAGCCAGTCCTTCAGTCCTAACCCCCGCAGGTGATCATTCCTTCTCCCTTTCCCCTTGGGGAGAGTATATTTTCCAACTTCACTGCCTTGGGCTTGGTCACATGACTTGCTTTAACCAATGGAATGTGGGCAGAAGTGAGGGTGGGTCAGTTCAAAACTGAGCTTTAAGGACCATCTCATGTTTTCATTCGTCTTGCTTCTGGTTTCAGCCATGAAAAGAGCAGCCCCTGATGGCTGCTGTTCCTTTAGCCTGTGTTCTAGAATGAGATACGTGCGGCTCAGAGCTGAACCAAAGCACAGCCCAGCAAGATAACTAATAAAGTCTCCCAACTGAATTCTTTCATAATTAGTCAAGCTGGGGCCTAGAAATATGCATTTTTAAAATGCCTTCAAGGTTATTTGGATGGTCAGCCGGCCACATGTGGAAAGCACTGTACACACTAGTCTTCCACTCAATAAGAGAAAAAAACCCAATATTTAAACCTGCGGGACAGGGCGTCCATAAAGACTTCCCTGTCAGCCATTTCCCCAATCCCATGCCAGGGAACACAACTTCAGACAGAATCCCAGAGGTTCTCAAGTGGCAGCTGAACATGAATCCCGCTGCGGTGGGGGATTTGGGAGGCAGAAGGATCCAGAAGTGTGTACAGCTGTGCCCTTCCAACCCCGGTGTGGACATCAGTGCTCTATAAGACCATATAGGATGTAGGTTAGTGGGTTTTTCCTTCAACCTGAATTCGCGGTTCCATCACAGTATTAAAATGGGCCAGATTACTAAATCTTATTTGATCCCTTTATTCTTTCGAGTCTAGGTAATATAACTTAAAGGCAAAATAATTATACTCTGAATAGAGCATAGCAATAGAGGTACAGTTTACTGTGACTAACATAATTCCTATTTCATGTCTACAAAATTTATCCCCCCCCCAATCAGTCTGGCATGTAGGGAGCTATTATCAGCCATTTTTTAAAAGACGTGTAAATGACATTTTATGCCTCTTCTTTGGCCTATTATTTCACCACATTCTATTTATTCAGTTATATGTTCTCTGTTCATGAATTGAGGATTTGCATGAGACAGAAAAGGACTCCACGATAGCAGTTCCTGTGTGCTGTGATTTAACAAGTGGCAGGAATTTGACTTTTGCTATTTCCTTGGCAGAGTAGGGAAGGTTCAGGGAGAAGAAACATATTTAATTCTGTAAATACTAGGTCTTAGTTCCTTTATCATGGTAGAAAAGGAAGAGGAGGCAGTCCTAAGAACACTGAGAAATTTGTCACATCCATGAATCACATTAAGTAGGGAGATTAAAATACGTTTTTAAAGTAGTCGACAGTAGCTATCATGTCAAATACAGAGCGAAAATCCCAAAGGACAGGACCCCTTCGGTGTGTCATAGGCAGCAATCCTAGTTCATTCTTTGTGCTTGCCTTGCTCCCTATACATCCTAATTTTTTTTAATGTTTATTTATTTTTGAGAGACAGAGAGACAGAGAGTGAGTAGGGGAAGGGCAGAGGGAGAAGGAGACACAGAATCTGAAGCAGGCTCCAGGCTCTGAGCTGTCAGCACTGAGCCCGACGCAGGGCTTGAACCCACGAACCGTGAGATCATGACCTGAGCCAAAGTCAGCTGCTTAAGCAACTGAACCACCCAGGTACCCCTATAGTTCCTAATTTTATAAATGTCTGCTGAATGAGTGAATGGGTAAATGGACAGTGGTGGGGAGGGGGGATTTCTGCTGAGCAAAAATGGGACTCATTGAGGATGCTAATCCAAAAAGCTATGTATGTGGTTAAACAAACATTTGCTGCCAGGAACTTTAGCCCTTTGTGCAAGTGGAACACATCAGGCTCACACCCATTGCCTGGGGCTACTTGAAATGCCCAAGCAGGTTAAGTCTTCCAGACAGGCCTGTCACTTCCTCAAACAGTGGCTCGCCCTGTTCTTGATACAAGTGCTTTAGAAGATAGCTGTCTGCTGTTATCTTTTGTATGGACAGCGCTGAATGTTTTATAGTATCACTGGTGTTTTTTAGCAAATCCTATTTTCAATATATCCTCTAAAAGACAGACATAAAGATGATCTAATTTTGAATTCATGCTTATATATCACGCTGGGAAATAACATTCTTCATTGAAATTAAAGCAGTTTATATAAAACGATGAAGTTACTAGGTATTAGTAAGCAAGCTGAGAGGAAGTGTTACCAAATGCTCTGCAAAGGGATAGTGGAGAAGAAAAAAGACAGTCTTCTTATAACCAACATAGGAACCAGCTATGAATCTGTGTAGATTTAACATATTCTGCACAAGACAGGAGTGGAACCTCTGAACTTCATCTAAGGAAGACAGGCAGGGTTTGTTTTGTTTTTTTTTCCCCTCACATTATTACTTGTTCAGAGGCACAAGAATTCAGGCAAAATTTCCTCTCATCACCATTGAGTCTAAGTCATAGGATGAGGGTAAAGATAAATACAACAAATATTCTAGAGTGTGTCACCATCATTTTAAGCATAGGCATCATTAGACAACTGGAAAAAAAAAAGGAATGGTAGATGGTAGATGGCTTAGTCCTCACATTAGAATGCACATGACAATACTAATTTTGATATTGAATAAGAAAGGAAAACTCTGGGCACTCCAAGCCAGGTTCTAACTGCAAGTTTGGCCTCAATGTTAATGGTCCTTATTAATGCCTGGAGCAAAAGTCTAGCTAATGTCGCCTAGGAACTCTGTCCAGAACAGTCTATTTCTAAGACATTTGGCTAAAGAGGGTCTGGAGTTTTCTCCCTAGTAGAAAGTTGTCACCAAGTTCTCAGCTCAGCGATGCAAGTTTCACCAAGGCAGACCAGGCTGAATTTTGCTTTCCCAATAGGAAATTAGAAACTACGTTGTCTTGGGGCACTTGGGTGGCTCAGTCAGTTGACCGTCCGACTTTGGCTGAGGTTAATATCTCACAGCTTGTGAGTTCGAACCCCGCATCGAGCGTCAGGCTCTGGGCTGACAGCTCAGAGCTCTGAGCCCACTTTGGATACTTTGTCTCCCTCGCTCTCTCTCTCTGCGCCCCTCCCCCGCTCATGGTCTGTCTCTCTCTCTCTGTCTCTCTCTCTCTGTCTCTCTCTCTCAAAAATAAACAAACATGAAAAAAACAAAAAGAAACTACATTGTCTTTGGGACTTCCTTTGGGATCCAAGGACGTTTATAGGCTGAATCTGGGCCACTTATCCAAACATAACTACCACTCCTTAATGTTAAGACACCAAAAGCTACTGCAAATTGCAAATCTGGTTTCCTGTCCTTCCAGGCTTCTTTCTGAGATGGAGACAGTACAAGCTCAGAGAAAGAACATGAGCTTTGCAAACAGACATGGCTGAGTTCACCTCCTTTCCTCACCTGTGAAAGGGCCCCCTTGAATGATAGCTATGATTGCCTGCAAATCCCATTGCTTGTCCTTAGTCTCTGTTTCTTCAGAATCTCTCTGTGACACTGGATACTTCTACCCATGCCCTCCTTCACTGGTTTCTTCTCCATGTAAGAGTATTCTTTTCTAGAACGAGCCGATGTAGTGTTCCTAAAAATAATGTCAGGACAACAGTGCTAGGTCAGATAGTTATTGACACTGTGCAATGAACCATGCGTTGTACAAAGTGTTGAGGAATAAAAACTTGCCCCTGCCCTTAAAGAATTTACTGTCTGGAAGGAGAAATAAAATTACAAAAAAATGACTGCAAGCCTCGTAACTTGTAAGTGGTGGTGGTGGTAGTAGTAGTAGTAGTAGTAGTAGTAAAAGACTAGTAGTAAGAGACAAATAGTGGCCAGATTATTAAAGTTCTGGCATGCATGAAAGAGCAGCTTAAGCTTTATTCTACAGGTCAGTTCTTCTTTTTCAAGTTATTTATTGAGAGAGAGAGCGAGAGAGAGAGAGAGAATGAGAACGAGCAGGGAAGGAACAGAGAGAGAGAGGGAGGGAGAGAATTGCAAGCAGGCTCTGCATCATCAGCGCAGAGCCCAACACAAGGCTTGAACTCATTAACCCTGAGATCATGACCTGAGCCGAAACCAAGAGTCAGACGCTTAAGAGACTGAGCCACCCAGCCGCCCCTACAGGTCAGTTCTTCTTAACCATGCTTTATTATGTACCGTTATCAGTAAAAAGAAACTGAGAATACACTAATGAATACACACACACACACACACACACTATACAAACTTCATTATTCACACAACTTATATTTGCAAATTCACCAACTAGCTAAAATTTAATTGTAGCCCTCAAGTCAACACACGCCCCTCTTGCAGTCATTTGTGGCCCCGGGGAGAGCAGGGGGAAAATCTGAATGCCTGAAGGCGGGTTCCCAGCGGAAAGGAAGCAACATGATGCTTTGCCTTATTTCACTGCTCCTACACTAAACAACTGTCCTTTTCATCCTCTATTTAGTGCCAGAGTTTTTGTTCCTTTGTGCTTCCTGCTGGGGCTTTTGCTGTTTTTTAAATGCCCCCCTCCCCCCCCCCGCCCCCGAGCCCAGTGCTGAAGCGCTGTGTAGGATCCCTAAGCGTGAGAAGGTTGCGATGTACCTTATGGAGAAAGTACATGTGCTACATAAGCTTTGTTCAGGTGGTGGTTACTGTGCCACTGAATTGAATATTAATGATTCAACAATCTATATTACATGAAGTGTCTTTAAAGAGGAACACACGTAAAAACTTGTTTTATCGGTGAAATTGTTTTCAGCTGGGCACATAAGGACAGATTATAATGACTTGATGTAGATAGTTCAATATTTTTTTTCCTGTTCAGTTCACTATTAAGCCAAAATAAACATACCTTTGAATACAAATTTTTGGTGTAGTCTAACCACGGCAGGACCCTGGAATTTCACCGGTTATCACTTTCATAATACATGCTTTACAAAGTCACCATCCTAAGCCATTTTCCTATTGGCAATTTTATTAGGTGCTTATCCTCTGTTGTGCAATTTCTATTAGTAATTGCATAATGAAACCCCACGACTGTCTGCTGGAGTTTATATAGGCAATGTGACTCTACTATCCTCACTGAATGGAAGCCAGAGAGACCAAGGAGGAGACTTTTAGAAAGGAGGGATTATGGTGGTCGCATGAAGTGAAACAGAAAGGCCAATATTTCAGGGTGAGGAAGACTGGATAGAGAACATCCTCAGCAAGATCAATTTTTATTGAGTGCTAGAAACAGAAGGTGGCCTAGGCCATTGCAAAGACGAGGGAATGCTGGCTGATATAAAGGTCCACATCACAATCATGGGAGGGAGGGAGAAAAACATTGATTGGAATTGGGAATCGTTAGACATCAAGTGGTCGAAGAATTCTGCCTCCCTGAAAATGATAGGAATTGGGATAAAAAAAATCCATGAACCAAGCACTAAAGTTCTTCTTTTATGTAGAAGAGTGACCCAGAGACTGAAGATCACAGAGAAGTGGGCATAAAGGTGGCATGACAGCCTGGTGCCATGGACTTCAGTGTGTGTTTCGTTTAAAAATGGAACAAGGGGTGGGGGGCGCCTGGGTGGCTCAGTCGGTTAAGCATCCAACTTCAGCTCAGGTCATGATCTCAGGGCTCGTGAGTATGCATCCCACATCGGGCTCTGTGCTGATAGGTCAGAGCCTGGAGCCTGGTTCCCATTTTGTGTCTCCCTCTTTCGCTCTCCCTCTCCTGCTCTTGCTCTCTCTCTCTCTCTCTCTCTCAAAATAAACACACGGGGTGCCTGGGGGGCTCAGTTGGTTAAGTGTCTGACTTCGGCTCAGGTCATGATCCTGTGATCATGGGATCAAGCCCCCCACATCAGGCTCTGCACTGAGCATAGAGCCTGCTTGGTCTCTCACCCTCTCTCTCTGCACCTTCCCCTCTCATACTCTCTCTCTTTCTCTCTCTAAATATAAATAAATAAATAAACATGCTAATAATAAAAAAAGAATAGAACAGTAATTGTTTGAAAAAACTGGGTAGATTGCTCTAGGTTGAGAAATCAGCAGTAATGTGAGGAGAGGGAACAGCTCCCACCTTCTAGGAAATCTTTTTTTAACCTATTGATTTCTCTTATTAAGTTTTTAATTTTAATTTTAGTATGGTTAACACACAGTGCGTGTTCTATTAGTTTCAGGTGTACAATATAGTGGTTGAACAATTCCATACATCACCCAGTGCTCCTCAGGACAAGTGCCATCCCCTTACCCACCTCCCCTCTGGTAACCAACAGTTTGTTCTCAATCGTTAACAGTCTGTTTCTTGGTTTGTTTCTCTCTTTTTTCCTTTGTTCATTTATTTTGTTTCTTAAATTCCACATATGAGTGAAATCATATGGTATTTGTCTTTCTCTGACTTATTTCAGTTAGCATTATACTATCTAGATTCATCCATGTTGCCGCAAATAGCAAGACTTCATTCCTTTTTATGGCTGAATAATATTCCATTGTGTATACATACCACATCTTCTTTATCCACTCATCTTTCAGTGGACACTTCGGCTGCTACCATAATTTGGTTATTGTAACTAATGCTGCAACAAACACTGGGGTGATGTATCCACTTGAATTAATGTTTTTGTATTTCTTGGGCAAATATCCAGTAGCGTGATCCCTGGATCCTAGGGTATTTCTATTTTTAAATTTTTGAGGAAATTCCGTACTGTTTTCTACAGTGGCTGTATCAGTTTGCATTCCCACCAAGAGTGCAAAAAGTTTCCTTTTTCTCCACATCCTTATCCTTGCCATCCCTGCCTTGCCTTGTTGTTTCTTTTTTAGATTTTAGCCATTCTGATAGGTGTGAAGTAATATCTCATTGTAGTTTTGATTTGCATTTCCCTTTTGATAAGTGATGTTGAGCATCTTTTCATGTGTCTATTGACCATCTGGATGTCTTCTTTGGAAGAATCTCTATTCATGTCTTCTGACCATTTTTAACTGGTTTATTTGTTTTCTTTTTTTTTTTTTTGGATGTTGAGTTGTATCAGATATTAACCCTTTATCAGATATGTCACTTGCAAATATTTTCTCCCATTCAGTAGGTTGTCTTTTAAACTAGTTGATTGTTTCCTTCTCTGTGGATGTAGTCCCAATAGTTTACTTTTGCTTTTATTCCCCTTGCTGCAAGAAATATATCTAGAAAAGTGGTGCTATGGCCAATGTCAGAGACATTACTCCCTGTGCTCTCTTCTAGGATTTTTATGATTTAAAGTCTCACATTTAGGTCTTTAATTCATTTTGTGTTTACTTTTTCTGTATGGTTTAAGAAAGTGGTCCAGTTTCATTCTTTTGGCATGTAGCTGACCAGTTTTCCCAACACCATTTGTTAAAGGGACTGATTTTTTCCCACTGTATATCCTTTCCTCCTTTGTTGAAAGTCAATTGGCCATATAATTGTGGGTTTATTTCTGAGTTTTCTATTCTGTTCCATTGATCTATGTGTCTATTTTTGTGCCAGTACATACTGTTTTGATTTTTACAGCTTTGTAATACAACTTGACATTTGAATTATGATACTCCCAGTTTTGTTTTACCTTTTCAAGATTGCTTTGGCTGTTTGGGATGTCTTGTGGTCCATACACATTTTAGAATTATTTGTTCTAGTTCTGTGAAAAATGCTGTTAGTATTTTGACAGGGATTGCATTAAATTGATTGATTGCTTTGGGTAATATAGACATTTTAACAATATTTGTTCTTCCAACCCATGCAGCATGGAATGCCTTTCCATTTCTTTGGGTTGCCTTCAATTTTTTACATCAATGTTTTATACTTTTCAGAGTACAGGTCTTTCACCTCTTTGGTTAAGTTTATGCCTAGGTAATTTATTATTTTGGGTGCAATTGTCAATAGAATTGTCTTCTTAATTTCTCTTTGTGCTGTCAATATTAACATATAGAAATGCAACAGATTTCTGTCCATTGATTTATGTCCCGTGACTTTACGACATGCACACTGCAGCGCTCTGTAAAGCCTTATCTGACCCTCCTCACCTCCTCAAGCCTCATCAAACTCCTCCTTCTGGCCTCAAAGTTCCCAGAGTACTTCAGTCAAACTGAAGGTAACCTGTGGGGGAGGGCACAGAATTGGACAGAATTAGATAGAATTAATGTGCCCTGAGACCCCTAAAGATGTGTTTAATATCCATATCTAATGGAGAAAGCCTTAGCAAAGTCTGTAAATAAACATGTAAACGTATATATCTGGCAAATGAGAGCCAGCACTGTGTTGTGATAAAACCTCCAGACTCTGACTGCCTGGGCTAAAATCCTGCTCCACCAGGAAGTACCTCCACAGTTTACTTCCATTTCCTTTTCTGTAAAGTGAGAATCATAATAAAGTATTTAACACAGAAGTGTTATGGGGATTCAATGAGTAAATTAACATAAAGCCATTAGAACTGCCCATGGTGAATGTGCACTAAGAGGCAGGTATTATTTTGATTAGTACAGTTTTTTAAATTCTCTTGATTTTAATTGAAAATTGATGTTGACTTCAGTTACATAATTGGTTTTCCTTTTTTTTTTTTGGTGTTCATTATTTTATACTTCTGTTTTTCTTCTTTTGGAAGAATTCAAGCCGTGAAAAATAAATTAGATTGTTAGGAAACACTTTAATTATTCCCTGAGTCTAATATAGTTCATGCTTTCATATTTTTACACTTAACAACACACACATACACTATAATAACTGAAATATAATTTCAATTTGTTATCTAAGAACTTCTCTCATTGAATTCTACCAATAATCCTTGAAAAAGAGATTCTATAATGTATTTTTAAATAGGTAAAGAAAAAGAGGAATATGTTTAGATGGTATATTTAAATTAACATGAAACTCTCTCTCTTACCAGTTCTTGCTCTTACAAACTGTAAGTTATTTTAGGCAGGGATTCCTTACTTTCCTTTCTAATTAGAATCATGTGGGAATGTAAATACTGGTAGCTTCTCAGACGAACCTGCAGAGGGAAATGTATTCTGCGCTTTCGTGGGCCTTTACGCCACTCTTAAAATAAAACAGCAAGTGGAAGATTTGAAGACTTGAGGTCTATTTATTAACAGGCTGCTTAGGATAGCATTTGTACTGTCCTTTCCTGGAAATCTTCCTAACTCAACACTAGCCGATCTATCATAGCTACACAAAGGAGACGATGAAGAACATGCCTGTCTCCTGCACTTAAAATTGAAATTAGCCTGATTGGATTGCACAAAGAGTCCTCTTGCAGTCAGTCCTGGTTGACTTCAAAGGATTCATATACATGGAAGAAAAAACCATCCAGAGCTACAAAGAATTGAGAATCTGGCACAAATAATTTCATTTTTTACCCAAAGCTTAAAACACAGAGCAAGCAAAACAAAGAAACACCAACTACGGCAAAAACTCTGCTCTTACCAAGCAATTTTAAAACTATGTTGATGTGATTAGTCTAATTACTTGTCATTTGATAGTTACAGGTGGCTCTAAATGTTACAACTCAAGTTTAAGTCAGTTATCTTTATATAACTTATAAAATACATCTTGCTTTGTAAGTGAGGAAAATAAATAATATTCCTGAAATCCGGCTATGCTTTTTGACCATTTACAGTGGCGTGGCCAATGTCAATGTGTGCAGGGCCAGTGAGAGGTGTGATAAAGGAAGCGGTCTGCATGGGGAACTTGGTGGACTGACTGGGCAGGGCAGTCTGGTGTAAAGGGCAGCCATTACACAGCATCATCCTGTTGTTGCCTTGCAGGGGGCTGGCTCGGCGTTGCCAGCTCTTAAACACTGTCCAGGGAAGGCTGAAAACTGGATTTTTATGTGATGTCCCCCAGTGTATCCACAATTGCAATTAATTAAAAATATAAACACTGTGCAGGCTAACCAGTGAGTCCTATTTATCATATCTCATAGAAAAATCAAGATACAAGGGTGTTTGGAGCAGAAGATCAGAAGATGAAAAGGTTGGGTTGCTCAAAAATTAGTAACTGCAAGAAATCTCTGCTTCCTCTGAGCTGGAATAGTGAAAAGGTCATCCAGAGGTCAGTGGCAGGTGCCTCAAGGCTTCAGATGTCCAGGTCCAGCTCCTTAAGCTGGAGTCTAGGGAAGCTGCTCTTCCGGGGCTGGGCCATTGCTGCTGTCCTTGAAGCTGCAACCTCGAGCACATGCACATCAGCTGCTACACCTGCAGCTAATCTGGTTACTGCTTCCTGAAAGAGTCCCACTGCTGCCTCCGCAGCCTCCTTCATGGAGGATCCGTCAGTGCTGCTGTTGCCGAGAGCAATGTTTTTAGTGCTTCTAGAACGGCTGCCATGGCGGCATTATTATGCCTGCAGCTACCACTGGAGATGGCTTCAGACACTGGGAGCAGAAAGAGAGCCGCTGCTCCCTCCAGCTGTATGGTTTTCAGTCAGTTTCCCCCATAGGCCGTAACATAGAAATTCTATGCCAACTTCCTTAAGAGTACAGGTGCAAAATTCTCCTGCACATGTTAGAAAACTAAGTTGAACGGTGTGTAGGCATGCCCACATTTACATCCAGAATAGAGAGTAATGGCACTTGCTTCATCCAGTAATGCAAGGATGGATGCTTTAACAACAGAGAGTCTTTTAATGGCATTTACCACATTAACAGACTGAAGAAGGGAAACCATAGGATCGTCACAGAAGATGCAAGAAAAAATATAGGAGAAGCCAATTATCTGTGTATATTGAAAGCTTTGTAACCAAAGTGGGAATAGAAGACAACTTTTTCAACCTGATATGTTTATCTATAACAAAACCAACAACGCTATCATGTTTCATGTTGAAACGTTATCAATATTTTCTATAAAACCTAGGAAGAAGAAAGAGCTGTCTGATGACACTGCCTGTATTTACCAGTGTCCTGGAGATCCTGTCCAGTGCAGTAAGACAGGACAAAGAAATGTTATAAAAGTAAAGACAAAAAAAAAAAAGACACAAGTTATTATTTTTGGAAATGTTAAAATTATCCATAAAAAAGTCTGAGAATATCTGAAGTTAATCCTATGCAAGTCAATAAAGTTTTTGTATATGAAGTCAAAGCAAAAAGACTCAATGAAATTGTCATAAAATGGTGGGAACCAATTAGAAAAGAAATATTTTAAAAATATAACATTTATAGTAGTTTCTGCTGTGACTATGCATTGTGTAACATACTTGAGTCCTGAATCAAACCCACAATGCTGCTCCTTATCATGGGACCTTTTTTTTTTTTTTTTTTTTTTAAAGGTAGATGGTTGGAAAACCACAGTTGTGTGGATTCTGGGAAATGCTGTTGCATCAGGACATAACTACCTACCTGCCGTGGATGACCACAGTCCACTGTAGAGAGACTGCAAACTCTGAGCTGAGTGCTCCCTTCCTTAAAATTGATCACCATAAATACTTGTTAATTAAGTCAGTGAATACTGTTTCAGGTATCAAGTCACATACTTTAAAAGGGGGGGGGTAGGAGAGAAGACAATTTTTAAAAACAATCTCAAATTTTCCTCCAGATTCATCTTGCATTCTCTAAGTTCAACCACTGTATAACACCAGATCATTTTAGTCCCTGTTGGTAACATAACGCATTTAGAAATACTGAAGGTCTTCATGAGCACATGAGTAATTAACTAAATAATCGGCAATACATCAGCCAATTATTCCAGGGCATAAGCTGATCCTTGGAAGGAAATCTGATCATTAGAGGGCTTTGGATCACTTTCTTCCCCCGCTATTTTAGGAGTATCAAACTAATTCCCCAGTGAAATCCAATACACTGAGATAATCTGATTCAATAAAAGGAACAGCACCCCTATGCCATTTCTAATGAAGAAAAATAATTTCCTGGCATGACTTAAAATGTCAGAATTCATACCTACAACCTCTATGAACTAAAATAAATCAACTAACAACATATATTAATGGAGAAAACTGAAATAATAGTCTTGTCAAAGGGGTTATGATAATGATTTTCATTGAATATATGAAAATTTTTGTTTTCCTCAGAATAAATTCTTTAAGGAAAACAGAATGTATTAACATAGGAGGAACACTCAAATGGAATTAATGAAATTCTTTTCCTCTTTTGAATAAATGTCAGTTATTGGCCCATGATACACTGGGTTAGATACCGAGGAAAAAAGCTTGTGATTAAATAGCTTCTCATTTGGGTGCACTGTTTATGTATTCAGTCTTGATGATAATGCACTCAAACACAATCGATCACTGATTTTAATTTCCTTTATTGTGTTACAGACAGATGAAAAGGAAAGACTTAAATGATGGAGCGTTTAGCCAGGCTGTGCACCATTTCCCTATCCAGATAGCGCCACATACCCTGTGTTCTTTGCAACATGAGTTTGGGTAAGCAGCAATGGGCACCCCACCCTAATGCATGCAGTTCCCAAAGTACTTTCCTGGGTGATGCTGCAAGAAAGGACTTACTTCCTCACTCTGTGTATGCGAGGGGACCATGAAGTGATGAGTGAAACTTTCATGAATCACATAATAAAATAGCAGTCTCATATTCTCTATGTTATATGTTCTAAAAATTACAAGATCAATAGACGCCTTTGACACTACTAGGGAATCCATGATTAAGGGTGTCTTTGCTAATACTTTTCACTATAATAAGGTTGGCAGTTCCTGTTTTTTCTCTCTCTCTCTTTTAACTGTACAATCAGAATTTACAATATAAACTGAAAAAAATTATTGTGTAGACATGAGAATAATAATTGTTTCTTTATTGAGTATTTTCTACAGGAGTAAAGTAAAACCTAAAAAAAATGACCTATAATTATCTGAAATTTCTTAAGCTTTATGTCCACTGGGAATATCGTATTTTTTAAGCCTTTTATTCAGCACTCAGGTTTACTACCCAAGCACCATGGATTCTGAAACCTGTATCTTAAGAAATCATTTCTTTAAGGAACTTCCTCAAAATGCCTGATTTTTCCTGGAAATTCATACATACAGCATCTTAACTTGGACATCTGTCAATATGACTGGTTAAAAAAGTGAAACAATGGTGACTAAAACAAGAATCTAAACAAGGACACCCATTCCCGGACAACATTCTCTGACACACAAAGGGAGGCCAGCCCTTGCTTCCAGCCCCCCTCCAAACTCCATACCTCAAATATAGCACCAAATATCCAAATAATTGTTCCTATGTGTCTTTTCCACCTACTGTGCACTCTTTGAGGGATAGAGTCATGCCTTCTCTATCCCTGTGTCCCCCAGGGCCAAGGACAGGGCCTGCTTTCTGAGTTCAAAAATGTGAAAAGGATAGTTGAGAAATCATCATATGAAAAGAAAAACTACTTTTGGATTCTTTGTCATTGAATGTATTGTGGACATTTTTCAATAGTTCAGAGCACACTTGGAACGTTTCATGCTGCTGTGTGTTCTTTTATGTGCTGGTCGGTCAAGTGTGGCCCGACACAGGAGGCACAGGAGAGATTTGGGAAAACTACATTCTTTATACTCCCAGGTCTGGGCACAAGATGCAGAAGCACGTGGAGAAGACCCAGGGCAGTGAGCAGACAGAACTCCGCAGCAGGCGAAGTCCGCGCTAGACCCTTTATTGGGAGTTTCGGGGGAAAGGCAAGGCAGAGCAGGGGAAACAGTTTAGGACTGACTATTTGAATGATCTGGGTAGGTTCCTAGCTTTAGGGGTGGTCCCTAATTGCCTAGGACCTGGCCCTGGTATGACCAAGACAGAGGCCTATTGCCTCCTGGGTGCACTGACCAGATAGGGGAGGTGGGGCTCTGTATTGGTGAGTTTGCATATTAAAGGCATGCTTTTGGCTGACCCGTTAGCCTAGAAGTGCAGTCTCTCCCCAACCAGAAAGGTTTTTAAGATACCAAAACATCAACAATATACAGAAATATACAGAATATCCAGAAGCACCTAAAAATATGAACAACACACGCATCCTCATGGAAGAGCTCATGCAAGTCTGCCAGGAGGAAAAGCCAGGTCCCAGCCACATCTCTGCACTGCTGCCCACCTCTCCTTTCCTCTCCCAGTAGGACACCTCCTGCTGTCCTCTCACTTATTCTCTGTCTCCACTGAAGGAGGTGTGTAGATAAATGTGAACAGTGGGGCCCAGTGGTGCACGGCTGTGGAAGTAGAAGGTGATTTACCAGCGGCGCAGAGATTCAGCATTGGTCCGTTATGTGGTAGAGAGCCGAGGCACTGGAGGGGTAAGACTCTCTCTTCCTCTTGTTGAATTCACAGCTCCTCTTTAGCAGGACCAGCAGTGAAAGTGCTAACATATGGAACCCTGTGAATTGGTCTGACTTCATCCTGAAATCACTGGGGGGAGGGGGGGCACGAGGGGGGGCTCAGGTCCCAGGCTGCCAGCAGCAAAGACAATGAAACTAGTAGAGGTGCCTTCTCCATCCTGGCTTCTCTGTAAGCCTCGTCAGCCCAGCCATGGGGCTCTTTTCCACCTGCTGGGACTCCCCCCTCTAACACAGGTCACCCAGTGCAGGAACCTACTCCTCCACACATCCATCAGCTTTGTCAAGTGCCTCCAAAGCAGTTACAGGCCTGTGACTGTTCCACGGGCAGGCACTTCACTCCTGGAAACCCCTGCTCTCAGACCACGCGGGCCCCCAGCACACAGATACTCTCTGTAATGTGTCAGGTAGGAGAAAACAGTCACACTAATTTTCCTCTTCTGGGATATTGTGCGGCATCAGTTATTATTTCTGCATTGTTACAATTCAGCGTGTTAGTCTATTATAAGGGATTATATCACAGAACGCTTGTTTTTCCAAAAGTATTACTATCTTTGTTTTTGATCTGAAAAAGTTACTCTATATCAAACTGAAAAGGAGAGTAAAATATAAGGACCCATAAACAAATTCTGATTATTTCCTCTCTTCTGCTGGGATGTTTGTATAAAAGCCTCCAGCCTGAAAAGGCTTTCCCTGGAGCTCTTTGTTTGAGCCGGTACTGATGATGTCAGAATATGGTGTATGCCCCTCCAACTTGTTTCCAATTTAAACTCTAGGGCATTGAGAATATAACTTAAAGAATATTAATCCTAAAAATTACGACTTTTAGGAAGTAAAGCCGCCATGAAAAATTAAAATCCACTTCAGTGTTTATAACAGAGGTATAGAACAGACTTCTCACCACTTACACGTCAAGGACAAATGATAGGAAAACAAACAGCCATGTCCAAGGTCACAGGTATCTTCTCCATCCTCACCATGGACCCTAGATACCAGGTTTAGAATGGGACTAAAACCTACCCAATCAATAATAATAATCATAAAATGTGTGTCCCTATAACTCCATGGTACTACTTTCCATAAATTTTCACATAATGGAATTGAACTGCAAGTGGTTCTGAGGCATCCATAGTGTTCTCATTGTCATGTGGGGACACAGCACAAGAAGCCCCCTTAAATATCAGACCTCAAGGTCAAGGAGAAGAGAAACACTGCTTTATGTTTCCTCCCATCCTGAAACAGTGTGCTAAGGGGTCGCATTGATGGAAGGCAAGAAACAAAGATATAAAACGGCCGGCATTGTCCCAGGAAGAACAAAGCAGAACATGCAATGCAACACATATAAAATGTGTCCAAAGGAAAAAGACAAAAAGCTCTTTTCTCTTGCCATAAATAAATGGAATAAAAAAGCCAGCAGAAGAAAAGTGGACACACAATGGAAGACAGTCCGTAATGTGTGACTTACTAGCCATGTATTTTTGCAGGTGGTAACACTACTCTTTGATTCTGTATGCCAGACGGTTGGAACATAATTAAAACTAAGACAGTGTATAAAAAGAAAGGTGACAACAAACATTAAGTAGAATGATCAAACTACTTTCATGGAAGTAGAGGGCATCAGTGATCGCTTTAAATCACCATCTCAGACCTGATAAAGATTATGCCTTTAAGCTTCCATTTCCTTTTCAACCTCACAAATTGATTTGAAAAATAATGAACTGCTGTTTGTGGAGCACTTATATTCTTAAATAATGATTGTAATAAGAAGGAAGACGACGGTCAAAGGAGGAAGTATTCTTTTCAGAGCTGAACAGGTTTTAACCAGTGACATCATCTCTGAGACTCTGACTGCCTAGGTCCGGATGACAGTCTAGTACCTGAGGGCCTCATCTCTTGGGAAGCAGCAAAAAGTTACCCGCAGTGATTCTCAGACCCTGAGTGTTTGATCTCCACATTGGATAAAAGCTGCCACTCTCAGCTCTCTTTCAGGAGATAAAATCAAAAGTCATTTGTGCATCCTCACCCCCAAAATGGGAAATTAGTTAGCTATGTCACGCCACCCAGAAGAAGAAAATACATGGAATTCAATTTTCCATGGTATAGGATGTTTAAAAGATAAAACTTGTCTGGGTCCCTGGTTATCAAAAAGAAAAAGAAAACATATAAATTGCAACTGACTAATACTGGAGTGTCAGAAGTCTCAAAAGTGCCAGGTTGTTTATATTTTCTGCAATGCTCTTAACACTAAATTAGGAAAGATACTAAATAGCATTGGAACTGACAGACTGTAGAAAGTGGTATCAACAAAACTGCTCAGAGACAGAAGGAAGTCTTAGCTTTAAACGTCAGGTCCAAATTGATCTGTAGATAGAGAAAGATTCCCTCCTGGAAAAAAAAAATTGCAGCCAAATGCTCATCAATAGAGACAAAAGATGAGCTTGGCAAACTCATTATAGTGCCCATGAAGCTGTTTGATAAACCACAGGACAGAGACAAAGCTCTCTGTTAAAAGAGCAGTCTGAGGCTCTCCACTCAACCTGCCAACTGCAGCTAACATGAACATCTCGTAACAAAAAATGTGCAGGGGGTAGAAAAATGAAGGAGCAATTCACTGAATGAGACGGAAAGCTCCAGATCAGTCAAAGGCATTGCCTGAAATGCCTGGACTTGGTTAGATGCCAAAGCCCAGTGATGCAGCAAAAACATCTGCAATCAACTGCTCAGAGGAGATCAACATTCAGCACACCCCAAACTTAGCTAACTATTCATTTATGATTCTACACATCTGGGGCAGGGCAAAACTGAGCAGCAGGCTGGGCCAAATGTCATTCATGGGAGAAATAATGAGGGCTAAATATCAAAACAGCCATCTCGTCCTGCCTGATGCAAAATGTCCTTGCAGATCAAGCTTTGTTCGGATCATCTGTGATTTTGTATGGGGTCGAGATGTGTAGGCTTATATACACTTAGCCCGGAATGAGTCCCGGTCTGCTGGTCTCGATAAATGTTATTCTAAGCTCGTGAGAGAATCTGAGCCAGAAATAATATATGCTCGGAGATTCAAAATGGGATCGTGCTTCTTTGAGAAGAGAGACACTTGTGACAACTGTGGAGATGCTCAGGTAGAACCTCCCTTGTAGAGAACCTCCCCAGAACCTTCTGTGCAGGACTGACGGCCTCCAGCTGCTCTACGTCTAAGTGCTCGGTACAGGAGCTGAGGCCTCACTTCCCCCTGCTGCTCCCATCAGTGGCCGAGCAGGGCAGGGCCACTAGAGCAGGCCAGCTCTGCCTGATGTGGGAGTCCTCTGACAGGCGATCTTTGCTTGGGGACCTCCTGTCAGCGTGGTGTGAGAGACCTCAGAACCGCACAGTGGTCTGAGACCTGTCCCACCCAGCCCTCCCATGCCCTTCCCTGCTCACAGGTGCCACCCCTAAAGGCTCTTTTCTCCTGCACCTAACTGCCCCCCTCTTTCTCCCTCCTACCATTTCCTCAGTAAATCACCTGTGTGTCTAAGCCTGCCTGGGCAGCTGCTTTTTTGAGGACCCGAGCGAGCGCAAGCTTGCGCCTACAAACTATAGGTGGCCGTCAGTCTTTGATTCCACAAGCTACAGATTCTACCGATGGATTAGACCAGACTGATTGATCAGAATGTTTGTTTGGAGTTAGACAAGTATTGCATGGCTCTTCTAACTGTACGTAAGATTTAAGTGATTTCTTTTTAAAGTAGGGTTACTAGCCTGCTACATGGCGGGGGGCGGGGTGCAGAAGACATTTGTATTTCACAAGGCATCTGGCAGTGTCTCACACATGTTGACACCTGGTCTGTGAATGTTGTAAGCGCTGTGTGGTGACGAACCCCGACTGAGCCCATCGGAGGACACTGCAGGGGGAAGGCTGTGAAGGACGCCCGGGAGAGGCCCACTCAGGGAGGATGGAGAAGACCGGGCAAGGACCCAGCGAGCAAAAGCTGCCATCCACAGGGATGTTTCCAGGCCGTTTACTATGGACCAGGCAGGGGATAAAACACACTGCATCCTTTATGTACGGAAACACACGGAACCAAAATGAAATCCTTCAGATAAGCCTCTGAAAGAGATCATTTCCTCGGGTTAAGGCCAAGGAAGCCAAAGCACGGGTAATTTGTTTAACTTGACAAAGAGTGTACTGTTGGCTAAGGACCAGGATCTCAAACCAGGTCTATCAAGCCCTGTGCTAACCACACCCCCTGCCTCCTGTCTTTGGGGAAGGAGTTCAAGTTCAGCGTGGCCAGACTTTGACATGCACTGTTCGGAGTGGGGGGAGATGAGGGTCTCCTCTGTAGGATGCTGTTTGAACAATCTGAAAGGAGACCTGCAAGCCGTTTTTACAAGCAGCCAGTGTCCTCTGCAGGGCGGTAGGGGGGAGTGCAGGAGAGGACGCAGTGAGTCTCGGGCTGCTCTCCAGACACCAATAACGCAGCCACCCCAAGGGCCGGTTGGTATCTGGGCAAAGTGGCCAGCAGGATGCGATTCAACGTGGGGAGGGTTCGACTTAAGTCAGGTGACGAGATTGCTCCTCCCCATAATGGCACAGGTGTCGCCTGCTCCCTTCACAACAGCTTAGTCAGTGTTACCTGTGGGGGGCAGTTCCCCCCAGTTGAGCTGAGCCTGCTTTTGTGCCGCCAGCTCAGCAAATCTAGAGCCTTACATGTTTTGCCCTTCTTTGGTAAGACCTTATCCAACTCAGTGGGAGCTCACTTCAGTCTATGCTCATATGCAGCCTAAAGTACAGAAAGCTTAGCAGCTCCTTCAGGGGAGGGGGGTCACTGGGTAATTCTGGGGGCAGTCTCTCTGCTTCTTAACCGTCATGGGAAAACATTCAGCTGCTGTTTTCATAGCAGCATTCTAGATACTGTGCCCTTATATTGGCTTTTCATCTTTTTTTGTCTCAATTTCCCTGCTTCCTCATTCCCGTGATCACCGCTCCAAAAAAATAAAAAATAAAAAAAGCTGGCTCTAGTCCTTGTGACAGGCTGTCCTATCAGGGTAACTTAAACTAAGGCAGGTACAGGAAGTGATTCTAGAACATACTGAGGATGGGATCTGGTACTGAGTCAATCACAGACGATTGCCCCGTTTCTGATTAGATGGGGGCAGTCAGTAATCCCTGGAGCGCCTGCATTACAATGACTAAATCACCTGGGAGGTGACTGGGCCCAGGGGCAGGAGCAGACAAGCATGGGGCTATGCAGTAGCTGCAGCACCGAGCAGTATGAGGCGATGGTAGATAGGAAGGCCGTGGACTAGGCTGCCTTTGGCTAACTGCCTTCGAAGGCTTGAACGGAAGAGTAGGCTCAGGCTGTTAGTCAGCTATCAGCGCGGGGCTTGCCGTGCAGGCCAGGACTTCTGCTGACACTGAAACACCTCCTGCAGCCATAGGACACAATGTGCCAAACATGCATCCCGGAATTCACGGTTAAGGCTGAGAGCTCAAAGGAGACTGAAAGTCTTAGCTCAAGAAGGAGTCTCTGCTGATGCACAGGCCTCATAGGAACAGACACAACACGCCATAGGAACGTGTTCCTCGTAGGAACATGCCAACGGAACTCATGGCACCTTGAAGCCTTGGATGGGGACTCTCAGACGGCCGGACCAAAGTTCAGGTAGAACCCCCTCACTTCCCATCGCGGCCAGCAACACACCTGCAGGATGTGGGCTCTACGGATCTTAGGCCCCACCGGATTAGGGGGCCAGGGGGAAAAACCCAACGGCAAACATTCCACCAAGGGACAGAAAGGGACAGTTTCCCCTGAAACTGGAGCTCTGATGGGTAGTTTTAGACTCCTTACTTCAGCATAAAAAAGGAATTCTGTTTCTTAGTGTCATTGATTCTGGTTACTCTCAGGAGTAAAAAGGGGGGAGGGAGCATGGCTGCAACTCAGGGATTCCCTGGGGTCCTCCGGTCCTTCCACGCCTGGTGATTATAGAACAGACCATTGTAACAAGCATTGCCAAAAAAAAAAAAAAGAAAAAAAAAAAGAAAGGGCAAAGCAATCAGGAATGCAGATCCCTCTGGGCTGAAGGTCTGTGTGTCTCTCTACAGGCTGAGCAAGTTAGATCTGCGGCAGTGTGGATGAGGATGGGGGAAATCGAGAAGGTGTAGTTGAGGAGAGAGTTGATAAATTCCAACCGTGAATTTGATGCTAGCTAGCTGCGGCAGGGAGCTTGTCCTCCTAAAGCTGCCTGCATAAAGCTGCTAGAAGCTGTAGCCAGTCTCCACCTTGGAAACACAGTGGCGGAGTAGACCCAGTGAGGGGCGTGCCCCCATCTGATCTGTGCACGGCCGGAATGTAGCAGATACCAGGCACATTTCACTCTGAGCCTCACCGGAAGTGGACAGAGGCATGTGAGCTCAGACTCACCTTGCTGTGCCTCAAAGGAGCATGGCCTGAGTCAATGCTCCAGGGTTTTCTGAGATGCCAACAGCATTTGCTTGGTCTCCTTGTAGGCCCGGCTTGAAGCTAATAAATACCCTTGGGAGTGACCTTCAGCCAATGGGAGATGAGTGTCAGTGAATAATGGCTTCAGTCTCCTGACTTCCATGAGGACATTTCTGAAAAGTATTCTGTTCATTTCACAGAGACTCTGAACGAATTGCCCAATTGCCTCTGGCAGCGGAAGCAATAATGCATACTTATATATCCTCTTCCTCCTTCTCTATCTACCTCCTTCACTTGTGCTTCCTGAGATCATCTCTCAAACAAACTACCTGCCCTGAAACCCCTTCTCAAGCTCTCCTTTCGGAGGAAACCAAACTAAAACACACAAAATGTCTTGGAAAATCTTCGTATTTTCTACTGATAACAAATGTGCTCACTCCTGCTGGAATGGTAGCGGGACTGAATATTGGATAAGGAATATTTATTATTTAGAGCCAAGAGCAGTATGAGTCTGGGGTATGTGCCAGATTTCAGATTTCTACTGCTCTGCAGAATCTTCACCATAAAACATGGTGGAGATGCTGAAAACTCACAGTCACAGCCAGACGAGTTATTGCAACTGGAATTTTTAAGTCACTCACATAACATATTTTTGGAAAAAGTCTACCCCAGAGCAAAATTGGAAGCATCAGAAGGAAATATACCTTATGGGCCTATAATTTTTTACCTTTCAGATTCCCTTACATATCCAGTTCAGGCTATCATTAATATTGCTTTGGGGCACTCCAAGATGTCCCCAGTGAGCAGTCTGCTACTAGCTCCAACCACTTTCTGAGAAACATGAAGTTCAAGCAGTGTCTAAAAGCTTAGATCAATGAGTCATGAAGAAGCTAAATGGGATGACTAGCCTTCACAGCGTTCTCAGCCCCAAGTGCAACGTGGAGGAATGCTGACAGATGCTCTCGCGGGCACCGCAGTTGAAATAACACTTAGCACTTAGCAGCGTCCAGGTCCCAATTTCCTGAAATCCTGTATATTCCCTAGCCATGCCTTTGAAACATGGGATATGACTCTCATTTTTCTAAACAGAGGAAAAGAGATTAAAAGTGACTTATTTAATATTAGTGTGGTCAAAACTTTAAAAACTAAAATTTAGTAGGTCCTGAGTTCAGGAACATTACTCCTGTGGCCGTTTAAAATTTAAACGGGACTGGCGTGTCATCCAATCCAAGGTTGTTTTTTTTTTGTTTTTGTTTTTTGTTTGTTTCCTGTACACTATTTCCTGCAGTGTCCTAGATGCACATGCTGTCAAGGAGTTCTTTGAGGGGGCGCCTGGGTGGCTCAGTCAGTTAAGCGTCCAACTTTGGTTCAGGTCATGATCTCACAGTTTGTGAGTTTGAGCCCTGCGTCGAGCTTTGTGCTGACAGCTCAGAACCTGGAGCCTGCTTCGGATTCTGTGTGCCCCCATCTCTCTGCTCCTCTCCTGCTTGTGCTCTGTCTCTCTCTCAAAAATAAATAAACATTAAAAATAATTTTAAAAAAGGAGTTTTTTGAAGAGGCACTGGCTTCAAGCTTTTGCGAGTGAGGAATGTTTTTGTTGCACTCAACAGGCCATAGAGGTCCTGGAGAACTCAAAAATCATTGTTGAAGACATTAAAAAATATTTACTCTTCCTCATTTACTCTTAATAGACAAAAGAGAAGGTGCAAACTATAAGGAAAGCACTGACAGGCACAGGGAATAGAATGGACATCTTACTGTGTGCCCACAAGTAGTCCAAAATTAAGGTACCATTCCTTTATTATGCTACTGAGTTGAATAACTTTTCCTTTCGGATGCTTCTTGCAGAGTGTGTATAAGGACTTCATTTTTTATATTACAAAATTTCCTTTTGAAATGTGGCTAAAATGAATCCATTAATTAAATGATTTTACATGATCTTTTCACAGATAAAATTCCTTAAGTTCTGGTCATAGACTAATAATTTTCTCAACATATATAAATCTAATGAAAACTAAAAAGGATAGAAGAAGAGAATAAAACTAATAGGAATTATACTGATAGAAAGTAAATATAAAGTAAAATCCTGATACCTAAGTGCCATTTTCTTACAAGCCCCTGGGATGCTTATTAAAAATACAGGTTTCTTGGCCTCACCAAGGACCACTGAATCCGAATGTCCTAGGGTAAAGTCCTATTTCTCTTAAGCACACTTCACTCTTACCCCTCCCCTCTACCAGTACGTGACTTAACAACTGAATCCTGGGAGGTGTGGACAAACAAAATCCTGAACATCGTATCCTTGCTCCCCATGTGTGGACAGCAAGTTGCATAAGAGTTCTGGTTTATAAAAGCATTTAAGTTGGGATTTGCTTTTCTCACATAGTAAGGAGTTGGCCTGTGGGTGCCTACTGGCTTTGCTCCAACAGTGCTGTGGTACCAGGGCCAGCATCTGCAGGTCCTCTGGATCTCATCCTCAGGACTGTCAGCTTATACTAGGAAACCCTACTAAGCTCACATTTAAAACACCTGCTGTCACCGTCAGAGGGTGCAGCCTAAAGACATGCGCAGTCATCAAGAGATGCCAGGTGTATTAGCAGGGTTCTGTTTGCCTCTCTCTTTGATGTCTCTGTTAAGCTGTCCACCTCTGACTATATCCCCTGTAGCTGTTAGGCTACACTAATAGCAGATTAATTGCTCTATTCTTTTCTTTAAAAAATTTTTTAAAACACTTATTTTTGAGAGAGAGAGGAAGACAGAGCTCGAGTGGGAAAGTGGCAGAGAGAGAGGGAGACACAGCATCTGAAGCATCTGAGCTGTTAGCACAGAGCCCAACGCAGGGCTCAAACCCACGACTCATGAGATCATGACCTGAGCTGAAGACAGACACTTAACCAACTGAGCCACTCAGGCACCCCAAATTGCTCTATTCTTTTCAATGACGCTGTGGGCATAAATTTCTCTAAGGTCTGTTATCTCTGCAGGGATATTTTTTGGAGCCAGTATTTGAATTTTTTTCTTTTTTTAAGTTTCTTTTGAGAGAGAGAGAGAGAGAGAGAGAGAGAGAGGATCCCAAGCAGGCTCCACGCTCAGCACAGAGCCCAATGTAGTGCTGGATCCCACTACTGCGAGATCATGACCTGAGCTGCTATCAAGGGGCTGATGCTTAACTGACTGAGCCACTAGGCCTTCCAAGGCCAATATTTGAATTTTGTTCTCACTCTGGGAGAACATTCTTTTTCCTCTTTCTTTTCCTTTTGGTTGTCTCTCATAAAGTAGATGGCCTTCAATTTAGCTTGCTATTCTAGTGTAACTACCAGGGTCCTCTTAATAGCTTTCCATAAAAATCTCCATTGTTTTGCAGGCACCCGGGGGGCTAGGTCTGGTAAGTGTCAGGCTCTTGGTTTCGGCTCAGGTTCGTGATCTCAAGGTTCATGAATTGGAGCACTACGTCAGGCTCTTCACTGTCAGCACGGAGCCGCCTGCTTGGGATTCTCTCTCTCCCTCTCTCTCCCCCTCTCTCTCTGCCCCTCCCCAGCTTGTGCAATCTCTCTCCCCCCCCCCAAAATAAATAAACTTAAAAAAATACCTCCATTGTTTTTTAAAGCAACTTTCCACTCTCAGCTCCAAATAAAGTCTGTTTCTTTGGGTAAAGCTTCAGAGCTTTGACCTGCCTCTCTCTCTTAGCAAAATCTCTGAGCCACTGACCTTGAGCTGGGACAATCCTGATTTATGAGCAGGATGCTGGGTGGAGGCAGCAGATGTAGGTGATCTTAGCTTGCCTCTCCCAGCTTTGAACCTCCTGGTATGAATGATCTAGGGGGAAGGTGATTAGGACCTGCCAGGCCTAGAGCAGAAACTTGGCCCCATTAAGTGGGAGACAGGTTGAAGAAAGCCCCAACCTCCTGGGCTTACTTGGATTTAGCCTCTGAAACATGGAGCTGGGAAGACAATACGAAATCCTGGCATCCTCTTCCTCCTGAAAGATACCATCACCCTTGACTAGGAACTATGAAGAGTTCTTAACTACATTCTTAACCACATTCCCCTGAGGAGTGGAGTGTCCCTCTTGCAGAGTTGGGTAGGGAGGAAGGAAGCAGGCCAGTCAAGCAACACAGACTCTGTTCTAACCAAGATATAGTAGATTTTTTTTTGAAAAGATGGTTCTTCATTTTCTTAAACCAATTTCCAGAGAATCTGTGTGTGTGTATGTGTGTGTGTGTGTGTGTAACTAATATTCACGAGTTATGGTTGTATTGCTGGGGGACATGTCTGTGGAGCTACTCACACTGCCATTTCGGAAGTCATCTCTTTTCTTGATTCTTTAGACCTGTTAACACGTTACAGAATTTGTATCTCCATCTGTGGTTATTAGTTGCAAGTTTTTCTCATTTGTCTTCTTATAACAGTTGCAGTGTATTATTGTGGCATGAAGGTTTAAAATGAAATTGTTCAATTATTTCCCCTTTATTGGATTTTCAATCTCAGATGGAAAGGTAGTCTCCACTTCCATGTTATAAAATAGTTCACTCATTTCCCCCTAGTACTTGTACAATTTAATTTATACATTTAGGTTTCTAAACATTTTTAGTTTATTAAAGTGGGTTGTGTGAGGTATAATTTCTAAATTACCTTGTTCTAAATGGCTACTTATGTGTTCCAAACTAATGATTAAAAATTCCATCTCCTCAGCACTTGAGAGTGCACATTTTCCACATAGATTTTAGTTGGTTTTAGATTCCATTCTGTTTTATTGGTGTGTCAATCTATTTATGAGCTATACTCTTTTTTATTTTTTTTAAATGTTTATTTTTGAGAGAGAGGAAAAAAACGTGAATGCAGGAGGGGCAGAGAAAGGGGGACAGAGGATCTGAAGTGGGCTCTGCGCTGAGAGCAGTTAGCTTAATGCGGGGCTCGAACTTATAAACCATAAGATCATGACCTGAGCTGAAGCCCAACGCTCAACTGACTGAGCCACCCAGGTGACCCTATGAGCTATGTACTCTTAATTCTAGAGGTTTTATGTTTTTAAATGGTTAGCCCCTTCAACTCAATTATTCTAATGTTCCAGGGTTTTCTGGAAGGCTCTTATTCATTTATTTTAAAATTTTGTTAATTCTAGAATTAGCTTATATAGCTTCAGACCGAGAAAATAAAATTAAACTTGTTGGAATGTGCAACCACATGAAATTTACACATTAACTTTGGAAATACATCTTTCGATTGTGTTATTACAGAAACAGCAGCACTAAGTATTCAAAAATATTTTTAACAATACACATGCAAAGTCTAAATGAGGAAAAACGTAAGACACCACTGAAAAGCAGGAAAAAATGAGTTCAATCAAATGGGCAGATCTTTTATAATTTTGAATACAGTAAATGGTGATTTTCTCTTCTGACATAGTTTAAGTTATGCATTTCTAGTCTATAAAAGAGCAACTGACTTTTGTATTTTAACTTCATAACCTGCTAAGTTACTGATTCTCTTGTTGTTTGTATTCAGTTTTTCACTGATTGTCTTTGGTTTTCAAGGTATACTATTATAAAATCTATAGATAAAAATATTTTTCTTCCTTTTCTGTAATTGTTATGCCTTGAATTATAGATCTTGTCTGAAGGATTGGCTAATTCTTCCAAAATAATAATTCATGGTAATGGATATTTTAGTAACTCTTGCCTTGTTCATGATTTTAGTGAGAATGTGAATGATGCTTCCATCTTAATTAAGATACTGATGTTGATTTGTCTTCATTTTCCTGGAACAAACCCCGCTTAGCCATGATGCATCGTTTTTATAGCACTGTTGGATTCTATTTACTAATGATTTTTTAGAACCTTCATCAATATCTGTGTAATTAATCTGTGATTTGGTCATGCAACTGTTGTCGCAGTCATCGTTGGATTTGGGTTTTCCCTTCATAAAATTAATTTGAATGTTTTCCTTATTTCATAAACCCTGGAACAGTTTAAGTAGCAATAGCATTATTTGTTCTTTGAAGGTTTGCTAGAAGTCTCTGTCCTTTCTCGGGTGTAACACTTTGATATAGATCTCTACTTCTTCTAAGGACATTGAAATTCAAACCTTCCCTTCTTCCTGGGGTTGGTTTTGGCAATTCTGTTTTCGCAGAAATTCAGCTTTGGTTCATCTAAGTTTTCAAACTGATTTACAAACAACTGCGTAAAGTTTTCTCTTAGGAATTTATTTCACATGCCTGTAATTTCAGAAGATATTTTCCCTGCCTTTTTAAATTTTGTGTATTTATGTTTCTTTCCTTTCTTTCTTGATTATGTTAGCTACTGATTTGTCTATTAGGTTGGTTAGTTCAAAACACCAGCTTATGTATTTATGTAAGTTACATTTTCTTGTTTTCTGATTTCTTAATTTCTGCTTTTATCTTTCTTACTTTATTCTTTCTTTATATTTATTTTGTTCTCTTCCTTGCTCTATGAAGTGGATCTCTCCTTCACGTATTTATTATTTGTATTAAAAGCCACGAATTTGTCTCTGAACATTGTTTTAATTGATTCTACAGATTTTTTTTGTATAGTGTTAATAATTTCTAAAAGAAATCCTTCAATTTTAATTTTTCCCCTTTGATTCAAGAGATGTTTATAAGGAAGTTTTAAAATAAGGAAGGGATGCCTGGATGGCTCAGTCCGTTAAGTGTCTGACTTCGCCTCAGGTCACAATCTCATGGTTGATGAGTTACTGCCCTGCATCAGGCTGTCTGCTGTCAGCGCAAAGCCTGCTTCAGATCCTCTGTCTCCCTCTCTCTCTGCTCCTAGCCCTTTCTTTTTCTCTCAAAACTATATAAACATTAAAAAAATAGAATACTGGTTATAAAGACTTTCTACCCTCTTTAAACATTAATTTCTAGTTTAATGTAACATGATCAGTGAATGTTGTTTGCATTACTCATTTTAATGAAACATATTCATATTTGGTTTATTTCTTTTTAAGTTTACTTATCGTTGAGAGAGAATGTACATGCACGTGTGTGGAGTAGCGAAGGGGTAGAGATAGAGGGAGAGAGAGAATCTCAAGCAGTCTCTGCACTGTCGGCCCAGAGCCCGATGCAAGGCTCAATCCCATGAACTGTGAGATCATGACTTGAGCTGAAATCAAGAGCCAGACACTCAACTGACTGAGCTACCCAGGCACCCCTGGCCTATTTTTATATATTAGAATTTGCATATCCTTAACTTATTAGGTTTTGTTCCTAAATTACTTGTCTTAGCTTGCCAATATTTTGCTCAAGTCTCTTCCTATTGGTGGGATTCTGATTTTTTGCTATGCCATTTGTTATTGTTATCTATTGCTGTTATTTTTTTATTAACATTCAGAAATATTTCATATATTCATTGCAAAATTATGAATTTACTAAACACCATAGTTCTGCAACATGCCAGATAATTCCAATCTACAGAGAGGAGCACAACTGCCCCCCAGGTACCCATCACCTAGCTTTAATAGTTCTTCACTCAAGATAAATATTGTTCCATTTACATACTTCCACCAGCCCTCCACCTGCTTTCCCTGAATTATTTTGGAGGAAACCATAAAATAAAATTACCAAATTTTCTTCTTTATCCATGCTTTCAAATAGTTTAAATAACAGTAGGATTATCTAATCTTTAAAAGTTTGTCAGAATTCTCCCTCAAAACCATCTGGGCCTAGTGCTTTTCTGTTGGTGTTGTTTACCATGTCTTCTTTTCTTCTTTGGTAATTGTTATGAGGTCAAAGTTGGTGAATTGCACTTTTTCTAAAAGACTATGTGTTTCATCTAGTTTTCCAAGCCTATACAAACAGTATTATAAAGCATGTTTCTTTTCACTTAAAAAGTCCTCTATTTTATGGTTAATTTCCTTTTTATATGTCAATATTATAAACTGTTGCTCTTCTGCTTCTTAAAAGCCACTATTGTGAGTGAAAAGATAAGCTTCAGATCAGGAGAAATGTTTGTAAGCAATATATGTGATGCATTCGAATATGCACATAACTATCAAAAAATAAGAAAACAAGCAGTCTAGTAAGAAAAATGAACAAAAATTTTGGACAGGTACACAAAAAATATATGTGAATATCTAATAAGCACACTAAAAGAGTCTCCATGTCATTAGTCACCAAGAATCAGAGGGGTGCTTGGATGGCTCTGTCAGTTGAGAGTCTGACTTTTGATTTTGGCTCAGGTCATGGTCCTAGGGTCATGGGATCCAGCCCCACATTGGGCTCCATGCTGAGCATAGAGCCTGTTTGGGATTCTCTCTCTCTCTCCCTCTGCCCCTCTGCCCCACTTGTGCTCTCCCCGCCCTGAAAAGTTAAAAAAATAAAAAGAATTGGAAATCTAAATCACAATGAGATACTACTTTACAGATACCAGAATGACCAAAAAATGAAACAAATAAAATGATAATAGCAGCACTAGTGAGAATGTGAAGCAAGAAAAAACTCAAGCATTACTCAATGCAAATGCAAAATGCCACAGTTACTTTGTAAAGTAAAACATCACTTACACATGACCCAGCAATATCACTTCTAGGTGAGATTCACACAAAACCTGTATATGAAAATGTATAGCCACTTATTCAAAATCATCCCAAAATGGAAATAGTCCTCATGTCCCTCAATTGGTAGCTGGATTTTTTTAAACTGTGGCAAATATAATGAAATAATATAATGAAATTAATGAAATACTTCTCAGTGATTCAAAACAACTGAACAATTGATACCTACCAGAAGGATGAATCTCAAATATGCTTTGATAAGTAAAAGAAGCCAGACTTAGAAAGCTATGTACTGTGTAATTCTATTTGTACGATGGTGCGGAATAGATACAATTACAAGGAAGGAGAATATGTCACTGGTGACCAGGCTGGGGGACTGGGAGAAGAGGTGACTGTATGAGGAGGTCAAGGGGGGTGATGGAATGTTCTGTATTCTGATTGTCATAGTACTTGCACAACTCTATGCACTTGTCAAGGCTCATAAAACCCTGTACTAGTAAGAGATTGTATTCACTATATGTAAATATAAAAATAAAAATAAAGTGGATAGGTAGCAGGATAGTCTAAAGGTAAAAAAAAAAAATTCAAGGAAAACAAAATAAACACATTAGATATCTCCTGGTTTTTGCTACGAAATTGTTCACATTCCTTCATGCCCCTCTGTGTGCCAGTGGGCTGACCTTTTTAGGCAACATAACATACACCCTTTCCAATAGTCTTGTGGTGGGCACAGCCACATGGGACTCCCATCATGAGATCAGAGGAGGGAGGAAGGCGATGTTAGGGTACTGATTCTCCTGGCTCCTTCCCTGTGGGACTGCCTCAGGCTGGCTATGATCTTCCACAAATCACAAAAATTCTTCTGCCTATTGCAGCAACACAAATCTCTCCTTTCACTTTCTGGCATTTACTTCTTCTTGTGATCTGTTTTGATCTAGCCATGGTAACAATTCCCACTGATACTAGCCCGAGGGGATTCCCTTACAGAGGTAAGAGGTTTCCTTACCTCTGTCCATACTTTTGTAAGCATTCTTCTATTAAAATCTTTCAAATCATCCAATTTAAATTTGCCATCTGTCCCATGCAGAGATCCTAACTAAGAATATAGTGAATGGAGACTCACGAGAATAAATGTTCTGGGGACAGTGAGGAGGCCAGCTTCAGTGGATTAAAAGGCTAAAATTTGAATAACTGAGAAATAAGGTAAAATGCAGAGAGCAAGGCCATAGTCAGCAAGGTCACAGTATCTAAAACTAGGTTACTCTTAATTATGTGGTAAAAAATGAAACCATTGGAAACTTCTGAACAGCACATTCATATTATTACCACAATACTTAGTAAAGATTGGCTGTATGCAAGATGGATTGGAGTCGAAAACATGGAGTTTGGATGAACAATTAAAAGAATGATATATGACATGTAAGGCGAAGGGAGCTACACAATCATTAGGCAGTGGAAATGACAAGCATAGAAAATTAGATCTTGGAAAGTAAGTGGCTACAGGACAAGAAAGAATAAGAGGAGCCAAAGATGACTTTGCAGTTTAAAGTCTGGGGGACTGGAAGAATGCTGATGTTATTAAAGGGTGACATTTGTTGGGAGTACAGACTGATCTGCAAAGGAAGATGAGGCTTGAAAGGTAAGGAACTCACCCCCTCCTGCCACCATTTCAGGAATTTGCTCTGGTTGGTGGACTGACTTCAGCTTTGAACTTTTTTTTTTCTCCCTATGTTAAAGGAAACTCTTAAGTTATTAATCCCCATTGGGAACCAGCAGATGGGTCAATGTGAAGAATTTACGGAGTCTGAGTCCAGGGACCACTGCAAAGAGAGGCTCCAATCCCAGGAACAAGATACCATAATAATTTCTGTGCCTCAGCTCAACAGGTCAGACAGATTGATGGTTGGACTCAGGCAAAAGTTACTTGCGTTGAATTGGGAAAATGGAAAAACTGTCCAAACTGAAAGAAAGACTGAGGACGAGCTTATCTAGGACAAGCTGCACCACACACAGGGGTAAAGGTAAGGGGAATCATTATACCAGACAATTTACTTATTTAGTAGTTTACCAGGCTGACTAAGGCTATTCACTGCAGTGAAATTACTTAGCCTGGGAAGGAGGCGGTATTTGGATTCAAAGATTACAGAAGTACGTGGTATCACTCCTGTTCCAGTGCTTGCTCTGATCAGCTGTGATCTATGTTTGGTGCAGTGTGGGGGGACCCAGCCTTGCTGATCACACTACTGAATCTGACATCTGAGGTTTGCTGCAGTGTGGGGGGACCCAGCCTTGCTGATCACACTACTGAATCTGACATCTGAGCAACAAAGTTTAATAGTAAGCTTAGGTTCCTTGTGCAGTTATTGATACTCTTGCTGCAGATGTGAAGTTTGGCTTGAGAACTGGGGCGGGGTGGTGGTGGTCAGAGGGGAGATGATGAACTCAAGTAAGTAAAAGGAAGCTGCAGAGAGAATACACCCCAGACGCAGAGTTGTGAGGAGGCCAGCACTTTTTCTTCTCTTTTGATTTCATATAGAGTCTAACACAATACTGGATTTACAGAAGATGCTCGTTAAAGAAATGCTGAATAGAACTGGTATGAACCCAGACGAAAGGCAGTCTCACATACAAAGTAGTATATCATTGCTTGAAAAAGCCAAAAACTTGTAAGATTTGGAGTCCCAACAAAGATGTTTAAGTTTTGAAAGATATGATCTGCTTCCAGAATCAGGAAGTGTAATCCTCAAATATGTAAGGGTAAATAAATGTCCTTTAGATAAGGGGTAGTAGCTGATAGGACAAGACAATATATATATAGCTCAACGAAAACTGAAGGAATAAGGATGGATAGGCAGACTGAAGTTACTACTCTCTATTTTTCAAAGAAATCTCACTGGAGATGAAGATTTGAGTTAAGAAGGCATCTTCTCAGAGAAGGTTCAGCAAATCAGTGATTTCTCTAACTTGAAACTGAAACAAGTATAATGCAGATTTGTTCACATATACCTAATTGATAAATTTCTTTCATCTCAAAAGATTAAGAATAGATATTAAAGAGGCATTTCAATAACCGATTTAAATCCCATCACTTCCAAATGAGTAAGGGCACTGTAACAAAAAGTACATGTAAAGGTCATCTTACAAAGTACATTGCAGAGTTATTTCCTCCTTGGATAAGCTTCCCCAGTGGTGTTTCCCAGTGGTCAGAATTTCATGATTCAATGTTGACAGTAAAATCTTGAGTTTACATTTTTATCATTGAATCAGAAGGCTCAGGAAGAATCACTAACAGACACTGTAAAAGAAGCCTATCCAAAAAGCCTACCTGCATTTCCAAAATCACTTGTTAGTTTATTAGAAAGTATCTATTATCTGTGATGTTGGATTTTTCAATTATGAAAGATATCTTTGACTTTAGGTTTTTTTCATTGTCTCTGTCTAGGAGGATTGAAGTTATAGTACATAGTCAATTTATTGGGGGTAAGCCCCAGAAAAATTAATAAGAATATTCATTAAACATATTTATTAATTATCTATAATATGCCATAAATGGATTTATAAATATTCCTCACAATAGGTGCTCAAACTGGCACTTTAATTATGATGGAAAAAATTAATGTGCCCAGAATATATACTGCATACCATGAGGGCAAAATCACTCTTACTAGTTCTTAATTTTACTGATATAAATACTGAGGTCTATCTGTGAAGTGCTCAAAGTCACAGAACAATACTACTGCAAACAATATACTTACCCCAAACTCAAATATGCAACCTCATTTTTCATGAAATAGATATCAAAAAAATTTTTATTTTTATATCATCAATAATAGTAAACAACTTAGCTACATTAAGGTATTTATAAGAATCACTATAAAATGCGATGGAGTAACACCTCTCAATATCAATATATTTTAGCAGACAGTAAGGGAAATTTTAAGTGGACGGCTAGACAGGTATTTATTAAGTTCTTGATATTTTATTAAATTATTAAAATCACCAAAGCTCTAACAAGTGCTTCCCAACAGAGACAGAATACATAAAGAAACCTAATTGAAGAGCTATTTCATTTAAAAAACAATATGCATTATCTTATTTAAAAGTTTATTAATAAAAATCTGAATGGGTTCTTTTCTTCAGGCTTAGAGAAGAGTAGAAGTTCCCTTGGGAAATTTTCTCAGCTTTCCTCGAGGCTAAAGAACTTGGTTTTATCTAGATTAATAACCTTAGAATTTTATCCTCAAAGAAATATTTAATAGTCTGATGGATTATGGTATAGTGCAAGTGATTTCTATGAAATGTTATCTTTTACTTGTTTTCAGCACAGCAAAAAGGGACCTCATAAAATTGTAGTCTCCCTTCCTCAATGTAGTTTCCATTACTCTCTGAGTTTATCAAGAAGAATAATGATGCTTTGATTAAAAAAGGAGCACCAGTGCTTCTGTAGTCAGGCCTCACCAAGGGCAAGTCTGCACATCATTCTTTTGCTCTTTTTCCCTCAACTGTGCCAGAGAACAATGGTGAAACACATCAGATTATGACAATTGTGTAAGGGCGGCTGCATGTCTTCAGTTCCTCATGAAACATTCACAAAATGTTTCTAACCACTGCCTTGCATACAGTTATCAGTCTTCTGGTTTTCCTCTCTAGAAATATGTAGAAATATGCTAAAAGAGGCAGTCTCTCAGCCTCCAGCCCATTGGCCCAGTCACTATCCCGTTAGTGTGATTCTAACATCTAAACAGAAAGGGCAACACAAGAAATGTATTATATTCTGTATTTTTTCAACTTCCCCTTCCTCACCATCACTCCTCTGGTTCAGTTTCTCGTCACACCTAACCTGCTTTCTTGCAATGGTCTTCGGGGTGATTCGCCTGCTTCCTAATTCATTCTTCACTCAGGTCAGCACTCTACTCTCTCACTGCCAGAATTTCTAAACTTCTTAGGTTGTTGACCCTCTCAACCTCTCAACTGCATCCCCATACATCCCACACAACCATGGAGAATCCTCTCCCCCCACCGCAATCTGCCTTCAAATCTCTTTAGATTTCAAGCCCTCCTTTAGCTTCCCCATCATCCTATTTTTCTGAGCTTCATGTTGTTTCCTGTCCAAGTTATGTGAGTGTGATTTGATGAGAGTGCTTCACTGATAAAACCTGGTAAGTTTACAGTGGGTTCAAAATAAGTCATCCTGCGGAAATATTCCTGTGAATCAGTTTTAAAACACTGGGATTTCTTATCTTTCTCTTTTTAATCTTTAATGATATTTCTTTCACGTTATTCCAATGAGACAATTTCTGGTAGTATTAAAGGCTAACATCTTATATATTTTTAATCACTTTAAGCATATAAAAGGCAATTTGACTATTCACAATGTACTGTTGGAGTATTTTTGAACACTGGAAACATTTCTGGGCAAAGGGAGTGCACTGTTTCCTGAATTGGCATTGATCTTCCTTTTAACAGCATAACTAATGTAAAAGTTTGTGAATATTTCCTACATGTTGGGTTCTACATATGACCACAAGAAATTATATAAGTGCAGAATTAGTCACATGGTCCTGTTGTTTAGGATCTATGTGTGGAAATGGTCCATATGTGAATGATTAGTCCTGTCCTTTATGGAGAAGACAATGAGGTAATATAAATCCTACTGATATTATTGGTTCTGACTTAAGATAAACTAGGTGTACAAAACTAAATCTGAGCAGAAACTAGTTTTTCTATTCTCTTCACCATTTTTTTTCTCATCAAAGCAAAATTTTGAAAGCCATACACAGTCAACAGTGTAGAATTTGGTGTTCAAAGCCACTTTGTCCCAGAGCATACACTATGCTAAATGGTATCTGTACATAGCCCTTTATTCAAACTCTTAGGACCAGATGTGCTTCTGAATGCAAAATTATGCATATTTTAGGAAAGTAAAACAGTGCATGCATCTTCCATTAAAAAATACTCCCAGAGGAACCCTGAGCAGTATCCTATAATCAAACACATTAATGTGTCAGCAGTGAAAATCATGACTATTCACTTAGGAATAATGAAGTTTATAAATGGCCTCTTATCAAGATAGACAAGGTTTTGCAGCCAAATGAGTAACAGAGACAATTTTAATTTTTTTAGTTTTTGTGGGTTTCAGATTGTAGATTGAGGCTCTTGGACCAGTGATGTTTAATGAAAAGTAGAACATAGATTCTGCTCTCAAGGAATCCAACAAGTGTTAATATTTAGCTAGTGCATACTGGTAGACACATACTGGTGTTAAAATATTAAAATATTTTTTCCCAGTGATTAAGTGTCCATTGTCCCAAGCCACTCAAGGACTCTCCCTTCCAACCCATGCATCTCCTGAATGCCTGGTGCTTTCCCTGCACTTTCCATGACCCAACAACTATAGAAATAACTTGGGCTCCATGGCCAACCTCTGTGTGGTTGGTGGGTGTCTGAACCATACCAACTGTTCAAAATTTTGAATATCACTCCTGAAATCACATGATACTACTGAATTTCTTCCAGTAGATCCAGAGAATTTTGACAGAATGAGAAGAGGTTGAGAGAACTAAGGAGTCCTACTTCCTTTTACTTTTAACTTTTATTGATCAGAGGTTTAGGTAAGCAAAAAGCCAGTGAAATCATACGTAATCCTAAGTTTCTACTGTCCTACAAGGACAGACAGTCCCCAAGAGAGCAAGCAGGGAAGGGGTGACCCTGGGAAAGAGTGTCTTCCATGATCTCTCATCAGTGGCTTTCATGATTATGTTCATTATATTTACCTCCGATGTAGGAAATTCCATATGTGCTCACTGATATCTTTTTTTCAACAGATGTGAATTTCCAGCATGGCATCATTAAAAGACCTATTGTTAAGAACCTCTCCTTTACTTTTTAGAAATAATGTCCCTGAGCAAATTCCAACCTTGCTGAGCATTATTTGTATTTTTCATCTATAAAATGAGTATAATAGTTCCTTTCTGATGCCAGGATATTTGTAAACATTTATGACATGATATATATTGCTAAACTAACACAAGACATTACCAATTGTTTTTTTTTTTTATCAGATTGAAAGTGACTCTTTTAGATTCCTGTTGTTTTCACTGAATTTGATCAGCCCTGATGGCCATGCTTCAAAGTGAGATGCGTTGATCTGTCCCTTCCCTGCCCAATTGGCCAGAGGTTGGAGGGTTGAGTGGATACTAATTAAAATTTTCATTGAAGAATGCTCCCACCTCTAATTTAGTGTGACAGGCAGTACAACAGAATTGTTAAGAGCATGGGACTGTGACTGGAATGTGACTGCCTTGGTTTGAATCCCAGCACTGGCACTCACTAGCTGAAGCGAGTTACTTAATCTCTTTGTTCTTTAATTTCCTCATTGATTAAATGAGGACGGTAATTGTTATAACACTTAAATGATGTAATGAATGCAAACCGCCTAGTACAGTGCCGAGCAGAGAGTAAGCTTTAAGCGCCGACCATGACTGGAAGGACACCTGCCTCCAGGAGGAGCCCTGGCCACACTTCCTGTGGACTTGTGAGCTGCTAGCCAGCCTGCAGATGCTGCCCTACACTCAGTGTCTCCAGAGCCACACGATCAAAGCAACTTAACTTGTTATCAGAACTTTCTCACAGTCATTGCCATTGCCAGACCTTTCTCGTGGTCATTGCCATTGCTGCTGCTGTCCTTCTCCTTCTTCCTTTTCTCCTCCCTCTCATCATCCTACCCTCCTTCTCCTCCTCTTCCTTCTTCTAAAATTCACCTGTAATGCATATCTCTTAGTACTGTAAGAGCCAAGGGCAGGCAGCCCCAAGACGGGCCACTCTGGTGAAGATTATTCCGAGCTGAAGGCAATCGAGACCCTACCCACTCAAGAGAAACTTTGGCTCCTCCCTTAACTACACAGAAGAATGCAAATTGAGGACTTTCCCTGAATAATTAGCAGAGATACATTTTGTCTGAGTGACCTATCTATATGGCAGGGCAAACATCTAATTACCAAACATCTGCTCCTCTTCCTATTGCCCTGTGAAGTACATTCCTTTCCCCTGAAGTCCCAGACTGAAGTCCCTTTTCCTGATTTCACGATGACATATAGACCTCATTTTGCCTGTCGTTGCAATTTCCATGTCTGCGTGGATTCCTCATACATACTCTATTAAATTTGATTTCCTCCTGTTAATCTGTCTCATGTCAATTTGATTCTTAGTCCAGCTAAAAGGATCCTTAGAGGGGACAGGAAGTCTTGCTCCCTGACAGTACAAAAACGTTATTAGTTTTTGCTCTTCCACCTCTAAACTTGCCATGCCTCAATTGTTCCACTGCATCTTGACTCACACACACACACAAAAGGTCTCCATTTTGTTGTCATCACTTCTTCACATTTTGGCTTCTCCTCATTGGGCATTTCTGTTCTTATTCCTTTCCTTCCTTCACACATCCAACACTGTGACCATTATGTTTTTAAAATTTTTTTTAATGTTTATTTTTGAGAGAGAGAGAAAGAGACAGACAGAGCGTGAGAAGGGGGTTCAGAGAGAGAAGGAGGCACCGAATCCAAAGCAGGCTCCAGACTGTGAGCTGTCAGCACAGAGCCCGACGTGGGGCTCAAACTCACAAACCGTGAGATCATGACCTGAGCCAAAGTCAGACACTTAACTGATTGAGCCACCCAGGCGCCCCTAACACTGTTATACAACCCATTATCATCTTTATGGGAACTCTGAAGTACACTATACCAAATCAATGTGTCATCCTTTCCCCCAGTTTCTCCACCAGCCAGAAGTTTAGCCATGTTAATTAGCCTATGTCACAGCCTGCTGACAACCAGCCTTCAATTTTCTATTCTATTTTCTAATGCCTATTTCTAAATACACCATTTCATATAAATATTGTTAAGCTCACAGTATTTAAATAGCAAGCAAGAACCATCTAAGTTCATGGAGTAAAGATTCTTTACATTAAAAATTATTTTAAAATTATATTTTTGTATGTTAAAAATAGTACATTTGCAGAACATTCCCTACAGAGGTTTTCCCCATATCTACATTTTAAGCCAAAACCTTAGATAACTAACTGCATTTTAGGATAACATACAAACTCAGTAGCAAAATTTATTACACTTGCTAACTTGACCTTTTATTAGAAGTCTCTTTAACTATCTGAACTTTGAGAAAAGAATAACCATGAGGCATGCAAGAAGGAGTAATTCATTTCTTTTTTCTTCTTTTTTTGGTTTCTCCAGTGGCTTCTTAAGTCACAATGGTTCCTTTTGATCAGGTTCCCCAGCAAAGAGAGATCAAAATCAAAGTATATGTGCTAACATTTGACTGATTTAGCAATCACAAGACAATGTGATGATGGAAACAGAAAGTAGAGTAAGTCATCCAAGAGCCAAGGAATGCCACAGCCTCTAGAAACTGTAAGAAGCAAGAAACTGATTCTCTCCTAAAGCCTCCCGAAGGAACGAGCTCTGATGAGTCCTTGCTTTTAGCCCAGTAAAACTAAGTTTATTCCTCTGACCTCCACAAATGTAAGAGGACAAATAGGTGTTGTTTTAAGCCATTAAGTGTGTAGTAATTTGTTATAGCAGCAATACGAAACTAATACATATTTTGGTATCAGAAGTTGGGTGCTGTCATAACAAATACCTAAATCATCATAAACAGAATTGTGGTAGAAATATGAAAATTAAGGTGCTACTGGTGAGAATTCAGAGGACATGAACATGTTACTGGCAAATGGAGGAAAGAAGATCTTTGCTACACAGTAGCAGAAATCTTAGCTGAATTGTGTCATGCAGTTATGCACAAAACAGAACATGTAAGTAAGAAACCTGGATATTTATCTGAGTAAAGTTTTGAAGATATGGCCTGATTTCTTCATGTTGACTATAGTCAAGTTTTGAAGAAAGGATAAATTGAGGGTAGAACTATCAAGCAAAAAAGAAACTGGATTTGATAATTTGGGATATTCTCAGCCTAATCGATTGCAAATGATGCTAAAATTAGGAGACTCACTGTCAGAAAGGAATGCTCTGGGGGTGCCTGGGTGGCTCAGTCAGTTAAGCATCTGACTTTTGGTTCGGTTCAGGTCATGAACTCATGGTTCGTGAGTTCTAGGCCCACACTGGGCTCTACGCTGGTGGTACGGAGCCTGCTTGGGATTTTCTCTCTCTCCCTCTCTCTCTGCCCCTCCCATACTCTCTCTTTCACAATAAATAAATAAACTTAAAAGAATTAAAAAAGAACAGAATGCCCTGGAGAGAAAGCCACAGGTGTGCCTAGACTACTTTTGCCAGTTCCTGGGAAGAATCAAAAGGTCAGAGTATTCCGTCACACAAAAAATTATTTTAAAAGAGAAGGCATATGAATTATGGATCCTCTCAGCCATATCAGCAGAAGCCAGGAATAGACATGAAATTATCCAGTGAAGACCTTTGAATGAACTTTTGTCTAGTGGAGTGAATACCTGTGATATATGTCAGAAATCCATAAGGTTTTTGCAAATGCTGTATCAGCAGAAATATTGTCAGCTTAGATTGACAGGGACAGAGAGGATGAAATTAAAGAAAGCTGCTGAATTCTACAGATGGGAACCAGGATGGTTCTCTTCCACCCCTCTCACCCCCTAACTACAGGACATTTTTATCTCTACTTTTCTCAGTACCAATCTCCCTCTATGTTGCATTATGATACTTTTTAAAAAAATTTTTTAAGATAAGTATTAATTGACAGATATGTATTGAGTACCTACATTGTGCTAGGTAGGTCTCACATCTCTTCTTACAATGATTGAGATTGGGAACTTTCTCTAACTTATTCTTGATTCCACCAAAGGGTCTGAACCAGGGTATTATTCTTACATAGATAATAGGCAAATATATTTATTTTTTAATGGATTAAAAATAAACGAAGTTACTTTAGTGTTGACATGTTCATTGTTCCATGCATTAAACGGCAGAGATAACAGCTAAAAGGACTAAGTTTTTCTCATGAATCATGTCGCTTAATCCTCGTGCAAACCTGTGATGTATACATGGTTATCTCTATTTTACTGTTGAGGAAACTTAATTTTAAAAAAGTTAAATAATTTACTCAAAGCTACACAACTAATAAGGACTCTGCCCCTTGACTAGCCAACTCCAGTCGTTTATTTTTCAACCAGCATATTCTTCAATCCACAGAGTATACTGCTTGTTCATGTGAACGCTTCACTTTTCACCATCAGAACTTATCAAAAATGCCAAGGTCAAACATTAAGAAAAACGAATGTTTCTTTTTCGATAAACAAAAGGAAGGATAAACAAAAAGGAAGATCTTCAACTGAGAATACTTAAGTTTATAATCACAATAATGCAGCATTATAAAATAAAATCCTGAAACAAGACTCTCTGTTGGAGAAGTCCCCTCTGGCTCACAAGATACCAACGTGCACAAGACCTTGGCTCAGCCTGCCCTTGTCCGCTCAGACATAGTGTGTTTGCTGAGATCAGCATGGAATGCCTGCCTGTGTGTGTAACTCATCACCCATACAGCTTAACCACAATTTGTCATGGCTCATATTTTGCTTTCAGTTTTGGCCCTGGTGCTTAGGCTACTCACAAGTACCCTGTAGGGCTTTTCCAGAACCATCTGATGACAAGCACCCAGGTTGCTGCAGCACTAGCACTTTGTAGAGTTGGAGGCACTTGATTGAAAATCACTTACTCCATCCCTGAGAAGTAATATTTTCAGTTTATTTCACACAGACAACACTTTCTCAAATTCGGAGTGGTTGTCTGTTTCCATAGCACAGGTAATTCATTCCAGTTACTTAAGACTGAACTCTAAATCCATGTGCTGTTGGTAATTTAGGATGGATATAAGGAGGAATTTCCTGAGAGCCTGATGGGCTATTAAACACTGAAATGTGCCACAGAAGAAAATGGAAGGGCCCTCTTCCTACAAAGGTGTTTAAAAACGGAATCAATGAACATTATCCAGACTGGGCTAGGTCGAACCCATATGAAGGCAAGGATATGGGATAGATGACTTCTCAAGGTCCTTTACAGGGCTGGCATTCTATGATTCATTTGCTTTAAAATCAATGATCTGTGTTGAGAAAAATTATATCTTATCAGTATGTGAAGAAAGCAAACATAAAATATCCTAGAGGCAATGATAAGCATTTATAGCGTACTAAACCAATCCTGCTGCCTTAGAAGATATTTACCAAGTTTCATTGATTGCAAATGTGGCAGGGATACTGTAATCTTAGGCGGGGGGAACTACCAATTTTTAAGGTAGCATTTAAAATTGATGCTGTGAGAACGGAGGAAGTTTTCCAAAACGTTCACCTTCATTTACTGTCTATACTTGGTAAACAAGAGAGGAGTTAGGAACCTTCCAAAATGTCCCTGCATTCACATTATACATGAACCTCAAGATGTTAATGAGGTTGTACCATGCTATTTTTAAATGGCATATAACCTCTTTATTCTTCCATTCTCATAGATTGTTTAGGCAGTTTTCCATTTAGCGTGGCTGTCCTCCAAAATCTGGGGCTTTGGGAAGTGAGAGTGCATTTCTGTTCTTGAACAATGTTGATTTACTTGCTTGCTGAGCCTCCAACAAGTCATTTAGCCTGAAGAATGGACATAATGCTGCTTTAACCTAACCATAAACAAATGAATGAATTGGCAGTAGGTTTTTTTTGTGTTGCATTTCTTCATCTTAAATATTGGAATTGGAAGAGGTAGAAGGGCATTTATATAGAAACAGTGCCAACCATGTATGGGCATTTTCATAGACTTTGGTACTTGGTGTGACAGAATACCTTTGTAATTTCATTTCAACCCTTTTTACTTTTTTTTCATGTGGATGGGTATAATATTATTGATAATTTCCCTTAACTTTGATGGTATCCATATTTCCATTTATTTATTAAAAAATTTCTGAGCACCAAACGTGTTCCAGGCACTGTTCTGGCTGCTGACATGTAGCAGTTATCAAAAAGATGAGGCCCTTGTCTTTGTAGATCTTAAAAGGCACTAGAAGAGACATACAGACAAGATAATCACAACAAAAAACTGTCTCAAATGTGCACATGTATTTGAAGCAGGAAAGGCCTGCGAAGTGCATATTCAGAGGGAATTTGAGGGAGCAAGGGGGAAGTGCATGGGAGGGGATGAGGCTGGAGTACAGGCACTAGAAGCAGTGAGGACACACTGAAGAGAATGAAGCAGCGTATTTTGTTTAGCATATAGATGAAAGAGAAAGGAAGCAACAGAGGGGGAAGAGGGAGGAACAGTAGGATAGATTTTCTCCATTAGCTGGGGTAAAATGGGAAGTGGGAAAGAATGAAGTGGGGTGAAGTATGAGAAGTGAAGGACTGATGATGGAGGATGACAGAGGAGCATGAGACCATATGAAACTGTTGCTATATAAAAAGATGCTTGTATACCGGATGTGCAAACTTCTCAAGTTGAGGCTGCCCAGACCTCGGGATATAAGCCTTTAGGAAATTCATGTCTGACTCATAGTGTGACTTTAGATTATTCAAATAAACGCTGAGGGAAGCATTAGATTGAGGCCTTAAATTCTTTAACATTCCTTCTATTAAGCGGAGGGCTCTATTTCCTGGTTTTTGTTTTTTTGTTTGTTTGTTTGTTTGTTTGTTTTTTAATCTGGGCTGATCTGTGGCTATTTGACCAATAGAGTGCAGTGGGAGCAATGCTATGCCAGTTTGGGGGTCAGTCCTTTAAGAAAACTGGCCATTTAGGCCTTTTACCTTAGATTTCCTAAGCCACCATATTAAGAAAAAAACCATGTGGCAAGGCTTTGAGACTACATGAAGAGGAAGAGGGGCTCAAGTGAGCTCAATGTTCCCAACATCCCCACCAAGGTGCCAGGGCATTTGAGAAAGGATGACCTGGACTCTTCAGATAAGCCTCCCCACTAGCTAAATAATACTGACTGATCGTAACTGATGCCCCACAGAGCAAAAGAATCTTGCCCAAATCAGTGACTCAGAATACTGAGGTATCAGTAAATGGTTGTTGTTTCACGCCACCAAGTTTTTAGGGTACTTTGTTCCAGAGAAATAGATAACTGGAATAATTTTGTTGCCAGGAGTGAGATGCTGCCATACTGAAATCTAAAACAGTGGCTTTGGGACCCAACAGAAAAGAAGCTAGAATGGCCTCAAGGAGACTAGCAGTGAAACCTGGAAGAGCCTTGGAAAGGCTGCTCATGAATACTTGAAAGACAATGAGGAGAACATACTGGAACTGAAGAAAAGGGAACTCTAGTTATGGGGTACCAGAAAGTTTGGCAAGAGCTATGACCTGCAGAAATACAGAAGATAAGAATGTATCTTTGGAACTCATGGGTCTAGCTATGTGGATTTCCAGAGAGAATGCTCAAAGGTTGACTATTCTAGCTATGATAAAATATTCTATTGTAAAACATAAAAAAGAAATGGACATTATTTGGTTTCTGAGAAGAATTTAGAGAAGATACAGAGTTCCCAGGAAAGTTTTTCTAGCCAGCAAAAGATTCTCAAAGTAGGAAATGGCCCTAAGGCAAAACTCAAACCCAAGTCAAGAAAGACTGGGTTTCTGGGAAAGGCTGAGGTCAGGATGAGGCTGTAAGACCCCTTGTTTCATACCTCACAAAGATATAAGGGTATGCCTCATAGATTCTTTTGGTTGGACAATAGTATTTTTGAGAATTTTAAGTATTGCTGTCATTTTTCCCAAGACCCTCACCAGTTGCCCAAAATAGGCCAGTTGCTATCTTGGGAAGTAATGTCAAGTATGGCTTTTGTCTAATAAACTGCAATTCAATCTGACATATTGGCCACCTACAGAATGTTAAGAGATTTGTGCCAAATTAAAACAGACACAGTACAAAATGAAAGAAAGAAAACGCTGGTATTTGGTCTCTTCACTGTCTCTGGAAAGAAAGCAGCCTGAGAAGACTACACAGATGTGCACCTGGTGTATTTCTAATGGAAAAGGAAGGATGACTCACATTCATGAAGGGTGGATCCAAAATAACACTGAGAATATTCCCAAGGAAATCAGGAACTGATGACATATACCTGGCCAGATTCAGAGTCACTATGGGTCAGTTACATGCCTCTTATTTTCCCCCATTTTGAAGGCAAGTGTCTGCTGTGGTTGACCGAACTGTCTCATATTGTATATTGAGTGTATGGAGTGCAGGTTACTTATCTCTTTAGTTCACAGGTCTTCAGAAAAAGAGGAACCATACTCAAGGAGCCATTCTTGAGGAACTTCATCCAAACCTGGTTCTGATTTTAGATAACCAGATTGTGGATTTTGATATGATGCCATAATGGGATGAAACTGTGGGCTTCTAGCTAGGGGTGAATGACTTCTGCATGCAGAAGAAACGTAAATAATTTGTGACTGTAAGAAGGATGGTAGCAGGGCAACCATGTCTGTGAATTATTTGAAATTTCCCTTTTGAGAGGTATGATTCATTTCCCTTCCCACTGAATCTACACTGAACTAGATTCCTTGGAGCATTATGGCATGATGAGATGGAATGATACTATGCCAGCTGCAGGCCTAGACTTTAAAGGGACTGTAGGTTTCTGTCCTGATAGCTTAAATCTCTGAGCTGTCATTATAAATCTGATTTCCCAGTTGAAGATACCACATGGAGAAGATCTAAGACTACATGGAGAAGATAAAGAGCCCAGCTGAGGTCAGCTTTCCAGATATCCCCCTCCAACTGGTAGGCATATGAGTAAAGCCAGTGGCCTTTCTAGAACAGCCCAGCTGAATTCCACTGAGAGATGACAAAGTTGTATAGAGAAGAACCACCCAGTTAAGCCTGCCCAATTCTAATCTATGAAGCATCGAGATATAATGAAGTGCTTTTTGTTTCAAGATACGATATTCTGAGGTAATTCTGAGGTAATAGCTGGTGCAGCCCCTCAAGGAACTGCGTTGGGAGGAACTGAGGATTATGGATGGAATGTCTGTATTTATATCAGGAGAAGCAGTAACTGAAGTAAAGACAGAAGCTTTGACGATTGAAAATAAGGATACAGGGGTGCCTGGGTGGCTCAAGTCATGATCTCGCAGTTTGTGTGCTCAAGTTCTCTGCTGTCAGCACGGAGCCCGCTTTGGATCTTCTGTCCCCCGCTCTCTGCGCCTCCCTCGCTTATGCTCTCTCTCCCTCTCTCTCTCTGAAACATAAATAAATATATAAAAATAAAATAAAGTTAAGTACTTGAAAATATAACATCACAAAAAAAAAAAAAGAAAGAAAAGAAAAGAGAAGAAGGATAGACATTTAGTGACGGGGCATAATGACCCTAAGACAACAAGGAATATTTATGGGCATACAATCCACATAAGCAAACAGCTGATTACTGATGGATCTCTGACAGGCCATATGAGTAATAAACATTGGTTCATATAATGCATGATTGTGTCCATCATTGTAAGAACTTTGCAGTGGCCATGGTTCTAGATGAATTTGAGGAATGAATTCGGTGGCTCTCTGAGAGTTCAGATCCTAAAGACTAACTGACCTTTTCCCTGAAAGTTAGACTTCTCTCAGGTTTTCTGACAGATGAAAGTTCTTACTTAATTCATTATATCCATTCATTCAGCAATATGTATTGTATCATCTGCCCATGTACTGTCAGTGCAAGGTTCTGTTAGGGATGTGAAGGAAGAGATGTTGTCCTTGCACTTTCAAGGGACTTACTGTAGAGTGGAACAGATCAAACAAGGAACGCAAGAAACTCTAGTGCAGGAAAAAACAAATAATGATTTCTAGCATCTGGTTTACTGAGTATAGGATTTTGGAGCCTAGTCAAGGAGCTTCCTAAGTTTAAGAGGTAAGTAATCAGTTCCTGAATAGACTAGGGTACCAGACAAGGACAAAATAAAGCAAGAAGCAAGTTGCTGGAAAAGATTTTACTGAGGTCTCTGTACAATTTGAAGAAAGATTGTATCCTGAACCCTAGCTTCCTCATTGAGCTTTTAGAACCAGGAACATACTAGAGTCTACATCTCAGAGAAATTACAAGTAAGTGCCAAATCACTCTAAGAAAATTAGAGGTCTACTTGAGATTAGAACCAGTAACAGCAGATGAGATGTCAGTAACTCCACAAAAATGTTGCTGCCTGAAATTCCAATATAATCCCTGTTGGAAGAGTGGGATAGTGACTGAGTTGGACATAATGTGCCCATGACTTTTAACTGTTTAAATCCCAGAGCCACTGCTTTCCTTATTTTCACTCCTGCTCTCTTGTTTTCATCCAATCTTCCTCTTCCTACAAATTGATTGTGTCCTGGATCACTCAATCCAAAGGACTCATTCCCTGTCTTCCCACCTTTCCCAGCTCCAACCAGCTATGGTTGTTTGGGTTGTTCAATAATACGCACACTTTTTTTTTAAGTTTTACTTTTTTTAAATGATAGTCCCTCCTCTGTACTTACTTTCCTAGATTCTCTTGCAGCTGTGGTTGATTAGATAACCTGGTTTATCAGATAGTTTTCTCCAAGGAGACATAAGAAAATCTCCACTAGTTAGTTAGGATAATTTGTTTCCTTCAAAAAGACATTTCTTAAGCTGCTTCTTCCCTTCTTTGTACCTTGAAAATAGATGTGATGCCTGAAGATGCAGCAGACACCTTGCAACAATAAAGCAACCAGCATAAAAATAAACATCCAACACACCAAGGGTGACCCAGAAAGATCTGGGTCTTTGATGACATTGTTGAGTTTCCAAATCAGCTGTGAGACCACTTGTTAAGGATATAATAAACATAAAATAAGCCACTGTTGGAGAGGCTTTCTAATACTTACAGAGGAATGAAATGCTAACTGACATAGTTATTTTTCATCTCAGTAAATACATAATGTAATTGATTATGTTATATCATTAATTATATCATTATTTAATATACTACTGACCAAGAAAATAAGCTGCAAGTTGCACAAAATAAAACGCCCCCTATCACTTACCATTTTTATTTTATACTTCTGGAAAAAACTCTTTTTTATTTAAAAGACATGGACTTTTGTAATTTATTCCGTTTGTGAATACGTTAAAGAAAATAAGTGGAGTAAATTTCTTAAAGTGCACTAAAACATCCTCACATTCAACATAAAACTCTACTGAATAATTTTGTTACTCATAGTCATCTATTTCCATAGTTCTTTTTCTACATGATATCATTCTTTGTCATCAACAGTGTGCATAATGCAGTATTTTTTAAGTGAATTCATAAAACAATGAATTCCAATATTTGGGCTCTTGAGTCTGCTTTGCATGTGTGTAGAGCAAATCAATTTTTGGATTTCCACTTCAAGAATATCCCTCAACACTTACAATTAACAATTTCCAGCACCCTCTCTCCACACTGTTGAGTTCCTAGGAGTTTTGAGAGTGTAGAGCTATTGTCCTTGGAGTTTTCTCCCATGCCACTGTCACTCATTTGGAAAGTTTTTACTTGCTGGTGCTTCTGATACTCAGATGTTTTGTGCAGGTAATTACTACATCAGAACCATTTTTCCACCAGCAACTAAGTGAGAGACTCACCCCAATGAATGTAAGATTTCTCAGAGGCAAAGACCAGACAAAGTGATTTATTGAAGCGCAAAACGATCGGCAGCATTGTGGCTTTGATGTTTAGTGGGACCTTCACTGTGCGCCCTTCTCTGGAAACCGGGATCTCCAGATCTGCAGAGCCTCGAACTGTACCACAAATTCACCAAGAAGGTCACTGATGAATTGAGTGACGGAGCCACGCCTACCACTCCACTTTGATTTTTGAACCAATGTACTTTACGTGTGGCGAATGCACCGTATACCAGACACTGATTGAAGATGTACACAACACACCGACAAACAACACAGCACAGGATGTCATTTCCAAACTAGCACCTCAGCAGCAACGTCACGAGAACCATATACTACATCAAACAAACTCTTCCTCTGGGGTGCAGTGTATGTAGAACCAGAGGACACCATAATCGTGTGCCCACTTTGCTATGGCAATGCTGTCTGAGGTGCCATGTTTATAATCAGATGCTCTATGAATCCTTGAATCGTGGTCTTGACTGAGGTCCTGCAGACAAGAAAGCCCAAACCAGGCCTAGAAGAGGTGTCAATCTGATCACAATGAAAAACTGTCTGTTAAAATGTAGAGGATGTCAGGTGTAATCAACTTGCTATCAAGTTACTGATTTTATTTCTTCACAGACTATACTTCAACCTGGCACTGGTATCTCAAAGAAAAGTTACAATGCTTGAAATGGAAAATAAACCTGGAAGTGATAAGGATTTGGCTACAGAGTTGAGGAACAAGAAAGTGAACGTGTGTTAAGAGAAACTACAGTGATAAAGGTCAGGAAAGGGAATACTGAGATGGGCTCTCACATCCACTAATACTGGGAGACAAAATTATTTACAAATTTCAGCAAAATTAATTTGCAGAATAAATCAAGTACCATGTGACGTAACTCCAATTCTAAAGATAAGTTTACATGAAAATTTAAGAAGAAACAGTAGGGCACATGGTGCAAAAATATCTTAATTGATCAAAAAATTGAGGTAAATTAAATAAATGGCGATAGATTCATAGACTGAACTATTAACACTCCTACGGAGTTATGTTCCAGCTAGATCTGGGTTGGTGAGAGGAACACTATGTTTTGCCACATGCATATTCTCTGTCTTCTGCTGAAACGGCTACCCCATTTTGGAGCCCATTGTTTAGGTACTGGGATGGCAGATACTGGGATGGCAGATAACATAGGCTGCCTGGGAGATGAATCATCCTATCCACTTCAGTGTTTCGTGCCTCTTCACCAGTGGATGCTCTCAGGTGAGTACTAACCTGTGACACAAAAATATGTACACTTTGTGTTCACTTCCATAGATCCAGCCAATCTTCAATGAATAAAAGTTTCTATAAGCCCTTAATAGAGTCTCACCCCACAATCGGTCTCTTGCTACCCATCGGCTTTCTCACCCAGATGATCTTGAAAGTGCAGCCTCCTTGCCTTCATGTCTGCCAGACATATCCGTACATTATCCCTGTGTATCTGAACCCCAATGGTAGGTAAGACTCGTTTTTAATTTCTTGTGCAAATTAGGGCATGCGACTGATTATCAAGTTAAGTGCCCTTTGGCTATAGAGTACAGATAACTCGGGGACACTATTGCCTAACTTTTTACTAATTTTCAGAGTCAGTTCTGGTTCAGTTAAGAGAAGTTCTGGCTGTTACCAGAGAAATGAACCTACTATGAATCATGTAAAGTGCTTGGCTTGGATCAGAAGCTGAATACTCCTCTCCACCTGTCTGCCCAACTCAAATCATATTTACAAAGTACTGCCATCAACTAATGCTTTTGTGTAATTACTTATTCTATTATTTTAGGTGATAATGTTATTTTAGTCATCTTCCAATCGGGGTTGGTTGTGCAGTTTCTAGGGATGCTAAAACATTTGCTTAGTGGCGTGTGGGATACACTGAACATTTCAACATTTTATTTTAGTCCATAATAATCAACTCTCATGTCAGAGGCTAGAAACTTTTTCATCATCAGAAAGAGAAATTTGTCTATTCCCTGCTTCCTTCAGTCTGTCACTCAATCCTGTTGCTTCATTTCCTTAACTTATAATACATAGGTTAAGCTGATTAGAGACAATTTGGGAAATAAGTAAAAGGAAAAAGATAAAGTTTATTCCTACAGAAATAAGCCATTTTAACATTTTGGTATATTGCCTTGGTTTTAGTTTTTAGATATATATGTTTCTGTGAATATGTTTACATATTAGAATCATACATAAACAAAATAGTAATCATTTTTTCCTCTTAGTTTCCTATCATAGTCATTGAGTGATATCACAAAAATTACTTCAGAAACATAACTCCATAAAAGTAGAATTGTTCATCCTATGGATCTAATATCATTTATTGAATTTACCTCTTTTAAAACTTTGTATTATTAAGATAATTATATTTGTACCACACGTAATATAATATCTACTTAAATTCCCTTCTAGATGTGTCTTTAGAATTGATACTGAGAAACAGAATTGCAGGGTCAAATTAATATGTGATTCAGTCTATAAATTAATTTTTCAGAAAAATTTTAGCAATTACCTTTTCCACCATTACTGAATGAGCCAGCCTGTCTCACCATAGCCTCTCATGATTTTAACACTGTGACTTTTTTTGCACACTTTCACTTTCTTGCTCTCCAACTCTACAGCCAAATCTTTATAATTTCTGAGCATGTTTTCTTTCAATTTTTTAAAATGTTTATTTTTGAGAGAGAGAAACAGATTGTGGGCAGGGGAGGGGCAGAGACAGAGGGAGACACAGAATCCCTGCTGAGATGTCAGCACAGAGCCTGACCCAGGGCTCGAACCCACAAACCACAAGATCATGACCTAAGCCAAAGTCTGACGCTTAACCAACTGAGTCACCTAGGCACGCCTCTGTGCATGTTTTCCATCTCAAGCATTATGGCCTTCCTATGGGCTTTGTCCCAGCATAAAGCTATGGGTTAAGAAGAGCCAATACAGAACTGGATATATTAGTAAGAACAAACCAGAAAATTCTGAGTCTTAGGAATGCACTTATATGCACAAATCATTTTTTGACCACATTCTTCCTTTGTTCTGTAAAAGCTCCCCACGCTTAGGCCAAAGACCCACATCTATCTTTCCCAAACATCTGTGATTCATTTATAAACTCAGAGTTATAGAACTGAAGTGGCTCTCTCTCTACTTTTCACTGATCTTAGCTTCATTAAACATATCCTTTCAGGGGTGCCTGGGTGGCTCAGTTGGTTAAGTGTCTGACTTTGGCTCAGGTCATGATCTCATGGTGTGGGTTCAAGCCCCGCGTTGGGCTCTGTGCTGACAGCTAGCTCAGCGCCTGGAGCCTGTCTTCAGATTCCGTGTTTCCCTCTCTCTCTGACCCTCCCCTGCTCATACTGTCTCTCTCTCTCTCTCTCAATAATAAATTTAAAAAAAATACATCCTTTCAAAGTAATCTTTTCCTATTAATTTCTTTTCCACTTGCGCAACTTCCTTAATACTAACTCTTCTGCATCATGCCCACAGTTTACCATATTCTTCTTTTTTCATGCCAAAAAGAAGCATGTCTTGGAATCTCTTCCATTAATTCATTCTTTTGTTTATTCAAGAGATAGTCCTCAGGTTAAGCCCTAGAAAGATGCTGGAACCCTGCTTTTCTGCTATGCTCCTACTTCTTGGAATTCCTAGGGAATCCCAAGGGCCAACAGGATGTAACTGGTGATGTCTTATTGCTCCAATTCACTGTTTTTTGTTCATTCCTCATCATCTGCCACAAAGTGTGAGTGAGCTGTAAGGACAACTTACACCCCTCCTTATATCATATTCTAAAACCACACAATAATGGGACCATCCTGATATATTTCATACTGAGTATAAATATATGACATCTGTCAAACCTATTTTTCCATTTATTTTGAATTTTATGTTAACTACTGATTGTGTTACTCTGCCTCTGATCTTACTCATTATTCAATATATAACAGATGTTTCCAGTAGCAGTGTTCACACGGTCACACAGCACTCTAGACTGTGTCATTACAGTAATGCCTCGCACCACCCCAACCTGCTTTTGTATGCTCTTCTCATTAGCCAGCCTTTTAAATATTTAAATGTTGGTTACATCTTGTGAGTGCTTGAGTTCAGGATAAGAAGGATGCTCAAAAATACACAGCATGATGGAAGACGTGGGACCCCCTAGAATTGTTCTTCCTTGACTTAAAGATCTGACATTTGCTGATTTGGGCTTAGAAGCTTGTCTCAGAGCAGACAACTAGGCATTCTCAGATATTCAAGGAATCTCAACAATTCCATCCCTGTTTCTAGAGCTCAAAATGAGCCTCTAGACCAAGAGACAAAAGTACAGAAACTTAAGATGAGTCTCTGGACCCACAGGTGGGCCTGGAGCCCTGGAAGATACCTAATCTTTTAAATTAGCATCGATGGGTGGGCAAGGTGGACTGGAGTCAAGGGCTACCAGCATGACTGCACAGTGCTCAACACTGCGTGGCTTGTGGAGACAAAAAGAAAGTCCTGTGTTCTCCAAAAAGATCACATCTGAACTAGGTTTTAGGTCTATTGTTAAAACTAGGTTTAATTATGTTGAATTGCTGTTGAACTGGGGAAAGATGGAGCAGAGAAAAGTGAGGAGGATCCTATTGACTAAGAAGCTGGGCCAGAACCTGAACTTGTGACTCAGATCATGGATGAAGGCAGGTTTGAGGAGCCAGAGAAGCTTAAAAAGGTCCTGTAGAAGTGTGTCTTCTGGTTTTGTTTTTGGCTTCTATCTCAGCCTTCTCTCTCCTTTCTGTATACTAGGGGATTGATGTCTGATGTGACTATAGCAACCTTTGTCTGAATTTTTGGTTTGTTTACACATTCATGTTTCTTTGAACCCATTAAAAGGATTCTCTGCTTCTTGCCTGATGGCTCTACTGCTAAGTTCCTGAAGAAGCCAGTCGTGTAGTATCTCTCAACACATGGAAGACTTGCTTTTGTAAGGTACTATGTGAGGTGCTATGGGGATATCATTTATAAGACAAGGCCCTTCAAGGAGCTAAAACATATCAAGGAGATGAAACATGGCACATATAACTCCAGTACAATGAAGTATGTAAAAATGTTTGATGAAAAATAAAACATTTTAATTTCCATAGGAAAAGACTGATTGTTCTTTGGTCATCATAACAAGTAACTCCCAGATCTGGCATTAAACAATTACAATGGATCAATGAAAACTGTGAATCAGTAATCATACATCTGGATTCCAGGCCTTTTGTGACAGCCTCAATCTTATGAAAGTATCATCAGCAGGCACATTCCAATAACCAACCCTTCACAGCTAAAGATACAATACATCCTGAACAGTCTTGCTCCTGTAAATCACTAATCCTGAATGCCATGCTTCTCTAAACCTATATAAGATCAGCAATTGCTTTATTCAGAGAGTTTGTATCCTATATGGACAATTTTACTTTGTCCAATAATCAGAGGTGAACAAATTCACCTTTAGATTTTGAGTGATGACTTCTTTCTTTGACTCATTAATGTATTTGGTCAGGTGTGCTTTTCCTGGAGTTACAAGCTATCAGGAAATCAGCAATCCATAGGGAAAACACCTTCCAAGTCTAGATTGACCAATCATAAGTTTTTAACAATGCCATTACCAATTCTGGGACTCTGATCTTGGGAAATAATTATGCCTGTTGTCAGGATATAGATGATACAATGGATAAAAATTTTCCTTGAAAAAGCAAGATACTAGACAATTTTGATAGAAGGGCTATAAATGATAAGGCATGCTTTCTTTCACTATGGAAGGTCAACATCAAAATGGGAAAAAAGTAAAACACTTGCCTGTGAGGTCAGGGATAATCTGCCACCTTCCTCCTACCTTCATTAATTAGAATTAAGATGGCCAGACCTCTTATCTTTACTGTATTTTTTTTCCTTTATACAAAAGAGGAAAGAGCCAAAAGCTTTGAAGAAAAAGAATTTATGTTTTTAAATCTAGGAATCTAAGAGAAGAAAAATATTAGAGTCAAAGAGGAAAGATACAAGATCTGAATTATTATAATTATAATGTTAGCCACTGGGGAGTATAGTCTGGGAGTTTTTCTAGTGTAAAAATAGGCTATCACTTGCTTTACAGAAATTGAGAAAGTGAAGGTATGTAACTATGGGTTGGTAGACATATTTGCTCACTGAATATGGCAGGCCTAACATAGGTTAACAAACTCATCCTTCACCAATTCTATTTGCTGGAAAAGTCCTCCAGCATCAAGACTAGGTTTTACGTGCAGGTGCATGGCAAACTGAGAAGGCAGCTGAGCAGAATTACCATATACAGCTTTCACAATTGGGTAAATGATAATGAACAATGAAGATAACTGAGGATCTATAGTCCTGCAGGACAGAGGAGATTTGGAGGGTCGATTATTGTGAGGCAGATGGAAAATGTCCCGGAGTGAGGAAGGAAGCTGGGCATAACAGACTGAGGGAAAGCTATTTCCCTTAGAGTCAGATTCAGAATGAGACGATAATGTGTTCTGTTATCAGTGATAGGTCACTGAGACCTATTTCCCACATGCTTTCCAGCTAACTTTTCAAAGGCAGATGTCTTGTTAAAAATTTACTCTTTCTAAAAAATTTTAAGCTCTATTTATTTATTTATAGAGAGGGACTGTGTGAGTCGGGGAGGGGTAGAGAGAGGAGGAGAGAGAGAGAGTCCCAAGCGCTGTCAGCGCAGAGCCCCAGGCGGGGCTCAAACTCAAGAAACCATGAGATCATGACCTGAGCCGAAACTGGGAGTTAGATGCTTAACCGACTGAGCCACCCAGGTGCCCCCCAAAATTATTCTTCTAAAATCATAAGCAGAACTATTAGAGAAGTCTACCCTCCTTTTAGGATAGCTAAGAGCTAAAGTAAAAGATGAGGCCAGGATTCATTTTGCTCTGAAATATTACACAAAGTCATGGTGCTGTTTTTGGAGATTGTGTTTTGTTTGCCAGGTGATCACAAAGAAGAAATTGTTTTTATTTCAAAATTACATAGAAGAACCTTGGCCCTAGCCAATCTCTGCTTAGCATACAGAAGTGTAAAAGAAATCCCCTAACCCTCATGAATGCTTATTATTTGAGTAAATTAATCTAGGAGGGAGTCATCTTCCCTGAACAGAATTGTCAGCCAATGTCTTTCTTCTGTTCAATGGCCTCCTAGTATATAATATGTCTTATAACTCGTGACTGTGCAAGTAAAGACTATAGATTTCAGATTACATATTTTGCTAACAAAAGGATTGGAAAGGGCTAAATATCCACTGAAAACCAAATGAAGAAACAAAAATGTTCAAGCTAGGGCATGAATTATTTGAATACCTGCTCCCAGTATATTTCTACATATAGAAAGTCTATACATAGTCAAATTTTAAAAATTAACATAAATAATATGAAGAAATTAAAGAGAATAATGAAAATAAATGAGGTCAAAGAAAATTTTTAATTCGAAAAAATTAAAAACTTGCTAAGATAAACACAAAAAATAAAATGTATTAAAAAACAAGAAAATTTCACGAGAGTAATTGAAAATCTACTTTAGGACATTCAAAAAAAGTGCTAAAATTTTAAAAGGGGACAATATAGTCAGATACAAATAATGCAAATGAATATTATTCGAAAGACTAGATTAAAGAAGAACAGCAAATAGACCAAAAAGAAAAAGTTAAATGATTCAATGATAAGGGTCTAAGATTCAATACCATATATGGGAGTGGTATGTGTTCTCATAGGAGAAAGCCAGTGAGCACTAAGTAAAATGCTTGACCCTTTATATAGATGCAAAAAGCTTTTATTTTCTTATTTTTTAGATCAAGACTCTGTATTTAGAAAGTAAAAGTAATCCAATGTACGGATACTTAAAAATTGTTTTTTATCGTTTATTCATTTTTTGAGAGACAGGGAGAGGTAGAGCATGAGTAGGGGAGTGGCAGAGAAAGAGGGAGACACAGCATCTAAAGCAGGCTCCAGGCCCTGAGCTGTCAGCACAGAGCCCGACATGGGGGTCAAACCCGTGAACTGTGAGATCATGATCTGAGCCGAAGTCCAATGCTTAACCAACTGAGACACCCAGGTGCCCCTCAAAGTTTTAAGTTAAATATAATATAGGCACAATGGTCAGCTCCTCCTGTGAGCTGGGTTCTAGTCCCTACTGCTTACTCAAGGGTTTCTCTCCTGCAATTTTACTTTATAGTTTGAGTCACCAAATTACTCCTATCAATATACAAATATACTTTAGTATTTTCCATATCTTAAAAAATATATGTATTTATTGGTAAATCACTTGTACCCAGAATATAAAAACTGTATTTACAAATCAATGACAAAAAGAGCTAGCCAAAGAGAAAAATGGGCAAAAGGCTTGAAATGACACTTCTTAAAGGCAATGTGCAATGGGCCAATAAGCATTTGATTTCACTGGTGTTCAGTGAAATGCAAATTAAAACCACCTCATAATTGGTAAAATGAAAATTTAAAAAGGCAACTATGTCTTGGCAAAATTAATCAGCAAATGGAACTTTACAGTGCTTTAAGAAAAAACAATTTGTAGAAGTGTTTTGTATGACTCAGCAATTCTATTTCTAGATAAATTCATCATGTGTTCACGAAAAGTCATGTACTGTAAAATACATGACTGTAATCTAGGAAATTGACTAGTACTGGCAGCATTATTCATAAGAATCCAAAACGTGTAAATAGCAGATTCCCTTCAACATATTAATAAATAAACTGTAGTATATTCAGATAAAAGAAAATTAAATGGCAATGAATGAGAATGGAAAAATGAATCATTCTCACAAATATAGTGCACGGGAAAGAAAGTCAGGACACAGAAGAGTTGCCAACACTCACATCAGACATTAGTTTAGAGATTGATCTTTTGAGGGTAATTAATGGTTACATGGAACACTGTGGCTTCTAGGAAGGTGGTAACATTCTGCTCTTTGATCTAAAGGCTGCTGAGTTTCTGAAAATTTATTAAGCATATTTAAGATATATGTAGTTTTTCTAAGTATATGCTTAAATTAAAAGTCAAAACAAACTAAAAAAACCCTTGGCCTCCGGTGCCCTCAATTACCACACATTACATGACCTTTTATAACTAATCTTCTCAACTAAGTGTTCTGTACTTGCTGCACTTAGTGTATCCACTTTCTCATGTTGCTCTCTGTGTTTTATACCCACTGCTCAACAGTAAGACACCTTTTAAGGCCACTGATGACCCTAAACCAATGGTAAGTTTTTAGTCTTTATCTTAATCAACCTCCCAGTAGCACTTGCCACATTGATTACTCCATTGTTCTTGAGAAATTTGTATCCCTTGGCTTTGTGACACTACATTCTCCCCATTGGCTACTCCTTTGTAGTATCTCTTGCTCAAAATTACAAATACAACCAGGAAAAGGGCATAGCTAGAATTCAGAGAACACCACAAATTAGCTGTAAGTACAAAAGTACATGCCAATTTTCAACAAAGCCATCTCTCAAGCTTTGCAGACAGATAGGGAGAGGGAGCTGGGAGGAAGGCCTGGAAAAACTGCTGAGGAAGAGAAAATAGGACAAGAAAGGTCCATGATTGATCTGAGATCCCCGAAGAAAGAGAATGTCCACTGTAAGTGTGAAATAACTGAAAAATATTTCTGATAAATCAGAGCGCTGACAGAAAAGAAGGGGCATACTAGTGTGTGGGGCTCAGAGTGACAAGATTGAGAACATGGTTTCTGAAGAATGAGGGTAACAAGAAAAGGAGTGTCTTCCTTTGTGGACTGAAAAGACAAAAAAGGAGCAAAGGGGGAATAAAAGAAAAGAGACTAAAAAACAAAATCAAGGGCCTACAAGCTCTTCTCCCACTAACCAAATAAATAAATAGATAAATGAGAAATTCCTATTGTTTCCTATTGTTTCTGTTGAAACAGAAAACTTGTAACCCATTCCCCCGGCATCCTGTCTGCAAAGTGCATAGACTTCAGCTGTCATGTCTACACACTGCTTCTGCAGAAGGAAAACAGGAATTCAAATGTTTAGTCCACTGAAAATTCTCTCTCAGGAAACCAACCACAAAGCAGAAAAAAACTGTAACACAATGTTCCAAAGTGAATTAAATATTCTCAGATAAGCTTTTGTGGACCTATAGCCAGGATAAGAAATGTATATATTAGGGAAGAGATAAAATAAAAGCTGACTGAACTCAGAGGAGAAGAGGAAGTGGAGGAAGAGGGAGAAGGAGGAAGAGATTGGAGGAAGAAGAAGAGGAAGGAGGAAGAGGAGCACTGAGGACTAAATTATATGAGGTACCCCAGGGAGAATAGACTTAAACAAATACTTAATAAGGGACTTTGGAGAAAGGTAGGAAAATAATTGAAAGAATGAAAATGAGTTAAAATAAGAAGTAGAAAAAGTGAGAAGGAAAGTGGTTAAAATGCAAAACAAGCAAATATTTAAAAAATCACAAAATATGGAGTCTCTGACAATGAACAACAAAATAACAAAACAGAGCTTATATTTAATTCTTTAATATAAAAATTCCTGGAAGTAAAATAAGAACTCTTTTTTAATATGGAAAATACCCAACAGGTACCGGAAAGCCTGCCTGCCTGCCTGCCTGCCTACCTTCCTTCCTTCCTTCCATTTCTTAGATAATTTATCATAAAGTTCACTAACGATTTTTCCCTCTTTCCTTTCCCCGTGGTCTTTGAAATCCTGTCTTGAACTGACTATGGAGAAATAAAGTTGGAAGCAATAAGTCACTCCCAGCAAAGTGACACTTGGTAGAACTGTCAAGCTTACTGGGATGGCTGCTGTCCAACACCTCAACCCGAATCACAACCATTCTGTCTTCCTCATCCATCTTCCCCTACGCTAAGGCTACTGCTAAAAGTCAGCTCACCCTTGGCATTATTCAAATTCCCTGGTGCGCTCCTGTCATCTCTCTCTCTCCCTCTCTCTCTCCCTCTCTCTCCCTCCCTCTCTCTCTCCCTCCCTCTCTCTCTCTCTCTCTCTCTCTATATATATATATAACCAAGACCTCCCTCTCTCTCTCCCTCTCTCTCTCTATATATATATACATATATATATATAAAACCAAGACCTCTCTCTCTCTATATATATATATATATGTATATATACATATATATATAACCAAGACCTCTTGTCTGTCTCTAGGCCTAGACATCAAAGGGTCCTAGGGACTCCCCTCACTTTGCATTTGCCTGAGTAATCAGCCTTTGAATTATCTGCACTCACTGTGGTAAGGTATGTTTTGACATATGATACTTTTAAAGGTGAGACAGCTGGACAGATTGAGCCTTAACAAGGGTCAACTCCAAGATCTATGTTAATAAATCCGTAAGACTTTAATGATTAAAAAAAAATCTTTAGGACTTACAGGCAAATCCATTTGACTTACAGGCAAAATGATCAATAATTTAAAAGGACAAAGGAATTAGACTGACATCAGATTTCTTAAAAGCAACATAAAAAGCAAATTAAAAATAAAATAATAGAACAGCATTTTTCAATGAAAAGAGAGTGAATCAAAGGTTTTATGCTCAAAAACACTGTCATTTAACTATCAAGGCTATAGAAAAATGGCTTTAAATGTGCAAAAACCTGGGTTATACTGTACTCACAAGCTCTCCTTGTAGAACCTTCTTGAGAAAAAACCAAAAAAGAGATAACACAGAATCTTCAGCAAAAGTAATTGTGATAAGCATTTACTCTACTGAAGTGTAGAACTAAAATTGAGGGCCGGGTACAGAGGAAGGCTAAAGAACTGTAAGTAAGTGGTATGTGTTCTCACAAAGTAAAAATAATGCAACTAAAATAATGGAAGAAAGGGGTGCCTGGGTGGCTCAGTGGTTAAGTGTCTGACTCTTGGTTTTGGCTCAGGTCATGGTCTCATGGTTTGTGAGACCAAGCCCCACTTTGGGCTCTGTGCTAACAGTGCAGAGCCTCCTTAGGATTCTCTCTCTCCCCTTTCTCTCTCTGCCCCTACCCCAATAGCACTCACTCTCTCTCAAAATAAACCTTAAAAATAAAATAAAATAATGGAAGAAAGAAAATCAAAGGAGGAACATGGAATAAGCTCATTTATTTTGGTATAGGCAATGGACAAAGTCAAAAGATATGACTGAAATTCAACAAACCAACTAATAAATGTATAAGAAATCAGGGTACTAAGAGCATTAGAAAGATATAAGTACAAGATAATTACTAGAAAAAATATGAAATAAAAAAATGAAAAGAGCAAAGTAAACACAACCCATGCAGAAAGAAATATGACATGATACATAGAATAATTATATGATTATATAACTAACTGTATATAAGTAAATTGTATATAAGTAAAAAATGAGTTATATCACTCATATCAGTAAACAGGTGTACTTAAATGTTAAAAGAAAACTTTTAATTTTACTAAGAAAGTAATGCTAAGCTATATAATTCTGTACCTACATAATATACCTAAAATAAAGGGATTCAAAAGGCTAAAATAAAGGAAAGATCAAAGACATACTGGTCAAGTGTAAATGATAAGAAAGTAGGATTTATGATCCTAATAGACGAAGTAAAGTCAAGCCAAAATTTTAAAAAATAATAAAATTAAGTGTGACAGAGGAAAAGCACTTCCAATATGAAAGACATGATTCCCAATAAAATGTAAAAGTTATGAATGTGAATATACCAAATAAATAATACACTACTATCTTATAAAGCAGAAACTATAGAAAACAAAATGAGATGAAAAGAGGTTTTGAAGAAAAAATAGAAACTCACTACTAAAAGAAGACTTGAATATCTTTTGGAGTATAAGGTAGATCAAGTGATTAAAAAAATAAATAAGGAGGGGTGCCTGGGTGGCTCAGTTGGTTAAGGGTCCAACTTCGGCTTAGGTCATGATCTCGTGGTTTTTGAGTTCAAGCTCCATGTCATGTCAGTGCTAATAGCTCAGAGCTTGGAGCCTGCTTCAGATTCTGTGTCTCCCTCTCTCTCTGCCCATCCCCTGCTTGTGCTCTGTCTCTGTCAAAAATAAATATTAAAAATATTTTTTGAATAAATATGGAGATAGAGGATAAGGTACACTGTATGAATATAAAACAAACTTTACACCTACCTAACAGAAAATACACCTTCTTATTAAGTGCATATGGATAATTTACAAAAATTGATCATAAAATCCATTAATGATTTATTGATCCTTAAGAACGAATCCATAGTACCATAATGTAGAAATGCTATCATAAGAATACTCTCTAACTGTAATGCAATAAAGATACAAAATACTGACACCCTTCATAAACAACTTTCACTTAAAAATTTTATTTACAAAAGAAATTTTTCTATTGAATAACTCTTGAAATAATCTTGAATAATAATACTATAAACTAAAAATATAAAATATCTAAAATGATGATAAACTCTCTATATATACAGTAATATATATGTGTATATATATATTCAAAGCAGTAATCAGAAGAAAACTAATAGCTTAAACCATTATAGCAATAAAAAGCAAAGGATGAAAACAAAAATCTTTTTCCACTTCCTCTTCCTTTTCTTTCTCCTCTTCCTCCTCCACCTCCTTCTTCTTTCCTTCTAAACTGATTCATCTAAAGCTCATTGGTGGGGCAGAACAAGGAGGGTACTGGCTCCAGAAGGGGAAGGCAGCTATGGTAGAGCTGATCAAAATGAGAACATCCATAGCCTCCCCCATTATCAACATACTAATTTATAATTATTTTAGTGAAGAAGAAAGTGAAAATTCATCAAAAATATTTGTCAGGTTTTATTTTTCAGTCTTTATTTCCAAGCTAATTAACATCTTTCCAATATAGATATAACCACAGATTGGCTTCTTTCACTTCGTAATACACATTTAAGTTTCCCCCATGTCTTTTCATGGCTTGATAGCTTATTTCTCTTTAGCACTGAATACTATTCCATTGTCTTGGTGTACCACAGTTTTACTCATTCACTTACTGAAGGACATTTTGGTGCCTCCAAGTTTTGGCAATTATGAATAATGCTGCTATAAACATCCATGTACAGGTTTCTGTGTAAACATGCATTTTCAGTTCATTTGGGTAAACACCAAGGAGAGCAACTGCTGGATCATATAGTAAGAGCATGCTTAGTTTTGTAAGAAACAAACAAACTGTCTTCGAAAGTGGCTATACCATTTTGCATTCCTACCAGAAAAGAATGAGAGTTCCTGTTGCTCCATGTCCTTGTCAACATTTGGTGGTGTCAGTGTTCCAAATTTTGAACATTCTAATAGAGGTGCATAGCATATTGCTGTTTGAATTTTAATTTCCCTGATAACACAAGATGTTTGCGAAACCTTTTCATATGTTAATCTGCCATCCATATTTTCTTTGATGAGATATCCATTAAGGTCTTCGATCTATTTTTAAGTTGGGTTATTTGTTTTCTCATTATTGAGTTTTAAGTGTTTGTATATTTTAGGTAGCAGTTTTTTTATCTATGATTTGCAAATGTTCTTCCCAGTCTGTGGCTTGTGTTCCTATTCTCTTGACATTGCCTTTTGCAAAGCAGAAGTTTTTAATTTTAATGAAATTCAGCTTATCAACATTCTGTCATGGATCATGCATTTGGTGCATCCAAAAAGTTACTGCCATGCCCAAGGTTATTGAGGTTTTCTCCGCTGATCTTTTAGAATTTTACACTTTTGCATTTTACGATTAGGTCTGTAATGCATTTTTAATTAATTTCTTTTTTCTCTCTCTCTTTTTTTAAGTTAATTCCTGTGTTTTTGCATGTGGGTGTCCAGCTCTACCAGTATTATTTGTTGAAAAGACTATGATTCATTGCACTGCCTTTGCTCTTTTGTCAAAAATCAGTTGACTATATTCATGTGAGTCTATTTCTGGGCTCTCTATTCTGTTTCCTTGATGCACTTGCCCACTCTTTCACCAATATTATCCTGTCTTGATTCCTGTATCTGTAAAGTAAGTCTTAAAGTTGATTAATGTCACTCTTGCAACTTCAACTTCGTTCTTCTCCCTAAATATTGAATTGGCCATTCTTGGTCTTGTACCTCTGCATATAAACTTTAGAATCAGTTTGTCGAGAGGGGGCCAGTGGTGCAATGGATAATGTATCTGACTATGGATCAGAAGATTCTACAATCAGTTTGTTGATATCTACAACATAATTTTCTGGGATTTCTATTCGAATTGTATTGAATCTATAGATTAATTTGGGAAGAACTAATATCTTGACAACATTGAGTCTTCTTACCCGTGAACATGGAAAATGCAATTTTAAAAACTGTGGTTAGGGTCGCCTGGGTGGTTCAATTGGTTGAGCATCTGAGTCTTGACTTCAGCTCAGGTCAGAATCCCAGGGTCATGGTATCAAGCCCTGCCTTGGCCTCTATGCTAAGCATGGAGCCTGCTTGGGATTCTCTCTCTCTCCCTCTGCCCCTCTCCCCGTGTGCTCTCTTTCTCTTAAAAAATAAAATAAAATAAGGGGCGCCTGGGTGGCTCAGTCGGTTAAGCGTCCAGCTTCGGCTCAGGTCATGATCTCACGGTTCGTGGGTTCAAGCCCCGCGTCGGGCTCTGTGCTGACAGCTCAGAGCCTGGAGCCTGCTTCCGATTCTGTGTCTCCCCCTCTCTCTGACCCTCCCCTGCTTGTGCTATCTCTCTCTGTCTCTCAAAAATAAATACAAAACATTAAAAACAATTTAAAAAATTAAAAAAAATAAAATAGTCTTAATTTTTTTTAATTAAAATAAATTTTAAAACCTTTGGTTATATCTATATTGGAAAGAAGTTAATTAGCTTGGAAATAAAGACTGAAAAATAAAATCTGACAAATATTTTTGATGAATTTTCACCTTCTTCTTCACTAAAATTATTATAAATTAGTATGTTCAACCTTTCCAATGGGCAAAGAAAATTGCAAAAATAACCTTAGTGTCTTTTATTTTGCCCATAGTTAGTCTGCCATAGCTCCTCCCCTTTTTAAGTTGTCCTTGGCTTAAATATGCGTACCTAGGATGTAAGGAGGGTGAGAGGCTGAGAGTTCTTTCTCTATATGGAAAGAACTGCCATCAGCATTTTGAAAAGGCCTCTCTTCAAACGAGAGAGGAAGAGTCACTTCCGGCATGGGCTTGTGGGGTCAGATGGCAGCAGTTTTCCATGTCACAGAAACTCTGCCTAGTTTCTGTGAGTGACTCAACCTCTCCAAGCTTCAGTTCCACTCCCTGTGAAGTGAGAAGCATACAAGAACCTTCACTGTCTCTGTTGTGAAAAGTTAGTCAGATGACATGCTTTGTACGGTGCCTGATACATGACAGCAATCAATAAATTGTGCCTTTACTTTTTTACTCATCTCTTATGAGCACAAAATATCCCATGTATTTAAGTAACTCATGTTATACAAGTGTATCAAACCCCAAATACTAATACAAATACGTGGGATAAATAATCAGTAAAGGCTATTTACTTCCCCAAACAGATTCACAGAAAAATCTTCTTAAATTATAAGTCATCATAGTCCATTTACTTTTTATAAATAATTTCTAAGAGACATTTAACAAACATACAAATATGTATAAAAAGAGAACCAAGCAATTAAGTATACATAAAGAATATGCACATCAAATTTATATAATATGCCAGGCATCCTTAGTTATGCTAAAGTAGTTGAACATTTTATCTGTACGAGCTATCCTAGATCATAATCAGCTAGAGGGCAGGCCTTCTTTGCCTTATATTTGTATAAACTAAAAAAATATTAATGTCAACAAGCTGACTTGATATTTTCCAAAGTTTCATAAAACTAATGCTAGTATTCAAGTGTGAAATGCAGAGAAAATATACGTTGTTTTGCCTGGTATCTGCTTTTCCCTCTGGATAACGGTGTCAGGGAACAATAGAGTTCTCCATACTAAGGGCTCAATGGCCCAGGCTGCTCAGATTTAGAATTAGCGTGAACATCCCTGGTATAGAAAGCTGAGGTAGAGGAGCTTCTCAGGGTCAAGGGAACCAGAACAACAGAAAAGTGCCTCACGTGGCTACTGCGTGGTTGGTGAATAAAGGTGGAGGTAGTTCTAAGAAACGCCCTCTTAACTTTTTAAAAGATTCCGGCCGTATTCTAACCTCACCACGGGGAGAGAAGGTAGAGGGCTCCTACCAAAAACTTGAGGTGAATGCAGGGGTGTTCTCTGTTCCACCGGCAGCATTCAAAAGAGGAAGGGGATGTCTGCTCTGCCCTTAGCCCTTCACCAGCAAGCTCCATCTGGGAGGACTCATCGTTTTCTGCCCACAAAGAGAGAGCCTACCTCTCTGAAAAGATGCTCTGGAGAAAACAGAACACTGACGAGGAATTTCAAGGGCGGCAGAAACAATAAAAGACATAAAAGGTCAATTGATCCAAACATCAGGGCAGCCAGAGCTTGCCGACCCCTCCGCATTTGATGAGCAGGAAGGCAGTTACAAAGCGCGTTGGGTCAGGGCACACTTCAAGTGACTGCAGGGAAACTGGGTCTTCCTTGAGCTCAGTAGATTTGCCTCAACCACAAGAACACTTAGGAGAATCTTCCCCGTCCTCTGCACAATGTCTTGACTTTTTGATCAAATCATTCTTCAGGTAAAAACTGTCACATGAAGATGGCTGATTACATTGGTTCTTTGAAAGAAGACTGATTTTTTGAAGCGGGTAAAAATGTCTTAAATATCCATGGGCACGATCTTATACTGGCTAAAATAAATAGAGAGATGCTGCTATCCAGGCATATATTAGTTAAATGAACAAATGTCACACACACACACACACACACACACACACGTTTGTTTGTTTTTCCTGGAGGTTCTATTCATGGAATGCACTTTATATTTTCTTAGAGAACAGTTCTTTTATAGACCATGAAATTGTCACTTACTGCTTTCTGACCTGCTCTTTTGAGCTTTAACCACACCTTCAAGCCCTTCCCTGCTCCGCTCTGGTTACTGACAAAAGGTGAAATAACGTACTAATTCTATGCCAAATCATACTGTGTCTATTTCTCTGTGCGTTTGTGTGTGAGGCTGCTTGTGTATATGGTGCTTGTCTTCTAAGTCAACATGCATAAATATCTAGAGCCTTAAAGATGTTAAAATGATATGGTAAATTCCATTGGAAAATAACTTTTAAAGTGGATACCATTCATTCCACACCTTTCTGGTTGCATTTATTTGATTTTCAAGATCATTTTAAGTGTGGCAAACTGTTGCTTTTGTCATAGTATGTGTAATTCCACGAAGGAGAGAAAAGAAAAGAGGAACTAGGGAAGGTTAGGGAAATGTACATAACAATGGTGCACTTAGATAGAGACAACAGAGATTGCCCACTATCACGCATTTGGTTGTAAGATGTAGCTTCACAACATCTGCTAGACTCTCATTGGTAATACTGGCATTAGCAACTCTTGCAGTATAGTTTTACGGCTTTTTTTTTTTTTAGTTTTTAGGGAAAATCTTTAATTTATTATCTTTATTGCTGAAAACATATGCATGAATAATCTAGCAATATATATTAGAAATTCAAAAGTCATACTTAAAACTATCCAAGGCACCTATAGTATCTGACGTACATCATAACAGCATAGAAAACAACTATTCTTAGCCTGACCCCTAGTGTTAACAGCAAATAAGCATGGAGTCTGACAGCGTTAGACCAAGACAAAATTGTTTAAAAAGAAATACATAAGAATTTTTTTCATTATAAAATAATGCATCGGAACATCAATCCAGAAGGAGCTCAGAGATGAACACCTTCATTTGATAGAAGGGAAACCTGAGTGTGACTGGTTCTGGGATGACAGAAGTAGTCTGAATTAGTTTATACAGTGTCATTTCAGTCTTTGCACCCCCTCCACTGGCCATAAATCTATTTTACAACTGCAGAAAGACAACAGTCTGACTTGTGATCCCTGTCCTCACCACCTCCTGAGCACTGCTATGGCTAAGACATGGGTACACTCAGTGCCTGCTCTGAAGTTGGCAGTTAAGTTCAAGTTATTTAAAAGGCACAGTACAAAGGGCTGGGGAAAGAATTTATTCCTTTATTAATCAAGTCTGAGTTTAGAATTGTCTGACTTTTCTCCAATCAACTGAGACAATCTTAGTAATTATCCACCCATTTACAAGACATTTCTAAATATAGCTCTAAATTCAACCAACTCAAATGTTTCCCCGCTGTTCCCTGGTAGGGGGAAAACCTCTTCATGTAGCAGAAGCCCTCTGAAGCTTTGAATGGGGTGTCTCCCCAAATGAAATTATCAGCCAGGGATTAATTTTTATTTATGACTTCAGGTGATATATCCTTGGCAGATAAAGAGAAGGAGAATTGTGAACTGCTTGCTTATTTTTCTGAAGATCCAGAACATCCAGATCTTCTGATCTCCTTTGCTCTCATATGGTACATTTGCTTTATTACCCCCAAATCTTTATTATTTTTTTCTTATTTATGACTTTTTCTACTTCTTTTGATCCTAAATTCAGTTTATAAAAGCTTTCCCAATGGTAATTACTTAGTCTTAGATCTTAGAATATCCAACTTTGCTTCCTATTACCAAACTAATAAGCACATTTACTTTCTAAACCTGGACATCGTCCCCAGCACATTCTTAGATACTTCTGATAAAACTTACCAAGTTGATTTTTCAGCAGAAATCTGAGTAACTAATGTCCCAATTACCACTCAATTTCTTATCTTGGGAATATATGAGGGGGTATATTTATAAGCTGATTAAAGGTCATGCTTAGAGGTAGCCTAATTGTTACTGGTTTTAAAATGACACAATTCTCAGGGCGCCTGGGTGGCTCAGTCAATTAAGCATCCAACTTTGGCTCAGCTCATGATCTCACGGTCTGCTTGGACTCTGTGCTGACAGCTCAGAGCCTGGAGCCCGCTTCAGATTCTGTGTCTCCCTCTCTCTCTGCCCCTCCTCTGCTCACACTTCTCTCTCTCTCTCTCTTTCTTTCTCTCTCTCTCTCTCTCTGATAAATAAAAAAATATAATTTAAAATAAAAAAACTAAAATGGCGCAATGCTCATTGTCTTCACTGTTTCTTCTCATGTCTTTTAGTGTATTGATGGAAACATCTGAATAAAAATGTTCAGAGATGTTGTCAACATAAACTTGCAATAACACTTTACAAAACTTTTGATAGAGCAATTGCAATGATGCATATTATATATGCATTTGAATTTTTGCTGTGTTTAGAAATTGGTCAGCATTAAAGAAGCAACAAACATGATAAAGATAATAATTATGGGGGGAATACTAATTCTCATATCATGAACTATGGTGACTCAGCCATCCTTGAATCAGCTTAACTGCATCCCGTGTACCCACCGCTTCAGAGATCCTTGATTCCTGTCCTTTTCCCAAACACGGAGCCCAGCCACCTCACCTTTCAGTGAGCGTCTCCAATAGCATTCTGATCAATCTCCTTCATTGTATAATATCAGTTTCTGTTGCTTGCATCCAAAAACCCTAATTAACCCAGGGTAGCAGCATTATGAGTAACAAGCAAAAGCTAGAATTGGCTCCAGGCAAAATAAGGCAGGTGGCAGTGACGATTCCTAGCCATAAACCCAGAGAGGAACGTAATACTCCATGGAATGAAATGGCTGGATTAGTTAATTAAATCACCATTTGTGCTTATCCAAAATCAAATTCCTATTTATGGCAAGACGTTGCACTGCTCCACCATAGAGAGGAAGACATGTTCCAGACCCCAGGGTGACAAAATGCCAAGCCGCAGCCCTGTAGGAGGCAAGCACAGTTATCCTAAGAAGCAGTAGGGCAGGTGCAGTAAACACTTTTTGATTCACAATAATGCCATGGTCAATTGAACATAGTTTCTTGGAAGAAAATCAAAAATAAGAATAAAAATTCAGGTCTGGGAACAAGTCTGTCGTGAGCCATTGCAATAAATGGGTTCAATCTTCCCTCATTTCCCAATCCTGAAAGAGTTCACAGACAAGACCTTCTTGAATAAAGGAAGGCCAGGTGGACTTCAAATAAACCCTGAAATATATCCACTATGCATGGCCTGTGAGATTTTTTTCTCACCATAACCAAAGGGTCCTAAAGCTACTTACCAGGGTAATTCTTTAGTGGAATGAAAACACCAAATCTCTCAAGGACTATCAGGCACTGTCTCTGAGTTAACTGTTGGGAGCCCGAAACACTGCTTCATACCCCTAGTCTTATCTGGGGCTTATGAGCTACAGGAGAACAGTGAAGCCTTCACAGTAGCCTCCTGGAAAAACTTAAAAACTTCAAACCCATTTCATGGTTATTTTTAAGGTTCCTGAGTGTACAGTTTGTTTTATTTTCCTATTTTTTTAACATTTATTTATTTTTGAGAGACAGAGAGAGAGAATATGAGCAGGGGAGGGGCAGAGAGAGAGGGACACACAGAATCGGACACAGGCTCCATGAGTGTACAGTTTGAATAGACATCTTTAGAAGCAGGCATCATCCCTCCATTGATGCCATTGACTAAAACCAATGATTGTACGGGGCCAAGTAGAAGTCCCTGGGGTCTCCTCTTCCCACCAAGCAGCACGTCACAAATCTCAGCACTCCCCCTTGGTATGGAAAATAGCAGGGACTAGGGGAACCATCATAAACTTAAAAGAAAATTAGGTAATTTCACATCCTCATTTAATTATAGTTTATCCAATGCAAAAATGAACAGGCTTAAAATAGCAGGCATTTAGGGGGTTGTTGATCTGAAGCAAAAAAAGTGCTCATTTTGGCTTGGTTATTGAAACACACATTTTCTGGACGTTGATCCAGGGTCACTAGTCATTTTCTTTTAGGACACCAGAGACATTCTTCTAGGTCATTTTTGCTTTAGAGAAGTCACTTGTCAGTCTAAAGGCTGCTGCTGTGATTTCTTTCTTTGATTTTCTATAGTTTCACTATGATGATTCACTATGTGTTTCCTTCTATTTAATCTGCTTGGGTTCACTAGGATTTTGGATGTGAAGACTGAGATCTTTCATCAATTCTGGAACATTGTAAAGTTTTATCTTGTGAAATATTGCCTCTGTGCCATTCGTTCTTTTCTCTCTTTCAGGAACTTATGTCTAGACCTTGCTCTCTTGTTAGCTTCTAAAACTTCTCCATTTTGTATCTTTTTGTCTGTCTCCTTATCCTTTGTTCTAGATGACACCTTCTGATCTCTCTTGATTGTCTCTTCAGTTATATGTAATTTGTTATTAACATGTTCATCACATTTTTAATTTAATTTTAGTTAATTCATTAATACAATTTATTTTTACAAGTTTTTAGATTTATAGAAAAATTGAGAAGCTAGAACAGAGTTTCCATATACCTCACACTCCGTTTCTGCTATTATTAATATTTTACATTATGATCAAGTAAGCAATGTTGATACGTTTTTATTAACTAAAGACCATAGTTTATTTAGATTTCCTTATCATTTCCCTAATGTCCTTTTTTTTTGTTCCAGGACTCCATCCAGGATACCGCATCAAATACAGTTGTCCTCTCTGTTCAGATTCCTCTTGGCTGTGAGTTTCTTGACCTTTCCTCATTTTTAATGACCTTGGCATTAAATGAGTACTGACGAGGTGTTTTGTAGAATGCCCTTCTATTGGAATTTGATGTTTTTTCTCATGATTAAGCAGGGATTGTAGGTGTTGGGAGGGAGATCACAGCACTAAAGAGCTATTATCATCACATCATAATAACTATACATAATATCAATATGACTTACAACTTGTTAACACTGGCTTTAATCACCTGGCTGAAGTAGTATTTGCCAGGTTTCTCCACTGTAAAGTTGTAGCCCCATTACCATACATTTTTGAAGAAAGTCACTATGTGCAACACACACTGACAGAGTGAGAGTTATGCTCCCCCTCCCTGAGTAGGGAGTATTTAATAAAATTATTGGGAATTCTTCCCCATGACAGATTTATCTCTTTGGCATTTATTAGTTTATTCAATCTTTTATTTATATACGTATAAGCACGTGATTTTTATTTTATTCTATTTTGAACAATAATCCAATACCAATTCATTTTGTTGCTCAAACGATTTCAGCTGTGGCCATGGGGTGCTCTTTCAGTTGCCCCTGTGTTCCCTTGACATTCCTATCAATGTGTTTGTTTTTGGCTGTTTCTTGTTTTCTGGCACTACAAATGCTCTAGGATCATCTTACGTATTTTCTGTCGCAGTGTTAGGATCACCATTTCTTTGAGGAGCCCCGGTTCCTTTTATTAGAGAATGGTATTAGATACCAAAATCTGGATGCTATATATGCATGTTGCGATAGGATGTCATTTCTTTCTAGCCCTTTCATCTAAAAAGCAGCAAATATATATGATTATACTAACCTGTATATTTAAATGTATCTATACATATTTCTATATGCAAACATCTGTACCTATATTAAGCTAACCATGAATTCATATGATGTCTCCAACTCTAAGTGATTGCCACATGGGTATTTGCAGCCCCCTCTTTTCCCTTAATTGTAATCTCCCACTTCAACAGTGATATGTTCCATTCTGGTATACAGGTGTAGCAGTATCAGAATTGGAAACCTGTAATCCCATGGGAAACAACTCTATCAGTTAGAGTACAGTGATTCTGTGCAGTTTCTTATGTCTTTAGTCTTGCAGATGCCACTCATTTCTAAAAACACTCAGCTTATCACCTTCCCTCCAACTCCTTCAGTGAGATTCTTTCAATTGTTTGTAATAGTTAGACTTCCTTGTCACACTCCACATTTCCTAATGGAATACCCCAATCTCCTAAATTAGAATTAAAATTTTGCATCCATTAAGGTTGCTGTTTGTGCTATACAGTTCTATGAGTTTTGACAAATGCATGATATATTGTATTCACAATCACATTATTAAGAATAGCTTTAGTCCCCTAAAAATCCACTATGCCTCACTTATGTCTTTAAAATTTTATCTTTTCTAGAATGTTACATAACTGGTTTCTTTCACTTAGTAATATATATGCTTTTGATATTTCTCCATCTGTCTTTGTGGCTTTATAGCTCATTTCTCTGTAACTCTGAATAATACTGTGATAAATCTTATTTTACCCATTCAGTTTTTAAAGGACATCTTGGTTGCTTCCAGTTTTAGAAGATACTAATAAATTTTCAGTAAGCATTTACATGGAGGTTTCTGTGTAGGCTTGGCTTTTCAAATCAGTTGGACAAATACCAAGGAGCATGTTTGCTGGATCATATGGTAAGACTGTGTTAACTTTTAAACGACTGGCAAACTGTCTTCCAAAGTAAACATACCATTTTGTATTCCCACTAGCAATGAATGAGCATTCCTTTTGCTCTTCATCTTATTATCTTTGAAAATGTTATTTGTTCATCTTACATTTCACAGGTGTACCCACCCAAAATTGATTTCTATATATGGAGTGTGTATGGATCCATGTTTTTACTTCACATGAAGTTTTAGATAGCATATGTGATGTTTTTGCATATATAAATGATAAATGTATCTCAATTTAAAGCAATTTACTGATAACGTGTTGAAACACAACTTTGTATATTGATATTTTATTCAGCAATATTACCTAACATGAATTAATTCTAAGGTTATCTGCAGATATATGTAAATTACATCTTCTAATTAAAAAAATTTCTAACATTTATTTATTTTTGAGAGACAGAGTGCAAGCCAGGGAGCAACAGACAGAGAGGGAGACACAGAATCCAAAGCAGGCTCCAGGCTCTGAGCTGTTAGCACAGAGCCCGACGTGGGGCTCAAACCCACGAACTGTGAGATCATGATCTGAGCCGAAGTCCGATGCCACCCAGGCATGCCACATTATATCTTTTTTTGAGGTATAGTTGACATACAATGTTACATTAGTTTCAGGTGTACAACACAGTGATTCCACAACTCTATACAGTATGTATGCTGTGCTAACCATAAGTGTAGCTACCATCCGGCCATGTAACTATTACAATACCATTGACTATATTCCCTATGCTGTAACTTTCATCAATAACTGAAAGTCTATTCCTCCCACTCCCCTTTACCCATTTTGCCCAGCCTATCACCCTTCTCCCTTCTGGCAACCACCAGTTTGTTCTGTATTTATAGATCTGTTTCTGCTTTTTTTGTTTGTTTAACTGGTTGCTTCATTTTTTAGATTCCACATATTAAGTGAAATCACATGGTATTTGTATTTCTCTGTCTGACTTATTTCACTTAGCATTATACCCACTAGGTCCATCCATGTTGTTGCAAATGGCAAGATTTCATTCTCTTTTTATAGGTGAACAATAGTCCACATCTTCTTTATCCATTCATCTGTCAATGGACTCTTAGGTTGTTTCAGTATCTCATCTATTGTAAATAATGCTGCAATAAACATCGGGGTGCATACATGTTTTCAAATTAGTGTTTTCATTTTCTGTGGTTAAATATTCAGCAGTGGAATTACTAGATCATACGATATTTCCATATTTAATTTTTTGAGAAACCTCCATGCTGTTTTCCACCGTAGTTACACCAATTTACATTCCCATCAACAGTGTGTAAGGGTTCCCTTTTCTCCACATGCTGGGCAATACTTGGTATTTTTCTTGTCTTTTTGATATTAGCCATTCTGATGGGTGTGAAGTGATATCTCATTGTAGTTCTGATTTGCAGTTTCCTAATGATTAGTGATGCTGAGCATCTTTTCATGTGTCTGTTGGCCATCTACCTGCATATCTTCTTTGGAAAATGTCTATTCAGGTCCTCTGCTTATTTTATTTTTTTAATGTTTATTTATTTTTGAGAGATGGAGAAAGCACAAGTGGGGAAGGGGCAAAGAGAGAGAGGGAGACACAGAATTCGAAGCAGACTCCAAGATCTTAGCTGTCAGCACAGAGCCCGACATGGGTCTTGAACTCACAAACTGCAAGATCATAACCTGAGCGGAAGTTGGATGCTTACCGACTGAGCCACCCAGGCACCCCAGGTCCTCTGCTTATTTTAATCAGATTATTTGGGAGCTTTGGTATTGGATTGCATAAGTTCTTTATATATCTTGGCTATTAACCCCTTATCAAATATATCACTGGAAAATAAACTCTACCATTCAGTTTTCAATTTATTGATAGTTTCCTTAACTGTGCAAAAGCTTTCTATTTGGGTGTAGTCCCAATAGTTTATTTTTGCTTTTGTTTCTCTTACCTGAGGATATATATCCATAAAAATGTTGCTAAGGCTGATGTCAAAGAAGTTACTGCACATGTTTTCTTCAAGGAGTTTTATGGTTTCAGGTCTCACATTTAGGTCTTTTTTTTCATTTTGAGTTTATTTTTGTGTATGGTATAAGAAAATGGCCCAGTTTTATTCTTTTGCATGTAGCTGTCTAGTTTTTCTAGTACCATTTATTAGAGAAGCTGTCTTTTCCCCATTGTATATTATTGTCTCCTTTGTCATAGATTAACTTAACATACATATGTGGGTTTATTTCTGGGTTCTATATCCATTTCCACTGATCTATATGTATATTTTTGTGCCAGTACCATACTGTTTTGATCACAATAGCTTTGTAGTATATCTTGCAATCTGAAATTGTAAGACCTCTAGCTTTGTTCTTTCTCAAGATTGCTCTGGTTATTTGGGGTCTTTGTGGTTCCACACAAATTTTCGGATTATGTGTTCCAGTTCTGTGAAAAAATCTATTGGTATTTTGATAGGGATTGTATTGAATCTGTAGATTGCTTTTGATAATATGGACATTTTAACAATATTGATTCTTCCAATTCACAAGCATGTAATATCTTTCCATCTGTTTTGGTCATCTTCAGTTTCTTTCATCAATGTTTTATAGTTTTCAGAGTACAGGTCTTCCATCTCTTTTATCAAGTTTATTCCTCAGTATTTTATTCATTCTGGGGCAATTGTGTAAATTATCTTAATATATAATTAAATCCATCTATAAATATTGTGAATGATAGAAGTGTCACAGGAGAAACTTAGCAGAGGACCATGGGGGAGGGGAAGGGGGAAAAATAGTTCGGGAGAGGAAGGGAAGTAAACCATGAGAGACTCTTGAATACTGAGAACAAACTGAGGGATGATGGGGGGGCGGAGAAGGAAAGGGGGTTGATGGGCATGGAGGAGGGCACTTGTTGGGGATGAACAACTTACCAACTTACCAATAAACTATAAAAGAAAAAAAATAAAAATTAAAAAAATAAAAAATAAATATTGTGAGTGATATTTCTACTTTTTCAATCTTCAATATTGTATATATTTTTCTTGTATTAATGCATTAAGACCATTCGTACTCTGTGGAATGGAAATGATAATAGTGGATATCTTTATCTCATTCCTAATCTTAGTAGAATGTTCAGTATTTCACTAATGAGTATGTCCTTTGTAGGCATCTAAAATAATTATAAATACCACTATTTACAATAATCACACACCTAATTATCAGATTATTCTCAGATTAGACACTTGTTTTTAACAGATTGAGGCAGTTTCCTTCTATTCCTAAATGGATAGCCTTTTTTTTTCATTATACAAATAAACGATGAATTTTTATCAAAAGTGTTTTTCTGTACATACTGGACTGCTCATATAATTATTCTTACATTCTGTAAAGATAAGGCATGGTAGCACTTGATTTTGTCATATTAAACTAACTTTAAATTCCTGAAATAGGCCTCACTTGTTTAAGATGTATTAAATTTTATAAGTATTGCTGGATGCAGTTTCCCAGATTTTTTTTTTCTTTTTTTAGAGAGACAGCACAAGTGAGGGAGAGGGGCAGATGGAGAGGGAGAGAGGGGGGTGGGGAAAAGGGGGAGGAAAGAGAAAGAGAGAGAGGGAGAGGGAAAGAGAGAGAGAGAATCTTAAGCAGGCTCCCTGCTCAGCATGGAGCTCCATGCAGGATTATGACCTGAGCTGCCCTGGGATTATGACCTGAGCTGAAATCAAGAGCTGGGCACTCAACCAACTGAGCCACCCAGGCGCCCCTACAGTTTACCAGATTTTTATTTAAAATATTTACGTTTAAATTACAATATGCATAGACCTATAATCTTTACTAATGTCCTTGACAAATTTTGGTTCAAAGAATTGGGATTTAGAAGATTTGTTTTGACCTGTTCCTCTTTTTAAAACTATGTCTGAAAGAGTTTATGTGATAGAGGTGTTAAGTCTTGCTTAATAGTTGGTAGAAATTTCTCACTGATGTGTTCTGGGTACAGAATTATCCCTGTGGAAAGAATAAATATAGGACCATTCAGATGTTTCTACGTTGTCTTACGCGGCTTTGGTAAGTAGTATTGCTCTGGAAAGCTGCACTTCCCTTTTGCCATGAATTCACTGGCATGAAGCTGTTCCTAGTGTTCTCGCACGGTATTTACATTGTCCGGAGGATGCACGAGGATACCCCGTTTCACTCCAGTATTGGTTACTTTTATCTACTCTTCTTTTGTTCTCAATATGGTTTTTAAAAGTTTTATCAGTCATTTTATACAAACATTCTATTTTCATATCAACAACATTTTGCTTTTTTAGTCTTTTCTAATCCGTGCTTCTTTCCACACCTTCAGTTTCTGCTCTGAATTTTATTTTTTTTTCTTCATTCTTTGGTTTTAACCCGTTGTTGTTATAAACCTCTTGAGAGGAATACTTAGCTCATATATTTAAGCCTTTTTATTATTTCTGAAATACTAATTTATAGCTATAAATCTCTCTCTAGGCATGACTCTATCTTATAATGTAGAATTTTATTTTTCAACTCAAATTATTTTTCATTTACATTATGATTCTTCTTCGATTCAAGAGATAGTGGTATGTTGCTTAATTTTCAAATAATTGCAGTTTTCTGGTTAGCTCTCTGTGGTCAAATAACAAATTGTTCATATGAGCCCTTTAAAAGGTTGCCAAAGGTGTGCCAAACTTTTGTAAATATTTTACATATATTATGATTGTGAATTTGCCTAGTTTATTTTTTTAATGTGAATTCTTGCTTCATGTATTTTGAGACTATGTTATTAGATTTTTTTCTGATGTAATATTTAGGACACTAATGGCTCTTTACGTCTAATTTGCTGTACATTCACTGATTATATTTCTACTTTCAGTTATTATATATTTCCACTGTAGAATTTCTGTTTTGTCCTTCATATAGTTATTCAGCTAAATTCTAACTCTTGTTTCATTCCCCTGAGCATGCCGATCATAGTTATTTCAATGTAAACAGAAATAATACTTACTTTGGTAACTCTATTATCTGAATCTCTTGATGATTTGTTTCAGTTTTTATTATTTTTCTTAGTTATTGGTCATGTTTTCTAAAATGCCATGCCATTTATGTTTTTACTTATTTATTTTTACTTAACTGCTGGATATCGGACGTGAAGAATTGGTAAGATCACAGAAACATGTAATGCCATTATCTTTCTCTGGAGAAAATTTGCACTGACTTCTGACAGGAGACTAAAGACAAAAGAAATCTCATATAATCTCAATCCAATCAGGAAGAGAGAAGACATCCACCTAGTTTAAATCCTTAAGGAGGTTAATCTGTTTTCAGTTTAGCTTTTCTTTTAGAGTAGAGATTTTGAGAGCCCTGGGCACTTACCAGGCACCTTTACAGCCCTTGAACTCCAATTTTTGCCCCAGGAGCTTGTGAAATGAGTGAAGATTTCTTCACCTTCCTAGACTTTCAGTATCTAGGAGAAAGTTGGTCCCTCCTAATAGCCAGAATCACCTCTTAGGTATTTTTGTTTTCCTAGATTTTTGTCCCTTAATTTTCCATAGGTGTGATAGCTCTTTGAAATCATCCAAAAGATTATTAAAGAAATATCTTGTACATCTTCTCTAGTTCTTATGTGCACTGTTGTCTGAACGTCTGATGTATTCTGCTTTAACTTAAAACTTCTGTGTTGGAATGAAAAATATAAAGGGTTTTGAGAAAAGGGGAGAGACATGGGTGGTTTATTTTTCTCAACTTTGTATATAAAATATGAGATATGAAACAATGAAAATATAAAGAGAAATATTAATGGAAATGAGAGTTTATATGGAGAGTCCTTTCTTAACTTCAATTTAACATTTCTCATCCTTCATTTCCTGTGACATTTTTAAGCAAATATATTAAGTGTAAGCTTTCACTTAAAATTCTATTTTTGTCCCAATGCTATGATCATTTCTATGTCTACACACACACTGGCTGTGAATCAGAAAGAAAATACAGCCTATGTGATAATTAAATAATTGTAATGCAGGTCATGTGAAGAAAACCCCACACAAGCTGACTGTCCAGTCACTTGGAGAAACCTACCCAGTTCATCGGCAGGAGAATGGAATAGTAAATCTTGCTGTAAGGAACATGTGAGAAAAATTTAAATAGTGACACTGAAATCTCATTTCCCCAAAATTTGAAATGGTTTAGCTACTAATATTTTCCCCTCATCTAGGATTGATCAGATGCCTCCAGGAAGTTCTGATTCAGTTACGTAGTTTCAGTTTTGAGCATGAGGACCCTGTGTTACTTGTGTCTTTTAAGCACAGATTAAGAGTCAGGGCCTTTTTGCTGCCTTCTTTTCTTTAATTACTGTGATGCCACTGAAAATATGCTCAGCTCTGGGGCCAAGAAACTCAATATCCAAGTGACAGCGATTTCCATGGGGCAAGCAGTGCTCTTCTGAGCTGTCAAATAAACAGTGTTTGATATGTCACATTACATCTTCTTTTGAAACAAGGGTAAAATAATTTGGATGGCTGTTGCCAATGGAACATTAATTTCACCAGTATGTGAAATATTAACAAGGATAGCTCTATGGGTTAAAAAAAACCTGCTGTATCAGAATGCTAAGCAAATACTGGCAGTTGATATATAAGTTGTCTCATTTAATTTTTCTTTTTCCCCCATTCAACTTATAGAGAATATGAAATATAAAGGCAGAAAAGGCAGAACACAGAAAAGGAGATATTCTATCATTCCACATTGGTCAGCCATTATTAAAATGTTATCGAGCAACTTATTTAGAATAATAGCAAGACAGTTTCTGAGAGCTGATTCTCTAGATACTGAAATCTTTTACAGTTTGAAAATTAACAATACAGAAAAATTATATTTTAATGCTGCAGGTTTACAGTATAATAACTTGGTGAATCAGATTGAATTTGTAAACTACTCTATCTTAAAAGTTGTGTATTTCAGGATAAAATTCAGCCTAAATAGTATCTTTTGTCTTTCATTATAGAAAAACCAAAAATCACAGATCAATACATGTTAGTCCACCTAATTCTTCACATTTCTTTCTTTCTTTTCCAAATTATACTGTTTGCCCTCTTATGTTTGAATGCTGCCAGCTAAAAAATCCAGAAAGACCAGTATAAAATAATATTTTAAGCAGTATATCCTGTCAAAAAAAAAAAAAAAAGGAATTTATGCAACAAGGAAACCACAACAAATGGTGAACTTCAACAATGCAATGACCTTGATGTCTCAGGTGTGTAATAACATACCAGTCAAAGGCTTTATGTGTGCCATTTAAAAAGTATATATTAGTGTCCAATGTCACCCTGAGAAAAATCCTTCATAAAGGAAGTTCAAAACCTACTGAATAAAGTGAAGTAGTCTCCAATGCAGGAGTGCTGATGCTCCCGTATGTTCCTTACTGTCAGGGAGATTCAAGGAGAGAGTGCAGAAGACTATCTTCACATACAGTTCCTATCGTGACCCCGATTTGACACTCCTTATTTAGCCTTTAGGTCCCCCAAAACATCTCCTTCACCACATTACTATCATTCATGTAACGGTATCAAATATTTTGTGAAAATTCTTGAAATATGGATAAATTGTGTTATTATCAAAACACCACATCAAAAGTTGTAGTTCGTGAACTAAATAAACTGTGTATTTTCTGACTTAAAACTGGTTTTTAATAGCTATTAAAGCCATTATAACTTAAGAAGCCAACAGAGGGCACTTCAAAACTACAAGTGAAAGTTTAGGAACTAAGATATCGGAGTTACAATTCTGACTTGTCCTTTAACTTTCAGTAAGATGTTATCCACAGTACTTCATCCTTTTCAGTCTCAATTTTCTCATTTGCAAAATGAAGAAGATTGACTTGAATATTTCTTTGGTCCCTTATCCTCTCAATGATGTATTTGAGACGGAGACCATGAAAGAATTTGAGGAGGTCCTGTATTCTGGAGAACGAAGGCAGTAGCTGCATAGCGTCAGAATATCTGGAATAGACCAGGGCACTGGAACGAAGGTCACATCTAGCTATGCCTTCATCATCAGAAGGAAAAACTAGGCCTACTCATTAGGTATAATACCAGCCTTCTCCAAAATCTGTTTCACCACTGAGGGTGCAACCAAAGCATGTGCGCTCCAAGAGCATTCCTTGTCCCCCAGCAGGCATCAGGAGCGTGCTAGGTCTAAACAACGTGGTGCCTCTAGAGCTTCTATACTCTTATCAGCAGTGACACAGGACCCCAGAAGGCCACTCTTTTACTTCTCCCCCACTGTAGGCCTTTCCACCACTGCTGCTTTGAATTGACAAGACTAACTTTGTTCACCCTGGTTCTCCTTGTCTCCAGTCACTAAAGGAAGCCCCAGACCATCAGTCAACTTCCAGTCTCTTAACTCTCAAAGGCTCTACCCTTCCCTTTTTCTGAACCCTTTTCCCACCTCTACCTCTGAATCCTTTCCACCACACCCTCTAGACCTCACCTTCCATCATCAGCAAATCTCCCTTCATGTTTACCATCTTCTCTAAATACTCCTTACCTGTTCTTGATGTTGTAAACCCCTGGCTCTCCCCAAAGGACCTTACTTCCTCTTATGCCTCTCTTAGCTTGTATGTTGTGCTGGAAGGTGGGGGAGGTGATTGACTTGCTCTTCAAACTACTTTCCCTTCCTTCTAAAGACCCCTCAAACTTTCACTCTCCTATAGCAGATAATTCTCTTTATAACTTTTTTTCTTATTTCCTTTCATTTCCATTGATTTTAGTTTCTAGATCCTTTTATGAAAGAAAGACTCTCTAGCTTTAATTCTTGCCAATTTTAGTATATATGTAGCTGATTTTCTTCATACTATATCCTCTCAGTCACTGGATCACCTCTCCACAATGGTCTCATCTACCCACTTTCCTCACTCACTCTCATAGCCATACCTAAGATCCTGTAATTACCAATAACTACAGAACAAAATCGCATCCTCTCTTCACATCCTAGTCTGCACCACTAAATATAAAGGGCATTCAGCTGCCCTGGTCATAAACAGACATTTGTTCAACAAGAGCCAGGGATAAGTGCCCTGAGACACTGAGAATTCAGACTGGCCCTAACTATTCCCCCTTTTGGAACATAAACATGGAGCCACTGGGCATATTTGTCTCTTGATAGAGAGAACCAAAGATATGTATTAAGACTATTTATACCATTTATATCTGTACTGTTTACTGTGAACTATAAAATCCATAAGCTTTCTTTTTTTTAAGTTTATTTATTTATTTTGGGGGGGGGCAGAGAGAAAGGGAAAGAGAAGCCCAAGCAGGCTCCATGCTGTCAGTGCATAGCCTGATGTGTGGCTCAAACTCATGAACCATGAGATCATGACCTGAGCTGAACTCAAGAGTTGGATGCTTAACCAACTGACCCATCCAGGCACCTGCATAAGCTTTCTAATACACAGACATGTACCCTGCAGCACTGAATAAAACAAAACAAAACAAAACAAAACAATGGAAAATGACAAAGAAGAGTTATGGAAGGAGTAAAAGATTTTTATGGGACTGAAATGTTTTTTTTTTTTTTTAAATGT
>CM053569.1:65685989-65723274 GCA_028646485.1 Cryptoprocta ferox
GGGGGGTGATGGTCTTGGTGGAGGTCACTTGTGGGGAAGAGCACTGGGTGTTATATGGAAACCAACCTGACAATAAACTATAAAGTTTAAAATATGAAAGAAAAAAAAAAAGAAATTCTTCAACTGTTTAAAAAAAAAAAACTCATCTATTTTATACTTCATATATTACAACTAGTATCTCGTGCCCAATGTCATTGACACTATTGCTTAGAGGACGGTTAATGGGAGCTGTGCTCTGTGCGTCCGTCTTACAGAGACCGTGTAAATCACACATGCACCCCTGTGGCTGGGCCTATGGATAAAATCAGGAAGAGAGAAATTTGAGAAACAATGTCTCAAACTGACAATTCTCCAAAGAAGTACTCTAGGTTTAACTAAACCTCTAAACATTCTTCTTTGACCATTTTGTTTTGGTCACGTGAGGCTTAATATTGGAGAGAAAGCTGGCACATCTTGGTGTATACCAGATGGCACTGGAAAAGTGCAAGTGAGTGGAAATAGTTATGTGCTCAGGCAAATATGGAGCCGATTTCTGTATCCACATAGGAAAGGAAAAAACATTCTAGGTTATATAGATGTTTTAAATATGTTTTGTGGCACTAACTTGGAAGCAAAAGAATTTCTTTAATAAAAAATACTGTATAACTTTATATTTCTTTCCTTTTCCCTCTACTACACAAAAGAGAGTTGTTTGCATTTATTAGTACATTTTTATGGCTCCACAGGAATAATGTGACAGAACATTATTAAAAATTCAATTTGGGAGAGTTTTAGTATTCATTCTAGCACGAAAGCAATGTCTTCAGAAAAAAACATAAAAATAGTATTATTTTGTAATGTTTATAATTTTCTCCTAGTGATTTTCAGAAGTTTACTACATCTTTCCTCTTTCTGCTTCTATAATTTACTTATTACTTCCTTAGAAATAAAACTTAGAAAGGATCAAGGGATATTTCCTGGTAAATGATTTGTAATTATTTTAGGGGTTTTGCGGGGGGGCAATAGAGAGAAGGGGTAATAGAAAACATCCCTCACATAAGTGGTTATAATAAAGACGGAATAGTAGGATCAAAAGCGATGGCACTCATATATGGAGTTCACTGAAATGCTTTACTGAAGCAAAGAATCAAAACAGAACCCAGTCTTAGGAAATATAGAACATTAAGAGACAGACTGTGAGTATCTGTGTGCGTGTGTGTGTGCATGTGTGTGTGTAAAAAGAGACAGGGAGAGAAATGTAACTAGTCAATGTAAGAAATGTGAATTACCTTTTAGAAGTACAAAGCATTATTATTTCAAATATTGTATTCTGCCAATAAATCATTGTCCTCATGTAAAACAATGGAATACAACAATGTTTGTTTATATAATAAATTATTGAATTAATAAACAACAAATGAACCCAGGCCTCTAAAAATGCAAGTGGGATTAAATAAACACAAAGCAAACATCAAAATATCCCAACCCCAAATCCAAATGTGCCTAGAGGTAAAAGCAGTTATTTCTTTCAACTCTTACACACTAACTTCAGAATTTGCTCAACAAGTGGACTGGAATACAGATGCAAATGAACAGGATACCAAAGTTCTGGTCATCAAATCGAATCTGTGTGGAGGTAGGAAGGCTCCTCCCACACCATGAAGAGGTGCTCTGGACATTAGCTAGGTGTCCTAGAATCCAACTGTCAACCTGCAGACAGTATCAGAACCCACACACTGAGGGCTCAGTCCCAAACAGTGCCTCCCTACAGACACCAGTCACAAGCCCAAGTTGTCACCTGTCTTCCTGACCAACGACCTATGGATATTGGAGGTTTCAACAACCACCTCTCTGGATTTGATTAATTTGCTAAAGGGGTTTACAGAACTCAGAGGAACATTTTACTTGCTAGATTATCAGTTTATTATAAAAGGATGCATAGGGCAGGAAGGTATGGAGGAAGCACCAGAGCTTCTGTGCTCTCTCTGAGCACCCCACTATAACCAAATTTCAATGATTTTATCAATGTGGAAAATCTCTGGACCTTCCCTTTTTTGATTTGTGTGTAGGCTTCATTAATAGGCATGACTAATTAAATCACTGGCCACTAGTGATTGAACTCAATCTCCAGACTATCACCCCACCCCAGAGGTATGGGATGGGATTGAAAGTGCCAACCTTTTATTTATTTATTCTTTTAAATTTTTTATTTATTTTTGAGAGAGAGAGAGAGAGAAAGTGCACCATGCAGGATCTGAAACGGGTTCCACACTGATAGCAGAGAGCCTGATGTGGGGCCCAAACTCACAAACGATATGATCATGACTTGACCCAAAGTTGGATGCTCAACCAACTGAGCCACCCAGACGCCCAGTCCCAACCCTTTAATCCCAGGATTGGCTCCATAGGCAACCAGCCTTTCTTAGGTTTCCCAGAGCTTTCCAAAAGACATTAATTAATATAACAAAAGACATAGAGGTGCTTGGGTGGCTCAGTCGGTTGAGCACCTGACTCTTGATTTCTGCTCAGGTCATGATCTCCTAGTTGGTAAGATCAAGCCCCACGTTATCAGCACCAAACCTCCTTGGGATTCTCTCTCTCCTTCTCTCTGTGGTCCTCCCCAACTCGTGCTCTCTTTCTCTCTCAAAATAAAGTTTAAAACATATATCAAAAGACATATCACATAGACCCTTTCATCACTTAGGATATCCCAAGGGTGTTAGAAACTCTGTGCCAGAAATGTGGGTAAAGACCAAATATGTATTTCTTATTATAAATCACAATATCACAGATACTAACCTTTCCAGTGTGCAGAACTGAGGCATAAACAGGTATAATTCAAATACAAGATTGAAAGTGATTTGGCCACAGTGGAGGTAATAGATAAGTCTATAGAGGTTGAGAAGTGAGAAATCAGCGTGACTGAAGCCTATCAGAGAAGTCTGCATGGAAAAAGTGTCTTTGATTAGGACCTCTGATAAGCAGGATTCACATATGTAGAAAAAGATGAAAATGGGTATGTGAAATTACAGACATTGAGCACCAGCACAAGCAAATCAACAAAGATAGGAAACATGGGATGAATGCTCTATAGATAATAATAAAACAGCTTTTTTATGAAAAAAAAGCAAATGTTTATAAAGGTAAGCAATATATAGGGCGCCTGGGTGGCTCAGTCAGTTGAGCATCCGATTCGTCTCAGGTCATGATCTCACTGCTCATGAGTTCGAGCCTCGCATCAGGCTCTGTGCTGACAGTTTGTAGCTCAGAGCCTAGAGCCTGCTTCGGATTCTGTCTGTCTCACTGCCCCTCCCCTCTCACACTATGTCTCTCACACTATGAGAAATATAAATAAACAATTTACTTTTTTAAAATAAAAAAATAAAGGGAAGCAATATAGCTAAAATTAAACATTTACCATATGAACATGTGTTTGCCATTTAAAAATGAGAAAGCAACAGAATTTTGAAAATATCTATATTTGCAACACATAATAGAATATTTAAACTTCTGTATAACTAATTATGAGAGGAAAAAAACATTATGTGTCAATCTGTATTTCATTAAATAAATAGTAAAGGATTTAGAATTCTAAAGAGAGTGAACACAATGTTTCCTTCTCAGTAAATCAAAAAAGATATCTTTTCATTATTCTTGACAGTTATTATTTACATTTTGAATTCTGTAAAATGTAGGGCTGTGGGGACTTATGTACGATCGCTACAATCAAATCTATTCAATAATGGCATTTGCTCCTATCAGGCTAACTCCACACAGAATAGAAACTATAAATATAGACCATATGTATGCTGTATATATATAACTTTTATGCCAGTAAATACAATAATTTTGATGAAATGGCCAAGTTCATTTCAAAATAAAACCAAATAATACACAAGATGAGATGAGAATAATAATATGAATATATTCACACACATGACAAACTGAAATGATGATCGAACCATATTTGCAATGAAAACCCCAGGCTCAGAGGCTTTTAAGAGTGATTTCTATCAAATATTTTAAAAAGAAATGACAAACTGCAGACAAACTCCTTCAGAAGCAGAAAAAAGAGTGAACCTTGTTTAACAATTTTATGAAGTTGGCTTATCCCTAATAACCAAACTTGAGAAAAAAATTTTAAAATAAGAAAGTTACAGACAAATATCCCTCATGAACATGGGCACATATACCTTTAACAGAATATTAGAAATAAATTATATATATATATATAAATGCACACACACTAATATGAAGGATAATGCCACAAAATTAAGTACGGTTATCCCAAGAATGAAGACTGTTTTAACACATAAACAATATAAACCTTACTAACAAAATAAAAGGGAATAAATCTTACCAATTTTTTTCTTTATGAATTTATCATTTCAATAGATTCAGCAAAATCATGTATCAAAATTCAACACCCATTCATGATAAAATATCTCAGAAGACTAGGAATAAATAGTTTTAAAATATGATAAAGGACATCCAAGAAAAACTATAGATCATATCATCTCTTTTGTTGAAATACTAAACTTTTTCCTCCTAAATTTAGGACAGGGCAAGGATGCCCAGTGTTATCACTTCTATTGTTGTGCAAAAGAGCCTAGTCAGTGAAACAAGGGAAGAAAAATAAGATATATAAAGTATGAATTGAAAAATTAAATTCATCTATTTGCAAAATTCAGATTCTTCTAAATATTGAAGGCCTTAAGGAATGTATAGTACAATGACAAGAACTAATAAGTGAATTTAGCCAGGTCACAGATTATTAAGAAAAATGCATGTAAATCAATTATATTTTCTATATACTAGCAGTATTAAGGAAAAGATACTCTGTTAAAGAAAAAGCTATTCAGTGACACTTGTTAAAGCACTATAAGAAAGACTTTATTCGAGGGAGGCCATGTTACAGGTGCAGGGACCCTTACAATAGGGCCCTGCGGCGGGGGTGGGAGGGGGGGGCGCAGAATGGACTCAACTCTGTATACAACACAGGCAAGTGGGAATTTATACCCAAGGAGAGGGGTGGTGGGGGTCAGTGGATGGAAAATTACTAAGAGGAACATCAGAGGTAAGGGGGGATTTTGGTGAACCTGACCTCACAGGAGGTTTGCAGAAGGCAAGCCAGGAGATCAGACATCACCTAGGGCTGGAGGAGGAGAAACTTCAACAGATACCGAGGGAGATCACACAGGAAGGAGGGAGGATTCGAGCTAAACTAACTTAGGATTCCTGCCAAAATTGGACAGTGCAGACATGGACACAGAAGTCTGAAAGTGAAGCCCTACTTGAAAAGTTCAGAGGAGTCTGAGTAGCATTTGGTCAAGGAGAGAACTTTTGTCAGTGGCCAAGTTTTAGAAAATGAAATTTAAGAAAAATGATTCACAACCACATCAGCAGCATAAAAACACTTACTTTAAAAATCAACAGAAATCATAGAAGTCTATATATAGAGAAGTACAAAATATTGCTGTAAGAAATTAAGGAAGACCTAAATATAGAAAAAGAGACATATTTGTGGATTAAAAGACTCAGGTTTACTATGTCTATTTTCTTCAAATTGCTTTGTAAATTCAATACAATCTCAGGGAGTTTTTGGTGTCTTTTACTTTCTCCTCGACCTCTTCCTCCTCCTGCTAAGAATCGATAAACTGCATTTAAAATTTATAAGGAAATGCAAACAACCTAGAATATTCTAAATAACATTTTACTTTAGAAACAAAAATGGGAGAGGACTACATTATCAGATTTCAAGCCTACTATAAATATAAACAAGAATATGTGGTACCAGCATAAAGATAAAGAATAGATCAATGAAACGTAACAGAGTTTCCAGAAATTGAGCCGCACTTATACAACTCACCCATTTTCTACAAGATAATCTAACGAAGGAAAGGACTTTGAAAACAGACTTTGGGAGCAATTGGATGTGCATTCAGAAAATTATGAAATATTTTTAATTGGAAATGAAAATACACTTCAAAATTTGTGGATGCGGCTAAATGAGCACTTATAGGGAAAAAATCATAGTAAAGGTTATATCAGAAAAAAATAAACTTACCAAATCAGTGATCTAAGCTTCCACTCTAAATATCCTCAGGCAAACCTGCTGTGCAATCTCTTGTCAAGAAGTTGAGGGCAGTCATTCTGTTAGTGCAGAAGGCAGTATTCGAGTGACCCAAGGTTCTCAGTGATGGAGACAGCACCTGTCCAGGTGACCACGACAGCGTGGGTGCTCAGGGGACAGACTGATCTGCATCTGTATTCCAGCCCTGTTACATCCATTTCTCACCTCGGACAGGTGCGCTAACCTCTTCAAGCTCCAAGCCTCTCGGTTTGGAAATGAGACAACAATGTAACAAACATCCAAACGTGTATATGATCTCAAATACAATAAAAAGTGTTGATCTGCGACCTTGGGAGCTTCCCTAGGCGATATTCAAAACCAGCACACGGAGGGCAAGAAGAGCCAGAAGAAAGAAGCAGGCCCGATTGGTGAGAGGCAGGTTTCACAAGCAAAGGAAGAATTTACAAGGCTTGTCTTGTTCCGCCACAAGGCCAATGATCTCCTTCTGGAGAGCTCCATCCCCTTCCGCCTGAATCTGAAGTTTATACGTGGGCCGTCACGGGCTTAATGTGTAAGAAGCACGTCAAGTTCAGACGGCGTCGACAACTCATTACTCTCTTAAGGTTGCCTCCCTCAAGCCGAGCCTGGTGAGAAGACATTCCAAGGCCGGGGCAAGTGGGAGGAGCCTGGGATGGCCCAGTCAGCGCTCGCGGCAAGCGGAGGTCACATGGCAGTACGTGCCCTGGAGGCCCTCCTCCAGCATCGCGAGAAGAGCTTAGCGAGGCCTGAGCCGGGCGGGAGGGCTCACGTGGGCACGTGTTGGACGCGAGCATCATCCTGCAAGGACCCGGAAGAGGCAGGCTGGAGGGCCCTGGAGGTCCGGCGTCTTCAGGAAATGCTCTTGCTGGAGTCCCGAGGTCGCCTGGAATCCCAGGTGAGCCCGAGCTGGTTGGGGACACTTTCTGAACCCACCTGAAAGTATTTTGCTTGAGGAAAAAGTAAATCACTCTACTTAAGCTTTCTGTTGGCTTGGAGAAATAGCTGGTGAAAATAATGATTTTCTTTTTTTTATAGAAATGAAAATCACTTTCAAAAACTGTTTCAAAGGCAACACTGTTCATCATTGGTATATTTAACTCATGTACCCTATTATTAATAGAAGAAATTATAACCTGTTAAAGCAGAATTCTGAAAAGTTAATTCATTTTTCGTACATATTTTCTGCTAGCTCTATAGACGTTTTGTACTGGTTTGGTACTAGACAAAAATGTAATGTCTGTTTGCTAGAATATTTTTTCCCGAAGGGTTTTGCCTATGAGTTAATTTGGAACATTGCAAGTATCTTTTCACAATAATAATTTTATTTTTATCTTTGATGTGTAAAGTCTGTAATTTTGATTTTTAGAGTTAGACCATTTCTGTCTTTAATAGTTGGAGATTTCATTTGGATCTGGGATTTATTTCATGGTTTGGACGTTTTATTTTCTTTGTCCAAGTAAATTTTGTTTATAACTCTTCTTCCCTGACTATTCAAGTCCCAACAAATATGGTAAATGATGAACATGGTAAATTATCGCAAGCCAATAAGAAGACTAATTTTTATTCACACCTGATCAGCTCTCTTATCAAATTATCAACCTATATATTTTTATAAGGTGTTATTCTAGACACTTTACACCTATTATCTGTTATTTTCAGTTGTTACAGTTCAGTTATCCTAACTTAAAATTAAGAAACTAGGACTCAGTGGACTTAACCCAGTTTCTCACAGTTAAGTGGTCTCTGAATTGGGATTCAACCCAGTTCTGTCTGTACCTAAAGTACATTTAAGGAATGCTCTCTGATAAAGCCAGGAAAAAGGCTACAGTAGGCCTCCCAAGACAAGCCTGAATTGAATTTACCCATCTGGGTATAGGTGGAGAAGCTGTAGGCATAGTTGACGTGTCCTCTGAGAGGGTTCCAGCAAGGGAAAGAGATGTTTCTCTGGAAAAGTTATGAAAATTTCCTCTATCTGGGACCAACTTTATAAGTCGAAGTAGAATATGAGAAAAGTATGGCAATGGTTTCCCATAGCCTTTCCAAATTACTCTCAAAAAACCTCTTAATTTGGACAATCTCTGTCATATGAAATAGAGAAATCATGCTTAAGGCATTATTCATTTTAGGATTCAGGAAGGGCTCAATATTCCTGAATAGTTAACCCACTTATTTGCTTAAAATTTCATGAGTAGACAATTTCATAATAGGGCAATTACAAGTGTTGTTCTATGTTGGCATTCCTTAAATGGATGTATGGATGTGTGTGCGTAACAAAGGAAAATTATTCAATGTCTTTGCTCTTCCAAAGAGCAAACCATCTTATTAAGCTGCTTCCTGATATAATTTCATAACTGCAGGGAATCCAGTTAAGTTTTCAGACCCTTGGGGATCATTTAAAGCAATGTAATAATGCACTATCCTAGAGAATATATATATATATTTTATATAGTTTTCAAATGTTTTTTTTTTCCTCTGAGTAAAATGTATATTCAGTTTAATCTAAGAAGAATATTTGCTTTTTTAGCTCCTGTAAGGATAAATATTCTGGGAGCAAGAGTTATCTTCCTGGTTCCATAACTTTTTCACTTTTGGGGATAGACAAGGATAATAGTTGCTGCCTCTAGGAATGCCATTGAGAATGCTGGCTTCTTGGATAACTTTCCTGGGGTTTTGGGGGAGGCCAGGTCAGCTGTTCTGTACATTCTGAGTGTTAAATGTGTGAGTAGACAGAAGGAAGGTTGATTTACATAATCCTTTAAAAAAGAAGTTAAATGAAATCACTAACTTGGTGATGGTAATAAGGATATAATCCAGGTTGTGAAATAAGGTGAGACCCGGAAAGTAGGTAAAACTAAGAAGATACCTGGAATTGGAAAAAGGGGAAAATGAAAACAAAAAAAAATAGGCATAGGAAGAAGGAATTTAAATGTGAAGAAAATGTTATTTGACTATAATGACGAAAAGATTGAGTATGGAATAAAAGGCTAAGTTGTAAAAGCCTATGGATGAAAAAGAAAAATACATGTGAAAACAGTATTTCTAAATAGACATGGAAAAATAGTTTCTTAGAGAGAAATGCCAACTTTGAGGTATAGTTCCCTGTTTTAGAATAGAGAGTGTAAAATATGGCATACTCTCTAATTCCAGAGTTAAGTGACACTACACATATGAGCCTGTGTGTCATGAGGACATGTGTTTGCTGCTTAAGCTCATTTTCTTCCATTTCTCTATTTTCCACTCCACTGCTATTTTCTTTTCCCCCAAAACAAACCACACACATATGCACATATGTACACACAAACTGACTAGCATTTACTGTGAGTCTTAAAGGTAAACCACTCCTTGGATTTTCCTCATTATTGAGGATAATCAGTATTTGAGAAAGACCATAAAGCATTTTCCTAATTTGGAGGGTGGAAGTGGGAAAAGCCAAAACAGAGTGGATAAGTTAGCCACCTGCACAAATAATTTAAAAGCTTGACCTTGATGACAGAAGCCATTGTGAGGTCTTCCAATATATTTTCGTATTTCAGATTCTTTATAGTGTTTTATAACACTTGGCTATCAAGAAGATAGAAATGCTGGGAACCCTTTGTTCTTTTTAATTCTAATTATAAATGTAAGTAATTAGGCAACCTGATTCCTACATCAGCATCTTATTCTTTTGTTTACTGTGACTTCTCTTACTGTCTTGGAAATCTCAGGAGTACCAAGAACATCCAGTTTCTGAACCAAAAGCTAAAATCTTCTGCAGCCTCACCTTGCGTTTGCTAGCAACTGGTCTAGCTGATGTCTTCCATGGCTTGTCACTCTGGTGGCAACAGTAATCTCTCTGCTCATGTCTTTAAGACATCTGTGCCAGTGTGTCTAAACACACCTTGTCATTTAAAACACTTTGGCTTCCATCGTCATTACCTTCGACTGTCAGATCATTCTTATGATGGAGGCACACTGGTACCAGTCCCTGATTTCATTATTCTCCTCTTTGAAAACGAATGTGAAAAGAACGTGCCTGGGGAAGAAATTGGGCACTGAACTAAACATGGCAGTCACTTACTGAACACTCAGGAACACATATTTCATGTAGTGTTTCTAATTAACGTAAGAGCCTCACAAAGTGTTATCTCTACTTAAAAACTTGTAGCTAGAATGAAAGAAAATGTTAGATTCAATTGGGAAATATATCTAGTGACAAAAAGATTTGTTTCAAATACGTTTTCAATAAATTTTCTATTATGGTATCATTGTTACCTGGCTTATTCTGGCCAACTTCTATAATATATCTCCAAATCATGCATTTATGACCTTTTCTTTGTATTTAAACAAAGCAATTAATAGGCATGCCAAGAAAGGTTTAATAACTGAAAATCTACAAAATTATGTTGGAGAAACTATATATATTAAGTTCGAAAATCATAACCTGACCTATTTCAAGTTTTTTATGTAAGGCTTTGAGAAGCTCTGTGGAACACAAATAATTTTAATAATTTTGTTTTGCTGACTATTTTAAATCTGAGTTGACTTTTTTGCCAGTTATATAATCGGTTTAAAACTTTTTAAACAGTTTTATTGAGATATAATTGGCAAATAAAATTGTAAGACATTCAATATGATGATTTGATGTATGAATACATAAAAGGATTCCCCTGTGAATTAATTAACACATTCATCACTTTTCATAGTTACTTGTGTGAGAACATGTAAGTTCTACTCTCTTAGAATTAGCATTTCTACTCTCTTATCAGTTATATGATATATTGTTATTGATTATAATCACCATCTGATACTTTCAGTCCTCAGACCTTATTCATCTTATATCTGAAAGTTTGTACTCTTTTAAAAGGTGCATGTGTTACCAGGAGATTCAAGCAGTGGGTTAAAGCTCATTTGGGGACTAGACTACAAGTTAACAGAGAGAATTTACAATGTAATTTTTTATTAATAGTATTAGGGGAAATGTGAGATATTTGAGTTTTTTGGGTGCCTGTGAGTATATTCAAAAAAGTTATTTTACTTACTGGATCCCTTCATTATGCAACAAAAGCACAAGTGTATTATATTTATTGAACCATTAAATAGGAGTCCAGTATCTTATAAAAATTAATTGGTCAGCGAGGAACAGGGTAGATAAAGGAGTGGGGAAACAAACGAACAAACAAAAAACCCTAAGGAGATTAACAATCAACTTGTGCATCTGTTTGTCAAAGTGAATGGAGAAGCAGCATATTTTTTTTTCACAGTTGCCTTTCGTTTTTCATCCATTATAATTTATGTGTGGTTGTATTCTTTAAAGGATGCTGATTAGAATTAAATGAAAATTTCATAACCACCTTCTTCAACAATACCGCTAATGAATTGTAGGACTTGAAGTATGAAAATTGATTTCCTGTTCAGCACCATGGTCTCCTGAACTACAACACCAGAGGATACAATGAGTTACGAACATCTTCACCCTGACAGCATGTGCACAGGCCCTGGTGTATCAGCAGGAAAGGCTAAGTGAACAGACAGGCTGGAAACAGACCTTTTAAGTAGAGAATCCTATTTGCTGTTTCATAGAGGTCATGCTTAAGGAAAGTGTAGGGTAAACAGTATTAGCAAATAAGGGACATTCCAGTAATGCAGTCTCAGTGTTTTTTTGTTTTTTTTTTTGGTTCAGTGTTTTTTGAGGGGCCAAAATGTCTGAAATACAATTCAGTATTCCACAGATAGAATGTAAAGAAAATTGTTTACCTCACTGTGAGGTATTTGAATTTGAGATCCCTTTCCGTCCTTCCTTCTTTCCCTCCCTCCATTCTCAGTCTCTCTCTCTCTCTTTTCCCCTCTCTCCCTCCTTCCCTTCCCTAGGGTGTGTGTGTGTGTGTGTGTGTGTGTGTGTGTTTTTGGCTAGGAAAAAATTTCCTTCCTAATGTCATTTTATTATTTCAATAATAGTTACAGAATTTAGGTTTTCCAACTCTTGTATGCATCATGGAAGTTTGTAAAGAAAGTATTGGGGAGAAAAAATAAGTTTCACTCTATTCTTCTAGGATTTTGGCTAAGACACCTTCCCCCCTCCACCTCTAATACCGGACAAATTAGCAGGAGGAAAAAAAACAACTTTAATTATGCATGTTTGTTTATATAGGAGTCTCACAAAGATATAAAACTCAAAAGGTATCTAGAGAATTGAGACTACTGAGGATATGTACCATCCTGAGCTAAGACAAAGGATAGGGGTTTGAGATTTCTGAAGTTGGAGTGGGGGCTTGTTCTGTTATGCAGATAAGTTTCTTAGGTAAAAAGTTTTCTCTGGTAGTTTCTCTCTTCCTGGTTCAGACCCACTTTCTAATGTTATAAAAGAGCTTCACCTGTGCTTGCACTCTCTCAAAATATTTTTGTGCCCAAAAGCCATATTTTGGGGTGACATACTCTGCTACTCTCCTACTCTTCAAAACTATGTACAAAAATTAATGAGTACAGAAGGTTGTAAACGACCAGTGGCTGTGCTCTGACTAAAGTATGTCACAGTAATTAGACAAAGCACTTAGACAAAGCGCTAAATAGAAAGTTCTTTGTGTATTCAAGAAAGCACACACATGAACATATGTACCTACAGAGAGAAATGGACACACACAAACACACGTGACAATTAATTTATCAGTATTATCAATAATTATTATTTATACAACAGGCTTATATAACTTTTTAAAGTGTTTAGAGACTTGGGAAAGGAAAGGAAGAAAGAAAGGGAGGGAAAACGGGAGAGATTGAAAGGAGGAGGAAAGGAAGGAAATGTAAATAGATACTACCTAGATAGATATATAACCTATATAGAGAGAGATATTGTTTATACTTTTATGTACGTGTTATATAGATAACGGTGTAAAGTCAAATATATATGTGTGTATAGAACTCCTATATATCAAGTATATATATAATATATATTATAAATAGTTCTTATTTGATCTCTACACATTACGTATATACATTTTGTGTAGATAGTAATAAAGAATTCAAAATCTTGAGATAAAGATACTGTGTGTAGCACATGGGGATTTCCAGTGTTACCCCTAAGGTATACAAGATACAAAATTTTGAGTCTTTTTATTTACAGATCTAAGTCCCTGTTTTTCTTTTTTGTTTTTAAACTTATGTATTTGTTTTGAGAGAGATAATGCGAGGGAGAGAACAAGTAGGGGAAGGGCACAGGGAGAGAGAATCCCAAGCAGGCTCCGCACTGTCAGCACAGAGCCCAAGGTGGGGCTCAAACTCAGACCCATGAAATCATGACCTGAGCCGAAATCAAGAGTCGGATACTTAACTGACTGAGCCACCCAGGTGCCTCTAAGTCCCTGTTTTTCTGATGCAGAAAAAAATCAATCAACCACAGATTGATTTTCTCAAATTCAGTAATTCCACAAATAATTCAATTTTAAACTCAACCAAGTTAATGTTCTCCCAGTCCATCCTGCCTCCTGACTTGGTTTTAATTGCACAGGTCCTGGAAATCCTCTGTTCTCTGCAGGCATCCATTAGCAGTGGTCCTTAAACTTAAATCTGCACAAAATCTGCAGATTTTGATCTGGAGGGCTTGTTAGAATACAGACCTCCACCCTTGCTCCCAGAGTTTCTGATTCTAAGTAGGTCTGGAGTGGTACCAGCCTCTGCTCATTCTGCTGGTCTAGGGACCACACTTTGAGAACCACTGCACTAAGACATTGCATGTCCTGATCTTTTCTCTGTTGAATCTATTTCTGAAGACAGTTCCCTAGGTCAGTGCCATGCCTAAATCCCTGCAGAGTCATGGGAGATATTCCTAGGCTCTTTCTTGACGTTCTGTGGACTCACAGAAGTGAGGAGACTGGCATGTGCTCCTTCTGCCTGGCCATGTGTGGCCACCATTTCTGTTTGTCTGCTACTCCACCCTTCCACTGAGACTTTAGACTTCTATTTTTAGGCAGCCCCTCTACGTCTAAAATCTGTCTAAGGGCTTTTTTTTTTTCCTCACATACATCCATTGGGGCTTTGCCCAGAGAAGAGGGAAAGAAGAACTAAGTCTGGCTCTTCTGAACCCAGTTTGTCCTTCTGTGAAGTTTCATCTTCTCTGAGAAAACACTCATTCTTATATCACCATGCAGTCTTCTCAAATGTGTGTTCTCATTCCTTCATGCCCTTTCCATTTGGGGGTTTCAGAAATGTTTCTCCCAATAAAAGCATAATTTTAAGCTATTAAAGTGGATGTCTTAAATATTAGTTGATATGGTACTTCTTAAGGCCTATTTTGTAGGTCTAAAACCAAATTTTTGTGTTTTATAATTTCAAGTCCTCTTTGATAATAAGGCTCAATTTGAGATTTATTTTTAATTGTAAGTCCATAAGAGGAGAGGAAGCACTCAAAACAGCATAAAAAATCAGTTGAATTTCAAAATGTTACCCAGCTTAAATATATTTGGTTCATTTTCTTGAATAATGGAATACTTGCTGTCTTTGAGATTTTGGTGAAAATGTTACTTTAGATGAAACTGGTATTTCTTACTAGTATAATAAAAAAAATACCTCCATGGGCCATTGTTAGAATTTACTTTATCATTTTAAGGGTTATACTCAGATTTGATCCCAAGAATATCGAAGGTGTCCTGATGCTCCCTCTGCGTGAGGTCACTGAAATGCTCCTACCTGTCCTGCCTGAACAGAAGGCTCATGTGCAGAGTCTCTGAGTTTTCCCTCCAGAATCCTCTCTCTGTGGACCCTAAATGAAGAGCCTGAGGAACCCAGATACTGGAGGGAGTTGTGTCTGAATGAAATTACCCTGAATCTAATTTGGCTTCACTCTGTGTGTTTAGAAAAGAAGCATTATTAGTTGAACATACATGGAATGTCATGTTAATTAACATACATGCACAAATGTGCAGTAAACAGGCTCACAGACTGATTAAAAAGGAGAAGTACAGACAGTGGAAATATAAGCTAAACTTTCTGTGGCCTATGATTTGCCTAGTATAGGAAGATGGCAGACTGAAATTATAAGTGGACAGAAGTTAATACTGTATACGGAGCTAAGGAATGCTCATATTGAAAGAGAGCCCCGTAACTTACATTTTAGTTATAGACTCCTAGTTTAAAACCTTTTAGGGAGTAATCTGTTATTAATTAAAACTCAAATGGCATCGGGGCACCTGGGTGGCTCCATCACTTAAGTGTCCAGCTCTTGATTTAAGCTTAGGTCATGATCTCATGGTTTGTGAGTTTGAGCTCTGCTTCAGGCTCTGCGCCGGCAGTACGGAGCCTGCTTGGGATTCTCTCTTCCCTTCTCTCTCTCTGCCTCTCCCCTGCTCATGGTGTCTTTCCCTCTCTCAAAATAAATAAATAAACTTCAAAACAAAACAAAAAGCTTAAATGGCGTATATTTGAATGAAAGTAATCATTTCACATATGTGTATATATTTTTATATGTATGTATACGTATATATAATCACACTTGTTCTTTTGTTTCTCTATTATATTACTAGCTACCACTAAGTGTCCACTATGTGTTAAAAGTTCAATAATGTGTCTTTATATTATATGCCTGTGAAGCCAAGATTATTATCCAGATTTTACAATGAGGAAGCTGAAACTAAGAAGGCTTAAGGACAGACAGTTTCAGTCCAAAAAGTGCACGAACTTAAACCTAGATTTGTTTAAATCCAGATATTCTATATTTTTTCTTAATTCAGATTAATTGATTTGTTTTTGGCTTTTAAATTAAAATATAGTGTTTATTCAACTCTTCTAATTGTTGGGGTAATTAGTGGGATACCATGGGCTAATCTGAATGAGTTACTTACTCACCAAACAAGAGAAGCCTATGGCTAAATGAGCCTCATGTGTTAGAAGAAAAAAAGAGCTAAGTATTCTCACCCCAAAAGGAAAGAAAATAAGAAAGGAACTGGTAGCAGTGTGGTTATATATATGTTCATTCCTATGATCATGGTGATCATTTAACAATGTATACATATACCAGAATATCACATTGTATGTCTTAAGTAAATACACTTACCATTTGTCAATTATACCTTAATACAACTGAGAAATAAAAAGAAAATGAAAGAAAACTTGAAGGCCAGTGTGGCCAGAGTATCCTCTTTAAAGGGAAAACAGAGATGCAGTCAGAGAGGTGGCAGGGGTTAGATTATGTAAGGCTAAGGTTTGCATTTTATTCTACATTAGATAAGAAAGCCACTAAAATGTACTGACCAGAGAAGTGATGTGCTCCAATCTGGTAAAGGGTTGCTCTGTCTAGTTTGTGAAGAATGGGACAAGACTGAAACCAGAGTCCGGTTTGGAGGTCATCCTTGCTATATGAAATAAGAGGCAATCATTGAGTTGGCCGTGGATTTGACATAGAGTGTAGCTAAATGAGGAACTTTCTGTAAGCAAATTCAACAGGACTTGTATAATAAGAAATTTTTGTCAAGTTTACTAATTGTCTTTGATGTTTAAACCCTTGGTTTTACTGGACTGAAGTGACGGTCAGTGTTTATGTAAGTAGGAAATGATAAGTGTGTTTAAGATGGGAGATCCCTGAGCATATTTAGCAGGTGGTAAATGACAGCAGAGCTTCTAGTCTGGCCATGGTGGAGTAATTGATACTGGTCTTGTTCTCTTTCTGTTAACAACTAGAAGACTAGCTGTGTGCCCACGAATCTGGCTCTGATCCACAATAACAAAGGTTTAAAAGCTTTGGTGATTCAAGGAGACTCATAAGTAACTGTCAAAGCAAAATCCAAAACTACTTAAAAGAAGACCAAAGGTTCCACAATGTAGCATTCTGGAGTGTGTCAAGTGAAAAAAAAAAGATTAGATATGAAGAGAAGCTTAAAATTTTGACTCATAACCAGGAAACAAGGAGGAAGATGATGGGCAGGTTTCTGAGAAAGTAGGAAAAGATGGGACTCTGAGCAGAACTGAAAGAATTAGTCCTCAGATACAACAAAGAAGAGTATTTCATTATATCACAAGTGAAAGATACAGTACAGATCACAATTAAGGTCAGCAGTCATTTGAAAGAGTTTCTGTATCATGGCTTCTATATTCTATGAATTAGGTCTTTGCTAACAGCGACTTGAACAGTTATTGTAGGCACATGGAAAGAGAATGGACTGGGAGTATAATAGAATTGCCGGGGAATATCATCATTCTACTTGAAGACTGGGAACGTGGAGGCACTAATCTGCAGTTGTATGGGCTTTCCCAAGTGTGAAGAAGGAAATTGGGTGGTTAGTCCAGAATTGGAACATAGAGCCACAGTGTGGAATGGGTCACTCCATCAACACCGAAATCATCCAAATTCCAAGCAGAACTTGGGGTGGAAAGGAGTTTTTTGAGACAGTAAGAAAGTTTTCAATATATAAGGGACAATGAAGGAGAGAATAGAAAACACAGAGAGGGGCCAATCTAAACTGGAAAAAAAAATAAGTGAAATATTAAGAAAAATGTAGATAATTAACAAAGAAAAAGCTTCAACCAAAACTATTAGCATGTGTTTTGATGTTTTTCTCCATTGCAGCTAGTTTTCATTTTAGTCCCTCTCTGTTTATAAAAGTTTAAAAATTACAATAGGAATATTCTCAGGGTTCTAACGTTTTGCTACCAAATGAGAAAGTATCTAAAATTTTGTTGGTTTACTGCAATCATGAGATGTACATCTACCTTATGTGTCTTTTTGTATAATTGAATTATGTTGTCCATATACTTTGGTTGCTGAGAAAAATCAGACTTGACAATTCATTATTTTTGTAAATCTCTTTATGAAATGCAATATCAATCCTAAATAGTAATATACTGCATTACATAATTTTATTTTCTACACATTATCATATAATAAATCAATGTCTTAAGTAGGTATCATGGCTGTTATCTTGTTAATATCCCCATGATATTATTCTTTAAATACAGCTTCAAATAAGTAATATCGTGTTCAATTATTTGGAGAGATAAATGAAAAAAAATACATAGGCATTTTTCTGGGTTTGAGATTTTGGAAGTTTTCATTTTATTTTGTTCTCTTTCAGTCTGATTTATTTCTTACATCTGGTTAATTTAAAATCTAAATTTTTTCAGGGCTTAAAATTAACTTTGTTAAATCTATAGTTTTAGCAAAAGTTTTTATTTTTTTATTTTTTTATCAGCTATTAAAATCCGCATGTAACCATGTATTCAAGTTTGTGAATTTTTGGAGAATGATATTTACATTTCCAGATTACAAATTTGACAATGGAAAAATAGTTTTTATAAGGGCTTCATTAATACAAAACAAACTCCTATCTTAGTTTCACAGTATTTTAATATTAATAATGATATGCCTTAAATTGTTCATAATACAATGTCAGTAAAAGTGATAGGTGGAACAAGATGTGCATATAAATTATTTATGTACAAACAAAGCATTCATGTTTTTACAAAAGCTAATCTTTGGGGAATCACAGGTGTCCATGTGATAAGAACAACTGAATAGCATACATATGGAAGGGGGGAAATGACAGTAAGCTTCATTTTGGAAGTACCAAATGTTGCTAACTAGACTGAGAACATAATTACTGTGGAGTCCGTTTTCAATACGAAATTTCATAGACATTTAAATAAATTGCCCAGTGGGTCAAATTTAACAACCAAATGATTTGCAGGGGGGTGGAAAAGATAATTATTTCTACTCCATTCCATTAAACAAAAATATATTTTTCATTTGTTCTGACTCCAGCACTGTGCTAGATACAGAGCATACAAAAATAAGTAAGATTCATTTTCTAATTACAAAACAGTTACAGCTATAGAAACTCCTGGACTCAGTATAAGCCATTTTTAAAAACATACTCACACATAAATAATATTTCACTAATTTTGGTTTATATATTACAAATTAAAAATAAAATTATTTCTTAATATTTCTGTGAAGGTGGTCCAGTCTGATTATACATTCCCCCCAAAAAATCACACTGGATCCTGAATTATTCGGATTATTTTTTCATAGACATCCAAATTACTGTTTAGATTTGTGGTTTGCAAACAATATTGATCTTTCTGCTTAATGTGACTATAGCAAGATCACCCTGCCCACCGTAGAATATATATAAATATTGTTAAGCAAATGAAACAAACACAATGTTGATATTTTAAAATATTCCTCCTTAACTCTTGGTAGAGTGATACAAAATGATTTCATTATGTAAATGGAAGGCAAATTAAAATTATCTCAGATAAAATGTAATTACTGAGAGCCCTGGCTGGTATGAATGAATGGTCTGATTGAACCTGACCACTTTACATTTTTGTGAACCATAATTTAGCAGATCGGCACATGAATAGAAGAGAAAATTTAAATCAATTTATTAAAAATGGAAAATTCTGAAAGGGTTCACAAATGAAGTGATTTCACTAGTCAAAAAACATGTCTTCTGCCATGTGTGAAAGGTTTAATATATTGCAGAAGAGTGTCATTTGATTCAGGGTTTGACTGGCACGGAGCCATTTTGTCATTCACTGGGCGAATGACAAAATTACATTCAGTCCTGAATGTTGGATTATAAACATTAGCAGGAACCCTCCATTCATCACCAACTCTGTATTTACCCAAATTATGATCTCACTGCTTATGCAAATGCGGTTTAGTTGCAGCCTTGATTAATTCAGGCTCCATGCTTTGATCACTCTGTAATATGATAGCATTGCCTACTGATGTAAAGCCCTACTGCACCCCTGCAGGCACTCCTGATAAAGTCCACATTCTTAATATCTATACGGTCCTTGTGATGGACCTTTCTGCCCTCCAACCTCAACCCTAGTTCTTCTGTGGCTGTTTCCAGAACAGCCATGTTGCTCCTACAATAGGCTCAGCTCCCTCTTAACCCTGAGCCTTAGTGTTTCAGAGTTTATTTAGCCTGAAAGCTCTTTTCTTAACTCTCCACTTGGATAACTCATTCCTGTTCTTTCAGTTTCATTTTATCCTTTACTTCCTTGAAGAGAAAATGACTATATTCTAAGGCTAGAGAATAAATACAGTGTTTACCTTGTTGAATCCATAGCGTTAAGCAAATCCCTAGCCTTTAGATTTTATTTATTTCAGTAATTCACTCATTATTCTACAAATATTTATTAGTCAACTATTACATGTCAGGCATTGTTCTAGGCATGAGGAATGCAAGAGACTTTGTAAGACAAAGTCCCTTCCTCATGAGGCTTACACTTTTGTAATTAATATGGAACATTGAGACATAAAGACAGAAGATCATTTTAGAAAATGATAAATACTAAGGAAAATCAATCATGGGTCAGGGATAAGGCCTCTTAGAGAAACTTTCATTTGAGCTGGATCCTAAAAAATGAAGAAAAGCTATGTCAAACTCAAGAGAAAGAACATTCTAGTCAGAGGAAATGCAAGGTCTGAACTCTGAGATGGGGATGAGCTTGGCACATGGAAAGCAAGATGCCCGGAAAAAAGTGCAAAAGCATTTGGGGGTAATAAGAACTGAACTTAGGCAGCGGCCGAACCCTGTGGCATATTGCGGGTCTTAGTTTGCAGGTTGGGTCTGATTTTATATCATAAGGGAAACCACTGGAGGATATGTAGCAGAGGGTCATGGTCTTATATAGGCTTTAGAGAAGTTATACTGCTACTAATGAAATGTAGGAGGACCAAGAATGGAAGCAGAAATGATGGCTTGACCTAAAGTTTAGTGATAAATGTCAAGATTCAAGATATAATTTGATAAATGGAGTCCTGAAGGCATGTGATAATCTAGATGTAGAAGATGAGAGACATCAGTAAGTACTTACTGAAGTTAATGATCTTATTTTAACAGTAGCGCAAAGAGAACAGTCTTAGATTACATCATGAATTCCCAACCTCAACACTATTGACATTTCACTCTGGATAATTCTTTTTTGTGGGGATTGTCCAGTGCTTTGTAGAATAGTTAGTAGCATCCTTGGCCTCAACCCATTACGTGCCAGCAACAACCCTTGATTTTAATAATCAACAATGTCTCCACACGTCACTACATGTCCCCAGGGGATAAAATCTTCCCTGGTGGAGGATCACTGGATTTGATATATAAAATGAGAGTTCATTTGTAACAGTGTTGCAAATATTAGGGTATACTTATCAAGGAAAGTAAAAATATTTTCTGTTTTTAAAACTTTTGGGCTCCTGGGTGGCTCAGTCAATTAAACGTCTGACTTCGGCTCAGGTCATGATCTCACAGTTCATGGATTCAAGCCCCGCGTCGGGCTCTGTGCTGACAGCTCAAAGCCTGGACCTGCTTCTGATTCTGTCTTCCTCTCTCTGCGCATCCCATGCTTACACTCTGTATCTCTCCCTAAAAAAAAAAAAAATTAAAAAAAAAAATAAAAACATTTAAAAAATTAAAACTTTTGAATAGAAGATAATGACCATCTTTTCTGGATTGGATGACTTTTGCAGCGATTTTGTGAGGACTCTTTTCAGATGTTCATCAATTAAAATATATTTTAATATTTAGAACAAGGAATCTCTGGTAGATGGCCTGATGGTAAATCCTACCTATGTCATTCACTAGCTGGGGTTAGTGATGATAATAATGGAATCCTTCTCGTGAGGATTGTTTTACATGTAAAACCTTCAAAGCACTTAGAATAGCTCCTGGCAGATAGTATAAACATTAGTTATTGTTGTTGTTATTGTAATTATTTACTCAGAAAACTGGTGATTTGTGGATGATTCCATAAAGAAATTTTTTTCTCCTCTCAAAAAACCACAAATGTACTTTCTACAAAAATAATAGTAATATAAGTGGTGATTGAAGTTACTGTGATTTATTTCAGAGTCCCTGTCAGGATGACATGACTCATTTATAGGGGGTTTGTCTAGAGGCTGTTCTAGATTTGTCTCAGCTGGTTCTGGGACATTTCTGCCCATCATCATTCCCTCACCCTTCTCAACATAGAGACAGTTCTAGGGCAGAGAGGTTGGGAAAGCAGTAGGTGGCACTTTGGAAGCAATGGAGAATGAGGACCGTCTTCAAAATTTTTTTTTAATGTTTATTTATTTTTGAAGGAGAGAGAGACATAGTTTGAGCGGGGAAGGGGCAGAGAGAGAGGGGGAGACACAGAATCTGAAGCAGGCTCCAGGCTCTAAGCTGTCACGAGCTAGCTGTCAGCACAGAGCTGGACATGGGGCTCAAACTCATGATCCATGAGATCATGACCTGAGCTGAAGTCGAACACTCAACCGACTGAGCCACCCAGGTGCCCCTGAGGACCCTCTTCAGACATTAGAGGTGTGAACAAGCTGAAGAGTAGCAGTGCTTAATCTTTTAACTCATGATGTACTTAGGTTCATTTATTCATTTTGAGAGAAAGGGAGCACACGTGTGAGTTGTTCATTTATTCATTTTGAGAGAAAGAGAGCACAAATGTGTGAGTACAGCAGTGGCAGAGAGAGAGGGAATGAGACAGAATCCAAAGAGCAGGCTCGGCACTGCCAGCCTAGAGCCCGACACAGGCTCCAACTCACAAACCGCAAGATCATGACTTGAGACTAAACCAGCAGTTTGACTTGCAACCAACTGAGCCACCCAGGCGCCCCTAACTCATGATGTACTTAAGAGATGCATTTCTTTGGTAGCAACTATCACAGTGTAAACTTGATGCTAACTGTAACTAAACCTAATATCATGGATCATGTGGTTCAATCTCAGAACAAAGAATACACAGGCCAGTAAGTGTAAGCAACTGTGAAATAACTCAACTATTCTTTATATTTTTCCCATATAGTGAGTAGTCTACATAGGCCATGGCAATACTTAGCTTGCTTTCTTTTCTTTTTCATTTAAATCCCTTATATCTCATGGCTTATATCCACCATTCCCGAGATTTCTTCCCCAGTCTCATTCTTCCCAGGTCTTGTCTTTTATGACCGCCTTCTCCTTTCAGTCTGCAGCATAAAATTCAAAAGGACCAGTATGGTAGGTAAGGGGGAAAACTGAGCAGGGAAGGCCACCCCACTTTTTGATGGGAAAATGACAAAAATATATCGGATGATAATACATTGATTCATTTTATCTGGTCCCAGCAGTATATGATTTTGCCACACTGTTTTCTTCTCTCCTAAAGCTATTCTCATGGTTTAGATATATCTCTTGTTGGTCCAGTCAAGAATCAAATGGTACATTTCTTCACAATGACCCCCATACTTTCTCTTCTTGTTCCATTTTCCTGGCTAGACTTCACTGCCTTTCACTAGCCTCAGGTAAATTAGCATGTGTCCATTCATTTCAGGTCACATTGTCAAATCCTCTATGAGCTCTGGGCTATATAGTGTTAAAAGAGGTTAAATTGCTAATATAAATATGCTTCAATTATATTAATATTTAATATAGCTAAACACAAACTATTTCTTCAACTACTCTAAATACCTATCTTGTTGCCTTGCCCGTGTGCTCATTTCCACCTTCTTGCCATTATACTTATGTGATCTTCCATAGCTAAACCCTCCATACTGTCCTTTCTAGCAAAATTTTGCTCGTGAGTAAGCCTCAATCCATGTTTCCAACGAAGCCTTCCTATCCTTTTCACTCACAGTAATTCCTCTATTCTAACAAATGAAGCATTCATGATTTATACTATACAAGATGTCACTTGACTAGAAATTATTTTGTACTAATTACTAATTGTTTCTACTTTATAAGCCTCATTTCCTTAATAAGATTGTGAGATCTTTAATCAATGGAGCTTGCTACAGTAAAACTAAAGAAGATTTATCTTAAACACCACAAATGATAAATGGAATGTCATTTTGATGTCTTTCTCAGGGAAGATATACTTATTCTTATTCTGACCCTTAGTGCCTAGGACTTGAGTGGGTACATACAAAATATCTCCTAAGCAAACATATAAATAAGTAAATTCTATTACATATATTTTTATAAAATAAAAGGGAGAATGATACTCCTCACTAAAGATTGCATTCACTTGTAATACATGAAATATATATATGTGAGCTTTTAGAAGAGCTAAACATAACTTTTTTAGAACATAATTTTACTGATGCTAAAGTTTTTCCCTCCTAATCTAGGAAATAAAGTTGTGAGTTGCTCAGTGTAGAATTTAAGCATGTTTGAAACTTGAACATGAATCGGAATATCCTGGGTGGCTTTTTAAACAAATTTCTGAGCCCATCCCCAGAGTTTCTGATTCAGTAGGCCCAGAGTGGGACTCAATAATTTGCATTTCTAACAAGTTTTCTGGTGATACAGATGAAACTGTTCCTAGAAACGTGCATTAAGAATCAGTGTGTAAAAGTGTTCTTTCTCCTAAGGAAAAAAATGAGGATTATCATTGGGAAAATGTGAGGCCCTGAGGCTTGGAACAGGAATATCTGTGTAGAGTGGTTGAAAAAGAGATTCTTAAAAGTCTGCTATAGAAGCCCTTCAGTTCTCTGATCATGATTTGGCCTAAGAGTTTACAGGCTTGAGTATACAAACAATTGATTGTTTTTGTAAGAATTCCAGTGCAGTGAGAAAAATCCATCCCATGCCGCATGGATTGGAGCTGGCTCCTACCAGCTTAGCAGAAGATGATGTGTGTGTCTCTTCCCAACTCCGTGTTCAGTGACACCACATTCATAGCTTGATATTGGCCATGGTGGGGATATTTTCACCGGGGAAGTTGACCATGACTACAGACAAGATTTTTTTGAGAATCAGTTGTTAAACATTTACCAGCCTGACATTAATCCCATGTCACCTTCTTTTTAGTCAACATCATTGATAAGTTTCAGTGCAGAAGCCTCATGGTCCCCAAGATACTTGCTTGAGAAGGCACTTCGTTAAAATCACCCACAAATAATTATTCCTATTTCCTATGACTAACCAGCATCCCATTTTCCATTGGCAAGAAACATAGAATCTGTTCAAGCTCCCATGCATGAGCAGGCCAATTCTTAAATCCCATTTTTGAGGGACCATTTCCTGGGGCCACTCCTGATAAAAACTTCTATATTAGTCAGTGTCTACTCAGAAAACAGGAATTGCAGCAGTTATTTTAACAGAGAATTTAATATAAAGAATTGTTAGCTTGGTATACAGAAGTGTAAAGTAGGTAACAATATGAAAACAATACATCAAGGTATCATGGCATATACCTCCTCTTAGATATATGTAGGAAGTATGTATTATCACAGGGAGAGGGAAATCGGGGAAAGTTAGAATTGTTAAAATTTAGAAGCTTGGAAAGTGAGCCCCACCAAACTGAAACTCAGACCTCAGAGAAGGGAGTTAATTCTACTTGGGTAGCTTTAGGTCCATAGAAGGGGACCTATACTCTGGACCTAATGACTTAGGGGAGGGTCATACTGGGCTGGCGCTGACATCTATGTCAGCATGTCTAAGAGAGCATATACAGAGTCTAAATCAGGAAAAAACAGATAATACCACAAAAGCATTACAAAAATGTAGAGAAATATGTCTGGGACTTGATTCCAGGGTGCTGGGCAAAAGAGAATGCAATTTAACAATGAATCAGACCAAAATGATTGACGTTCAGTGTATTTACTAGGAATTAGTAAGTTAGTGAGTATTAGTGAATGCATTTCAAAGTGTCCATGTTTTATGACTTAAAGCTTGGATTCAGACATGGTACCTTTAAAAATGTTGAGATGCAAAGACTTGGCTAACATAATAGAGAGGAAGGAATGCAAAGGAATGGGCAATAGGAATATTAGAAACAACAATGCTGTTTCTTCAAGTGCTTAAAAAACTGAACACTGTAATCAAAGAACAGACTTTGTGTATGAGTAGAGTTTAATCTTTTTCTTTGCAGATCCAATTTTTCAGTGAATGATTCTAAAAGCATCAGCAAATCCCAGTGTGGATATCAATGCAGAATTGGGCCCAAAGCTAGGATTTCTATTACCTAAGAGTATTTTTCTGTAAAAGTATAAAGTTAGCAGTCAAGTTCCAGGACTTTATTTTTGTCAAAATTTATATTTTATAGTATACTCTACACAACAGAAAGCAGCCAGAAGTGTAGAATGACACCCTAGGAATATATTATTGTACTAAACAGAAGAGTCATGTACCAGGGTAGTGAGGATGAATTCTCATAAAAATCTTATACATTCTCTGCTAATTTTCCAAAGCGTACATCTGCCTCTTTTGTATTCTGGGATAAATTCTTGGATGATGACTGAGAATGCCATTTTATTGGTATTAACTAGTTTTAGTAATTCTTGCAAAGATGAATACATGAAGTGAAAGTATAACCAAAAACATATAACCTGAGGCTACATTTATTAATAAGCGTTGATTATGTTTTTTGGAGTCTTTCTTTGATGCAAAGTATATTGAAATGAACGTTTTAGTCACATTTTCATGTTTTATCAATAACCAGTATGATGAAACTTTGGACTGAAAAACGATAGCTGTAAAAAACGTTTGGGTTTTCTACTTAAGACTGTTTGCCTTATGTATCTCAATAAAATAGGAAATATATCTGCCTGGTTATTGAAAATGGGCTATAAAATTTAGAGCCTATTTAAATCTTTTGAAATACTTGCTGTTTTGATGATGTAATTGCCCTAAACTGACATCCAGAGATGTGTTTTTTGGCTTAATAAAGCATTGTAATTATCCTGATTTTCACATAAGCGGTAAATCATAACTCAAGAAAAGAAAAGCAAAACCCCATGCATTAAAAAAAATAGTACTTGAGCAAAAACTGAGTGAACAAATTGAGAATAAGAATTGAGGGAATCATTTTTCAGATCAAATCAAGCCAGTTATTATAAATAATTTCAAAAGGTGGATTTTGATGTCAGGTAGATCTAGGTCCAAATTTGGGCTCTTAAATTTGCCCATTATGGGACCTAGGTGTTTATTTAAATCTCCAAGCTTCCAAGTTTCTTTTTTTCTCTGTAAAATGGAAATACGATCTGACTTTCAGTATACCACATGCTGTGTTCTTTCCTTGGAATGTCTCTCTGTCCTTCATCACCACTTCACCTGGCATCTCGTAGCTCACAGTTTTAATATCACTTCTTCAGCAAAGTCTTCCCTTATCAGCTGATTTATCCTTTATGGTTTTGACCACAATGGAAATTGATTAATGGTGAATATTGTTTAGTGTCTCTCTCCTTCATTAGTCCATTTATGAGAGCAGAAGTCATTTCTGTATTGTTAATGGCATCTCCTCCGTAGATACTCAATATACACTGTAGGATGGATGAATGGATATCATATAAAGCATCTGACACAGTAGATAAGCATTAAATGATAGTTAATATATATTCATCATTTATATTTTATATAATTGCTATAATTGGCTGTGTAGTCTTTAATAAAAATCTGCTATGGCATTATTTTGTGCAGTGACCTTTTTTGTCCTATAGAGATAAGATACTATAGCATAAAAATCAAAGGGCAAATTTTATCACTTCATCAGATGACTGTGTTGGCTCTTATTTACCTGAAGAATTTTATAGATGTAAGACTTTTAGAGTAGAAAATTATCCTTTTGTACCTACTAGAAAAAATGCTGATACTCTCTTTAATTTTTACTCAGAGTTAAATACTTTTTTTAAACAATTCACTTTTGATTATAGGTACAAGCATTAAAATAAACTAAAACGTGTATTTATAGGCTACACATTTATAGGCTATGCTATTTATAGGCTAGCAAATTTACCACGGAGTTAGAGGGCACAGCCCAAAGGAGCCAGCGGACAACATTATCTTTCTTTCAAACTGGACCTTTTCTCCCAGCTCCCTGGTCCCAGGCAAGGACCTATGGAAAGTCACCTGGCATCCACCTAGTCAGGCTAATATTTGCAAAAGGATAGATGACTCTTCTTAAAAGATGGACTCCCTCATAATCCTTTACTCCCGTTCCACAAAAGACTCCTACAAAGGAAGTTCCACTGAAAGATTCAGTTCCCTCCGTGGCAAAGCCAGGGTCTCACTCCTAATAAGGACTGAGGAATAAGTGGTGTGAGCCTTTTAAAAAGTTTTAGGATCCTGACTTACACAGCGTTACCAAAGAGAAAGGAAGAGCAGGTCATATTCCAAGTGTTAATTGTTTTCTTCACAAAGGTCATAAAAATTGATTGTACAAAATTTTAAAAATAGAAATAAGCATAATGACATTACCTCTGATAATCATTGTCAGTAGTAGTTTTGGCACAGATCTATCCAGACCCCTTTGAGATGTGTGTGTGTGTGTGTGTGTGTGTGTGTAAATTTATGAACTAGACATATACATAAATCTTTAATTCTTTTCTACTTCATGTGTATACAATAAACATCACTGTAGCACAATACTTTATGAACACCCATTATGTTATATATTATTCTACAGTATAATTTTATTATGTCATATTTTATGGAAATACAATAACCCTATTATTGGAAAATTTAAATATTAGCCTTATTGTTCGACATCATATAGTTTTATTTCTTTATGCATATGAAGCTCTAGTATTATTTCATATGCATTTGCATACATGACTGATGATTTTATCAGGATATATTTCTAAAAGTGCAACCTCTTGGTAAAGCATATGCAAGTCTTCAAGGATATTGACACATACTGCCAAGCCTTCACCCAAAATTTTTGTATGAATTTAAACTCATGTATGCATGTTCATATGAATGGATCTGTTTCCTGGTGCCCTCCTAAACACCAATTACTTAATAAAACATTAATGTGTTGTGCTGCATTGGTGCCAGAAAAGAATCTGACACCCATGGCTTTGTTCTTTCGAAAAGTAGCCTATTGGGGTAACATTGCCGCATCTGCTCTTAGGCTGAGTTAATTTTCTGGAAGAACCAGAAGAGTTCTCAAACAATGCTCCATGGGTGTCTTTTCCTTTCTCTGAATTTGCCTGTGGATGTGGATTTCTTTACTTGATAGCTAATGCATATTGAATGCTTACAATGCACTTCACACATATTTAATTTAATGTTTCAGTTACTTCATAGCATAGCTACTGTTATCCCCAATTTCTAAATGGGAAAACTGAGGCAGAGTGCAATTAAATAAATTCTAAGTTGTCTGTTCTACAACTAGTAAGTGATCAAGCTGAAATTTGAACAAAGCTGGTCCAACCCAGAACATTTACTCTTCAGCACTATGTAACATGACCACAAAAAAGGGTGCTGATGAGTAGAAATTTACATTTCCGATGTATTTGTGTAAAAAATTTAAAAAAAACATGAATTTATTTGACTAGTCGAAGACATATGCCATGCCCTTACTATGCAGACAAAAAAAAATAAATAAAAACAAAAACAAAAAACAAACAAAAACAAACAATAGACTTGCCAATTGGACTGAGATTAGGGAATGTTCAGTGAAGGCTTAATAAATGAAGTGAGTTGAACTCAATCTTAAACAATGACTGTGCCTACCAGGCAGATGTGATGTGATGCAGAGATTGACAAGGGCCTGATAAGCGAAGGAGCAGTTGGGCAAAAGCACGGAGGTGTGAAGCCGCATGCTGTACCTGGCGTAACAGCATGTGCTGAGATACGGACTTTGTGAAGAGTAGTTCTCAAGCTGTCCACATCACTTTTCTTCAGGTTGGAGAGCATATCATCTGCTTCCTATGCCTAGATTTTAAAGTGTCAGGCAGAGGTTTCCTCTAACATGTGTTACTTACTTTCTGTATCAAAATTTCCTAGGAAGAGGTAGACTACTCTAGTGTCTGTCTGTTAAATGAATGAATGAATGAATGAATGGTTGCATTCAAGTATAGGGACTGCCAGATTAAGTAAGGAAGAGGACAAATGGGGAATTAAGAAGTCTGTCCTTGTTTTGGTTTGGAAAGAGCTGAAAGGGCATTTCAACTTTCTTTAAATGTTCTTGGGGTTGCTTATTATAAAAATTGCTTCTAAATGTGCTGACATTTTTATTCAGTCATTTAGAATGTTCATTAGAGACAGGATCATGAATAATATAAATGTATTACAAAGTCCACCCCTGCGGTTAAATGCTGCCTGTATGTAATTCAAAATAAAAATATTAATAACACTTTTTTTTTTCTATGGCAACCATATTCTTTTGTATGCCTGGAGCTAAGGCTGAACTGATTTGTGTTGAATTTATTGAGACATAAAACTTACAGTAACCAGGATTCAGTTTGAACTTCTGAATTGTGAAATGTGAATGGTGGGGAAACAATCTCAATTTCATGTATTTAAGTCTACTGATAGACCAAATATAACAAAGTGAAACAAATGACATCCTATGTTTGCTCTAACTCCAGCTTGTGTCTAAAAGGCACAGTTGCTATTACGAATTGATTTTATCATATCAGAGACCTTTCAAAAATATTCCAATTACCTGGGGGTGCCTGGGTGGCTCAGTCAGGTAAGCATCCATCTCTTGATTTCAGCTGAGGTCATGATCTCATGGTTTGTGGGTTCAAGCCCCATGTTGGGCTCTGTGCTGACAGCTCAGAGCCTGGAGCCTGCTTTGGATTCTGTGTCTCCCTCTCTCTCTCTCTCTGCCCCTCCCTCACTCGTGCTCTGTCTCTCTCTCTCTCAAATATAAATAAAAATTTAAAATAATGTTTTAAAAATTCTAATTACTTGGAAAAAAGTGAATTACTTTCTACTGTCTTTTTAGCAATCAATGGTAATAAAGACTGTGAAAGTGCCTTAGAGAATGCTTAATTATCTTTTTGAGATCCTCTGAGAACAATTGATAGAGGTTTATAAAAAAGGCAAGTTAATTAACTCGCGCTAAGGACTATACCCATATAATGAAATATAAATAAAATATTGTTAACATAGGTTGTTTGATATCTGGTAGGTAATTTATGCAAAATGAAGAAATAAGTGATAAAAATATTTTATTTTTTTATTTTTTATAGATTTTAATTCCAGTATAGTTAAGATACAGTGTTATATTAGTTTCAGGTGTACAATATAGTGATTCAGCACTCCTATACATCACCCAGTGCTCCTCAGGACAAGTGCTCTGCTTAATCCCCATCAGCTATTTCACTCATCCCTCCACCCACCTCCCTTCTGGTAACTACCAGCTTGTTCTCTATAGTTAAGAGTCTGTTTCTTGTGTTCTCTATGTCTCTTTTTTCCCTATACTCATTTGTTTTGTTTCTTAAATTCCATATATGAATGAAATCGTGGTATTTGTCTTTCTCTGACTGACTTATTTCACTTAGCTTATACACACTCTAGCTCCATCCATGTTGTTGCAAATGGCAAGATTTAATTTTTTATGGCTGAGTAGTATTCCATTGTATGTATATATATGTATACACACACACATATATGTCACATCTTTATCCATTTATCTATCAATGGACACTTGGATTGCTTCCAGCGTTTGACTGTTGTAAATAATGCTGCTATAACATAGAGGTGCATATATCCCTCTAAATTAGTGTTTTGGCTTTTTTTTTTTTTTTTTTAGTGTTTGGTAGTTTTTAGGTTAGTACCCAGTTATGTGACTACTGATTTATAGGGTAGTTCTATTTTTAATTTTTGGAGAAACCTCCATACTGTTTTCCACGGTGGCTGTACCAGTTTGCTTCCCACCAATAGTGCAAGAGGGTCCCTTTTTCTCCATATCCTCACCAACCCTTGTTATTTCTTATGATTTTGATTTTAGCCTTTCTGACAGATGTGAGGTGGTATTTCATTGTGGTTTTGATTTGCATTTCACTGATGATGAACGATATTGAGCATATTTTCAAGTGTCTGTTGGCCATCGGGATATCTTCTTTATAGAAATGTCTGTTCATGCCTTCTGCCCATTTTCTTAAAATTTTTTTATGGTTTTTATTTATTTTTGAGAGACAGAGAGAGACAGTGTGAGCAGGAGAGGGGCAGAAACAGAGGGAGATATAGAATCCAAAGCAGGCTCCAGGCTCTGAGCTAGCTGTCAGCGCAGAGCCTGATGCAGGGCTCGAACCCACAAACCATGAGATCATGACCTGAGCCAAACCCAGGTCAACCTACTAAGCCACCCAGGCACCCCTTGGGTATGTCATTTTTTAAAGTTTATTCATTTTTGAGAGAGAGAGAGAAGGGGGCAGGACAGAGAGAAAGACAGAGAGAGAGAGAGAGAGAGAGAGAGAGAGAATCTTAAGCAGATTCCTCGCTGTCAGTGCAGAGCCCAACATAGGGCTCAAACTCACAAACCATGAGATCATGACCTGAGCCGAAATCAAGAGTTGGAGGCCTAACCACCTGAGCCACCCAGATGCCCCATTTGGATATGTAATTTGCAAATATCTTCTCCTATTCATTAGACTGCCTTTTAGTTTTATTGGTTGTTTCCTTCTCTGTACAGAAGCTTTTTATTAATGTAGTCTCAATAGTTTACTTTTATTTTCCTTGTCTCAGAAGACCTATCTAGAAAAATGTTGCTATGGCTTATATAAGAAACATTACTGCCTGTTCTCTCTTCAGAGGTTTTTATGGTTTCAGGTCTCACATTTAGATCTTTAATCCATTTCGAATTTATTTTTGAGTATGGTGTAAGAAAGTGTCCAGTTTCATTCTTTTGCATGTAGCTGACCAAGTTTTCCCAATGCCATTTGTTGAAGAGATCATCTTTTTCCCATTGGATATTATTTCCTGCTTTCTCAAAGATTAATTAACCATATAATTGTGGGTTTATTTCTGGGTTTTATATTTTGTTCCATTGATCGATGTGTCTGTTTCTGTGCCAGTACCATACTGTTTTTATTACTACAGCTTTTGTAATATAAGTTCAAGTTGGGAGTTGTGGTACCTCCACTTTGCTTTGCTTTTCCAAAATTGCTTTGCTATTCAAGGTCTTCTGTGGTTCCATATAAATTATAGGATTGGTCTAGTTCTATGAAAAATGCTGTTGGCATTTTGATAGGGATTGCATTAAATCTATAGATTGCTTTGGGTAGTATGGCCATTTTAACAATACTTGTTTTTCTAATCCATGAGCATAGACTGTCTTTCTATTCTTTGTGTCATCTTAAATTTCTTTCATCAGTGTTTTAAAGTTTTCGGAGTACATGTCTTTCATCTATTTGGTTAGGTTTATTTCTAGGTATATTATTATTTTTGGTGCAAGTATAATTTCTCTTTATTCTGCTTCATTATTAGTGTATAGAAACACAACAGATTTCTGCACAATGATTTTGTATCCTGTGACTTTACTGAATTCATATATCAGTTCTGATAGTTTTTTGCAGGAGTCTTTTGGGTTTTCTATAGATAGTATGCCATCTGCAAATAGTAAAAGTTTTCTTCTCCCTTATCAAGTTGGATGTCTATTATTTCTTTTTGTTGTCTTATTGCTGAAGCTAGGACCTCCAGTACTATGTTGAATAAAACTTGTGAGAGTGGATATCCCTGTCTTGTTCCTAACCTTAGGGGAAAAGCTCCTAGTTTTCTCCATTGAGGATGATATTAGCTGTGGCTCTTTGATATACAGCCTATATTATGTTGAGGGATGTTCCCTCTAAACCTACTTTGTTGAGGCCTTTTATCATGAATCATTGCTCTGTTTTGTCAAATGCTTTTTCTACATCTATTGAGAGGATCATTTAGTTCTTATCCTTTCTTTATTAATGTGTTGTATTATGTTGATTGATTTACAAATATTGAACGACCCTTGCATCCCAGGAATAAACCCCTTGATGTATTGATTATCAAATTACTTGATCATGGTGAATGCTTTTTTAAGTGTCTTATTGAATTCTGTTTGCTAGTATTTTGTTGTAGATTTTTGCATCTATGTTCATCAGAGATATTGGCCTGTAATTCTCTTTTCCATGGTGTCTTTATCTGGTTTTGTTATCAGGGTGATACTGGCCTCATACAATGAATTTGGAAGTTTTCTTTCTTCTTCTTCTTCTCTTTTTTGTTTTGAAATAGTTTGAGGAGAATAGGTGTTAACTTATCTTTAAATGTTAGAATTCATCTGTGAAGCTTTCTGGTCCTGGACTTTTGTTTGTTGGGAGTTCTGTTATTACTGACTCAATCTCCTTGCTGGTAAGTGGCCTGTTCAAACTTTGTATATCTTTTTGGTTCAGTTTTGGTATATTATATGTTTCTAGGAATTTATTCATTTGTTCTAGGTTGTCCAGTTTGTTGGTATATAGTTTTCAATAATATTCTTTTATAATTGTTTGTATTTCTGTAGTGTTTGTTGTTGTTTCTCTTATTTCATTTGTGATTTTGAGTTCTTTTTTGCTTTCTTGCTTTTCTTCCTTCCTTCCTTCTTTCCTTCCTTCCTTCCTTCTTGAGTCTAGCTAGAGGTTTATCAGTGTTATTGACCTTTTGAAAGAACCAGCTCCTGGTTTCATTAACCATGAAATGTTAATTTTTGTTTTGTTTTGTTTTGTTTAGTTTTGTTTTGTTTTGTTTTAGTTCCTATAGCATTTATTTCTGTTCTAATCTTTATTATTTCCTTCCGTATGCTGGTTTGGAGGTTTTGTTTGTTGTTCTTTTTCCAACTCCTTTAGGTATAAGATTAGGTTGTCTATTTGTGACTTTTCTTGCTTCTTGAGGTAGGCCTATGTTGCTATTAACTTCCCTCTGAACACCATTTTACTGCATCCCAAAAGTTTTGGACCATTGTGTTTTCATTTTGGTTTGTTTCCATGTACCAAAACATTTTATAACCAGACTGTTACTTTATCTAACACCATTCCCTTAAAAGGATGTCCCCCTTAAAACATTTCTTCTTAGAAGTTGGCCAGACCTCCAGAGTAATCCATGGGAATGCACATGATAGATCTCTGACCTTTCCGAGATGCTCAGGGAAAACAGAGTCATTATGAATGCTATTTGCAAGACTGAAGTCACCACAGACTACTGTATAACTGTCCCTCTAGACATCTTATTGAATATCCCAACTCACTCTTACCTTCTTCATAGAGGAAAAACTCATCCTACTCTTCTTTAATCATTTTGAGGTCTTTAAAGAAGAAATTTGGGAGTATTTTTTAAATTACCCATTGTTAAAGAATTACTTAATGAACTTCTATGTAAGAAGAAAAGGTCTCTGTGATACTAATGTGAATCAAGGGCATATGTTTCAATTACCTGAGAAAGACATAGTATAGTAGCCTGTTTTTCTATGTCTTATGTTACACATTATATTTTGTCATGTTGTCTCTGATCTTTTCATGGGGAATAGCCTAAGTGAAGGGTATTGCACCTTAAAAATTACCACTTATTCTAGATCATGTGATTTGAATTTGGATTTTATATCACCAAAGAGTAGATTATGTCTTAACATGAGCATGCAGCAATGAGTCCAAGAAATAATGAGTATTTGTGACTCTTAATATTGCTATCTAGAAGACTACAATGCATTTTAGCCTTGCTCAGCACCGGTCTTCACAGTGTTTTTGTACTTAAACAAGGCTCAGTACTAACCACTACTCTATGCCCTAAGTCTCATCTGATGACTTGGTGTGTGTTGAACTGAGAAATTAAATCTCCCTCACTCAGAGACATGCAAGAGACTACCCATAACTCTTAGAGCAGAATGGTACAACTCCAAGTGGAATGATACTTAAAATTTCATGGAATCTTTTATATTTGCAAGGGCTTAACATCTAGCTAGAAGGCAAAAAGACTCAGGAGACAGCTCTTCTGATTATAACAAGGAGAATGAGCCAGAAAAGCTGCAATAGCACAAGTAATCATGTTGGAGTAACCAGTATCAGATTTTGCCTCCTGACATAAACAACTAGAAAAACAATTGGAGAGAATCTATGAAACAGGTGATTTACACATTGAACAACAGCTGCTGCAGGATTGTGATCCCTGAGAAAATGAAAATAAACCAAGAAGCTTATAAATCATCCTGAGATTTTTTAGGGAGGCACCTTAAGAATCAGAGTACATGAGCAGATCATGTAGATTTTGCTGAATTGAAGGGATAGAAGTTGCATTTTGATGAGGCCTTAGTAGTTGAAATTTTAAAGACATCGTGTTGAAGACAAGAGAGGTATGCAGAAAAAGAGCAGCAGAAATCCGCAGAGAGTGCCACTTGAGTTTGTTGCTGAACATTAATTTGTTCATGTATAGGATAAATACCTCGAAGCCAGGCAAAGATATACTCTGAGTTACAAAATAAGCCATTCCCGGATATCACCCAGCATGTAAGATGTTCGAGGCATAGCCTGCCAGGGTGGAGGTGCCTCACTAAACAATCAGGCTATTCAGTAGAGAAATCTGGAGAATCAGGTCTCAGCAAGAAGGCTGATTTACACCTATAGTACACCTTGTGTGGACTCACCTTAAACAGCTTTAAAAAATAAGCCTCAAAATGATCAAGCTGTTCCACAAATAATTTACCTATCAAGACAATTTTTTAAAGGAAGACAAAACACTCCAGACAAAAATGCAACAAACAAAATGACCAGCACCCAATTAAAATTTACTAGAATATGAAACACAAGAAAAAAAATCTTAGCCACAGCCAGAAGAACAGTTAGACTATAGAAAAAAACAAATATGACAGATGTGATGGAATCAGTAGCGAAGGACTCTAAAGCAGCAATTACAAGCATAATTAATACTTTAAAGAAAATGTAAACCTAAAGAAAAAGAGAGAATTCATAAAAATGAACCAAAGATTATATCTAGACCTGAAAATACAGTATGGGTGTTGAGAAGTCCTTCATAAGTGTAATAAACAATAAGATACTTATAACAACACTCCATAAACTTGAAGACATAGTGAAAATATCATCAGTGAGCAAAGATGGTTTTATTCCTTCTTTCCCTATCTGGATACTTCTCTTTTCCTGTATTGTCTTACTACAGTTATTTGGAATTCCAGTAAAATGTGACTAGAAGTGGTGAGAGAGAACATCCTTATTTTGCCTATGAGCACATGGGGGAAATGTTCAATTCCTCATCATTAAGTGTGATATGAGCTATAGCTTTTTGAGATACTGTTTATCAAATTGAGGATGTTCCCCTGAAATGCTGGGTTTCTGAGACTTTTTATTGTGAAAGGGTGTTCAACTTTATCATATCTTTTTTCTTTACCAAATGATACACTCATATGATTGTTTGTCTTCAGCCTGTTGATAGGGAGATTCCATTTATGGATTTTCAAATGTTGAATCAATCTCATAACTGGAAAAAATCCCAATTGGTTGTAATATGCAGTTCTTTTCATACATTGGTGGATACAATTTGCTAATGTTTTTTTTTTTTTTTTTTTTTT
>CM053569.1:65723774-65777787 GCA_028646485.1 Cryptoprocta ferox
GTGGTATATATATACAATGGAATACTACATGGCAATGAGAAAGAATGAAATCTGGCCATTCGTAGCAAAGTGGATGGACCTCGAGAGTGTCATGCTAAGTGAAATAAGTCAGGCGGAGAAGGACAGATACCATATGTTTGCACTCATAGGTCTAACAGGAGAAACCCAACAGAGGACCATGGGGAGGGGAAGGAGGAAAAAGAGTTAGGGAGAGGGAGGGAGACAAAACACGAGAGACTCTTGAATACTGAAAACAAACTGAAGGGGGAAGGGGAAGGGGGAAAGATAATGGGGGGTGATGGTCTTGGTGGAGTTCACTTGTGGGGAAGAGCACTGGGTGTTATATGGAAACCAACCTGACAAACTATAAAGTTTAAAAAAAAAATAAAAAATAAAAATAAAAATAATAAAAATAATAAAAATAAAAATAAATCAACTAATTTAATTAAACAAAGATTGTTTTTTTAAGTAGTTTATTTAATACTTACCATGTTTGTAACCTTCTGTTTAGTGTATATGTCCTTTGCTTCCCCTTTGTTCTTTTTTACCTTCTCTGATTTTAATGGAGCATTTTACATGATTGATTTTATCTCCTCTCTTAGCGCCTCAGTTATATTTCTGTTAAAATGTTTAGTGGTTTCTCTAGAATTTGCAATCTATATTTACACTAATCTTAATGCATCACAAACAATACGAGGCCACTTTACATACAGTTCAGGTAATTTACGAGAGAGTGTTCCCTATTCCTTCATCCTGTCCTTTATTACAGAGCTGTCTTTTGTGTCATTTAGCTACTTGCGATAATCAGCCAGTACTCTGTTGTTGGTATCACTGTAAACAAACATCTTTTAGATGAATTGAGGATTAAAAAATAAAAGATTTTATTTTACCTCATTTATTCCTTCTCTGATGCTCTTCTTTGGTATAAAATTGAGTTTCTAACCTACATCATTTTTCTTCTTCTTGGATATCTTCTTTTATTCAGTTCTTGCAAAACAGGTCTATTGGTAATAAATATCCTCAGTTTTTGTCTGAGAAAGTCTTTCTCTCTCCTTCAGTGTTAAAGGACAGTTTCATTGAATGCAGAATTCTAGACGGTAGGTTGTTTCTCTTTTTACCCTTTAAATATTTCTTAAATATTCATTACTTGTCTTATTACTTGCGTGAATTCTGATGAGAAACCTGTATTTCTTATTTATTTACTGAGATAAATAGGCCTTCAGCAGGATGTTTTATGTTAACCCAGTGAGGAGCCAGGCTGTGTTGAATGTTTACCTTAGTCTGTGGTGCTAGAGGCTTCATTTCCGCTGGTTTTTGTCTTTTTTGTTGACTTTGGGCCTTGCTATGAATTCCTTTCAGGTAGAATTTGCATTTTGCAGCTCTTTCTGGTTTAATCCCCAGTTAATGTACTGAAGCCCTGTTGGTGTGGTGGAAAAGCATTCTATAATCTTAAAATGGAATGTCAGTCTTTTGAGTAGGATGGTGTTTCTGGGAGTGACCTTCACAAATATTTTTTAGCTTTTTCTCCCCTTTTAGGTGAGCCTGGAAAGCTAGAGGGAACTGGAGTCGAGAAATGCCTTTCTCTCAGGGAAGGTAACGATCTGGTAAGGGCTCCCCCCTGGAGAGTTGGTCTTAGTTTTTGAGAATGTGCTGGTCATGTTTTATAATGATTACCCTTCTCTTGCCCCTGCCAGTGCCAAGAGGAAATCTGCCTAGCACTTCACCCTGAGAACATGGGTTTCCTGGAACTAAAATCCACAGAAATATGGGGATGCTCCTCAGAATAGGGGTATCAGAACTTTCTCACTTAAGCTTGTTCTCATTGAGCTTCCATAGGTTCACAAAAGTTGCCATTTAAATGCACCTGCCAGTCTCTGGCTCGAGCAGTGTCTGTTCCATGTCGGCACATATTGGTTGTGACTGGATTTGGAAGTGATAAATTGCCCAGCAACCTAAGTCTTCCAGTGGTTCCCACAAGAGTCATTGACTTTCAGTTCTGCTTTTTCTTTTGTAAAGACAGGAGTGATGACCTCCAAGATCTTGACACATAAGAGCAGAAACCAATGGTCTATTCTACCTTAACTTTTAACAGTCCTTTCATACTTGGATCCTAAGTGTTCATTAACTCTATGATCTCAAACAAGGTAACAGTAATATTTATTTCAGGTGACAGTTCTGTGAACATACTCTTCCATCCCTTCCATGTGCATAAACACATAAGTTATTTGAAATTCTCGGAGCTCTTAGATTGCTGTGTCAGAATCACCTGAAAACATCTGCTATATTCTTCCTCTTCTCCATGTGTCGCACTCATTAAGTTTACTACAAAGCCAGTGTCAGGAATCTCTCTTCTGCCAAGGGTGACTGTACCTATTGAAGTCCAGTGTCTATGTAACAACCAGTGTTTGTTCTCCCAAGTGTTGCTGCCTGACATTTCCTGACTTTCCTCTCCTTGGAATGCTAGGGGAGTGCTGAGGTTCGGGGAACTGAAAGAAGGCTAGTATGGCTTGGCTATAAAAAATAAACTATTGTGTAGTTCACGTTAGACTGGAGAGGTTGGTACAGTCTTGTAGAACTTGTTAAGTTATCTCCCTAGGAAGCTCCAGAAAAATTTTAAGTTTAAAAAGGGTGGTATCTTTCAATGTGCATCTGGTCAAAAGTCACCCTGCTGGTAATGAATATACCTGGATATATATACCTGGGTCCCACTGTTTTCCAAAATGTATTCTCTTTCCATGAGGAAGGCTTATTTATATGCACTATACTATTTATAAACCTAGTAATAAGAGAGATGATGCATTTTGGAAGACTATTAGGACAATTCCCATGCAGCTCCAACTTTTCTGTTAATATTATTTTGACTGCATTCAGCCTTCTTCCTCAATTCAGAGAAAGAGCAAACTTTGCAGGGTTTGAAAGTAAAATAAAAAGTCCAAATTAAAACACAAACACCAGTGCATGGCTAACAAACACATTTTCCTCAAAGGTCTTTTTATGCAGCATTCATCCTTCGGGGAAGAATATTCCAGACTGTATCTCCTTCACATTCTGCCTGCCATGTCAAACTTGGCAGTCTCCATACGGTTTTAGTATAATTCAGAAACATTTACACTTGCTCTGTTCCACATAGATTCAAGTGTTGAATGCTCTGAATGTTTTCAGACAGATGTTATCAGACATTTTCTTGACACAGTTTCCTAAGTATATTTGCATAAGACAACCATTGACACTGAAAATGAGGTGCAATCAACCAAAAACGAAGTTGTGTTTGTTGCTGAGATCTGGCAATATACCTGTATTGAGGAAGAGTTTTTCCTTTACTATACTGAAAATACTTCTGCTCCAACAGCATTTTTGCATTTAATCTGATGTGTGTGTTGTATACACACACAAACACACACATATACAGTTGACACTTGAGCGACATGGGTTTAAACTGTCCAGATCCACTTATAAGTGGATTTTTTCAATAAATACAGTACAGTACTGTAATTGCATTTTCTCTTTCTTATGATTTTCTTAACACTTTCTTTTCTCTGGTTTATTTTCTTGTAAGAATGCAGTATGCAATATGCATAGCACATAAAATATGTGTTAATCAACTGTTTATGTTATTGGTATGGCTTCCTATCAACAGTAGGCTGTTAGTAGTTCAGTTTGGGGCAGTCAAAAGTTATACATGGATTTTTGACTGCATTGTTTAAGGGTCAGTATATATGTGTTTCAGTTATAAGATTATATATATATATATATATATATATATATATATATATATATACACACATACACACACACACACACACACACACACATTTTCCCCTCTGTTGCCATTCCCAATTTTTCTCTAGATGGCATATTATCTCTTTCTTTATTCCTAACAACGGAACTGGGGTTAAACTTCTACTTTTGCTTAGTATTTAAAGAGTCACAAGAGGCTATAAATCTCACTATAACAATAAAAAAAATTTGGATGAGTTTTAAAAAGTCATTTTTTAAAGTCATTAAAATCTGAAGATGCAAAGAATTTTAAATGAACTAAACTTGAAAAAAATGAATACTTCCTATAAAAAGAGAAACTACTGGTTACTTTTATGCCTGGGGTAGAGTAGACAGAGGATAAAATCTTCTACAGACAAGGGACAATCCATAGGTAAGAAGAAACCACCCAAATTTCCAAAGGAGTGTGCAGGATGGCAAAATGGATTTGATTTCAAAAATCCCCAGAAGGGATAATCCATAGATCAGAAGAAACCACTCAGACTTTTAAAGGAGCATGTGGGATGGCAAGATAGATTCTATTTCAAAAATCCCCAGAACCAAAATGCATCTTCAGCTATCAACCATTCTCTCCCATAAGGGCTCCAAATATATGGAAACATACTTGATGCTGAAGCCAAAATAAGAAGTCAGCTAACAGTCTCCTCAAGTGCCTAATGGTGGCCTCTGGTGAGTTGGGGAACTCACTAGCAGCCCAAAGAGCTGCTTGTAAAGCATACAAAGATCTTGAGACTTCACAGTCCTTAGACCCCAAGTTCTTCTGAAAAGTAGAGTCTTGATCTTACCCTCAAAACATTTAAAGCCAGGAGTGGATTAAATGAACAAAGCCCCAACCCATATCAAATCCAGTTTGACATGAACTTCGATCAGTTCTTAGAGAGGAAGGGGTATTCTCTGTTCTGAAATTAAGTATCATTGATTTCCTGCCTGCTGTATTTCGTTAATGTAGAATATTCAACATGCAATAAGACATTACATCACATGCAAAACAAAATAAAACACAAATTCAGAAAACTATGACAAAAAATAAAGAAAAAATTATTACAAGGATAGAACCACAGCAGAACGAAGGATTTGTTTTAACAGAAAAGAACATTAAAAATGGCTAAAGTTGTGTTCAAGAATTTAAGAAAAATATTGTACTAACAATATAAAATTAATGGGATTTTCAGAGAACTTACAGAATAGAAAAAGACAGTATTTGAAATAGGAAATTTATTCAGTGGCTTAAAAGAATGAACACACACACAGACACACAATCAGTACACTTGAAGACAAATTATCCAAAGAAGTTATAAAAACAGAAACAAAAAAACAAACAAAAAATGTAATGACTACAAAAAATTTTTAAAAATACAGCAGAACAACAGAGATTTGTGATACAGTATCATGTGATCTATCACACTTGAGATTTAAGGCCCAAAGGAAGAGGATTTAGAAAAGAGGGCAGAAGAATTATCTAAAAATATAGTGGCCAAGAATTTTACAATTACAAGGATGTTAATATGCATATCAAAAAGCTCAGCAAAACCTAGGCAAAATAAATGAAAATTGTGCCTTAACAAACCAGAGTCAAACTGTTAAAAGCCAAGGCTGGTGAGAAACTTTTAAAGAACTCACAGAAGCAGCATTTCTGAATATCAGAATGAGGAACTTGAAAATTCTCTCCCCACAAGGCAATAATTAAATTGTAAAGCAGTTGAAACAAAAAATACAGTCAAGTAGCTCAACAGCAGATATGAGCCAGCAGAAGGAAAAATAAATAAACACTAAACTTGAAGACAGATGAATAGAGGCTATCCACTCTGAAGAACAGAGCAGTGGAGACCATGTGGAAACCATTGAGCATTCTAGTGGGACACAATGTGTTTCCCAGTAAGAGAAGAGAGAGAAAGGGGCAGAAAAACTGTCTAAGGAATAAAAGCTGAAAAGTTCCTCAATTTGAAGAAAAAACATTATACATACAAGAGGTACAATATCTTACACTATACTCAAAAATTAACTCAAAATGGATTAAAGTCTTGAACATAAGTCCTTTAACCATAAAACTCCTAGAAGAAAACGTAAGTGGTAAGTTCCTTGATGTAAGTCTTGGTGATGATTTTTTGAATCTGATATCAAAAATAAGGGCAACAAAAGCAAAAATAAACAACTGGGACTATATCAGACTAAAAAACTTCACAGAAAAGGAAACCATCAACAAAACGAAATGCAACCTATGAATGAGAGAATATTTTTGCAAATCATAGATAAGGGCCTTAAATCCAAAATAAAGAACTCCTACAACTTAATAGCATAAAAACTTCAAACAGTTTGACTAAAAAAATGGGCAGAATATGTGAACAGACACTTTTCTAAGTAAGATCTATAGGTGCCAACAAATACATGAAAAGATGCTTAACATTACTCATTATCGGGGAAATGCAAATCAAAACCACAGTGAGGTATCACCTCACATCTGTTAGAATGACCATCATCAAAAAGACTAGAAATAACAAATGTTGGTGAAGATGTGGAGAAAAGGGGACCCTTGTGCACTGTAGGTAGGAATGTAAATTGGTGCAGCTACTATGGAAAACAGTATAGAGGTTTGTCAAAAAATTAAAAATAGAAATACCATATGATCCAGCAATTCCACTTCTGGGTATTTATCAGACAGAAACAAAACCACTAATCTGAAAAGCTATATTCACCCCCTCTCTTCCATGTGAAATATAAAAAAAAGTATATACAAATATAAATATAAATAACTAAGCATATACAGAGAATAGATTGGTGGTTGCCAGAGTGAAGGAATGGGGATGGGAGAAATGGGTGAACTATTTTTGTTTTGTTTTGTTTTGTTTAAATAAATTGAACTAAAAAAATTCATAAAGGGGAGCAGAAGGAAGCTTGGAATTGATAAGTTTATGATTTTGATTATGATTGTTTAATGGGTGTATACTTATATCCAAAGGTATCAAGTTGTATACACTAAATATGTTCAGTGTTTTGTATGTAAAGAAAAGAAATGAACAAGCAGAAGTCAATTTTATTCCTACATACCAATTTTAAAAAATGGAATTTTACTTAAAAATTTTTACAGCCACTTTGGAAGATGCTTTAGCAATTTTTGAAAAAATTCAACATATAACTTACTATATAATCCACAAACCTACTTCTAATCATTTATCTAAATGAATTGAAAATTTCAATTCACACAAAAGCCTGTACCCCACTATTCATATAGCACCTTTATTTGTAGTCAGTAAAAAATGGGAACAACCCAGTGTCTTTCACCAGATGAATGGATAAACAAAATGTACTATACTTACTCAGTGGAAAACTTCAGCAATAAAAAAGGTAAACTGTTGATTTATGTAACAATATTTATTAATCTCAAATGCCTTTTGCTGAGTGAAAAAAGTCAGACCCAAAGGCTACATGTTATATGATCCCATTTATATGACATTCTGGAAAAGATGAGACTATGGGTATAGAAAACAGGGTTGTGGACATGAAGTTGTTGACTAAGAGGCTGTGTTACACTGAAGAGCATGGGAAGGAAAATAACTTACTTAACTTTGGAAAATAGTATTTTGACAGGGTTCTGTGAGACTAAAGTTAAAAAGAAAACCTTTACAGAAATACTGTATTTTAGTTAGTATATCTGTTTCTTTCAAGGCTGTTAGTTTTATAAGCTTTATCTGTTTACTAGCAAGAAACAAATAAGTGAATGTATATAGCAGATAGTAAGAGCCAGATTTCTTACTACTAAAGTAGTCAGAAATAAGGAAAAGGAAAGAATCTAGAAGGTTTAGAAGGTTTAGATTTAAAAAGATTTAAATCAGACGTATCAATATTAACTCATGGCTATACACACACGTATATAGTCGAGTTAATATTGATACCTTTGATTCAAATACATACACACACACGCACATATTATATGTATGCGTATGTATGTCTATATATATATAAATATATGCAAAGTCGTGTGTATATGCACATGAAAATTACTTTGCATATATTTCCTTGCTTTTTTCACCAAGAGGACCTATGAGAAATTTCTGTTGAATGAGTCTATTATTGTCTAATCTGGGTTTTTAAATGCAATTTTCTAGTAAAAGGAACCTGGACTTGTTGGAGACCTGGTTGATTCCGGGACTGGGGCAAGGAAAATACAAGATAGGCCTGGAATATCTTGTGATGCCAAAAAATAAAGAAGTATTTGAAGCACAGGAACACATCAGAAGTACATAGAAGCCAACTAGAAGGGCCTAGCATTGGCCAAAGCTAGAACAACTGGTCAACAAAATAAGTAATGATAGTAATGGATTATAACCCATAGAATCAAAATAAATATCCATGAGTCCATAGATGTACATGGATGGATGGATGGATGGAAGAATAAATAGCAGAGAAGGGACAGTTATTCTTTCCTGAGGAATTCTAATAGATTTAGAAGAAATGAGCAAAATACAAAATTATAAAATAAACATGAGGGAAACACTACAGGATAATTTTTACAGCCAAGATCCACAAATAGATGCTGAAATTCATGGGTAAAATTTTTATAGAGAAATAGGATATTCGCATTATCTCCAAGATATGTATTAGTTATAAAGGGAAAAGTAGTCATTTGACAGCAGAGAAACCCAGCAGACACCTCTTTATTCAAGTGGCTAATGTTAGGACAACTAGGAATAAGTCATACCAACATCATGTACCAAAAAGGGCAGACATCATTTATGTGGTATTCTTGCCAAAATATAAAACCCTCAGTCTAATTATGAGAAAACGTCAGACAAATCTAAATTTAATGGAAGTCTAAAATTATTTGAAAGTATAAAAGATCTTTTGGCCCTAACACAAAAAGTTATATAATAAATGAAATGAAAAGATAATGAAGAAAGCAATTTCCATGATAGAATTTATAATACAATTACTTTAAATATATATATGTATACATACATACATATGGTACAATGGAATATTATTCAGCACTAAAAAGACATGAGCTAGCAAACCATGAAAAGACATGAATGAAACTTACATGTGAATTACTAAGGGAAAGATGCCAATCTGGAAAAGCTACATATTGTATAATTCCAACTATATGACATCGCGGAAAGCAAAACTGTAGAAACAGTAAAAAAAACAAAACAACTGTGGTTTTCAGGCTAGGAGGAAGGGAGGGTGGGACAGGCAGATCATAGAGGATATTTTAGGTAATGAAACTACTGTGTATGACACTACTTCAGTGGGTAAATATCACTGTACATTTGTCCAAATCCACAGATGTGCAACAGCAAAAGTCAGCCCTAACATAAAATATGGACTCTGGGTGATAAGGGTGTGTCAGTGTAGGTTCACGAGCTGCAGCAAATATATCACTTTGGTGGGGGATATTGATACTGGGAGAGGCTATGCATATATGTGAAGTTTCTACTTTCTGCTCAGTTTCGTGAACCTAAGACTCCTCTAAAAACAATGTCTGTTATTAAAAATATAGATATGCATGTGCATGTATGCATTTCTTTACATAGTATACATATGTATTATGTTTATATTTATATTAGTATATGCATATAAAAACAAAGTAGCACTTGTTTTTCTGGTTGAGAGAGAGGGGTAGATAAAGGGATTTTACACTTTCTACTTTATATATTTCCTATTTTTTCTGTCATGTTTCAATTTCCATGATGAGGATATATTCACTTTGAACAAAACAATAAAAGCATTCAAATTTTTTAAGAAAAGATTGTTTGAAAAATAGGTGTGTGAAAGCCAAATTTAGAAATTAAATTTACTTTATCCATCATCCATTAAATACATGACTGATCTGAACCAGTGCCCCAGTCAACTTGCTGTATTCCAATTTATAACTGTGTTTGACTGGAAACATGAACAAATAAGGAAGGTATAAAATATTTAAAGCTCATGGAGCACTTAAGACCATCAAAATGATCTATTTTGCACATACAGCCTTATGCTATGGCTTTTAGGTCAGAATGGCCCATTTATGTTAGCTGCAGCTTACAGTGCTGCTTTCTTATATACATTTAGTTATATCATAAAAGTAACAATAAACTTTTGATACGTGTTAAAGTTCCTTTTATTTTCCATCCTTCAGGTCATGTGCAAATGATTTGTAGTGGTAGATTATGTTCTCTCCAGCAGTAATTTTTAAGTATTAAGAACACCTAGAAAATACATATAAATGTATTATTTAGGGGGAAAAATTACTTCACATTACCCCCTACCTCTAAGCCCATTTATTTCTTGCTGATGTTGTGTCTTGCTGTGTTGTCAGAATGAACTAAACTTGTGTTTATCCAAATGTCTAACGAGCCATATTAAGATTATTCATTTTCTGCGTGGACCAGGGGTAAAGTTATCATCACTGTCAATGCAGTCCTTCCATGCTGGGACTGCCACATGTCAGTAATGCATTCACATGACTTTGGGTGAGTGCATCTGAAAAAGGAAATGAATGGGTATCAAAGTCTCTTAAAATGGGATTTCTAGGACATTAAAATAACATGATTTTTAATTTCCGTATTTATTGCATTTGGATTTCTGGTAAGTATTATGCCTATGTGTTATTTGCATGTAGTAATTATAACCTGCTTTGGGTATCTATATTTTTCAGTCCTTATTGTTATCTCTCACCCTTCTTCCTCCTCCAGTACAATTTGGTAGCTCTTAAAGAACATCATGATCTTTCAAATAAAAAACTAAAGCTCTGAAATATTAGGATAACATAGTAATGTGTACTCTAAAAATTTCATTTAATCTATAAAGTCACTTTCTCAGTGAATCAAATTACTCAAAGTAATATAGTATTGAGGTCCTCAACTTAATGAAAGTTCTTTTGTTTGTTATTGTTACTGTGATTAATTTGAGCCAGTGATGGTATTGGTGGTCATTGAAAGCCTTAGATAAATTTTCACTACTTATGAAAGAGTAATATATGGATTAGCAGGGGCATAAGGAAAATGATGTGATGAAGATAAGTTGCCCGGATAACTTCATTAAGTCAGAAAGTGTGATTTTAATTAGGGACAAACTTAATCTGCATCCCACAGCACCATACTCCTTCCCATTACTATGACATACTTTACAAATGTCTACTGACTTAAATTTAAAGTACTTTTCTGTTTTGGGAACTGCTGCTTAAGGATTTGGGTACCTTTTGAAGTACCTACATTCCAAACCAGAGGTATTGGTTAGGATGAGAATTTATGCATATTTTTACTTTCAGTTTTGGATTTCACTTCCTCTGTCTTAAAGACTAGCAAATGTTTTTTTGGAAAAGGGCCAAAAAGAGTAAATATTTTAGGTTTTGTAGCACTATAGTTTTTGTCTCCACCACTCATCTCTGCCATTTGTAGCACAAAAGCAGCCATGGACAATACATAAACAAATGGTTGTGGTTGCATTCCAATAAAGTTTTATTGACAAAAACAGGAAGTGGGCTGGATTTAGTCCATAGATCACCAGTTTGTATATTAATACATTCCCGATAAAGTACAGCTAAATCAAAATTTGTGCCATTCAGAGCAAAAGTTATATTTTTATGGCACTCATGGAAAAAAGTGAAAACTGAAGAAATCTATTTATAAACTACACACACACACATATGTATATACACCGACACACACATTTTAAAGTCTTTGAAGTCACATAAAATTCAAACTGATGATATTACTAAAACAATTAAGTTATTCGGAAGTTTGACATTAGAAATGCGCACATTAGGAAAGATCTGGTCTGACATATGTATATTACATACAAGTAATTAGGGGCTCAGAGAGATGGTGTGACCTGCCCAGAGCTACTAGGTGCCAGGCTAGTTAAGTATAATGATTAAAGAGAACAAATGACAATCCCAGTGCAAGCAAAGAATCTTGCCTTTTAGGTAATGATTGTGTCCAAAGGCAAAGATATACAGAAGAAAATTTAATCCTGTTGAATAAAATAAAGCCAACTTCATGACCATATATATATATATATATATATATACACACACACCATAGTAATGCACGATTATAAAATAAGGGAAGGCCTGCTAACATGGTACAGGAGTTAGCAACAATATTGGGGCTACGTTCAGTTTGATCTTGAAACATAGGAGTCTAATTTAAGCAGCTGCTGGAATGTGAAGAGAGCAAAGGCTAACACTTGTCAGTTTAGATGAAAACTCATATCCTCTCCAATGTGTGGAGTGTGCACCGTTGGCCCTACTCACATAGGGCACCCTGGGCTGAAGAAGAGAAGTTCTATTCTTTCTCTTATTTTCTGCCTCTGTCAATGAACTCCATGAATTCTAAAGGGGAAATCAGTGTTCCAAGTACAGCAAATGCTTACTAAGTGTTCCCTGATTTTTATATAAAATTAGGTCTAGTGGGGAACTAGACCTAAGACAAAATGCTTAGCCCGTTTCTATGCAATTACTAATATTATGGCCACAACAATCTTCCCAATCTTCAAGCTCTTCCTACAATGTGCCATTAACATTTCTCCCACTAAGAGAGGGGTCCTAGGTTCCCTTTCCTAGGATCTGAGTGGGCCTCTGACTATGGCAGAAATGACACCAGTGACTCCCGGGCTAGGTCATAAAAAACAACAAACAAAAATACTACAACTCCTTCCTCCTCCTATCCAATATCTACATTACAAAACTCGAATCTCTGTCCTACCAGGTTGGTGGGGCCATTTTTCTCCATCTTTCATCTTCCTACACTGGGATCTACACGGCACTCCCAGGCAGAGAGCAGAGTCAGTGCAGTGCTTACCTCCTGTTTCCATCTGTATGAATCATAGTCCTTTGCTGCCTGCTGTCTAATGCTCACAATAGTTGCTTCATATATTAAGCAGAGTTTGATAGTTGTTTAGGGTAGGAAGGTAGGTCTGATCGCAGTTACTCTGTCACCCAAAATGGACGCTTGCTTTTCTATTGTATATATACAAAACATGTTTATGTTGTATTCTTGTTAAAAAGTAGAGCTTGGTACATTGTTGGTGAACTTACTAAGGTAGCAATGTACTTAAGTTTGCATTTTTGTAGAAACTGACAAATTTCTACCTCTAATTAATATACCATTGCTTATCTCTGTCAGGATTTCATGCATATCAGGCTGAACTGAAAACAAAAACAAAAACAGATAAACTTCTATGGCTCAGCTCCTTCTTACTATTGAATATAAAAGAGAAGAAAATTGGGTTCTAACTAACTACATCCTTAGAAAGATAGTTGGTCTTTTATAGAGTCTTAATCTCCTCTATCATCACTGATCTCCACTGCAGGAAACCCAGGGGTTCAGTCTGGGCCTGGAGGTTGCACTGATTCTGATCCTTGAGACTAGGCATGATTTCAGTCAAGGTTGGGTTTTTTCCCTTCCAAGCATTATTTCATTGATTCAGTAAATATTCATTACTTGCCATGTGCCAGGGTTTTGGCAGTGAGCATCAGCTTACATTCTTTTAGAGGCACCCAAACATTAAATAAATATATACTAATATATTTATGTATATGGTTATATATATTATATATATGTATATGATTATATATATTATGATTAAATATGTAACCATAAGTACTATGGAGGAAATAACTCTAAGTAAAAGAATAGATTCTAAGGTTGAGCATTCCAAAAAACCAGGAAGCAGAAGTTGCCAATTTTTTGGTCCATTTTCTTTTTGGATCCAAGCAGTCACAGGCCTGACCAGATTCAAAAGGAAAGAGGAATAGATTCTACCTCCTGATGGGGAATGACCAGCCCACAGGCAGAAGAGCAGATGGGATTAAGCCACCATTGGAAAACACATTTGACTACAGTTTACGTGCCTAAATATGCAAATCAACTCTTGCCACATGGTGATAAATATATTTGTGAATTATCTATCATAAGACTATCAAACAGTGAAAACAAAATTTGAAAAAATATCAGGCTGTCATTCACATTTGGAATGCATGAGAATATTTTAATACACTGATTTCATCATTTAAAGAGAATTTTTGGCTTTTAAAAGATCCCTTAAATTACCATTATACCCTTTTGGAAAACATTTAAGCAGATAAAATGCAGTAGATTCAGAGTTAAATGAGAAGTTATTACTCTGAAGCTTTTATTTATTTTTTAAATAAGTTTTTATTTCTTTATTTTGATACAGAGACAGCACAGGTGGTGAGGGGCAGAGAGAGAGAGAGAATCCCAAGCAGGCCCTGCACTGCCAGTGCAGAGCTTGATGTGGGGCTCGAACTCACAAACGATGAGATCGTGACTGGAACCAAAGTCAAGAATCTGATGCTTAACTGACTGAGCCACCCAGGCACCCCCCAGCTTTTATTTTTGAAAATATTTTAGGGGCACCTGGTTGGCTCAGTCAGTTAAGCATCCGACTTCGGCTCAGGTCATGATCTTGCGGTTCGTGGATTCGAGCCCCACATCAGGTTCTGTGCTGACAGCTCAGAGCCTGGAGCCTGTTTCAGATTCTGTGTCTCCCTCTCTCTCTGCCCCTCCCTCACTTGTGCTCTGTCTCTCTCTGTCTCAAAAATAAATAAACTATAAAAAGAATTAAAAAAATATTTTAGTTCAAGTCAATAGCATTAAATATCCATATTTACAATATTTTAATAAATTGCCACTATCCTTTTGTTAAATGATTATATTTATTTCATAATTCTCTGTCATAATATATAATTACAATAATTTAAACTCTCTATGAAGATGTAATTTAACAAATTATCCTGGATATTTAAATGCATGCTAATCAGCAACAGATTACTTAAGTAAAACAAGAAAATTAATGCAAGGAATAGAAAATAAACAAACGTCTGGAGAAGGATAATTTCAGGGACTAATTACATCTCCAACAATAAATCTTAAGTGTATAGTAGTGTAAAGACCAATTCATTTGTATTCAGATTTTAAAGGTGGTCAGAATTGGTCCAGTATGCATTTTTAATCCTATTCATATTAATATTTGTGTCTTTATATTCAATTGTTTATTCAGTAACCCATTCATTCTTTCATACATTTGATGATTATTTACTCTTGGTCGTAATCCTGTTATGAGTAGTGTATTAGGATTCTCTGGAGAAACAGAACAAATAGATTTATAGTATGTATTATAAATACTATTATGCAATATCATATATATTGTAATATGTAATCATATATAATATTGGATAATGCCATATAATATATTATATAATTGTTAATTGTGTTATTAATGTATATAGTATATTTTATAATATATAACATAACTTAATGCATAAATATATAAAAATTAATATGTATTTATTATATATTTTATAATATCGCACACAGCATATGTTATGTTATATGTGATACTATATATATCACTTTATGTGATAAGTATGTGATATATATATAATTGTTACATAATTATATATTATATATAAAATATATTAATTATAATGATTTGGCTCATGCAGTTATGGAAAATGAGAAATCCATATTCAGGAGATCCAATGGTGTGAGCTCCAGTCCTAGTTCAAGTCCAAAGGCAAGAGCAAATCAATGTCCCAGCTCAAAGAGAGAAAGAAGTCTTCCTTACTCATTCTTTTAGTCTGTGCAGGCCACCCATGGTTTGGATGAGGTCTACCCACATTAGGGAGCAATCTGTTTTACTCAACCCACAGAATCAAATGTTAATCTCAACCAGAAACACTCTCACAGGCACACCCAGAAATACTGTTTAGCCAAATTTCTGGGCGCCCTGTGGCCCAGTCACCTTGACGCTAAAATTAACCACTACAAGCCATTATGAGTAGAAGAGTCAGAGATTAACCAAAATCCTTTTCTGACCTTGAGATGCTTGTTGGCTAGTTTCCAAAGAAGTTATTTACCAAAATAACAATAATTCAAAGTTGAAAGGAATATGGTCATTTTCAAAAGATAAGTCGGGACTCGTGGGTGGCTCAGTTGGTTAAGCGTCTGAATCTTGGTTTCAGCTCAGGTCATAATCTCATGGTTTCATGAATTTGAGCCCTGCTTCAGGGTCTGTACTTACAGTATGGAGCCTGCTTGAGATTCTCTCTCTCCCCCTCTCTTTCTGCCCCTCCCCCTCTCATGCTGTCTCTGTCTCTCTCAAAAATAAATAAATAAAGACCTTAAATAAATAAATAACAGATAAGTCAGATCATGTCACTTCACTATTTAAAACTTAACTGTGGCTTTCCAATAGATTTACATTAAAATCTAAATTCCTAACCTTGGCATAGACAATCTTCCATAGCTTTCTGACTGCACCACCTTTCCTGTGTCCACTACAGCCAGGGAAAAATTATTTATTCCCAAAGATGCCAAACTCCCTCATCATGGGGCCTTTGCCTGTGCTTTTTTCTTCCCTCTGCCTGGAGGGCTTGTTCTTACTTCCCTATTCCCAAGCCCCATACCAGTCAGAGATTGAGGCAGTATATGAAGTTATTCAGTATTTTATATTATCAAGGAAGTAATCTTTTTAAAAATAGAAATTCTTTTTTAAGTTTATTTAGTTTGAGAGAGAGAGAGAGCGCGCGCACGCGCACGAGCATGAGCAGGGAAGGGGCAGAGAGGGAGGAAGAGAGAGAATCCCAAGCAGGCTTGCACTGTGAACACAGAGCCCAATGCAGGGCTTGATCTTGTAAACCGTGAGATCATGACCTGAGCTGAAATTAAGAGTCGTACTGAGCCACCCAGGTGCCCCTAAAAAATAGAAACTTTTAAGAAATCATTTAACATACATTGTTCTGTTGTTTTAAATTTTTCTTTAAAAAAGTTCTAAATTCTTATATAATTCTTATATAATTACTTTAGCTGCCAGATAGTATTCCATTTCATTGTTAAAACATTTTTTTATTTATATTAGCCTTACTGTATGATGATTAACTTGTTTACAATTTTTCTACTCTTACATACAATGCTGTGTTAAAAATTCCTATGCAGATACTGTATACAACTAGTTTCTCTAAGCAGACGCCAGGAAAGAACCACAAAAAAAAAATTGCAAAAGAATGAACATGGTAGGATGCAATTAACATAAATTTTTATAATACTAAACTTTTTATGGATACAATTTTCATTGAAGAGAGTCACAAAACTCTATTCAATTGATTATTCTAGCTTCAGGATGGTAGTCACCTTTGGGTAACTTTTGGAGGGACAGAAGTAGGCTTAGCAGTATCTTTACCATTTCTTCTTTAAAACTAATCAAACACAAACAATAAATTGATAACATCTGTTTAGTCCTGGTGAGGGTTATATAGGTGTCTTTTTTTAAAATTATTTCCCATACTTTTCTTGAAATATTTCATAGTTTAGAAAATAATCTTAAATTCTATGAACATTTAGGATACTGTTTAAACTAGAAAGTCCAAATGTATTCAAAGTGCATTAGAATCACAGATGAAAGGACGTATTACATGCACATATCTAATTGCCTCACTTGAAAGAAGTTAGCTATAAATAATAATTTTTAAAAAATAGCCATGAACAAATGATCTATAACAGTAGGGGTCACATGATTAAGAAACTAAGCAGTGTTGTGTTGAAAAATTCCGCCCCCCCCCCAATTTTTGCCCATCTAGAGCCTCAGAATGTGACCTCATTTGGAAATAGGATCTCCGAAGATGTAAATAGGTTAAAATATGGTCATGCTGAATTAAGATAGATCCTAAATCTGATTACCGGTGTCCCTATGAGAGGGGAAGACGTAAAGGCGCGCGCGCGCGCACACACACACACACACACACACACACAGAGGGAGATGACCATTGGAAGACAGAGGCAGAAATCGGAGGAAGTCAAAGAATGCCATGGATTGCTAGCAACCACCAGAAAGTAAGAAGAGGGAGAGAAAGATCCTTCTGTAGTGCCTCTGGAGGAATCATGGCCCTGCCCACACATTTGTAGTGGATTGCCAGCCTCCAGAACCGTGGAGAGTAAGTTTTCCTTGTTTGAAGCCACCTATTTTGTGTGTCTGTTACAGCAGGCACAGGCAACCAATGCAAATACATTTTATTTCAATTCTCTGATGGTTGGAGCAAGGACTGGAGCAGCACACAGGAATCCCCATATTCAGGAAACAGCCCCACATGTCATGTCAACAGCAATCTATCTCATTTCTAGGACTAGCTGGACTAGGTAATAGGCAGCACTCAACTTAGGTGAGGAGGAAGCTGTAGGTGTCTTTAGCTCCACAGAAAATCAGAAATGAGCCAGAGGTAAGATACAAAGAAACTCAGAGCAGATCTGGCAAGAAACACGTGGCCATTCCAGAAGATGTATCGTGGAGTGGAACGCTAATTCAGTTCGGGTGGAGTTGGCTGACATGGATTTGAAATTCCGGGGGGACTCAGTTTCTTCACCTGGAATATATCCTCATAGAGATTAAATGAAATAACATTTAAAGATTTAAAGATCTTGGCACCGTAACAAAAGTTAGACTCCTCCTCAACCTTAGGATGAATAAAATTGGAGATGAGTTGGACCAATACAGAGACTATTTGAAGCTCAGTCTCAGAAGGTAAGATGGTTAATTTTAGCTAAGTGTCAACTTGGTCAGGCCCCAATACCCAGGTCAAACATTAATGTAGATGTTTCTGTAAAGGTTTTTTTTAGATGAGATTAGCATTTAAACTAGTAGACTTTGAGTATAGTAGATTACTCTTCATATCGTAGGTGGTCCTCATCCAATCAGTTGACTGCCTGAATAGAAAAAGATTGACTCCATTGGAAGAGGCCATTCTGCCTCCAGATGGCCTTCAGATTCAAGCTGCAACATCAGCTCTTGCCTGGGTCTCCAGCCTGCTGGTCTACACTACAGATTTTGGACTTGCTAGGCTTTCCAATTGCATGATCTAATTCCTTAAAAATAAATCTCTCATCTCTGTCTCTTTCTGTGTTTCTGTGTGTGTGTGTGTGTGTGTGTGTCTCTTTCAGTATGGATATGGATGTAGATATAAATCTCTTTGTTGGTTCTGTTTCTCTGGAGTACTCTGATACAGAAGGGATTCAAGAAAAACTTAAAGTGAATCGCTTCTTCTAAGACCAGGGTGGTGTGCAAAACCACTAAGTAGTGTGAGTACTTGATAGATAATAGATGGGGAAGATAGCTCTCAAGTATTCAAAGATAATTGTTTGCAGGTGCACTGGTGTCGTCATTTGCTTCAGTTATACAGGTTTAGTGAAAGCCTGGCTGTTCAGACCCTGATGTCCTAAACCATTAATCCTCATTCAAATGGTACTGCTGACTAGAAACACATTAGCTTTTCCAATGCAGCAGTAGAGAGTAATGACTTTCCTTGCTGGTATTTGCAACTAAGTCCCTCTTAAGGTAAAAAAAAAAAAAAAAAAAAAAAAAAACCAGAATAAATCTTCAGGCAATTCATTTTTGAAATTGAATAAGAACCATTTGGGCAGCACACTCCATTCGGTGATTCACTTGCTAACTGCTGCTCTCTAATTCTTCTGTTGTTCAAGTTAAATACCTTGCAGCCATTCAGAAACAATGAATTGTGTCGCTGCATCTTCCTGTGGCCACAGCCACTAATTAGTTCCTAGCAGATCTGAATATCTGAGGAGATTACAGGGAGGACCTCTAATTACATACTCAAGTGACGCAAGTTGCTTCAATGTTATTTGCTCAGCATTTACAATTTCCACACCATTTAGATTTGGAGCTTATTGATAGAAAACTTTTATGTTCCACATTACTGATGGTGGCATCATCATCATTCTTTCAGCTGAATAAAAGGGAAACAAAATTTGGATTTTCCAGAAGTAAACAGCTTTACAAAATCTGAAGAGGACTTCTCTAAGGAAGGTCTATCGCACAAAATGTATTCTTCTTGTTACTGATACCTTCAAAGAGGTCGAATCTGAAGAATTTACTGAAAAACTTTCCTATTTCCCTTTGACAGTAAAAGAAGGTTTATTATTTTTATATTTATACTGGCATTCAAGAATTTCAACACTGTTTGAACTTCACAGGTAGATTTCTCTGATCATTTCCCCCTTCCCACTCAGCTTTCCTATAAATACATTACAAGACATTTAAATAGGACATATGGGATTTTGTTCCAAATTATTTTTATCCTTTACAGCTGGATTCAATTTTTCTTTCTTTTCTGAACCCTTTCTGGACTTGCCACTATTGTTTGTTTTCCCAGCGCCTTTGAAACCCTGTGATATATAGCATCTGTACTTGTCACTCTTATTTTCAAACAAGTGTAGTATTATATCCTCAGTCAGACTTATCAGCTTACTGAGAATAGAAATCATGTCTTCTTGTCTTCTCTTTGGAATATGCTGTTTTATTTTTCATAGATAAGTAAAACAATCCTGTTGTTCTAAAATCCATCTTTTCCTCTGGCATCGGAAAACCTTTTCTAAAAGGCAGTGTCTTTAAACCCTATTTCCCCCCAAGTCCTTTAATGATATCTCCTTGGATTCTGCATGTATCCATAGGTAGTTCAACTCAGTTGTCCCTAGGAACAAAGATGACAAATTGGGATTTAAAATAAAATCCTATTTCATGTCTCTGTGTTATTTAAATCTTTTCTAGGTGCATTGGATGGTTGAGATACTAGCACCAGGGGACAGCCACCTTCTAGAGAAATGAGATGAGGGCATAGAGATGAGAAGGAGAGTTCGTGTCCAGAAGGGATGGTGAGCCTGCTATAGTGGGCAAAGCATAAAAGCCAGAGAATCAACAGGAACCGTCTTGGTCGAGGAGGGTCTCCTGCAATAGATAGGAAGGGGGTAACAGGAAACCAGGAAACAAGAGCCTCGGCCGCGTAAGGCACCAGTCAGGGTACCCCGCACGCTGGAATTCAAGTCGTGGCCCTAAAGGAGTAGTTAGTGATTAAAAGAATGCTGCCTCCTACGAGGGGACTAATGCCACGGCCCCGTTCCGTGATGTGGACAACCCAAAAGCATCAAGGCAGCAGGAAACCACGGAGCCCCCCCAAGCAAACAAATATGCAGGCTGGTTGACAGCCAAGCAGATAGGGATAAGTGAATATGGGAGAGCAGGGTTGAAAATGAGGCACATTCTTACGCTTTACAATGCTGGAGTAGACCAGGGGGGAGTAATGCCAGAGATGACAGTACAGCTGCTGCTTACCGCTCTCCTCTCCCGTCCCCTCCCTGGCAAACCCCAGCATTCCCTGTACCTTCAGGGCACCACCTGTGTCAGTATTGCTGTGAATCCTTGTCAGCCTTCCTACTGACACCGAACACTGGAAGGGGGGCCCAAACATCTGCATGTTTGACTGGAGTTGGAGGAGCATGACACCACTACTTCTCTTCTGATCAATGTTTCTTTTTCACCTGTTTATTAGACTTTAGAAGTTCAGAAGTATTATGAGGATGAGAACAATCCCACGGAAGTTTCATGGCACTGAAGCCCCTATTGCTGCCCTTCTCTCCAAGGCACACAATTCACTTTGTGTTTATGTGCGTGGTGCCCCCTAGAGCTGTACATGTTTGCCTGGGTAAACTCAGGTTGATTTAAATAGAAAATGTCATGCCAGGGCGCTTGGGTGGCTCAGTTGGTTAAGTGTCGGACTTCAGCTCAGGTCATGATCTCACAGTTAGTGAGTTCAAGCCCTGCATCGGGCTCACTGTTGTCAGCACGGAGTCTGCTTTGGATCCTCTGCCCCCCACCTCTCTCTCTGCCTTTCCCCTGCTCATGCTCTCTCTCTCAAAAGTAAAACAGGAAGGAAGGGAGGGAGGGAGGAAGGGAGGAAAGGAAGGAAAGGGAAGGAAAGGAAGGAAGGAAGTGCCATGCTACAGAGCAGCGTATCTTACTAAAGAGTTGCATCAAGGTGTGGTGGAAACTGATAGCTGTATGGTTTGATTGCCGTCTTCTGCCTTGTGTCTTACTGAGGAGCTTGGGCAGATTACTGGGACTTAACTTACTCAGCTCTAACAACACATACTCACAAGGCTTACATGCGATTGAAGTAAAACAAAATAAGTGCTCAAAAGTGTTCCTGGCAGGTGATAAGCACTCCATAAACATTTGTTATCATTAACAGTGTAGTTTATAGTTATAAAATTGCCAGTTAGACTTGCACTAGCACCAGCCTAAAGCATTTTGCTGCTTGTTCCTGGATCAAATGAAAGGCTTACATTTTTAGAACCAGTACAGTGATACTGATTTCATGTGACTCTTGGGCCACTGAGAAATAGATTTATAAAAACATAGGCAAATATCAAGAGAGTAACTTTTTCTTTCAGGTGGGATTTAGAACGGAGAAGTCTGCACATTTGAAGACTTACACAGTAGAGGAAGTCAATGACTCCTGTATTTTTATTGTTTAGACATTGCTATGAGTGTACACATTTGTATAGTAGGTGTGTGTGTCTCTAGTAGCTCTAAAAAAATATATGAAATGCATCCTTCACTTCACCCGTTTTTTTTTTCTTTTTGGTAATTTATATCTTACTTTCCCCTCTTTGTCCCTGTCTCCTTTCACCTCTTTCATAAATAATATATAGCTTTTCTCTGCCATTCTAAAGGGGTCATGGGGACTTTAAACTGAATTGATACAGCTATAAAGGAGGAAAGGAGAGACAAGGGAATACAATGTAACTTTAGGATGGACAGCTATGTGGTCTGACTGCAAATGCAGACGTAGCTTTGATTGGGGGTGACATAGGAAAGTCCTGAGAACAATGGGAGTAAACTATTACAGATCTCCTGGGCAAAAGGAAAACTCAGTGGGAGAAATTTTCCTGCATAAGGGTGGGGTCTGGAAATAGCTAGTTAAAATGTTAAGAGTGTCAATCATGTGGGGAAATACACAGAAGCTGAGTCAGGTAAGGGCATAGACTCCTTGCCAGGGCTGGAATGAGGGCAAGGATGTGTGGAGAGCCACATGCTCACCCACACCTGTGCACACATGTGTTCACACATGTGCACAAGCACACACGTACCTTTCTTTAAATTTTTTTAAAAATGTTTTTTCGTTTTTGTTTTTTGAGAAAGAGAGGAGAGAGAGAGCATGAGGGGCAGAGAGAGAGGGAGACACAGAATTCGAAGCAGGCTCCAGGCTCTGAGCTGTCAGCAAAGAGGCCAACATGGGGCTTGAACTCACGAACCGTGAGATCATGACCTGAGCTGAAATCAGACACTCGCTGACTGAGCCCTCCAGGCACCCCAAGCACCTGCACATCTTAAGGGTCCTATGACAGCATCCACAGCATATCCACACTTCCCTTGCAGCGGGAGAGGCTAACCTGATGAACGGGATGAAGGAGGGGTGTGAGCTTTCTTTGTGCGGGCCACTGCAGGGGCAGCACAGCACGGGCAGTGCAGACTGATTTTCACAGTTCCAGAAATTAGGCCCTGATGGATTTGCTCCAAGCTCTCCATTTTGCCCCACCCCTTCATGTACTGTTCTCTGTTCATGGCTTCTGAAGGTGACGGACTGCAGGCCAGGGCCTCCCATCAGTACTTGCACTGATTGCTCTGTTCTGCAAGGGCCCTATTGCTCATATCCTGGCCATGAGCCAAGGAAACAGTTTCCACATGGATGGTATAGTCAAACAATGAAAGACAAAACAGCAAGCTGCCAAATAAAATGTGTGTGTTTACTTGGGATCTTCAGGATTGCAATCTGGGGGACACAGACTTGACAGAAATAAAAAATGGGTTCTGGAGAGACAAAAGATGTTCAGGTTCTCAAAGAGGAAAGAGGGATTTATGGAAGTTGTTTGAAGAACAGGGGGTTGGTGTGGTTTATCCACATTTACATTAATCTCTGTGTGATTGGTTGCTAGGGCTAGTGTTAGGCAGGAAGTTCATCTCTGTCCATTATAACATAAGTAGGTGTCTTGGTTTTTAGCCAAGCTCAGCAAAAATCTCTGAGAATTTGAGACAGATGTGCACAGGCTCCACCGCAATGTCCTCTTAGTTCCGTGTGAAATTATCTCTTAGCAGTGGTTCTTTCATTTTACTCTCTCCCTTGCCAGTATTTTAAGCCTATCATTTTTATACTTTCAATACTCTAGTATTTGGGGTTTAGAAGCAACATTATGGGTAAATAAGGATTTAGGCTTCATATTCAGCCCTGCAGAAGGGCTTCTTGGAGATGTTTCTTGCGGGTTCCAGGAATCACTACAGAAAAGCAGAATAGAATAGGGGAATTAAAGATGAATGAATGGAATGCAGGAACTTGATGGGGAAACATGGAAAATAGTTGTGACACCTGATATAAACTATTATAGAGGAGGGAAATTATAAAACAAATTGAAAGTAGTCCACAAATTGGGGAATAAGAGAAATGACTTGTGAGAATAAGGGAAGGTGGATACCTTTCTAGTAAATCAGAAATTTAGCAACTACCAAAGAAAAGTTGTTAGCTTTGTTTGCCTAACATGAATCCAATCTGGGGAAATGAACTAGCATTCATGAGTAATAAGAAAAACATGATTTTTTTTATTTTAATAGAAAGGTCTAAAGAGGAAAACTATAAAGTATACCAACACTACACCATACTGAAGGAATATGAACACTGACAAGAAGAAATGATTAAAAGAGAGAATCTATGTTTCATTGTAGTTTATGTGTAATGTAATAGGACAAAATATGGAGAATAATCTGGATTTTGTATACATTAGATATTATTTTATCTGAGGTTTTCCCCTGACTTATAAGAGACATTGCCACACAGGCAATAAGATTGGGGAAGGAATATCTCCCATAATATGTGTACATTCTGCATGCCTTTTGGGTGAAAAAACTATGCAAAAATGAAATTACATTAGAGGTAGTAAGTGAAAAGGCAGTTTAAGACCAGGGTAATAAATGACACTAATGGAAAAAAAAAAAAAGACCACAGAATAGACTTTTCTCCAAGGAAGATATGAAAATGGCCAACAAGATGAGGCGCCTGGGTGGCTCAGACGGTTAAGCGTCTGACTTCGGCTCAGGTCATGATCTCGCAGTTTGAGAGTTTGGGCCCCGCGTCAGGCTCTGTGCTGACAGCTCAGAGCCTGGAGCCTGACTTCAGATTCTGTGTCTCCCTCTCTCTCTGACCCTCCCCTGCTCACGCTGTCTCTCTCTATCTCTCAAAAATAAATAAACATTTTAAAAAATGGCCAACAAGCATATGAAAAGATTGTCAACATCATGAGTCTTTGGGAAATACAAATAAAAGCCACAATGAGATACTACTTCTTACCCACCTGAATAGCAGAATCAAATACTCACGTAATAACAAGTGTTGGAAAGGCTGTGGAGGAATTGGAACCCTTGTCCATTGCTGGTGGAAAAAGAAAGTGGTGCAGGCATTTAAGAAAATAGTTTGGCCATTTCTCAAAAGATTAAACACACAGTTATTATTTAATCAAACAATTCTACTAAGTCTGTACCCAAGACCAATTAAAACATATTCATACAAAACCTTGTATAGAACTATTTCTAGCAGCATTACTCATTTGAACCAAAATATGGTTCAAATGTCCATCAACAAACACTAGATAAAAAACTGTGATATATCCATTTGGTAGAATCATATTTGGCCATAAAAAAGAATGAAGAACTAACACACACTATACTACAGATGACCCTTAAAAACATGCTAAGTGAAAAAGCCAGTTACAAAAGCCACATGCTATATTTTCCTTTGCAAATTAAAGTCCAGAATAGGAAAATATAGAGAACATATAGCAGAGAAAATAAAGCAGATAATGGGTGTTTAAAGCTGAGAGGGAAAGTGGGGAGCCAAGAGTGAAAGCTAAAGAGTATGAGACTTTTTTTGAGGGGATGAAAATGTTCTAAATTTGACTGTCACAGTGGTTGCATGTATATCTGAATATACTAAAAACCATTGAGTTGAACACATTAAATTAGTAAATTGCATGATACATTAATATCTCAAACAAGCTGTAAATAGAGAAGTAAATAAATAAAAAGAAAAATTAGAGAAGACATTAAGATACGTGCAAAACTAAACTAGTAAAATTGTCATATTTCTTTTCAACAGATAATACAATTAAAGGTGTATATATCTCAATGACAGTATTTATAAATTATCAGAACAGATGGACTGAAAGGAAAATATAACTAAAAATGTCTAGGCCAGGATGGTTGCACTAGATAACTTTTCCAAACATCTAAAAAATTAACACCAATTTTCACGATCTTAAATTTAAAAAAAAGGGAAAGAACATTTTCCAGTTCATTTATAAGGCCAGCATTAACCTGATGTCAAACAAGACAAAGATGGTTAAAAAAAGTAACTAGACAGCAATATCTTTTATAAGACACAGAAATTGTCACCCAGATATCAGTAAGCTGAGTCCAATAAGGTATAGTAAGAACCAGGTATGCCAGGCTACTCCAACATTTGAGAATCAATCATATGAACAGGATAAAGTAGAAAAAACATGCAATCGTATCACTTGACACAGAAGAAGCTTTTCACAAAATTTAACTTATTCATGATAAAAAAAACAAAATCTCTCAGCAAACTAGAGATAGATAGGAATTTGCATATCTTGATAAAGCACATATACCAAAAATCTACAGCTAAATTCATATGAATATATCCCCCTGAGATAGAGAACATGTCTCAGTCAGCTCATGTTGCCATGACAAAATGCATTGACTGGATGGCTCAAACAACAGAAATTTGTTTTCTCATAGTTCTGGAGCTTGGAAGTCTGAGGTCAGAGTCCCAGCATAGTTGGATTCTAGTGAGAGCTTCCTTCTTGGTTTGCAGATGGCCAGCTTCTCATGTGTTCTTGCATGTTCTTGTTTTAGTGCAATGGCTTGAACTTCCAGTACTATATAGGGTACGAGTGATGAGAGTCGAGTTCCTTGCCTTGTCCGCTACGTACTGAATTCTGTACTTCCCCCAGTTCATATGTTGAAAGCCCTATAAATCCCATTGAGGGATAAATATTTGAAAACCACTGGTATCCAGAATACGTAAGGCCCTTCCAAACTTGACAATAGAAAATCCCGTGCAATCCAGTTATGAAATAGGCAAATGACGTGAACAGACATTTCACTGAAGAAGACATACACCTATATTGAGACTAAGCATGTTAAAAGTTGCTCAATATAATTAGCCATCAGGAGAAAGCAAATTAAAACCACAGTGAAGTATCTTTGTACACCTGTCAGAATGGCTAAAATAAAAGGTGGTGACAACACCAAATGCTTACAAGGATGCAGTTAAGATGAATAAGTTATACATTGCTGGTAGCAATATAAGACAGTATAGCCACCTCAAAAATGCTTGGACTTTTCTTATAAAATTAATAGCAATTGTCATACGAGCTAGAATATGCAGTCTTGGGCATTTATTTCGCAGGAATGAAGCATAAAAAATATCCATATGAAAACCTATACACCAGTGTTCATAGCAGCTTATTGTTAACAGACCAAAACAGGAAAGAGCCCTGATGTCCTTCAAAGGGTGTTTAACTATTGTTAAACAAGCAATAATGCATTGAAACCAAGGTATCCTACCCTGCAGTAAAAAGGAGCCGTCCTCCCTGCATGTAAGGCATGGGAGAATTCTCTGGCTAGGAGGCCCTCTTTCTCTTGCACTGTGCCGGGCTTTCCCTCTTGAAAAGGAGTTGAAAACTCCTCTCTTGCCCTTTCTGTGTTCCACCAGGGTGATATAATCTCTCACTTGAATTCCAGAGCTGTGATAAAGCCGGTTTCACCCATGAAGGGTTGTTAAATTGCCAATACCATGGTAGTGGTGGGGAGGGCGGTGAATAGGAGACCTCCTATTCTGCCATCTTGCTGACATTACTTTCCAGTAATGTTTTATATATATTAATTATAGAAAATAAGGAAGACTAGGACATTAAAAACAGATCTTTTATATTTAGCAAACTATTTTCCCCCTTTGCTGTACCCCACTCCTTCCTTTAGATATAGGGTTCCATGCAACATCATTTCTCTTCAGCCTAAAGATATTCTTTAAGCATTTCTTACATGGCAGATCTGTGGGCTACCAATTATCTCAGCGTTTGTCAATCTGAAAATGTCTTTACTCCACCCACAACTCTGAAGGATACTTTCACTGGATATAAAATTCCAGGAGGAGGTGAGTAAAGCCATCACTAGTTCTGGATTGGATCCTTTGTCCATGGAGTGTGTACAGCCTAGGTACCTCCTTATTGCTCTTTTGTCATCCCAAAATTTGGTGACAAAAACTCCAAAGAGAGCTATTAGTGATGGTGGTAGTGAGAACTCAAGAATTCACCCCTTGGGTTAGGTTCTTGTGATTTGTTTTTACTGTGGGAGAAATAAAGATTAGGTGTGTAAAAGCTCAAATTTTTGAGAACTTTTCATGGTCATTATTCAGTGAAAGTGGGGAAGCAATATCTCAGAGGACAGACAAAATAATACCTTATATCATCAAAGTTATCCTGTGTGGAGTATTAGGATGGATAGGAAAGAGAACAGATAGGAGTTGGGGAGATCAGTTTACACTTTAGCTTTTAGCATAAACTCAGGGTGAAGAAAAAGCTAGTGTGATGATCATTGGAGAGCAAGAGAGGAAGTGGGTTCAAAATCATTTTGGAGGATGATCTGACAAGACACAGTAACAAATCAGTTTTGAAGTATATGGGGATGTTTCTAAGTTAAATGACCAGGTACTTGCAATGCATTAATTGATTTATGAAATAGAAGTGGAGGGGCAGGGTTGAGGGGTGGCATTAACTCCATGTTCTAGGCTATTTAGCGAAAGCATGTGACTGTATTTGAGACACTTGCTAAGAAGAGATGTCAGAAATGGAGATCAGATTAGATTTGAGGACATTTTTGCTGTATAACTGAAGCTATAGTAAAGGAACATGTCACATAAGTAGAGAACAGAATAGAAACAAGAAAGAGCTGGGGACAAAGTCTGAGGGACAACAATATTTAAAAGGCAAAATGAGAAAATGAGGAGATAAAAGAGGTTGCAAAAGCTAGGCAGGTGTGCAATAGGTGAGAGTGAATGGTACAGTGGAAATTATGGGAGAAGTTTCCGGAAATGGAGACAGTCAACAGGTTCCAGAGGAGAGCAGGCTCCTTCCTCTAAGTGGGCACCGTGCTCAGTGGGGCCGTAATGTAAGGAAGGCAATTTATTGTACTCTTGGCTCATGGCGACAGTGTTTCTTAAACTACACTTAAAAAAACTTTTGCAGATACTTCAAAAACAATGGCGCTCAGACAGTATATTACATATTTGGAACAGGGTCGCAAGGAAATTGAAATGTTGTTCAAATTAAACTCAGAATCAAGTCTCACCTCTTGCATTATTAACCACAATGAGGCATTTTGATCACTTCCATTTGATTTTTGACATGGAATCCTGACCTAAACCAATGAGAAAAGCAACATCCTCTAGTATAGCTTGACAAATGCACATACAGAAACCATCCTATGCCACGTGGATGGAAAAGTGAGGAAGACATTGTTCATCTCCCCCTGGTAGTTCTGCTGCTGTTCCTATTACTGCTTCACATAGTCTTAAGCCTCAGTAAAGAGTGATTGGCAACAAGTTCATTCTCCCATCCTTTCTCAGAGAAAAGCCTATAAACTAGAAGAGGGAAAGAATATGAGAGATCATTTAAACCAGGGTTGATAACAATTCTCAAACTTCCTTTGCTGCTGCTTAGATATCTGATGGTGAAATTTCATGGTCTTCTAGATGAGGCAGAATCCAGTCATCTCATACAGGTCCAGACTGAAACTCAGGAGCGCTAATATCTTTTGTTTTCTCTTTCTTTCTGTTGAACCATTAACCAGGATACCCCCATCCCCTAGCCCTGCCAGATAAGAACATTCTCTGTAATTAATTATAATAAGAGCTTAACCATTTAAAATATCTTAAAAGGTAATAATTATCCTCATAAAACTGAGGACTCACCTGCACTGAAGACAAGCATTTGGCAGTGGGTGCTCTAATTAGGGAAGGGCTGTAGCATTTGATGAGCTTGAGCTTGGAGAGTGGGACTTCTGACACACACATTTCGTTTCCAAGGTGACATAGAATGTGCTAAGGAATTGAAAGAGCCTGTGCTGCTGCTTTTTTTTTAACAGCACAAATTCAGAAGTGCGGGTTCGGCCGGCGGCGGGGCGGGGGGGCAGTCCAGGGAATGAAGGACAGCAGTGCCTAGGGAAGGCAAGAGAGGAAAGTGCTTCATAAAGGGTCCCACATTGAGGCAACATATCTGATGTCCAGTGGTTCTCTTAATTTCTTTAAGAAACATTTCCATAAGATAAATTCATCTTTAAAAAAAAGATATGTACTTTTAGAGGCTACGACAACATTTTTTGTTGTAATTAAAAATAATGTCGCAAATATGAAAAATCATGGTAAAATTTCCACGTGCCTTTGGTGGCTACATCATGACTTTAATGTTCTGCTGCCAACCTCAGTGACTTTTTTCCCAGGAAGTCTGTACATCTGTATTTTCAAGTGTGATGACAAACAGCTGCATATACAACTCACTAATTCACAACAAGCCAGGGAGGTATGGCATATTCTAAAGCTATTAGTGTGTTGTCATTCTCAAACTTCTTACCATATGTTTCGTAAGCCAGTCACATTCTCTTGATAAAAGTTGCACTTAATGCATGTATAGTTCAGTTAATGTGTACATAGTTCTTTATCGCCAGCTACAGACTTATCACCAGCTACAGACTACCCACTGGAATAGAGTTGGGGAGAAAACCTGGAGAATGACAGTAATAAAAAAAAAAAAACAGTAACAGTATATCTCTTGAGGAGGTCTTAGTCATATTAATAAATGTGAGAAATTCACTTTTGTTTTTATAAGATTTCTAGGAAGACAACTGGATCACTGAAAGATTTATTGGTCCATTTCATTGAATGCAAAGTTTTTTTGATCATTTTTATTTTTATGACTAAGCATTACATCTTTAAATTGGAACTTTATAAAACGTAAAGCATTTTACCTGGAAGTGATACAGTGATGTCATTACTTGGCAATAACCTATCCACGTGCAAGTCCAGCCCCTCCAGAGTCCAAAGACATCATCTCTAATCAAAAGACCTCCTCGCGTACTGTTCCTTTCCATTTATTAAAACACAGAGCACATCTATGGCTCAGAACACATGCTTTTTTAGATGCTGTAACAAGATATCATATATCGAATGGCTTCTACACAATAGCCATTTATTTCTCACGGTTCTGGAGGCTGGAAGTCCACCATTGGGGTGCCAACCATGTCAGGTGAGGGCCCTCTTCCGGACACAGACTTCTCATTCTGTCCTCCTGTGGCGGAAGAGTTAGGGAGCTCCATGGGCCCTTACCCCTTACATGAGGACTCCGCCCTCACGACCAGTCACTTCCCAAAAGCCCCACCTTCCAACACTATCACATTGGCTGTTAGAATTCCACCATGTAAATTTGGGGAGTGAGAGACACAAACATACAAACCATAGCAGAGGATGATTAATAAGATAAATATCATACAAAGTGCCTGTCAAAGTGCCTGGCACATGCTAAGTGCTAGATTGTCGCTATTATACTTAATCCTTTTATGTATCATTTTGCCTTCCTTCCCATTTCAGCTCTTTTGGGTCTTCAAACATGCATATCTGAGGCAAAAATTAATATGGCTATGTATGTGTAGACATTTATTTAAAAATATATTCTAAAGTATTTTGAGTATTGAAAGCCTTTAGATTTTAGCAACATGTCAACACCAACTCTTCTCTGTTACATTGGGAGAGACAGGAACAGGAGCAGTGAGCTAGACCAAAACTCTCATGGTCTATAATGGCTTTTGTAACTGTAGGTACACTTTGCCCTGTTTTCATTGTCTGAAAAATGGAGACCAGAAAATTGAAACCTCCCTGCAGATGGATTGTAAGGAATAGCAAGTAGGAAAAGTCATAATGAAGCAGTTAGCTTTCTTTACAGTGTTGCAAGGTGGCATCATATTTTAATGATGTTCTTTTCACAAAATAAATAGCAAAAATTCAATAAACTTAAGGGCATAAATCACCTTATTTAACATTGGCCAGAAAGTATGGTCTGAGACAGACTGCAAATTGAAGCCTTAGCATTGCTCCTTTGTGAATATTGCCCAGTGCCTTTGAGGTAGGATCCCCTCCCTAAGAAATGTAATGAGGAAAACAAACAAACAAAGAAACTCGGATAAAGGAAGGTAACCTAGCTATGTGCACTTACATGACATTCCTCACAACCCTGTTAACATGGGACCACCCAATCAGAATGTGTGTCTGTATGTTACCATGTATGGGAGACAAAGAAGTACAACATTTATAAAAGGACATTAATAAAAGGCTACACCTCACTGCGCTGGGGGCTCAGTTTTTTGGTACGAACCCACCAAACCTGTGCCTGCACAAATACAGCTGCTTCCTGGATGGAAAGGCCTAGGTGTCCCATCCCTCTATGCGAGAATTCTGCTACACCTTGAATGAATAATTGTCAGGGTTATTACTGAGGATGATGAGATTATACACAAGGCTTGGCTAGCTAAAATGTAACACGGAGATTTCTGCTGGGCTGCAGTTAAACTTGGAAGGGGCGTGGGTCTCTTGGAAAGCCAGAGACCTGCAGCCTGGATAACAGCCCTGACTCTTGAATGCCCATGGGCTGGCCCTCCCAGGCCTTTCTGCAGTCCTTAGGGAACTTCGTTACCTATGCATTGTATACAAAGTTTAGCAAAAACAATAGGACATGTAGACCCTTGCTGCATATCTCTGATTTGATGGGTCTCTTGTGATTGTTCACCTTTAAGTCATGCACCCCTTGTTTTTGCATGCCTGAAATGTGGTATGCCCTCCATACACAGCAAGCCAGCTGAGATTTGTGATTGGCCCGACACCGCAATAAATGAGAGTAAGAGTGAGGCGAATGGGGTCTTCATCTGCGAAGTTGATACCCCCATGCCTTCTGCTCTCTTTCTTAGTAAAGTGTGGAGCAGTCTTTCATCCCTCGACCCAGGGTTTGCTGGCCATTCCCGGCAAATAATTAATGCAGTGACCTCCATCAGGAGGTGGCGGCAAAAGCAGATATGGGGTCAAGTAGGAACTACATTGTTTTCTAACTCAGCGATGCTGGATACCTACACCATCAGATTGGCATGTCTTCAGTAAATTGGGCATCATCAACCTTCTAGTTGCCTCAGAATAATTTTAAGGATTAATAATAATAAAAATAATATAACTGTATACATCTTTCTCTTCTTTGAAGGGAAAGCAGTGATGGAACCAGAGTGAGAAGGAGAGTTAGGATTAGCTAAGAGAGAACAGTGAGAGAGACTGTGATGGAAGATGATACACATAAGCAGTTTAGTTACATGATCCTGGGATCCATCTAGGAAACAGACATTCCTAAGTGTTTATGAGGGGCTCCAAGAAGCCGAAGAAAGGCTCAATCTTCCCATCAAGCCACAGTGCTGGTGTCATGGTAGGGGCAGCACATTGTCGGGGGAAGAAGAAGGGCTTGAAGGCAGGTGGGCCTGGGTAGGAATACTGCTCTGGTGAATTACTGGTAGCTGTTCCTTGCTGAGTCTCAACGTCTTTTTAAGTAAACTGGGGATCATAGTATTTAGCTTCAGGGAGGCTGTGAGAATCAAAAGGGATAATGCATATACAGCACTTAACCTACAGTCAGCACACTGTAAATACAGACAGTTGTTAATCCCCTGGGGCTGGGCGTTCTCACTGCACTGCCCTTCTCTCCATTGACTGTACTTCTTACTAGGAAACCACAGATCACCAAGTTTCTAGCAGAGTTTATCATTTCCTGTCATCAGTCACACACTCCTGAGAAAAGGAGATGTGTTAAATGTACAAGGAATATTATTTCAAATTAAGTTCTTCAAGTTGGTAGAAAAACTTATTATAAATCTATTGACCTAATCCCTGACCATGTTGACTTCATCATTATTTATTACTTGTGTCTTTCATTGCTTTTCAGTTACTATCTATTAGTAAAGCATACTGTAAATAATGAAAGAAAGGGAACCTCACCTCCCCTATTCTCTCAGACAATTTACTTTAAATCTGAAAGCTTTGCTTTTATATGTTTTCAGCAGGGTACATTATGGACTTACTTTCATTGGAATGTATGCATGACAGTATTACAAATGCCACTCAAAAACACACTTTAGGGGCCCTGGGCAGCTCAGTCGGTTAAGTGTCCATCTCTTGGTTTGGGCTCAAGTTACTTCACAGTCCTGAGATCGAGCCCCATGTGGGGCTTTGCTCTGGGCATGGAGCCTGCTTAAGAAAGATTCTCTCTTGGGGTGCCTGGGTGGTTCAGTCGCTTAAGCTTCTGACTTCAGCTCAGGTCATGATCTCATGGTCCGTGGGTCCGAGCCCTGCATCAGGCTCTGTGCTGATAGTTCGGAGCCTGGAGCCTGCTTCAGATTCTGTGTGTCTCTCTCTCTCTGCCCCTTCCCCACTAACTCTCTCTCTCTCTCTCTCACTCTCAAAGATGAATAAACATTTAAATATTTTTAATTAAAAAAAAATTCTCTCTCTCTGCTCTTCCCCTGCTCACCTGCACATGTGCACATGCTCTCTCTCACTCACTCGCGCTCTCTCTCTCTCTCTCTCTCTCTCTCAAAACAAACAAAAGTACATCCTCTAACTTGGATGGTAGAGTTGTATTCAATTTATAGAACTTGTGAAAAATGCACTCATTTTCCAATTGCGATGTGTATGAGTATAATCATGTATGTTAAATCTGTGTAGAACCTAAGTAATTTTCATGGCATACTATTTTCCATACCTAAAATCCTTCATAAAAATGTAATTTTGATTTAATTCAAACTCGATTTGTAAAGGCTAATGCAGAATGCTTAGTTTATATAAAGGCATATGCTTGGAGGAATAAAACAAACTTTTGTCTTCCTATAGTAAACACTGGGTTTTGTGACTCTTAAGCATTTATACTCCTGTCTTGTGTTAAAGCATCCCTATTGCCATGTTCTTTTTGAGGAATTACTTTTTGTAAGGACAGAAAGAAATAATGCAACGTGGTGTCAGTTGAAATGGCTTCCCTGAGCCAAGGCGTGAACATGTGGCCTAAGGCAAACCAATTGGATTCAGTTTCCTGTGATCTTGAAACATGAATAAAATAATGCCAATGTGGGGGCAGAAAACAGTAGGAGCCAATTTGTCTGTCAGTACGCTGGTTAGGTAATTCCTTTGACCCCATTATGTTGCTAAGGACCAGAATCTCTCTCTTTCATTTCCACATTCACAGAGTATAGACTCAGCTGCCTCCTATGTGGGGTCAAGATGGCTGCTCATTTCCCAGTTTTGCAAGACAAGGTGGTTCTGTGGGCTGGCAGTTTGATCAGGGCTCAGCGGGACAGCTCACCTCTGGAGCTGTGGTGCCAGCTGAGCGTGGTCATGTGGCTAAACAAACAAATACGTGCCAACTATAGTTATATGGCTAGAGGTTTGCAATTATTTTGATTGGTTATTTCATAAATCTGTGAAAATATCCTAAATATAATAGTCTACTAGTGTTGAAGTTGTACTTTAACACCAGAGAATACTCTCAGTGACTTCGTTGGTAGCAGTTTTGGAGGGAAGAGAAAAACATCTTATTTCCATTACTCAGAAATCCCTTCCTGTATCTTATTTTACATTTCTCTCCATATAGAATCCCCTCCAGCTATAACAGCTATAGCTAAAATTTTTCGTTTGATGCTGCACTGGGATTTTGCTTTTTCACTCTCTGGTGCCCTCTTATGTGTAAAATCAGGGAGTCTTCATTCAATGTTTGTTGAATTCATAATTAAACATAGCATAAATGAGGAAAGGCAATTGCTAGGATACAGGCACTAGAGAAGGGTTATTATAAACAGCAGCAATGACATGGACATGATTCCTGCAAAAAAAAAAAAAAGGAAATGTATAGTTGAGATTTAGAAAAAATGAGGGACAGCAGAATATGAGCTGCACATTAAAAATCGACTGTCTTGAAAAAAAAATACCACTGTCTTGGGATTCATAAGGCTTGGCTCTGAGAGTTATGAAGATCACTCAGGTGCATATTCTTGACAGTGAACAATCAACATCTTTTGTTGTGGTTTTTTATATATGTTATAAAATTCGTTCAGGCAACACTATCCTTTGTAAGAACACAAAAGTAGAAACTGTTTCTGCTCTTGGTGCAGTCTACTGGGACGTATATTAGATGTATAGACTTGTAGCGTTAGAAGGACCTAAATTTGTCTTTCAATCTAACTTGTTCATTTTAAATGAAAAGATTAAAGTGTGGAGAGGTTCAAGGAATCCATGCTATTTTAATAGCATCTACTAATCACTTATTCTGTGTTGTCTTGAATCATTTACTTACACATGTTATCATATTTAATGCTCTCAGCAATTCTGTGAAAGAAGTCCCAATTTATGTATCAGCCAACTAAAATTCAGCAAGGTTAAGTAACTTTCCAAGGTCACACTGCATCAGCAACAGGCCCAGGTCTGCTGACTGCCAGTCTAGCATTCACCAGTACCCAGACCTCTGAAACAGCCTATTTGGGAATCTGGAGCCCAGGAATTGGGCAGAGAGGTTTAGGTGGTCTCTCTGTGCAGTTATAACGTATGAGTATATGCTTTTATTAAGAGTATCATGTCCTAGGAGCACCTGGGTGGCTCAGTCAGTTAAGCATCTGACTTCGAGGCTCTGGTCATGATCTTGCGGTTCGTGAGTTTGAGCCCCATCTCAGGCTGTGCTGACAGCTCAGAGCCTGGAGCCTGCTTCACATACTGTGTGTGTGTGTGTGTGTGTGTGTGTGTGTGTGTGTCTTGCTCTTTGCCCCTACCCCTTTGCACTCTGTCTCTCTCAAAAATAAATATTAACAAAATTAAAAAAATAAAAGATTATCATATCCTATTAATTTAACAGCTTTTAATAATATGCTTAATGTTTACAAATGTCAAAATAAATGGGAAGGGAGAAAATCATGAAACTGTACCTGCTGAAATAGTTATGTTAAGCAGATAACTAATTGCATTCTAATCAGGGTGAACAATAGCTGACATTCCTGATGTAGCATAACCAGGCTGGTGGGGGGAAGGGATTATCAGGATTAAATACTCCAGTGGTATCCTTTTCTGTTTCTATCTAAATAATGTTGAGAACACAGTGTATAAAAGTATGGCCTGGGTGTCCTAGGAGGTGATAAGAGATTGACAGGATCCTACAAAACCAGCCAGAACTGCATGGCAAAGAGTGTCATTTGCTGTCATGTTGCCTGCTGATTCTGGTTAATACGTAAAGTGTCTGCAGTGAGTTCAGCAGGAAGCCTCCCCATAGTTCTATGTTCAAATCTAGGATTATTCATTACTTCGTTTGCGAAGGCATTCATTCAATTTGTTATCATCATTGACTTCATGTGATTGGTAGTTGCAGTCATGGAAAGGATATATAGGAAATGTTCTGAAAGACTATCAGAGATGTGCTTTCAAAGAAACAGAGTTGAAATATGTTGGGTAATATAATTAGAGTAGATTGGTCTAACGTTAGTTCCTCCTCTTTCTAGAGATAGAAGCTTCCTTTCTCTACATTGTTTTATGTAATTAGTTTCTTAGCCAGAAACATTTCATTTTTGTTCAGTGGTCTCTAATTTACCAACTCTTTTCCAGGACAGCCCTTCCTACTACTCTAATAACTACAGTGGAATGGCTATGCTCTGCTTAATGGGCATGAGTTTTAAAAAATAATGTCATTTCTGAACACTTAATAAGATTCACAATTAAGAAGGCATTGAAGTTCAAGGTCCTACTAAAAACAAAGACATTTTTGTAATCATAATGTAGCCATCTAAGTTAGTAATCCAAGTAGTCTTTTTCTTCTAATTTAAGGATCAAAGACATGAATGTATTCCTATTTCTTCCTGACCTTGAAATAATTCCAAATGTGAAAAGTTGTTTGATTACCATCATAGAAAACTACTATAGAATATGTGTGTGTATTCATGGGTATACAGATATCTATTTAAGATACTATAGTATAACAAACATGATACAGATGAACTATATCTGTATGTAGGTACAGTAAAATGTAATCTATATCTAGAGTAAATTGTATCTGCATCTATAGTGTATCAAACCAGTATATATGTATATATATTATAATATATATACTGTATACTAATAAATATATTATATATTATATAATAATATGTTATATATACTATTTATTATATAACAAAAATATTAATAACTATATAATATACTATATATACATATATAGTGGTTTATGTGATAGTTGTCTAACAGCCATTTCACATATTGAATTATGTCAATCATAAGATATTATATCTGGATCTACTATACTATATATAGTATTTATATCTATATCTATTATGATGTATATACTATAGCAGGTACAGATACGTATTAATGTATATCATTATTTTTGATTCTTAAGATACAATATGAGAAGAAAAAGTCACAATTTTTAAAGAATGAACCAATACATAGGACTTCTGTTTTCAGTGTAGATTAGATTAGTAACAGTGAAAGGCATATTGTATTTCTTTTCTGTTTGGGAAATAGAACTGAAACAATCCGTTCACAGTTATGTTCAGTGGAATGTGTGGTACTTGGGCAGTTACCATGAGTATACTGTGAATTTTCTTCTCAAGCAGCTTACAGAGATTGCAGAGCTCTGTCTCCTATCCTTCAAGAAGCCGGATTAGAATAGACTCTTGGCTGTGGGGAAAAAATCCTTTTTACTCATCCTAAATGTAGTTCCTACCTCCAAGACCCTGCAAAGATCCCGACTTGTTTTCAGTGGAGAGTCCTGTCTCCAGGAATTGTCTTCCTAGAATAAGAGACATATTCTAATTTGTAGAGGATCCTAAATATGTCCAGGCCAAATATCATTTCCTATCAAAATATCCGAGGGATAAATTCGAATTTGAGTCTGGCTGAAGTCTGGCTGTCTTCAATAATGGACTCAGGACTTTACTCTCATGTTTTTGGACTTCTGTTTTCTTCAGGTTCTCATCCAGCTCGGGCTTATTATCTATAAAAGGCTTAGTATTAACCCTGGTAGCACTTTTGACAGGCACAGCTGAAAGCATTTGATTGTATGATTAACATTATAAATGGCTAATACCTTCTATTTGGTACAGTCAATTCAAATTCTCCATTGTTGCTTGGTTACTTTTATTTGGTTTGTAGAATCGTGCTAGAAATCTCCGGTGCTATTAAGAAGTATGTATTGGTGATGATTGTAACTACCATCACTATAAAGGAATAGGCAGCCATTAGACATTAGAATTCAATTGAATGAGAGTAACATTTAGACAGGGTCATTTTTAGAATATTACATGAAATACATGCCATAATGTAGGATCTCTGGGTTTGGTCAAAGAAATATAGTGAGTTATAATCCTTTTTCTTGCGTATTGTAATGTTCCTTAAAAAAATTATTTCTGCATCCTGTAGTTTCTGCCCTCATCTAATTCAACTTCATTTTAAACACAATGTTTCTATTATTTCATTCTTGCCCCCACAGATTACTCCAATGAAATATAATTTTTTTTCAGATTGTTATCCCCAAAAGCTCTGCCCTTACCCCCTATTCCAAACTGTCTCTCTCTCTCTCTCTCTCTCTCTCTCTCTCTCTCTCTCTCTCTCTCACACACACACACACACACACACGGCACCTGAACTCTTTTACTTCTCTATATTCCTTCTCCTAAATCTCTTACTTAGTTTTCACAGCCAATCTATTCTTCATCAATCATATTCAGTTCCTTCTGCTTAAAAAAACAACCTCAGAACTTCAGTGGCTTACAACAATAAGCATTGGTTTTTCCCTCCTAAGTTAGTGGGTTGGCAGGAACTGAACTTCAGGCTGCAGTCAGTGGAGTGGATCATTTCCACATGTCTCTCACCATGGCCCTGAGATTATCAGGCTAGCTAGCATCCTTTTGTCATAAAATGGCAAAAGTACAAAAGAGACCAGCCCCACTGTGTAAGGTCGTTTCAAGCCTTGGTGTCACAACTGCAATCAACGTATTGCCTGGTTAGGTTCCCTTGTCAAAGCTTACTGGTACCAAAAGACATCAAAACCAACAAAAATGGCAGCAGGATAAGAAACAAGGAACAATAGATCTATAAAACAACCAGAAAATGGTTAACAAAATGGCAATAGTAAGTCCTTACCTACCAGTAATTATTTTAATGTAAACAGATTAAATTCCCCCAATTAAAAGACATTGGAACGGCTGAATGAATTTACAAAACAAAACAAACAACAACAACAACAAAACAAGTTCCAACAATATGCTGCCTATAAGAGACTCACTTTAGCCTTAAGGACACATGTAGACTGAGAGGGAAGGGATGGAAAAATAGACATTTTAAGCAAATGGTAAATGGTAGAAAAAAAAACAGGGATAACTATACTTATATCAGACAAAATAGTCTTTAAATAAAAATGGCAAAAATAGACAAAGAAGGTCATTATATAATGATAAAGGAGTTAATACTCAAGAAGATCTAACAATTACAAATATTTGTGCACTCAACATCAGTGCACCTAAATAAATAAACAAAACTAATAGAGCTATAAGGAGAAATAAATATAATACAATAATAGTTGGGGACTTTAATACCCCAACTTCCAGCAATGAACAGGTCACCCAGTCAGAGAATCAGTAAAGAAACCGTGGATTTGAACAATACTGAGACGAAATGGGCCTAACAGGCATATACAGAACGCCTTATCCATCAACAGCGGGTTACACATTGTTCTCAAGCACATATCTAACATTTTCTAGAAGAGAGCAAATGTTAGACTCTGAAACAAATCTTAGCAAATTGAAGAAGATTGAAATCATACCAAGAATCATCTCTGCCCACAATGACAGGAAACTAGAAATCAATAATGAGAGGAAAAATGGAAAATTCACAAATGCCTAAAAATTAAACAACACTCTTCCAAGCAACTAATGTGTCAAAGAAGAAATTAAAGGAGAAAGAAGAACAGTTTCTTGAGACAAATGAAAATGAAAATACAACTTTCCAGAACTAATGCAATGCAGCAAAAGCAGTTCTTAAGGGGGAGGTTCATAGCAATAAACACCTATATTAAGAATCAAGAAAGACTCCAAATAAACAACCTAACACTACACCCTAAGGAACTAGGAAAAAAAATCAAACTAAGCCTAAAGTTAGCAGAAGAAAGGAAATAATAAAGATTAGAGCAGAAATAATGACATAGAGACAAGGAAAATAATAGAAAAATTAACCAAACTAAGACTTGTCTTTGAAAAGACAAAATTGACAAACTCTTAGCTAGACTAACCAAAGTTTTAAACAGAAAGAACTCATATCAACAAATTATAAATATATAAAGAGACATTACAAATAACATAGAAATCCAAAGAATCATAAGAGGTTATATAAATTACTATATTATTTAACCGAGAAAAATGGAAAAATTCTTAGAAATATACAATGTACCAAGACTGATCAAGAAGCAATAGGAAATCTTGGGGCACCAGGGTGGTTCAGTTGGTTAATAAGCGTCCGACTTCAGCTCAGGTGATGATCCCATGGTTCATGGGTTTGAGCGTGGCATTGGGCTCTGTGCTGACAGCTCAGAGCCTGGAGCCTGCTTCGGATTATTTATCTCCTCTCTCTCTGCCGCTCTCCTGCTCATGCTCTGTGTGTGTCTCTCTCTATCTCAAATAAATATTTCTTTTTAAAGAAGAAGACAGGAAATCTGGACAGACCAATTACTAGTAAGGAGGTTAAATCAGTATAAAAAATCCTCCAACGAAGAAAACTCCAGAATCAGATGACTTCGCTGGTGAGTTTTATCAAATATTTAGAGAATTAACACCAATCCTTTTCAAACACTTTCAAAAAATCAAAGAGGAGGGCACTTACTTTATGATACCAGCATGATCTTGATACCAAAATCAGAAAAGAACACTATTAGAAAACTACAGGCCAATATCCCTGATGAATCTAGATGCAAAAGTTCTACAATGCATTAAAAGTATTATTCACCATGATCCCACCAAGTGGGATTTATACTTGGGATACAAAGATGGTTCAACATGTGCAAATCAATCAATGTGATTTACATTGAGAAAATGAAAACAAGAATCATTTGATCATCTCAATAGATGCAGAAAGAGCATTTGACAAAATTTAATATATATTCATAATAAAAACTCTTAATATTAGTTAGGCAAAGAAGGAACGTATCCCAACATAATAAAGATCAAGTAAAACAAGCCCACAGGTGCATCATACTCCATGGCGAAAGGGTGGAAGCTTTTGCTCTCAGATCAGGAACAAGAGGAGACTGCCCACTGTTACCACTCCTATTCAACATGGTACTGAAAGTCCTAGCTAGTGAAATGAGGCAAGAAAAAGAAATAAAAAGTATAAAAATCAGAAAGGAGGAAGTAAAATTAGCTCTATTGGCAGACATGACTTTATATATAGAAAATGCTAAAGACTCAACCAGAAAACTGTCATTTCTTATCGATGGATTCAGTAAAGCTTCAGGATACAAAATTAGCATTCAAAAGTCAGTAGCAGTTCTATACACTGATGGCAGAAATTGTGAAAAAACAATGATCCCATTTAGAATAGCATCAAAACGATAAAATATTTAGTAATAAATCTAGGGAAGTGAAAGATCTCTGTGCTGAAAACTATAAAACACATATTAAAGAAATCATAGAAGATACAAATGGAATGTATCCTATGTTCATGGACTGGAATAATGATTAGTGTTAATATGTCAGTGCTACCAAAGGCTATCTATAGATTTAATGCAATCTCTATCAAAATTCCAATGGAATTTTTTACAGAAGTTAAAAAAAAACACTCCTAATATTTAGATGAAACAATGAAAGACCCTGAGTACCCAAAGAAATCCTGAGAAAGAAAAGAAGAATAAAGCAGAAGGTACCCCACTTTCTGATTTCAAGCTATACCATAAAGCTATAATCCTCAAAATAGTATGGTACTGGTATAAAAAAAGAACAGTGGAACAGAATCAAGAGCCCAGAAAAAAACCCCAAGCATTTACAGTGGGTTTGACAAGGGAGCCAAGAATACCCTGCAGAGAAGACAGTCTCTTCAATAAATAGTGCTGAGATAATCAGATATTCACATGTAAAAGAATGAAGGTGGACCCATATCCTTTACCACTCACACAAACTCAGAATGGATTAAAGACTTAAATGTAAGATCTGAAACCATAAAATCCCCAGAAGAAAACAGGAAGAAATCTCCTTGATATGGGTCTTAATAATGATTTTTTGGATATAACATATAAAGTACAAGCAACAAAATAAAAATAAACAAGTAGGAGTACATTGAACTAAGACTCTTCTAAACAGCAAAAGAGACTATCAACAAAGTGAAAAGACAACCTGTAGAATCAGCATTTGCAAACCATATATCTGATAAGGGGTTAATATCTAAGACCTATAAAGAACTCTTATAACTCTTTTTGCTGTACAACACCACATAACCCAGCTAAAAAATGGGCAAAAGACACAACTAGACATTTCTCCAAAGAAGATATTAAAAATGCCAACAGGCCAAATGAAAGGTGCTGAATTTCCTATTAGGGAAATGCAGTTGAAACTACTATGAGATATCACCTCATGCCCCTTAAATGTCCATCGTCAAAAAGACAAGAGATAACAAGTGTTGGCAAGGATGTGGAGAAAAGGGAACCCTTGTGCACTTCTGGTGTCCTGTAAATTGGCACAGCCATTATGAAAAGCAGTAAGGAGGATTCTCAAAAAATTAAAACTAGAACTACCAAATGATCCAGCAATTCCACTTCTGGAAATATATCCAAAGGTAATAAAAACATCAAATAGAAGATACATCTGCACCCCCGTGTTCATACCAGCATTATTTACCATAGTCAGGACATGGAAACAACCTAAGTGTCCACTGATGAATAAATGGATAAAGGAGTTGTGAGTAGGTATATATATGTGTAGTACACACACACACACACACACAGATAGATATAAAATGAAATACTATTCATCCATAAAATAAACAAGGAAATCCTACTATTTGTGACAACATGGATGGGCCTTGAAGGCATTATGCTAAGTGAAATAAGTCAGACAGAAAGACAAATAACAAATACCGTATGATTGCATTTAGATGTGGAATCTAAAAACAACAACTCATAGAAAAATAGATCAGACATGTGGTTACCAGAGTGGAGGGTGGGGGCAGGGGGAATGGGAGAAAGGCCATAAGTACTAGAGATGTAACGTACAACGTGATGAATGTAGCACACAGTGCCATTTGATATTTAGGAAGGTTGTTACGAGAGTAAATCCTAAGAGTTCTCATCACAAAGGGAAGTTTTTCCTTCCTTTTTTTATTGTAGCTATCTGAGAAATGGATGTTAGCTAAACATTTTATGTTAATAATTTCACAATGTATGTAAATCAAACCACAATACCATATGCCTAGAACTTACACAGTGTGTATGTCAATTAATTGTCAAACTGAAAAAAAAATGTTGAATACACTTAATACATACTAGAATGGCTAAACTTTTTAAATCCTAAATATATCAAGTCTGGTGAGAGTTCAGACTGAATGGAACTGTCTTATATTGCTGGTGAGATCACCCAGGTCAGTCACTTTGGGGAACAGTTTGCATTTTCTTGTGAAGTGAAATACATACCATAAGAAACAGCATTCCCATTCCTAAGAATCCTTTGCTTTTATCTAGGATGCAAAAGCAGTTTTGTTCCTTTGGGGCTTCCCTTTGGGGATGCTATGTTTGTTTTGTCATCTTTTATTTGTTTTTCAATCCCTCCCCCAGTTAATAACTTTCTGTTCACTCATGTCTTTTTTCTGTTCTCATTTCTCATGATTTCAAAGCTACTTTTTGCAAAGTTTTGCATTGTAGCTCTTCTTTCAGAGTCAAGCTATATTCTACTCTCTCTGTTATGTCTGCTCGTTATGCAAAACATGCATGTTAATGCTCCGGTGTGCCTCAGTGTGTGCTACTTGCCATCACCTAGACCAAAAGCCTGTGATCCTTACAGATACTGTTCTTATGTCATCGTCCTTAATTCTTTTTTGATCACTAGAGATATATTTTATGATCGCTTATTTGAAAGGTGAAATATCAAGATTTCTCTGGCAAACATAAGCTACTGGTTTCCACTTTTGGATGTCTAAGTAAGCACTGTGAAATGTGTGCATAATCCAGTCATTTGTTTGAGGAAATGCCTTTAATATTTTCTCATGATATAGATATGCTAAATGGTGAGTCATGTCTGAGATACATCATTTTTCACAGCAGATACATTTATATGCTAGAAAAACTTAATTAGATATGATGTTTAAGTTCAAGAGGGTTAATGTTGTTCCACTGTGTGGAATTCATTGTTTAGTTGCCACGTAGCTCAGCCTGCTGCCTGCCACGTAAGGCGTCATGTAGTTAGTGCATGGGGTAATGTATCTTCCCTCACTTCCTCTTCTCTTTCTCCGTCTCTCTGTTTTTATTTCTTATCTGTTTCACCACTGCCTTCTTACACTTCAATTTATCTTCATCATAGTGACTAAAAAAGGAAAACAAAAACCAAACAGTCCACAATGAAAAAGCTCCATGATGCACTTCTTTTCCATCTCTGTTCTGTGATCCTTTATGGAAATCACAAATGGAAAGGCTTCAGTTCTTTACTGTATCTTCATCACCCAGCAGTCTGAAGACCTGTTGTTGACTTTAACAATCTCTGACACCTGAATAACGTTGCTCTTTTGAAGTCTCCAATAAATGTCTACTTGCAAAATCCAAGCTCCTCTTCCCAGATCTCACGCTCAGGTAACTTTCTGTAGTACTTGGCATTGCTGACCACTCCTTCCTTCACACGCTGGCTTCTTTATAATCCTCTCACTCTTGTTCTACTAGTTATCAGCCTTCTCTATGACTTCTTTCTTTACCTACCTTTTAAGAGTAGCTTTCTCAAGGTTACATCCTGGTCTTCTCTCACATGCTCTCCCTAGTGAAACTCTGGCCACCACCATTTCAACATTCACCTCCCTTCAGATAACTCCAACTCTGTATTTCCAGTCTGCTTCTTCTCTTAGACAACACACCTACATTTGGAACCCCTTGCCAGACAGGGATATTGCAATTATCCTTAAATTCAACGTGTTCAAAATGAAAGTGGACAATGAGTAAGAGTATACAGAACCCAGCCTTTGGACTCAGACAGATCTGCTTTAAAATTTTGCCTTGACCGCTTATCCTATTGTGCGCTTATGGAGAAGACACTTAAATGGTAAATACAGCTATAATTTGGGGAAAGCACTCTACAAAGTTACTGTGCAGATTAAATATCTAATTCACTGTGTGAGATATGGTGGCACTCAGTATCTCAGAGACATTTTGTGTTATTATCCTCTCTTTGGTGTCTCTCTTACTGGAACTCTATATCATTAGTAACATTACTGCAATCCTGCAGCAATTTCTTCCTCTCTCTTCATATCCCATCAATGTCAAGTCAGGTCGACTACATTTTTTTTTTCATTTTTTCCTACATCTGTACTTGTCTTTCTCTGCATTGGTTCTTATTATCCACAACTCACATGACTGCAGAATTTTCCAATGGTTTCTTCTGCTTTCAGTCTTTCATTGCTTCAAATCATCCTTCCTACCGTCATTTACATTATTTTCCCGAGGAACAGCAATAATGCCTTACGTTTCCCTCAGATTGCTTCAGTGGATCCTAACTGCCTGAAGTATAATGACCGAATATCTTAAATTAGCATTCATAGTCCTTCTCAGTCTGATTTTTAGTTATCTGTTTTGTTTCATTTCCTACTACTACTCTTTATGAACTCTCTGCTCTAGCCGGATTGGGTAAGTAACTGACCTCCACAAAAGCTCAATAAAGCTTGCTCAGTGCATTTCCTCCCCTTGCAAGGTCTCTTTTCCCTTAATGCCAGTTAGATGCAATTGCTTCTTACTCAGGGTTCATGTAACATGTTGCTTGTATCTCTGTTAAATGTTTTATTTTACCTTTCTTATACTATTGTTAGGCATGTTGAGTACCTTTCTTCAGTATTAGCTGGGTCCATTGGGAGCAAACGTGACAGTGCAGTAAAGCTAGAAAATAGAAATGGAAGTAGAAAATCATGACTGAGAAAAAGAACTACGTGAACATCACTACTCAATATGATTGCTGTGATTATTGCCAAACATTGCTCTGAACTACTTTTTTAAAATTGAAGTGTAATTAGCATACAATATTATATTAACTTCAGGTATACAGCATATTGATTCAACAATGCTATTACCCAGTGTTCACCACAATAAGTATGATCACCATATAATATTATTACAATATCATTGACAGTATTTCCTATGCTGTACTTTTCATCTTGGTGACTTATTTATTTTACAACTGGAATTTTGTACCTCTTAATCCCTTATATCTATTTCACCCCTCCTCCCACCACCCCCTTTTGGAAACTGTCAGTGTGTTTTCAGTCCTTTTGTTTTTCTCTTCATTTTATTTATTTTAGAGAGAGAGAAAGCACACACAAGAGGTGGAGAGGCAGAGAGGAAGAGAGAGAGAGAATCTTCAGCAGGCTCCACACCCAGCACAGAGCCTGATGTGGGGCTCAATCCCACAATCCTGGGATCACAACCTGAGCCGAAATCAAGAGTCTGCCATTCAACAAACTGAGCTGCCCAGGCGCCCCTGTGTTCCCTGTTTTTAGGAATCTATTTGTTTTATTTTGTAGATTCTGCATGTAAGTGAAATCATATGTCTATGTCTGTCTGCAGAGACAGGGAAAGTTTATAGCAATACGGGAGTACATAAAGAAATAAGAATTCTAAAATTTATATGGAATCACAAAATACCCCAAAGTGCCAAAGCAATCTTGAGAAAGAAGAACAAGCTGGAGGCATCACAATTCTAGATTTCAATATCTACTACAAAGCTGTAGTAATCAAACAGTATGGTACTGGCACAAAAATAGATGTATAGATCAATGGAAAAGAATAGAGTCCAGAAATACATGCACGTTTATATGGTCAATTAATCTATCACAGAGGACTCAAGAACATACAATGGGGGAAATATAGTGTCTTCAACTAATGGTGAAAGAGCTGGGAAAACTGGACAGCTACATGCAAATGAATGAAACTAGACCACTTTCTTACACTGTACACAAAAATAAACCCAAAATTGATTAAAGACCTAAATGGGAGACATGAAACCATAAAAATCCTAGAAGAAAACATAGGCAGTAATCTCTTTGACATGGGCCTTAACAACATTTTTCTAGATATGTCTTCTCAAGCAAGGGAAACAAAATAAACAAACAAAAATAAACTTTTGGGACTATATGCAAATAAAAAGCTCTGAACTTCTAGCTGAATAAAATTCAATCATTCATTTCACAAATATATTTTGAATGCCTTCCCTAAGTCTTGCATTGTGCTAGATCCTTGAGATACAAATGCACCATTCATAGGAAATTTGAAATGGCAAGTTATATACCTCAAATTTTCTAAGAGAGGGAAACACCATTCTTCATAAGAAGCAAATGTCTCATAATACTAATATTTGAGAGAGAATTCTTATTTGGGACCTGATGAAGGGGTCATGGAAAAAAAATGAACAGGAGCCTCAATAATACTCTTTACAAAAATATGGCAGCAAGGATCCATATGACTGTTAAAAAAGCAATTTGTGGGGCGCCTGGGTGGCTTAGTCAGTTAAGTGGCCGACTTCAGCTGAGGTCATGGTCTGATGGTTCATGAGTTCGAGCCCCGCGTTGAGCTCTGTGCTAACAGTTCAGAGCCTGAAGCCTGCTTTGAATTCTGTGACTCCTTCTCTCGTTCTGCCCCTCTCCTGGGCGTGTGCTCTCTCTCTGTCTCTCAAAAATAAATAAACATTAAAAATTTCAAAAAAAGCAATTTGTATCACTGTATTATATGCAATATTCAGAAGCATCCATGTCTTAGTGCCTCACTATTTTTATTAAATGTAGCCAAATCATTGCCAACAGCATCCTTGACACATTAGTCAAATTGGGTCTATGCATTTAGTTGACATTTAGTACTAAGTAATCCTTAACTGACAACCCTATTACAAGGCATTTCCCAGTGTATTGTGTGGATTAGTGACTATAACTACTAATTAATTATTCAAATACCCAAACTCTATGAAAAGTTTGCACCCACACCTCTTGAAAGAAATATGTCTTACTTTTCCTTAATTCTTAATTAATTGTGTATCTTTAATTTAGAACACGTGCATTTTTTTCTGACTTTCAATGTTGGTCTTTGGAATCAGAACAGAGTAAGCTGGTATTTTCTGAGAGGTTTCTCCCCTGAATGTCTGCCAAGATCCTGTTTCCTTCTGAGGGGTTATCTTCATTACCTTGTCCCCTTTCTCTTCCTAGTTTTCTGCATTTCCTCACCCAATGTATAATTGATAATGGGTTGCAACTATCTATTCTATTTCTACTACTAACACTGGTTAGCTCTTAAACAACTGATTTTCATTCTTATGCTAAGTTGTCTGTAGTTTTGAATGAGCTACTTATGTGATCTGATAATTTAGCACTATGTGAATGATTTTCCATTGTTTGCCAAAGCACATGAGTGATTAGGAGACACACTGCTATTGAGTCTACTGGCTTCAGTTGACAAAATTTTAACAATCTTGGATACTGTAGATAAAAATCGAGATGCATGGAGATACTTGATTTGAGTCATGAATGTGAACAAAGCATAACATGTTTCTTCTAGACTATGAGTTACTCTCTGGGACTTATTTAAAATCCACACAGGCACTGCCTCAGCAACTGTTTAGTTCTGTGCACGCAGCAAGAATTCAATAAATGCTGAATACGTAAATAATAGAAGTATTTTCCACTCTTCCATAGTCACTTTTATATTCTTGCCAAGTCACGTGGAATCTGAAGTCAGGTAGAAATAATTGACACTGATGATTAGATAACGCTTATCACTACAGTTATACACGCCATCTTTGGAGCTAAGACATCCTTTATTGTTCTAAGGAATACAACAAACTAGATCTTTTTCTGAATGCTGTATCAGGGTTAGCACCCTTGTTGGTAATATTAAAATTATACTCCCCAGGTGAGAACAATAAGCCTTACAATGGATTTCTTTTTTGTTTGCTTTTTGGTAGAAGAGGGATTGCCCACTAATTAGATGAAGGACAAAATATTAATGAAATCTTTCGTCCTTTAACTACCTCTTGTTTACAGTTATGTCCACAGTTAAAACAATTAGTCTGCAGATTGAAAGCTTGATGGAATCTTCAAAAGTCGTGATGCCCATATTAGGCTGCCCATTGCAAGTGTCAGAAAGGGTATAACTTGTAAGACCATGAAAGAGATGGGAGGTAGGGTGGTGGTAAGAGTAAAGAGATTCTTCTGTCTCATGTATTATTGCCAGAAGATGCCAAGGTCCAGCTCCATGGCACAAAAAGTACTAAAAAGACATCTTGACATATACAAGACTAGCTAGGTTGAGAAAAAATAGCTCAGCTACTGTTTTGTTAATCAGGGTTACTAAAGGAAAGTGGTTAGTCATTACTTCCAGGGAATAATTCCTCACATGTCCTATTCCCTAAGAAGCTTCTCTTCAAAGAAGTCATATGATATTAAAGAACATATACTTGAGTCAGGAGCCCTAAATCCCGATTCTGACTCTACCAATTATAGTGTGATTTTAGGCAAGTCACTTTATTTCATTTTTTGACAAAATGGGAATCCTCTCAGCCCTTCCAACTGAATTCTGTTAGTGTTCTTTTTGTTGTTGTTGTTGTTTTGTTTTTTATTTTCTATTTTAGAGAATAAGAGAGCAAGCTGGGGAGAGGGGTGGAGAGAGAGAGAGAGAGAAGGAGGGAGATGGAGAAAATCCCAACCAGGCTCCATGCTGGTCAAGGAGCCCGACTTGGGGCTCAGTCCCATCACCCTGGGATCATGACTCAAGCTGAAATAAGAATTGGTTGCTCAACTGACTGAGCCACCCAGGTGCCCCCAATGGAATTCTTAATAGAGTTTTTTTTTTTTTTAATGTTTATTTTTGAGAGAGAGAGAGAAAGAGAGAGAAACAGTGTGAGCAGGGGGAGGGAAGAGAGAGAGGAAGACACAGAATCTAAGCTGGCTCCAGGCTCTGAGCTGTCAGCACAGAGCCCGACACGGGGCTCAAACTCACAAGCCATGAGATCATGACCTGAGCCGAAGTCGGATACTTAACTAACTGAGCCACCCAGGCACGCCTTAATAGCTTTTTTCTGCCCTTGGTTTTCTCTGCCAACATTTCATAAAAGAAATCCACCCTTTGCCTCTGTCTTCCCAGATCAAGTTTTCAGAATCACATTTATTCAATTTAGGGTCTTCACTATTGCCATCTTGCTTTGGGCACCATTTTCTGTCTTGCCCACCTCTCATCCCTAGCCCTGAAGAGGTTCCTTTTGCTCTACATGTTCAAATTCCAACAACTCCTAAAGGGGCCATAGCACCTGAAATACCAGCCAGTGACGTTCCCTGGTGCCTTGTTTGGGAGATGGCCAGTTAGATATGCCTATTAACTGGAGAAGCCCAGTTAGATTTGGAGGACCCATTGAGGATGTTTTGGGATATGTTTATTAAACTCTATAGCATTATACAAAAATGAGCTTCTGACCCTGATTCAGGGATGCACAGTAATGTGTCTCCTTTACTCTCTTCGCATTCAGGCCTTTAATAGCTTATATATACATATGATACATATATATCATAATATATAGATATATATCACATAATATATCACATATATAATTTATATATAGTGCATATATAATTAATATATATTAATATACAATATATAATAATTGCATGGCATATTTTCTATCTTTTTACTTTCAACTTACCTACCCTTTGAGGAATTTGAAGTGAGTTTCTTGTTGGGGGGAGAGACAAGATGGCGGAGAAGTAGGGAGCTCCGTAATCTCCGCCCGCCCGCAACTGTCAAACTGAGAAGGTCTAAAGCCACAATACTCTGGTCTGCAAGAATGGGAGGTGCACACACAGAGTCCTTATAGATGACAGCCTCACGGATGCCTGAGTGAGTGGAACTGGGACTGGAGGCTCAGAGGGGAGGGAGCGCAGGCCCAAAGCGGAGTCGGGAGAGAGAGCGCCCAGAAAGGGGGCGCAGGGCAGCGGAGGGCTGTGTGTGCAGAGGCGGCGCAGGGCCGTGTGGGGCCGCGCGCGGAGCGGCGGAGAGCCGAGGGGAAGAGAGAGAGAGACTGAAAATGCTCATAGAGTGGTCTCTAGAGAGGGAGAGACCTTGGCCCCGGTCAGGAGACACTAATATCCCCTGTATAGCCGCTGGGCGCGGGGAGAGGAATGCGTCCCCGTAGGCGGGCTCAGTGGCTCACGGACTCCAGGCGGAGGCAGGGAAGAGCTGGCCCCCCAGTCCCCATACTCCATCCCAGCTAGAAAGCCGCCCGCCTGCGGGAGATGTTTCATCTGCGGCAGCAGCATTAAAGCGCACGGACTAGGACTTGGAAACGTGGCAGAGCTTAGAAAAAAAAAAAAAAAGCAATTTGGCCCGCCCGTGGCCCGGGGAGATTGGACTCAAGAGAGTGGCTTGCAACACGTGGTCTGAGCGGGGTTTGGGGCGCCGCCATTTTTCTCCCTGCAGCCACTAAGGCGGGGCGTCGGAGAGCAGCCCCCGAGACCTGACCTACCTACACCAAGCCACGCCCACCCATGCGGGAGAGCGGCCTTTTTTTTTTTTTAATTTTTTTCCTTTTTAAAAAAATTTATTTATTTTCTTTTAATTTTTTTCCCTTGTTTTCTTTTTTCTATTTTCCTTTTACCTTCTTTTTTCCTTTTCCCCCCTGGACTCTGGGAAAGGCCAACATTTATGCACTGCCATGATTAGGTCAATTCTTGCCGTCCAGATATATTTTCCCTTATCTCATTCTTATCCCTCCCCTCCGCAGGTTTTATGGTCTCAGACTGTCCTTTGTCTTTGGCTGTTTCTGTCCCCCTGCCTTCTTCTTTTTTCTTTTCCTTTCCTTTCTTTTCTTTTCTGTTTTTTTTTCCCCCTTTTTGGTTTGCTTATTTATTTGATTTGTGCATTTGCAGGCTTTTGTTTTCTGTGTGTTTGTCTGTTTTCCTTTTCAGGGCTACCTCAAGAAACAAACCAAAGTATACATGGTGGAGAGTCCCAAATATCACTGAGTGGGGAAATAAAATAATCAGAGGCATAATAAGAGAAACCGAGAGACACCATTAAAAGAACAGTTCCTGAAACGACAGGCCCTGGACAGTCAATGAGTCTCCTTTAATAGAGCAATACTAACAGGCGCACAGAGCAGAACGAGCTTTTAAAACTGACAAGTGACAGAAAGCTAGCCAAAATGATGAAACGAAAGAAGGCTCCTCTAAAATTCCAGGAAGAAATCACAGCCACAAAATTGCTCAAAACAGACACAAGCAACATAACTGAACAAGAATTTAGAACAATTGTCAAAAAATTAATTGCTGGACTTGAAAAAAGCATGGAAGTCATCAGAGAAGCTATTGATACAAAGACTAGGGACCTTAAAAATAGCTGTGATGAGTTAAAAAAAAAAAGGCTATAAATGAGGTGCATAATAAAATGGAGGCGGCCACTGCACAGATTGAAGAGGCAGAGAGGAGAATAGGTGAATTAGAAGACAGTTATAGCAAAAGAGGAAGCTGAGAAAAAGAGAGAAATTGATACAGGAGCAGGAAAGGAGAATTCAAGACCTGAGTGATACAATCAAACAGAACAATATCCGTATCATAGGAATTCCTGAAGAAGAAGAAAGAGAAAAAGGTCCTGAAGGGGTGCTTGATCAAATTATAGCCGAGAACTTCCCAAATCTGGGGAAGGAAAAAGACATTGAAATTCAAGAGGCGCATAGAACTCCCCTCAGACATAACTTGAATCGACCTTCGGCACAACATATCATAGGGAAACTGGTAAAATATAAAGACAAAGAGAGAATTCTGAAAGCAGCTAGGGAAAAAAGGGCCCTAACATACAAAGGGAAACCTATCAGAGCAATTACAGACCTATCTATTGAAACTTGGCAGGCTAGAAAGGAATGGCAGGAAATCTTCAATGTGATGAACAGGAAGAATATGCAGCCAAGAATCTTTTATCCAACGAGCCTGTCATTCAAAATAGAAGGAGAGATAAAAGTG
>CM053569.1:65777887-65861901 GCA_028646485.1 Cryptoprocta ferox
AGTGTTCCCAAATAAACAAAAATTGAGAGAATGCATCACCGCCAAACCAGCCCTACAAGAAATCCTAAGAGGGACTCTATGAGGAGAATGTTGCAAGGAATACAAGGTATCAGAGACACCACTACAAACATGAACCCTACAGAGAACACAATGAACCCAAACCCATATTTTTCAATAATAACACTGCATGTAAATGGAATAAATGCTCCAATCAAAAGACATAGGGTAGCAGAATGGATAAAAAAACAAAATCCATCTATTTTCTGTCTACAAGAGACCCATCTTACACCTGAAGACACCTTCAGATCGAAAGTAAGGGGATGGAGAAATATCTATCATGCGACTGGAAGTCAAAAGAAAGCTGGAGTAGCCATACTTATCTCAGACAAACTGGACTTTAAAGTAAAGGCAGTAACAAAAGATGAAGAAGGACATTATATAATAATTACAGGGTCTCTCCATCAGGAAGAGCTAACAGTTATGAAGTGAGTTTCTTGTAAGCACTGCAGACAGGTTGTGTGTGTGTGTTTTTTTTAACTTTTTTAATGTTCTTTATTTATTTTTGAGAGACAGAGAGAGACAGTGCGAGCAGGGGAGGGTAAGAGAGGGAGACACAGAATCCAAAGCAGGCTCCAGACTCCAAGCTAGCTGTCAGCACAGAGCCCGATTCAGGGCCCGAACCCACCAACCACGAGATCATGACCTGAGCCGAAGTCGGATGCTCAACCGACTGAGCCACCCAGGCGTCCCTGTTTTTTTTTTTTTTTTTTATATCTACTCTGTCAATCTCAGTCTCTTTATGGGTGTATATGTATCATTTTTATTTAAGGTAATTATTGATATATTTGAACTTAAGTCTGCCATTTAATTAAATGTTCTGTTATATTCCTCTACTTCTTATTCCTCTTTCCTTTTTCTTTTCTTCCTATGGATTACTTGAAATTTTTTTTAGAATTCCATTTTGGTTTGTTTATTTTTAATGTTTATTTATTTTTGAGAGAGAGAGAGTCAGAGTGCAAGTGGGGGAGGGGAAGAGAGAGAGAGTCACAGAGTCTGAAGCAGGCTCCAGGCTCTGAGTTGTCAGCACAGAGCCCGATGTGGGGCTTGAACTCATGAACTGCGAGATCATGACCTGAGCAGAAGTAGGGCACTTAACTGACAGAGTCACCCAGGCGCCCTCATCTTGGTTTATTTATAATATTTTGAGTATCCTTTTGCATAACTTTTATATTGATGGAACTGGATATTATGATATGCATATATAACTTATCACATTCTACTAATATCAGTATTTTACCACTTGTAGTGGAATGTGGACACATTACCTACACTTAGGTCCCTTTACCATCCTCACATTTAAATATCTTTGAGAAAAGGTGGCAGGGAACTTATCTGAACAAATAATAGCTGAAAGCTTCTCTAATCTGGGGAAGGAAACAGATATCCAGATCCAAGAGTCACAGAAGTCCCCCAACAAAATCAACCAAAAAAGGTCCATACCTGGGGGTACCTGGGTGGCTCAGCTGTTGAGCACCTGACTTCGGCTCAGGTCATGATCTCACGTTTCATGAGTTTGAGCCTGCGTCAGGCTCTCTGCCATCAGCGCAAAGCCCACTTCAGATCCTCTGTCTCCATCACTCTCCACCTCTTCTCTGCTCCTTCTCTCTCTTTCTCTCTCTCTCTCAATAAAATAAAAAATAAAAAAGAGGTCCACACCAAGACACATAGTAATCAAAATGACAAAAAGTAGTGATAAAGAAAAAATTTGAAAAGAAGCCAAGAAGACAGATACATAAAAGGGAAATTCCATAAGGCTATCAGCAGATTTTTCAGCAGAAAATTTGCTAGCCAGAAGGGAGAGGCATGATACATTCAAAGTACTGAAAGAGAAAAATCTACAGCCAAGAATATGTAGCAAGGCTAGCGTTCAGAATAGCAGAGATAAAGAGTTGCTCAAACAAAAAATTAAGGACTTTGTGACCACTAAAGTAGCCCTACAAGAAATATTAAAGGGGACTCTTTGAGTGGAATGGAAAGACCATAAGTGAGAGTATGAAAAGTAGGAAACACAAAAGCAGTAAAAATTCTTGAAAAAAAATCAAGGAATTCATAAAATGAAAGATGTAAAGTATGACACCATAGACTTAAAATGTGGGGGGAGAGGAGTAGAGAATGGACCTAAGTGAACTTAATTGCATGAACTTAAGTGACCATCAATTTAATATAGACTGCTATATCCAGAAGATGTTATATACAAACCTATTGGTTACCACAAATCAAAAACCAGTAATTGACCTGCAAATAATAAAGGAAAAGGAATCCAAGTATATCACTAAAGAAAACCAAACCATGAAAGAAAGAAAGAAAGAAGTCAGAAAAACTACAAAGCAAACAACCACAAAACAAGTAACAAAAGTTGCAATAAATGCATATCTACAAATAATTACTTTGAATGTAAATGGACTAAATGCTCCAATTAAAGACATAGAGTGGCAGAGTGGACAGAAAAATAAGACCCATCTGTATCCTGCTACAGGAGACTCATTTTGGACCTGCAGTTTGAAAGTGAGGAAAAGGAGAAATATTTATCATGCAAATGAATGTAAAAGGAAACCTGGAGTAGTACCACTTATATCGGAACAAATAGACTTTAAAACAGAGATTGTAAAAATAGACAAAGAAGGGCACTATATAACAATAATAAAGGAGACAATCCAACAAGAACATAAAACATTCGTAAATATTTATGGACCCAACATGAAAGAACCCAAATACATAAAACAGTTAATAAAAAACATAAAGGAACCAATTGATAGTAATACAATAATAGTAGAGGACTTTAACACCTCACTTACATCAATGGACAGATCATCCAAAGAGAAAATCAACGAAGAAACAGTGACTTAAATGACACACTGGACCAGATGGACTTAACAGTTATGTGCAGAACATTTCATCCTAAAGCAGTAGAATCCACATTCTTTTCAAGTGCACGTGGAACATTCTGCAGAATAAATCACATATTAGCCCACAAAGCAAGCTTCAAAAAATTCAAGATCTAAGTCATATTATCATAGTTTCTGACCACAGTGGTTTGAAACTAGAAATCAATCACAAGAAAAAAAATCTGAAAAGACCACAAATACAAGGAGGTTAAATAACATGCCACTAAACAATGAATTGGTCAAACAGGAAATCACACAAGATATCAAAAAGTACATGGAAACAAAAAATGTAAACACAGTGGTCCAAAACCTTGGATATGCAGCAAAAGCTGGTCTAGAGGGAGCTTTATAGCAATACAAGCCTACCAAGAAAAATCTCAAACAACCTAACCTTACACCTTAAAGAGCTAGGGAAAGAACAACAAACAAAACCTAAAACCAGCAGAAGGAAAGTAATAATAAAGATTAGATCAGAAATAAATGTTATAGAAACTACAAAAAAACAATAGAACAGATCAGTGAAACCAGGAGCTGGTTCTTTCAAAAGATCAACAAAATTGATATACCTCTAGCCAGACTCATAAAAAGAGGAAAGAATCAAATAAACAAAGTCACAATTCAAAGAGGGGAAATAACAACCAACACCACAGAAATACAAACAATTGTAAGAGAATATTATGAAAATCTATATATCAACAAATTAGACAACCTAGAATAAATGGATAAATTCCCAGAAACATACAGCATACCAGAACTGAAGGAAGGAGGAATAGAAAATTGGAATAGATGGATTACCAGCAAGGAGATTGAATCCGTAATTTAAAAAACTCCAAACAAACAGAAGTCCAGGACCAGATGACTCCACAGGTGAATTCTACCAAACCCTTAAAGAAGACTTAACACCGATTCTTCTCAAACTATTCCAAAAAATACACCAAAACTTCCAAATTTGCTGTATGAGATTGGTCTCATCCTGATACCAGAACCAGATATAAAGACACTAAAAGAGAGAGAGAGAGAGACAGAGAGAGAGAGAAAGAGAGATAATCTCTGATAAATATAGATGCAAAAATCCTCAACAAAAAACTAGCAAATAAAATCTAACAGTACATAAAAAAATCATTCACCTCAGCCAAGTAGGATTTAGTTCCAAGATGCAAGCATGTTCAGTATTTACAAATCAATGTGATACATCACATCAATAAGAGAAAGGTTAAAAACCATATGATCATTTCAGTAGATACAGAAAAAACATTTGACAAAGGACAACATCCATTCATGAAAAAGCCCTCAATAGAACAGGTTTAGAGGGAACATACTTCAACTTAATAAAAGCCATATATGAAAAATCCACAGTGAACATCATTCTCAGTGAGGAAAAACTGAACTTTCCCCTTATTGTCAGGAACAAGACAAAGATGTCCACTGTTACCCCTTATATTCAACATAGTGCTGGAAGACCTAGCCACAGCAATCAGACAACAAAAAGAAATAAAAGCCAGGGCACCTGGTTGGCTCAGTCGGTTGAGCATCCAGCTTCGGCTCAGGTCATGATCTCACGGTTCGTGGGTTCGAGCCCCGCGTTGGGCTCTGTGCTGACAGCTAGCTCAGAGCCTGGAGCCTGTCTTCAGATTCTATGTCTCCCTCTCTCTCTGACCCTACCCTGTTCATCCTGTCTCTCTCTCTCTCTCTCTCAAAAAAAATAAATAAATAAAACATTAAAAAAAATAAATAAAAGCCATCCAAATTGGTAAGGAAGAAGTAAAACCTTTACCATTTGAAGATGTTATTATACTATATAGAGAAGACCCAAAAAATCTCTACAAAAACCTGCTGGAACTGATAAATAAATTCAGTAAAGTTGTAGGATACAAAGTCAATGTGCAGAAATATGTTGTGTTTCTATACACTTTAATAAAGAAGACATGGAAATTAAGAAAACAGTTCCATTTACAGTTGTACCAAATATAATAAGATACCAAGGAATAAACCCAACAAAAAGGTGAAAGACCAGTTCACTGAAAACTATAAAACATTGATAAAAGAAATTGAAGATAACACAAAGAAACACCTTTCATGCCCATGGATTGGAAGAACAAACTGTTAAAATGGCCACACTACCCAAAGCAATTTGCAGATTTAATGTAATACCTATTCAAATACCAACAGCATTTTTCAAAGAACTAATATATGGAATCACAAAAGGCCTTGAATAGTGAAAGCAATTTTGAAAAAGAAAAGCAAAGCTGTAGGTATCACAATTCCAGACTTAAGTTATCTTACAAAGCTATATGAATTCAAAACAGTATGGTAATGGCACAAAAATAGACACATAAGTCAATGGAACAGAATAGAAAACCCAGAAATAAACCCACAAGTATATGATTATTTTAATGTTCAACAAAGCAGGAAAGAATATCTAATGGGAAAAAGACAGTCTCTTCAATAAATGGTATTAGGAAAACTACTAGACCACTTTTTTACAACTCACAAAAATAAACTCAAAATGGATTAAACACCTAAATGTGGGACCTGAAACCATAAAAATCCTAAAAGAGGACACAGGTGGTAATGTTTTTGGCATCAGCCATAGCAACATTTTTCTATATGTGTTTCCTGAGGCAAGGGAAATAAAAGCAAAAATAAACTATTGGGACTACATCAAAATTAAAAGCTTCTGAACAGAGAAGGAAACAATCAACAAAACTAAAAGGCAATCTATGGAATGGGAGAAGATATTTGCAAATAACATATCTGATAAAGGGTTAGTATCCAAATTATTTATATAATTCAACCCCCCAAAAATAAATAGTCCAATTAAAAATGGGCAGAAGACATGAACAGTCATTTCTCCAAAAAAGATATCCAAATGTCCAAAAGACATTCAACGTTACTCATCATCAGGCAAATGCAAATCAAACTACAATGAGATATCACCCCACACCTGTCAGAATGGCTAAAATAAAAAACATAAGAAACTACAAGTGTTAGTGAGGATGTGGAGAAAAAGGAACCCTCTTGCACTGTAGGTGGGAATGCAAATTGGTTAAGCCACTCCGGGGAAACAGTATGACGTTTCCTCAAAAAGTTAAAAATAGAACAACCTTACAATCTAGTAATAGCCTACTAGGTATTTATCCAAAAACAACAAAAACACAAGTTCAGAAGGATACATGCACCCCTGTGTTTATAGCAGCATCATTTACAGTAGCCAAACTATGGAAGAAGCCCAAGTTTCCATTGATAGATGAATGGATAAACACACACACACATACATACATTCAATAGAATATTATTCAGGCGTAAAGAAGAATAGAATCTTGCCATTTACAACAATGCGGGTGGAGTTATATGGTATTATGCTAAGTGAAATAAGGCAGAGAAAGACAAATACCATATGATTTCACTCATGGAATTTAAGAAACAAAACAAATGAGCAAAAGGAAAAAAAGAGGAACAAACCAAGATACAGACTCTTAACTATAGAGAATAAACTGCTAGTTACCAGAGAGGAGGTGGTGGGAAGAATGGGTGAAATAGGTGATGGGAATTGAGAAGTATGCTTGTCCTGAGGAGCACTGGGTAATGTATGGAATTGTTGAATCACTGTGTTGTACACCTGAAACTAATATGTCTGTATGTTAACTATACTGGAATCAAAATTTAAAAAACATAAAAAATAGATAGTTGAAAGAGGCTATTTATTGTTTAATTGTACCTTTTAATCATCTCAAGTCTCATCCATTATTCTGAAATTCTACGATTACACATGTTAAGATGTTGTGTCTGAAGACCACAGGGGAAAAAAGGCACTTTTTAGTAATACTATGGACTTAGATACTAAATTGCAAGAGTATGCCAGAGATGTTTCCACTGGAAAATCTGCTTTACTTTGCAGTGAACAGCCAATCTTAATTATTGTTATAGTATTATTTCAGTCCTAATTTTTACATTTGAGCTGCTGCTTCAATTTTAAATGTGGCTCTTCCCTGTGGAGTCTCTTTGTGTAATGACATGTTTAAGTTTAGGTGAATTCTTGGTTGTAACCTTATCCTAACTCTTTTTCTCATCAGAAAAAACTTTTATCTACCATCATTTTCATTTTCACTTTCTCTGAACACAGAGTACATTGCCAACAATTTTTCAGTTATAAGTAAATGTTTAAAAAGTTGTGGCAGCAAGGTATGTAATGTATCATTATGGAAATGACTATCACAGCATTGGTTCCAATTGACATCATGGAACCATTTCCATTATGGAAAAATACAAAATGTTAAATGAAACTGATTTGGATAGCATATCTTCCTTCCAAGGCAATTAACGGGGGAAATAACTTTTCTTTACTTGTCAAACCATCAGTGCATATGGACAAAAGTATTGCTGTTTAGCCTTGTAGAAATATTATAATGCATTATGATACATAGATGCATAATACCTCCCTAAGAGGAAAGGTCTAATTTATTGCAACCAATTGTAATGCAGATTTCTTAAACACTTCTGCAAAATTACATTCTGTCGCATTGGCTAACATAGCATCAAACTTACCAGAGGGAGGAAACAAGAATATTTACATGGAAAATGAATTATCTATAGTGCACTTGTGGCTAGAAGACATGATACACTTTCCTTTGAATTTCTCTATTTTGTGTTTTTAAGACACTGTCTTTTCTCTATTAGAAAGTATGCAGTTATGGGGCACCTGAGTAGCTTAGCAGTTTAAGCATTGGAATTCGGTTCAGGTCATGATCTCACAGTTTGTGAGTTTGAGCCCCTCATCGGGCTCTGTGCTGACAGCTCAGAGCTTGGAGCCTGCTTTGGATTCTGTGTCTCCCTCCCTTTCTGCCCCTCCCCCTGGTTTGTGCTCTCTCTCTCTCTCTCTCTCTCAAAAATAAGCAAACATTTTTAAAAAATTATAAAAACGGACTCCTGTGTGGTTCAGTTTGTTAAGCGTCCAACTTCAGCTCAGGTCATGATCTCCTGGTTTGTGAGTTTGAGCCCCGCGTCGGGCTTTGTGCTAACAACTCAGAGCCTGGAGCCTGCTTCAGATTCTGTGTCTCCTCCTCTCCCTGCCCCTCCCATGATCATGTTCTGCCTTTCTCTGTCTCTCAATGATAAATAAATGGTAAATTATTTTTATAAATAAATAATTTATAAATAAATAAATAAGTAAATAAAAGAAACCATCAAAACCTTAGTGGAGAAAATAGGCAACAACCTGTTTGACCTCAGCCACCGCAAGTTTTTGCTGGACAGGTTTCCGAAGGCAAGGGAAATAAAAGCAAAAATAAACTATTGAGACCTCATCAAGATAAAAAGCTTCTTCACTGCAAAGGAAACAGTCAACAAAACTAAGAGTCAATCTATGGAATGGGGGACGATTTTTGCAAATGACATGTTGGATAAAGGGTTAGTATCTGAAATCTATAAAAAACTTACCAAACTCAACACCCAAAAAACAAATAATCCATTGAAGAAATGGGCAGAAGACATGAATAGACACTTTTCCAAAGAGGACATCCACATGGCCAACAGACACATGAAAAGATGCTCAACATCACTTATCAACAGGGAAATACAGATCAAAACCACATTGAGATACTACCTCACACTTGTCAGAGTGGCTAAAATTAACTCAGGCAATTACAGATATTGACAAGGATATGGAGAAACAGGAATCCTCTTGCACTGTTGGGGGGGATTGCAAACTGGTGCAGCCACTCTGGAAAACAGTGTGGAGGTGCCTCAAAAAATTAAAAAGAACCACACTATGACCCAGTAATAACACTCCTAGGAATTTACTCAAAGCATACAGGAGTGCTGATGCATAGGGGCACATGTACCCCAATGTTTATAGCAGCACTTTCAACAATAGCCAAATTATGGAAAGACCCCAAATGTCCATCAACTGATGAATGGACAAAGAAGATGTGGTTTATATATACAAAGGAATACTACTTGGAAATGAGAAAGAATGAAATCCTGTCATTTGCTACAATGTGAATGGAACTTGAGGGTATTATGCTAAGTGAAATCAGTCAGAGAAAGACAAATATGTTTTCACTCATATGTGAAACTTGAGAAACTTAACAGAAGACCATGGGGGAAGGGAATGGGAAAAAATAGTTTCAAGCAGAGAGAGAGGCAAACCATAGGAGACTCTTAAATACAGAGAACAAACTGAGGGTTGATGGGTTTGGGGGAGGAAGAAAATGGGTGATGGGCATTAAGGAGGGCACTTGTTGAGATGAGCACTGGGTGTTGTATGTAAGCGATGAATCACAGAAATCTATGCCCAAAACTAGAGCACACTGTATACACTATATGTTAGCTAACTTGACAATAAGTTATATTAAAAAAATAATAAATAAATACATAAATAAATACATACATAAAATTTATAAATAAATTAATAACGTAGCTAAAGGTGCACATATTTGGCTCCAAAGATTTCTCAAACAATTTATTTGTACAGTGAGGGTAAAGCCGGTCTTTTCAATTAAACAAATAACTTCCATTCCATTTTTTTCATAGATCTACCTGTATTCACAGTTTAAATTGTTTTGTGTAGTATGTGTATTAAGATGTGAGCTCTTGGAGAGCAAATGTCTGTGTATCTTACATGCCTAGGCACCAAGTAGAGACTTAATAAATTTTTGATTAATTAAAATGCTTAGTATTGATTAACTGGTCAATTTTAATCATTTTGAAAATAACATAAGGATGACTTTTATTTGTACATAAATACTTTTACTGAGCAAAGGAAGGTAAGACAGAAATAGGAGGTTTGGTAGCATTAGTGATTATCGTTTGTACTTCTCTAACTCTAACATATTAATTAATTATATTTTTTGCCACTCTCTGCTAATTATTTATGACCAATGCTACTGACCCCTGTTCTCAGAGATTGTCTATCTTTGGTGTGAAATGTTGAACACTTTTGAGCCCCGTGTCCCCAGAAAGCGAAAATGGTTAAGAGATCTCTGTACCCTTTATGTTCCTGGAAACAACCACAAAGAACCACCCTTTTTTATTCAGATATAAAACCCATCTCCACCCCACATTGTGACTCCCATAATTGCCCATCCTTCTTCACCCATCTCCACCCCACATTGTGACTCCCAAAATTGCCCATCCTTCTTCACCCATCTCCACCCCACATTGTGACTCCCATAATTGCCCATCCTTCATAATGGCCTTGTTTACTTGCCTTCATAGACCTCACGTTTTCTCCTTCTTTGAGACATTCTGCATTAATGAATATTTTTCCTACTGCAACAGCCTGAATAAAATCATCCCTTAATTATGCAGTCCATCTTTCACATAAGAGATGCCTTGGAATTGAAATACGTAATTAGGATAAAATAAACAAGATAAGTCAAACAAAAACAATAAATACCTCATTAAGCAATAGAATTCTATTTTAAATTGTACACACAGGTACAATGCAGGTATTTAACAGCAGATCCTAGAGACAATAGTAAAATTCAACAAGTTACTGGGTTAAAATAGTCTCAATAGATTATATTATTTCGTGTGTTTTAGAGAGTTCATTATTAAAATGAGGACAAGTACGAGTTTAAGTCATTTCAATAATAACTGTTTAAATACAGAGAAATAGCAGTCCAACTGTACTTTCAAGTACTTTGGGTAGTGTATTCACTTCCTATTGCTGCTATAACAAATTATCACAAAATTAATAGCTGAAACATACAAATCTGTCTAATAGTTCTGGACATCTGGAGTCCATGGGGTGCTTGAGTGGCTTAGTCAGTTAAGTGTCCGACTCTTGGTTTCAGTTCAGGTCTGATCTGGCGGTTTGTGAAATCGAGCCCCACACAGGGCTCCATGCTGACAGCACAGAGCCTGCTTAGGATTCTCTCTCTCTTCCTCTCTGCCTCTCTCTCTCTCTCTTTCTCTCAAAATAAATAAACTATTTTTTAAAAAATCCCAAAGGGTCTCATTGCACTAAAATTAATAAGTCAGTAGGGGTGTGTTCCTTCTGGAGGCCCTAAGTATAATCTGTACTCTTGCCTTTTCTATCTCCAGAGGTCATCCACGCCCCTTGACTGATGATCTCCCTCCACCATTTTGAAAGCCAGCAGTAGTGGGCTGAGTCTTCATTGCATCACACCACTCTGACCTCTTCCATGTTCCTCCTCCATTTCAGAGGAGTCTTGTAAGTACCCTGGGCCCCACTGTGTAATCAAAGATAATACGCCCACCTTAAGACCCACTGCTTACTAGTCTTATTTCCTCTTTGTCATATAACACACCATATTCATAGGTTATGGGGATTAGCACCATAACATCTTCAGGCAGCCATTAGTCTGCCTACCACAGATCCTGTATTCATCTTTTACCCTAAGTGGAAGTACCTTGAGTTTTCCTGGCACAAACAGTTCTAGGAAAATACTACCGTAGATGCGGTTTCTCTGCTCTCATCTGAGACCTTTTTCCTTCCTTTACCCAGACTTGTACCTGCTCCACCTAGGCCTTTGACCTGACCACAACCTCTTGGCCCCATTATCCTTCTGCACAAACCTGTCCTCAGAAAGGATCTATACATTCAGTCCTAGTACAGGTGTATGGAGCCAGTGGCCTAATTCATTACAGATCTTCTCTTCCCAGATTTTTATAGTTTAACAGATGGTAACATGTCTACTTTTAGAGATAAATGTGTGGATGTGGGAAGTTTTGTGCTGGTGGAGTTACTTTAAAGAGCTCTGAGACTGTGCTGTGTACAAAGCCAAACGTGTAAATGAGATCGCTGGGACTGTGCTCTTGTTAAAGTTCTACCAGAAAAGAGAGGTTTCAGTTTTGGACCTTAGAGCATAAGGAAATGACTGCCCTAACCATTTACCTTAATCTAGTCCCAAAATCTCCACATGGCAGAGAAAATGAAATAAAACAAAAATCCTTTAAACATGCGTTGCCCATGTAGTCATTACTTCTCATATAGGTCTTTATTTTTTTTGCATCTTAAATCAACTCATATTTATTATTTCACAGTTTATTTTATTTTACTTTTATTTTATTTTATTTATAGTGTAGTTAACGTATTTATTAGTTTCAGATGTACAGTATAGTGATTCAACAATTCCATATATTATTCAGTGCTCATCGAGGTAAATATACTTACTTTTAATCCCCTTCACGTATTCCACCCATCTCCCCACCCACTTCTCCTTAGGTCATCTAGAAAGAAGATAAAATTATTAATTCGAGTAATAAAAGAGAGGGCATTACTATAGATCATAATATCAAAAGAAGAAAGAAATGAACCAAATTTTATTCCACTAAATTCAACAACTCCTAGTGAAATAAACATATTTTAGAAAGATACAGAATATGAAAGCTCATTGATCAGGAAATAGAAAAACATGAAAAATTAAATATCTACTAAATAATGAATTCGTAATTATAAATATCCTCACGAATGTTTGTAAACCAGAGAGATTTCTTGGTGAATATTCCCAAGAAAGGAGAAGTAATACTAATTACATTAAAACCTTTCCAAAAAACCAGAAAAGCTCTTTTCTACTCATTTTAGGATGACAGCATTACCCTGATACCAAAGCATTGAGATCATACAAGAAAACTATAGGGGTGCCTGGGTGGCTCAGTTGGTTAAGCTTCTGACTTTGGCTCAGGCCATGATCTCACAGTTTGTGAGTTCAAGCCCCGCATCAGGCTCTGTGCTGCCAGGCTCAGAGCCTGGAGCCTGCTTCGCTTTTGTGTTTCCCTCTCTCTCTGCCTGTCCTTTGCTTGTGCTCTGTCTCTCTCTCTCTCTCTCTCTCTCTCTCTCTCTCTCAAAAATAAACATTAAAAAAATTATAAAGAAAACCTATAGATTGTATTTTTCAATAACATAAATGCAAAATTCCATAGCAAAACATTAGCCAATCATGTTGTTATTGTATATGATAATTATTCATAGACTTTTCAACAAATGGTGCTAGGATAGGTGGATATACACACAAAATAGTAAAACTGAACTTGTATCTCATAACATATACAAAACAATTAACTTAAAATGGTTTAAATGCCTAAATAAAATAGATAAAACTATAACATTCTGAAGAGAAAGCATAGGGTTAAATCTGAATAATCTCACATTTGGTAACAGAGCCTTAGCTATGACACCAAAGAGCAACAAAAGAAAAAATAGATAAATTAGATTTCATCATAATTTAAAATTTTATTCTTCAAAGGATACTATCAAGAAAGTGAAAAGCCAACCAACAATATAGGAGAAAATACTTCAACTCACATATCTGATGAGGGATTTGTATCCTGAATACATAAAGAACTCTTACAAATGCTAATGAAAATTTAAATTACACTGAGATATGACATCACAACCATTAGAATAGCTATAATAAAAAAGACACAAATTTTGTTGAGAACATGGAAAAATTAGAACCGTCATAAATTGTTGGTCAGTATATAAAATGGTGCAGCCACTTGAAAAACAGTTCAACAGTTTTTCAGATTTCAAAAATAGACTTAAATAGGACCCAGCAATTCCACTCCTAGTAGTGTACTCAGGAGCAATGACAATATCTGCCCCCACAAAACCTTAGGCATAAATATTTATGGCAGCGTCATTCGCTATATGGCCAAAAGGTGGAACAATCCAAATATCCACCAACTGATTAACAGATAAACAAAATACGGTGTATTCATACAACGGAGCATTATCTGATTACATAGATAAACCCTGAAATCGTGATGCCTGGTAAAAGAAGCTGGTCACAACACATATTTTGTGATTTACTTCTGTGAACTATTCGGATTAGGCAGATCTACATAGAAAGATTGGTGGTTGCTTAGGTGTGGGGAGGATGGGAGGATGGGGTGGGTAATGGCTCAAGGGTACAAGGTTTCTTCCTGAAGTGTTAAAAATGTGGTAAAATTGTGGTGATGGGTATATATCTCTGTGAATATACTAACAACCATTGAACTATGCACTAAATAGATGAATTGTATGATACATGAATTATGTTTCAATAAAGTTGGTGACTGGATATTTTCCCAGTGTGAGGGTCCAGCTCTTAATCAGCTTGCATGATAGAGCTGCCCAGGGTCCTGCCTGGAGCTCAAAAGAGACAGTGGGTACTTTCCACACCCTCCCCCTCTGGCTCACTCCAACAAGAAGACAAAGTCTCCCGCTTCTCCCTGTAAGGAACTTGTCCACACATCTAGCATTCCAATCCTCTGAGCCATCTGACCAACTGGCACCTAAATCATCTAGCTCTGGGCGCATGTGTCCCACAGGATACAAAACAAAGAGGCAATTATATTTGGATGCAAAAGCATTCCCAGAGTTATACCCTTTGGCTCAGCCCATAGTAAGTATGCAAAAATACCAAGCTCTAGATTTATCCCTGGTAGGGATAGCCTGTAGATTTAATATCCTGACAATTCCAGCTGCCACCGCTGAGGCGTGGGCTTCCAGTTAGCCTGCATTGGGAAGCCGAAGGGACAGAAAATTAGTAATCCTTCAGAAGGCCAACAGGAGAGCATGCTGAAACAAGGATAAACCTCCCAAATATTGTGTTATAAGAAAAATCCAGACATAGAATTCATGCTATGTGATTCCATTTATGTGAAACTCCAGAACAGGCAAAACTAATTAACTTAAGGCAGAGGAATCATTACTCCTGGGGAATAGGGATTTATGGGAAGCCAAGATAGAGGTGAAACTGATTAGGAGAAATAACTTGGAAGGCACATCATGGTCCCAAGGAGTTACAGTAGTAGCATTAGGCCTTATCATATGCATATATGAAAGAAGTATTTATTTAAATATTGGTAGGAGATAAGGCAACTGCTAGTGCTTAAGCCAAAAAAATTTTTTTTTCTTTTTTTTTTTGCTTACAGAACACAGTGCCTTATGATCTCATCATTCACAGTAGTTCGGGTTTTTCCCCCCTTCAGTTTATTTATTTATTTATTTTGAGAGAGAGAGTGAGAGAGCATCCACTGATGGGCAGAGAGAGGCGGAGAGAATCACAAGCAGGCTCTGTGCTGTTAGTTCAGGGCTCGAACTCATGAACTATGAGATCATTACCTGAGCTGAGATCAAGAGTCAGATGCTTGACTGACCATGCCACCCAGGTGCCCCCACAGTACTTATTGGTTTAACTAAATCTGTAAAACTTGGTAAAGTGGTTCAGTGGGAAAGGAATAGCTAACTCCCTAATACAGAATAGTTACATAACTCACTACGATCCTCTGTTTTCCAGCAGAGATCTGCATGGGGAAAGACTTGTTTTATGCAGAGAAAAGGAATAGCAATGCCTACACCATAGGAGTGCCCGAAGTGGGACACACTGGAGTCCCCAAGACACCACAGAAGAGATCCTACAGTTTCTACAGGTAATAAAGTGTCCAGTTCCTTATTGTTATGTTTGACTGCTAACTGCTTTTAAACCTCACTCTCCCCCTTTTCTCTTGCACACTGCATCTGGGAAAGTTGATAAGAAAGTTCAAGTATTCCTTCCTTAAGCACCTATGGGGCAATCATACTACATAAGTCCCTGCCTACCCGTAGGGAAGAGTATTCACACCAGCTCCACCCACTGACCAAAATAAAAACTCCTGCTCTCTCAAGCCATTTTTGGACCAGCTTGGGAAGCCTGCCTTGCTCTCCCCCTTATGTAAGTAGTCAGGCTTTTCACACCTTCGTGTGTGTATATATGTGAGAAACAGACCGACAGACAGATATCATTAGTTTTGACATCCACACTAAATTTTGGGGGGTGACACATCCTAATTCTGCAGAGCACCACAACATTATGAACTCTCAAGGACATTGGACTCTAAATGTTGGAAGAGGAGAAGGAATTAAGTATCAGTAAGAAGTCTTCCTGTTTGATGCTTTGCATCAGTTTAGCTCTATGTATGGAGGTGGAGTGGAACAAAACCAGATGTAGAGATCTTGAATTGGATACCAAGAGCACTAAATGAAAGGCTGAGACTATATCTGACGGGAAGATTAAGTTGAAATCTGTCTGGCTTGTTTTATGGTACATGAAGTATTATAGTAACTTTAAGGAATTTTTCATGTGTAGCTTTGATAACCAAGAATGATAGAGTCTTAAAGGTCTATTTCAATCTTTTAAGTTCATGGTTTTTTTTTTTTTTGTAAACTTGGTATAACACACCCAGATAAAGACCAGACATTTACACTAGCAATATTGAAAACTCACTAAGCTTTATCAGTGTCTTTGCATATATATGCAAAGTAGGAATATTTGGGAAAAAATAGATTCTTATCAGAATGCATTCATCCAAATAAAATTCTAGTCTGTTTACCACTGAATGATTTAGGGCGATGAAGAGTTAATGTTATATTTAAAAAAAGAATTGATATTATATTAAGGATATATTTGTTTAAAAAAGACAAACGTGGTATTTTCTTGATTTTATAAATATTCCCCACTGACATCTCCACGGTTTTTCATTATGATTTATGCTGCCACTTGGTCTAATTATTAATTAATGATTGGATTCATTTAAAGATTAATTTGATAAAGTGAAAATTCATTCATGAAGAGAACTTGTCAGTGATAACTAACTCTGTACTGATGATCAGAAAACAGGAATGTAAGAAAAATATTGCTTGCCTTCAGTTGACCATTAACTTTATCCCTCTGATATTAACAACTTTTAATGACATTCTTTAATTAATCACGGTCCCATACTTCTGTAGTTATCCAGAACTTTTATTTCAAGTTTGTTTTCTTTGCAAAGGTTTTAATCAGAACAACTGTGATCTTTCAACCCCTTTACATTCAAACTCTTCATTTTTAAGAGCACTCTGTCCAATTCATTTGAAGTGTAGTTAGTCTGCTCACAACTGAGTGCATCTTAACATTTGAGAATTAATAGAGGCCTCAAGAGAAAGTGCAATTTACTCAGGTTTCACAGCTCTTCTTATTTAGTGATGTATATGGTCATATTAAAGATGTATTAATATTACTTCAAGATTAACTCTGACTGAAGGGTCTTTGAGAAAGAGCTCACACCACCCTCTTACACTGTTGGTGGGAATGTAAACTGGTGCAGTCCCTCTGGAAGGCCCTGTGGAGATTCCTCAAAAAATTAACAATACAACTCCCCCATGACCCAGCAATAGCACTGCTAGGAATTTACCCAAGGGATACAGGAGTGCTGATGCATAGAGGCACATATACCCCAATGTTCATGGCAACACTTTCAACAATAGCCAAATCATGGAAAGAGCCTAAATGTCCATCAACTGACGAATGGATCAAGAAGATGTGGTTTATGTATACAAAGGAATACTACATGGCAATGAGAAAGAATGAAATCTGGCCATTTGTAGCAATGTGGATGGAACTCAAGGGTATTATGCTAAGTGAAATAAGTCAGAGAAAGACAGATACCATATGTTTTCACTTATATATGGAACAGGAGAAACTTAACAGAGGACTATAGGGCAGGGGAAGGAGAAAAAAATAGTTAAGGAGAGGGAGGGGGGCAAACCATAAGAGACTCTTAAATACTTAGAACAAACTGAGGATTCATGAGGGGTGGGGGGAGAGGGGAAGATGGATGAGGGGCATGGAGGAGGGCACATGTTGGAAAGAGCACTGGGTTTTATATGGAAACCAACTTGACAATAAACTATATTAAAAAACAAAAAATAAAAATAAACATAAAAAAAAGAAAAAGAGCCCACACACAATTATGTATTTCTCTGTCTCCTTATCCTTTGTAAGGTTGGATAACCTCCTTTTGGAAGGTTGGAAGGGAAATCAGCCAATAAAGGATAAATAAACCCAAATGCATTTTTAAAGTTTTTATTAATTAATTAACTAACTAACTAACTAATTTATTTATTTATTTTGAGAGACTGAGAGAGAGAGAGAGAAAGAGCATGACCAGAGGGAGGGCAGAGAGAGAGAGGGAGACAGAGAATCCGAAGCAGGCTCCATGCTGTGAGCTCAGAGCCCAACACAGCTCCATCTCATGAACCATGAGGTCATGACCTGAGCGGAAATCAAGAGTGGATGCTTAACCAACTGAGCCACCCAGATGCCCCCAAATGCATTTTTTTAAAGTCAACAGTATGGGACTTTTGGGTGGCTCAGTCTGTTAAGCATCCAACTTTGGCTCAGGTCATGATCTCACAGTCCCTGGGTTCAAGCCCCATGTTGGGCTCTGTGCTGACAGCTCAGAGCGTGGGACCTGCTTCTATGTTTCTCTCTCTCTGCCCCTACCCAGCTCGCACTGTCTCTCTCAAAAATAAATAAACATTAAAAAAATAAAGTCACCAAAAACTTTATCATTCCTGCCAGGAGCCATGAGCTGTACTCAGCTGAGCTTTAATGGGGAGTTGTGTACCACGAATCCTGTCCCAGAACGTCCTAATTAGAGCTCATTACATTTTTTCCAAATGCTTACTCAGAGAAGCATACCTAACCTTTCAAAAATTGAAATTACAAATCAATTGAATAGGAGGAGGTAGAAAAGGATGCAGAAGACAGGCAGTTTCATAACTAGAGGAAAAGGTATTATCAGAAGGAGCCCCTGTTTCTGGGAATCCTGTGAAGGCATTCCACAGGCGAACATCTCTCTCTCTTGTTTTGTGCACCAGTTTCTTGGTCTACTTGAGAGTGTAAACGACTCTGGAATTAGTCCCAGTTATTTTTTATCAGAAGTTTTTAAAAGTTCTCCCATAGCCATTTGGCATATAAATCATTGCAAAAGTTTATTGTCTCATTTATTTGTTCAGCCCCTAATCTTCTCTATTAATAATTTAACCTTGTTTATCATTCTGCTTAACCTGAATGAATAGCAAGTTTCATGATCCTTCAGGTAAATTGATCTTTTGTAAGGTCAGTTCACTACATTTTCTCTATAGCGGTATACACGGAAGATGACTTTTATATGCAGTACAGTCCTACTGTCAGATATACACAGAGCAGTTAACCCCTAGCATGTCAGTTGCAATTCCACACCATTTCCTTTGCAACTTGCAAGCTGAGTACATGGAAACACAACTGATAATGATGTTATTTATCATAGATATAATCTTGAATTTGGAGTTCCAAGCTTTCACGATTAAAGCCTCAATAATAGAAGTAAAATACATCTTAGGGCTGATGAGTATGTCACAATTAACAGAACAGGATATGAGATTAAAACTTATAGAGCCATCAGGGGTGCCTGAGTGGCTCAGTCGGTTGGGTGTCCGACTTCAGCTCAGGCCATGATCTCACAGCTCGTGGGTTCGAGCACTTCGTTAGGCTCTGTGCTGACAGCTCAGAGCCTGGAGCCTGCTTCGGATTCTGTGTCTCCCTCTCTCTCTGCCCCTCCCCCACTTATGCTCTGTCTCTGTCTCTCAAAAATGAATAAATGTTTTAAAATTTTTTAAATAAATAAATAATAAGAATTATAGAGCTATCAAATGAGTAGCATTTGTGCTACATGGGAATGGAAAACTTTAACTTCAAAGGGCATTGTTGATGACCCAGACAAGTTTCTACATAATGACTTCTGATTGAAGAGTTCTCTAGCTTTGAAAGAGTCAAATGCTAACTGCCAATCATCTATGTCTCCTTTCTACATAGAAATCTGGCCTGTTTTCCTGAAAGAATATGATTCTTTACAGTCTTCTTACCTGATTGCAGTGTGTCTTGTATTTGCCAGGGCTGCAGACATAGACTTGCCAAGTCACACTGGGGAGTCTGACACACATTACTTCACTTTCATGATATCGACACTTAAAAAGATAATAGAAATTTATTTTGTAGACTCTCCCACAATTGGAGTTTTGCTGATTTATTTTTTCTGATTACTTACTTGTAGTTTATTCTTTAACAGGAATATCCCAAAAACGCTATGATGTATTTTGGATTCTATCAGGTGTCACACATTTTCTCTGTGCATCATTACTGGTAGTGTTCGCCTTGGTTACTTTGCTGAGGTGCTGTCTGCCAGAATTTACTGTAAAGTTACTCCCTTTATTTGTATTTAATAAGCCTTTTGTAGCGAGAGAGTTTTACGGGTCAGTTTGGCTAGGCTATAATACCCAGTTATTTAACCAAATGTAATCTAGGTATTGTTCTGAAGGTATTTTGTAGATGTAGCTAACATCTATAATCAGTTGACTTTAGTTAAAGGAGATTACCCTAGGTAATGAGGGTGGGACTCATTCAGTCAGTAGAAGGGCCTTAAGAGCAAAAGCTGAGGAAGAGTGTTTGCCTGAAACCTGCAGACTCCTGCCTGAGTTTTCAGCCTGCTGGCTTGCGCTGTATAATTTGGACTAGTGAGCCCCCAAAATTGCATGAGCCAATTCTTTGAAATAAAATTTTTAATATAGCACAGTAAGTATTATTACTTAATTATTAAGTGAAATATATTTTATCAATCTATATGATCTATATCTAATCCCTTTTGTTCTATTTCTCTGAAAAACCTTGACTGGTCTGACTGATAGGGATTTGGGGACTGGGAATGGTTTAGGAGGAACAGGATCTTAAGGGTGAGATTTCTGAGTTGATTCTGTGGAGGCACTTTGAGATTATGAAATGTCCTATTCCTTATTGAAATGTCAATTTATCCATTGCTTAGTATGGACTCATGATTTCTTGATTTATTTAGTAGTTTACAGTCTATGCTTTCTAGTAACTTTATTGAAATTTGATTTGCAGAGTTGACACATTTAACGTATAGAATTCAATGATTTTTAGTATATTCAGGAGGTTGGGAAATTATCACCACAATTAATTTTTTAATACTTTCCCCACCCAAAAATCAAGACTTATACCCTTAACCTTTTATCCCCCAAACTCCTCATCTCATCCAGGCTTGGCAACCATTGATCTACTCACTATCTCTATAGCCTGTTCCAGACATTTCATATAAATGGAAAACCATAATAGGTACTCTTTTGTGAATGGCTTATTTCACTTAGCATAATATTTTCAAGATTCCTCATGTTGGTATGTATCAGTACATTGTTCCTCTTTATGGTCAAATAATATTCCATTGTGTAGAACATCACATTTTGCTTTTCTATTCATCATCGATGGAAATTTAGATTGTTTTCATCTTTTGACTGCTACTATAGAAGGCCACTAAAATCATTTGTATACAAGTTTCTTTGTGGATATGCTTTCGATTCTCTTAGATATATACCTATGAGCAGAATTCATGGGTGAAATAGTAACTGTATGTTTAGCTTTGTGAGAAACTACCAGACTGTTTTCCAAAGTGGCTCTGTCATTTTACATTCCATCAGCAATATGTAGTGGTTTAAGTTTCTCCACATGCCTGCCAACATTTGCTATTTTTGTTTGATTATAGTCATCCGAGTGGAAGTGACATGGTATCTCATTGTGGTTTTGATTTGCATTCCCCTAATGACTAATAATGTTGAACATCTTTTATGTGCTTGTTGGTCATTTATGTATTTTCTTTGGAGAATTATTTATTCAGATTCCTTGTTTATTTTTTAATTGTTATTTGTCTTTTTTATTACTAAGTTGTAAGAGTTCTTTATGAACTCTACATACAAATCCCTCATCAGATATATGACTTGCAAATATCTTCTCCCATTATGTGGGGTGTCTTTCTTTTTTGTAATAGTATCCATGTAAACACAAACGTGTTTCATTTTATGAAGTCACATGTGTCTACTTTTTCTTTTGTTGCTTGTGCTTTTCATGTCATATCTAAGAATCCATTGCCAAATCCAAGGTCACAAAGATTTACTCCTATGCTTTCTCTTCTAAGATTTCACGGATTACTGATTTTAGCTATTGCATTAGGTCTTTATTTATATATGGTATGAGATAAGGATCCAACTTCATTCTTTTTCATATAGACAACCAGTTTTCACAGTACCATTTATTGGAAAGTCTATTCTAGATCCATTGAATTGAACTGTGATGTCATGGAAATATGAAAATGTTGGAAGCTCAAATAATGAGTACCTCAAATAAACTAATCATTAAGCTCGCAAAACTGATATAATCAACTTTTTTGGAATTCTGCAATCTAAACTAAAGCTCACAGCAACGAAGTGAGTGCTGAATGAAGGAAAAAATACTGTAAATTTCATTATGAAAGCATCGTAGGTGTTTTGCTTACCTTCCTGCCATCCTTCATTCTCCAGCTCAGTAGTGGCTGTCTGGACGGTAGCCCACATTACTGAGAAGACTTGCTGGTGCCAAGGGGACAATATAAACTATGTTCTAAAAAAAAATTGGTTGTAAATTTTGGCATGTCTGATAGTTCTTTGATGGACTGGCAAGAGGCTCAACTTTCTTTTGACCCCTGTAGGGCTGGAGCAGCTTTCTGGCAGTGGTAACCTGTCAAAAACAGGTAAAGACGTATGCTATCTGCATCTAGCTGGAGCAAGCAGTGCTAAATGGGGGCAAGTAGCAGATAGATTCAAAAGCCTGAGAAAGGCTTAGGAGGAAAATTCTTGGGGGAATAAGGGCTATAAAGAGTTGCTGTGTATGTCAGTGAAGCCAGAGTGCAGTTCTCAGGGCCAGAGGCATGCTTAGAACATGCCCGAGAGGTTGGTAGGCTTGTACCTCCGCCAATCTGTGGGCCCCGTGGTTGGCGTTCTGCATTAGTCTGAAAGGCAATGCTACCTGTTCTCTGATTGGATCTTTGAAGCTGTGGCTCTGTGGAGAAGCATGGCAATGCCAGCAGGCCAGCACAGCTGATGGGAGGGCTGGCCTCTGGCCTGCGTGTGGGCTGGACCACCGTGAGGTGAGGAAATGGAGAGCGACTATTTAGAAACTCTTACAGCAATATCACAGAGTAATTCTATGTCTGTGGAATGAAATAAAATATTAGGTAGTATTTCAAATGCTGTTCATTTTTCTGGTAACTTCTTTTTATTGTATTTACAGAAGCACTGATCCACCACAAATTGGAGAAAAAATTCTTAAAAACCACAGATGGTTTGAGATCCTTGTTTCAGGCAACTTCATCAGATCTCCTGGGCCAGGTTTCTTTATTTGGGAGTATAATGATTTGCTAAAATACCAAAGACATCTATATTTCAGTGTGAAAACAAATTGGCAAACCATAAGCAAAACTGACAAAGTAAACGGAGAGAAGACTCAAATTTCAAAGTCAAGAATAAGAAAGGGAAAACTCCTAGCATTCTGGCAGCCCCTTATTTTTCAAAGAATTACTTCTGGTTTTGTTCAATTTTCTATTCTTATTAGGTTTACTTATGCTCTAATCTTTATTATTTCCTTCCATCTGCATCTTTTTTATTTAGTTTGTTCTTCTTTTTCTAGTTTCTTAAGGTGGAAGGTTAAGTTATTACTTGAAAGCTTTCTTCTCTTTTAATATAGGCTTTAATAGCTATTAATTTTTAATAACATCCCAATTGTTTTTCTGTCTTTTTGCATTATCTAATTGTCTAAAAGCGACACACTGTTTGTTAAGTGTGTTTGTAAACAGCTAACTGTGAAGCAGAAGTAGGTAGAACACCTATACCCACAGCATGCTCAGTGAACTTAAATTTCTTTATTTTGTACACTTCGCTTAGAAGTAGCATATGCATAAAATAGTGGAGGGGGCCTCCTTCATGGAGTCATTCTTGATGTTCATATAATCACTCAGTAAGTTCTCTGTTGTGTCAAGAGTTGATAGAACAGACAGGTAATCACTGAGTGAAATCCACAAAAACTTACATGTGGTGTTTCTACCTTTTATTTTCCTTAAAATTTAAGTTTTCTAGTGTAAAGAGTAAAGTTGATGGGAACTGTTTTTTAGAATTAAAAAAAAAAACACTGGGACACCTGGGTGGCTCAGTTGGTTAAGCATCCAACTCTTGGTTTTGGCTCGGGTCATGATCTCACATTCATGGGATCAAGTCCCCTTATCATACTATGTGTTGACAGGGTGGAGCCTGCTTGAGATTCTCTCTCTGTGCCTTTCCTCCTGCTTGCATACTCTCTCTCTCTCTCTCTCTCTCTCTCAAAAAAATAAATAAACTTTAAAAAAATGATCTAAATGAGAACATTAATTTGAAAAGATATATGTACCCTTATGATCATTGCAGTAGTATCTGTAATTGCCAAGATACAGAAGCACCCTAAGTGTCCATGGATGGATGAATGGATAAAGATGTGGTATTGTACACACAATGGAATAAGATTCAGCCATAAAAAAGGATAAAATCTGCCCATTTGTGACCACATGGATGGACCTGAGGGTATTATGCTAAGTGAAATAAGTCAGATTGAAAAAGGCAAATACCATATGGTTTTACTTCTATGCAGAATCTAAAAAACAAAACCAAACAAAACAGAAGCAGATGTAGATACAAAGAACAACCTGGTGTTTGCCCAAGAACAGGAGGTAGAAGTGAAAGAGGGGAAAAGGTTTAAAAGGTACAGACTTCCAGTATAAAATAAATAAGACACAGCATAGGGAATACAGTCAATAATACATAATAACTGTATATGGTGACAGATGGTAGCTAGATTTATCATGGTGATCATTTTATAATGTATATAAATGTTGAATCACTATGTGGTACACGTAGTATAATATAACACTAATAGAATGTCATGTCAAGTACACTTCAGTATAAAAAGAAAAGGCACTGACCTTAAGTAATTTTGCAGTAATTTCTGAAGGTAAGAGTCCTTTAAATTTTTTTTTAACACTTAATTATTTTGAGAGACAGAGTGCAAGTAGGGGAGGGGCAGAGAGAGAGGGAGACACAGAATTCAAAGCAGGTTCCAGGCCCTGAGCTGTCAGCACAGAGCCTGATGTGGGGCTCGACCCCACGAACCGTGAGATCATGACCTGAGCCGAAGTCGGACGCTTAACCCACTGAGCCACCCAGGCGCCCCCGAAGGTAAGGCTCATTTAAATTAAAATTTGGTTTTATTGCCTTCGAAAATTAGGCCTGGCAAACTCTTATAATGAGAGACCAGTAGTCCAACTAAAAAGTATGACATACCCTCACTGCTTTCTCTCTTGGTTTTGGAAAAATATATCAGTGGTATGGCATCCAGTAACATTTATGAAATACTGTGTGCAAAAGGCACCTGCTAGTCACTGACTTGAAATTGATGGTTATATACAATCCCTTCTGTTACACAGCTATCTCCATATTGCTGGCCATCTAGAACCTAGTAAAAGAAAACATAATACTCACTTTGGCTATATTTTTTGAAGATAGGAATAGTAAAATAGTAAGAGACATTTCCTTGGATTTTCCCCCGAGTGTTCTGGCTTCTAAGGAGCTGTAGACACAGACCCAGGGAAGACTGGAATAACCCCTTTCCACGAAAGGCTTCTGTAGCTGTAAAGATCTCTCCACCAAAGATCAGTCTCTCTTGATGCATTTCTCACTTCTTTTTGTCATCTGAATTGTATTCACTTGGCAAAGGAGATGGTTAAATTTCAGCCAGGCATCTTTCTCAGCTTCTCTTTGAGTTGATGTTAGCCACAATGGCACCAGACTTCAATTCAGTAGTCTTTATTACCTAAAATGAAACCCGAAATCCTCTCAGCCTAGCGCCTAATACCTCCCATACTCTCATACCAAAATGAATGTGATCTCTTCATTCTACTCGGCATCTCCAAGAACCTATTTTACTTCTGCTACATGCAGAGGGAAAGAACTAAAAGACAGGCATATAATTACTGACAGACATGGCACTGTTATTTAGTGTTGTTTTTTTCTGGTAAGTACAACAGTAATTCAGAAAGGAGAAAGGCTTCTACCCTTCACTTTTCTTTAGAATGAATTCTGGGCAAGCGCACATTTCCTATGATGTAAAAATACTAATACATCTTAATAGGAAGAAGTACCTTTGTTATTTAGCTGTCATTTAAGCAGAGCCCCCTTTAGATTTTCTGTATGGGTGAGACTTAGAAAGAGGAATATGTCTGGAAGGAGATGCTGAGTGACTTCTTAAATAAATGTACTGTTTTTACTTAGGATATATTAGCAAAGTATTCTAAAGATAATTTACTTATACCTTATATAATTTTATTTGTATTTATATATTTGTATGTAATATAAATATCTAAGTATATTAAATAGTATAAATATATAATATAAATCGTATATAATATAAATATATATTTACATATCTACATATCTATTACATTTTTTCTCTGTGTGAGGCACCTGGGATTATTTATGGAGAGTACTGGGGCTACAAAGGATTCCTCCAAGCCTCTCTTCATTATCACTATTATGAATAAGAGGATACAAATTGAGCCTATTTTGTCCAAAACTTGTGACATGCCACAAATGAAAGAATGAATCCAATCAGAAACAAATTCTTCTTCAGTCTTCTCAGAAAAATTCTTATTTTAACTTCTTTTTTCCCCACAACTTCTACCTAATTGAATCTCATTATGTTTAGTAATGCCCTGATTGCTTTGTGCCTTTTTATATTTATATCTTTGCTATAACAGCCCTCAGTTAGTAATTCCTTTGAACTTTATGTGCAGTTCCACAGTGGCTGTTATGAATTCTTCAGGACCCTCAGAAAATAAGTTCTAATGGAAAAGGTATAAGAGCTTCCTCAAGTACAAATGGAACAGGTGACTTTTAAAATTGACTTACATTTTCTGAGCCACTTTGATCAGATTGCTTTATTAAAAATGCTCTGCTCAGCAATGGACTTCTCAGAACCTTAGGCAGGATACTGTATGTTCTTCACTTCTTGACACAACCTCAGAGAGGCTGAGTTCAAGGGCAGATCTGTGTCATCTCTGTGCCCCGCCTCGTGGTGATGGCAGCTGTGATTACAGCCCAGCCTCCCCAGAGCGGAGTCTCTGCCAGGGGCTGCTTCCCCGACAGAAGGCAGGTGGTATCTGAGCACTGGGAAGAACGGAATGAAATCAGCCTCAAGGAGCTTCAGAAAACAATAGTTCTGGCTGACCTGTAAACACATATTTTGCAATAATTGTCCTTGTCATGGGATAGGTTGTATATTTTTCTCTTTCCCTTATTATTTTCTCCAAAATAGATTGAGAATGAATGTTCAACAGAGAAGCAGTTTCAGAATGAACATTCTGGCCATGAAATTCACATTAATTTCAGTTATAGAAGTGATTCTTGTTGATTTCTGCTTTATGGTGTGATGAGTAGGTTTCTCTGCTACAAACTAATTTCAAATAATTTATAGCACGGAATGTGATGTCAAGACTGGGCATTCATTTAAAGTTAGTGATAATTTCTCTATCCTGTGCCATTAATATTCTGCTGTATCTCTCTGTTATCTAGTGAAAGTCTACATTTTCCATTTTTTAGAGTTTATTCCACGAATAAAAAAGGAAAAGAAGAAGCATGAGAGAAAGAAGGAAAAGAAAAAGAACTTACTCAAATGCATTTACAGGGTCAGTGAAATATAAGATAGCATCTCTTCCTCCTTTATTATACTTTGTTCCATCTGAGGTATTACACACTTACTATAACCTCCATTAAACTGGGGACTTTTAACCCCCTTCCCTAGCATCGAAAGTAGTGCCACAGAGGGAGGAGGCATTTGATAGGTGATCTAGTCCTGGTTTTAAAATCTGGAATACTCTACACACTAATTTCACTGTCTTTGACATCAACTCTGTGTATTTCTCACAGTGGTTTTGAGCTATCCTAACTCATTGTCGATTCTTTTTAGGTAAAAAGGAAAATTAGCAACACCACACAGCAAAATGACATTATGAGGATTAATTACTTATTGGAATAATTGAACCATCATGGAGATTTACAGAAACTATAAAACATATTTTATATTATTATATATATTCTTTGAATCAAAGAATGGAAGTTAACATTTTAGCACTGAAATAGATACACCTTCAACATCTGAAAGGTCAAACCACACACTGGCAGAAACAAGGATAGTGATTTATCTCAGGTCCTCTGCAATATGAATTTGGTCATCTGTCCTAGACTTTTGCTAAAAATCACCAAGACCTGAAATACATGCTGCAGAGAGGATGAAAACCAGGAAGAGTGACTTAAGACTGAATCATGTGAAGGTGTCTGGGCAAACCATTTCTCTAGAGGATCCATTCTGGTCTGTGCTTTCTAGTCAGGCACCCACAGGCAAAATGAAGACAATCAAAGATCTGTGAACTGCTTCATTTCTGTTTACGAATATTAAAGGATATTAAGAGAACAAGAATATTGCTCCTTGTGAGGAACAATAATATACTCCAGGAGTTTATTGTATTAATTGATTCCTAAAAATTTTATCAAAAAAGTACATTTATGTATCTTAGAAATTAGTCACTCGAACAATGTGAATGACAAATCGCAGTTCCTTGCCCACGTCTACTAGTTCTTACTCCCCAGAAGAAGCAGTTATGAAATTTCTGATAATTAACCATTTATACCTACGAACTGGCAATTTCATGTTTCCACATCATACTTTTACTATGTGGGTATGCCCTGATTGTTCAAACATGGAACTCTTTAATCAACGTTATTTTCATAATAATCTATATGTCTAATTCTAATTCATAGTATTCCTCTGAATAATGCCCCATGCATTTTCCATTTTACTCTTGATAGGCATTTCATTTGCATTCATTTTTCTCTATAGGAACAGCATCTATTCATGTCTTCAGGTGTGTCTATTTTACAATTCTTCAGGGTTATACACTTAGGGATGGAATTTCTGGATCATAAAGTATATGCATCTTCACCCTTACTAGGGGTTGACTAATTATTTTGCAAAGTATTGATGTGCCCTCCCTGTAGCGATGTATCAATGTTCCTTTGCCTCTTTGCTTCAAATCCTTTGACAGTGCTTGGTATTGTCAGTAGTTTTCCAGTATTCGTTACATCCATCCTGGTGCTCCACCTCAACCACCGTCTCCCCACAAAGGTTCCTGAGAGGTCCGCGTCCTAAGGTTCTGCAGTACAAATCAGGTTACATGCGTTTCTCCACTCACTGCTTGGATCCGTTTTCTCTGGTATGTGGTATAAGTTCCTGCTTCTCCTTCAGCTTTCCAGCTTTCAGAATTTGGTGGCTGTCGCCTTCGTTTACATTTTCTTTGTTTCGGTAGTTTTATGCCTTTATTAATCCCGAAAATATTTTTATTTTAATGCGGTTGCGAGCAGGAATTCAGATATATCAGTGTCTTCAATCACTACCTTTAAAGTTTAAACCTTTCATGGAGTTTTACCTGCAAACACATCACAACATGTGGCAAGTACTCTACATTGCAACTCAGAGCAGCTCTAATGCTATATAAATGAACAGGTGTAGCTGTCCTCAAAGAAAACAATATTTGTAAAAATAGGCAGTGAATTGGATTTGCCCCAGGAGCCATATTTTATTGAGCCCCTAATATAAACTCACCGCCGAGCTGTCTGACACTGTGAGCAGCATGTGAAAGAATACATACCCGCATAAACATTGCTTGCCTCCAGGACATGTCTTATGTCTTGGCCAATCCCCTGTCTCTAATATAGTCTTTGTGAGACTTGATAACTCAGAAATAAAAATTCAAGAGTTTGTGTTTTTGTTTTTGTTTTTTTTCAATCTACTCCAATCCCAGGTTCTTTCTGGCCATCACTATCTGGACAGGTGGGCTGGACAGAGCTGATGCAAAACACTGTCTGCCTTCCAAAACCAAAGTCAGTTTTACAGCCAAACTCATACCTGAACTAGGGAGCAGCCACCAAAGCATTGTTGGGCTGGGCTCTCTATCAGTTACTTTTGTGGTTGGTTTGTTTCTGAACAGCAAGCCCATGTGGCCACCAACTATGTTTTTCATCTGCTTACATCATTCCCAATCAGTCAGTACCAGAGGCCAGAATTCACAACCAGAGTTGTGAGTTGAAATATTTGTCACTTTCTTTTCATTTAAGTGTACATATTAAGTACATTGGGAAAGAGTAAGAGGAAAATACCACTTCAGATGTTTAGAGCTTGCTGGACGCTCGCGTTCCATCCCCAGGAATCAGAGGAGTATCACGGGGGCTGGCACAGCTGTAAATATTGAATGATGGGATTTGTGCCAGGGCAGCATATGGTTTTATGTGAACAATGAATATTGCATTATCTGGTGTGTGGTGCCAGGGAGGAAAGTGGATTTGGAGAGGCCTGGGGCAGCTGAGCCTACGTCAATAGGCTACCCTTTTGTCATCACTGGTATATAAGGTCTAATGATGGATTGACGGACTCCCTGGAGTAAGGCAGACAAGGAGGGCGTTGTTTGTGAGTTGCAGCTGTGCCCAAAATGGCACTGGCGGTTGCTACAAGCAAATACATTTTGAATGACTTGCTAGTGTCCCTTGTGATCTGCGCTTCATCTGAGCTGCCTGGATGCCTGGATTTTCAAACATTAGTAGCATGGCGTTTTCATTCCTGTCCCTAGAGAGGTCTGCATTTTAAGAGCTTCATTTCTACCTTCTGACTAGTTATGAAAGGATTACGTGATCCCCATCTTTCTAGCATATAATATATGTTAAATACATGTGTCTTATATGTGTAAATGTAAATATTCACACACACATTTCTTCTTCAGGAGTTTCTTAAAAGCAATTCCCATTAAATTAAAAGATTATTTGTTCAAATGAGAATATCATTCACATTTAGTGCAAATGAAGTAGTTTCCACTTGTGATGGTCTCAGTGCCCCGTTAGGCCCTCATTTCGTTGCCTGTTTCCTTAGTCCTGGTCAAGCATGTAGACTGTGTGTGGTCAAGAGGAACTCAGGGGCTGGCATCTGAGACTAAGAAAAACTACAAATCTATATTCCTTGACCTTACCGGACTAGAAATGTTCCAATGTTTAATTTTGTTTTAAAATATTTGGAGAATTCCCATAAGTGATACTTAAAATGGTCCCTGAGCACAAGCTCCATGATGATTTAAAATGGAATGAAATTGCTACTCCAATTACCAGCCACCAGAATTGGGATGTGGCATCAGTCCTGCTGGGCTTCAGGCTTCATTAATTGGCATGCAGTGGGTCATGAAATGGAAATGGAGGGGTGCTTTTCCAATTTTAATATCTATACACATATCCCCTGGCACCCTGTTAAAAATGCAGATTCTCATTCAGTAGGTCTGAGGTGGAGTCCAAACTTCCACAATTCTAACAAGCTCCCAAGTGGCGCTGACGTTGCTGGGCTACAGCCCACAATTAGGGGAGCAAAGTTATTTGGAACCAGTGGTTCAGAGGAATAATGCTATCCCCTTCCTTGTCAATTACTGAGAGATCTCCCCTGGATCCTGTTAGGCTTAGAAGCACGTCTGGGTTTTAAATTTTTTTTAATTTTTTATTTATTTTTGAGAGAGAGAGAGAGAGACAGCATGAGGGTCAGAGGGAGGGTCAGAGAGAGAAAGGGAGACACAGAATCCGAAGACAGGCTCCAGGCTCTGAGCTAACTGTCAGCACAGAGCCTGATGCAGGGCTCGAACCTACAAACCACGAGATCATGACCTGAGCCAAAGCCGGATGCTCAACTGACTGACACCCAGGCTCCCTTACGTCTGGGTTTTAAAGATAAACCTTCTAGCAGCAAAGCAGGATAGATTAGTCAACCTAGGCATTTGATGTGGCTGCCATCTACTTTTTGTGTATATATCGATGTATTTGGTATGTATGTCTATCTGAAGCAGGTCTTGCAGGCATATGGGTAATTGCACCCCTGTCCCAGAAAGATCATTATAGTTTTAAGATGCTCTAGAGCCTGGATTGGGGGTGGGGGTGGCAGGCGTGGAAATGTGAGAGTCTAGGTTAAACTGCAGGTCTTAGGTATTCTGTAACATTGTGTTCCAATCTCATACTTTTGTAATGTATCTTTTTTTTATTTACACCCCATATAATTCTTTTTTTTAAGTTTATTTATTTACTTATTTTGAGAGAGAGAGAGAGGGCGAGGCAGAGAGAGAGGGAGAGAAGACAAGCAGGGAAGAAGCAGAGAGAGAGAGGGAGAGAAAGAATCCCAGGCAGGCTCCACACTTGTCAGCGCACAGCCCGACACGGAACTTGATCCCATGAACTGTGAGATCATGACCTGAGCCAAACTCAAGAGTCCGAAGCTTAACCTACTGAGCCACCCAGGCACCCCAACACCCCATAAAATTCTTTAAAAATATTGGAACAGTTATCTTTTGCCTGCACATATATTTTTTGAAGTTAAATTTATTATAACTGTAAGCCAACTTTCGTGGAGTATATATCTGAATCTATACTAAATTAACAAAATACAGTATGAAAACATATTATCCTTATCACTTTCATAATCGATCATTTATTCTCATAAATATTTATAAATCACTTACTGTATGGGCCAAGCTCCACAAGAGGAGCTATAAGGCTGTAAGTGGGAATACAAGGATTAGTAAACTAGGTAAAGTTCCTCTTCTTACCAACCATAGACAGACAATTTAACCATTTAGTAAAAGTAGCACATTGTAATAAGTATCGCACAGGGAAGTACAGAGCTGTGGCAACACGTAGTTGGAGGAATTGGCATGGCTGTTTCTAGTATTAACATCTCTGTCAAATTCCTAATCTGTTCATAAACTAGCTCCACTAGGTCTTTCAACATATAACTATATTTATTCTAACATCCCTGTCAGATAATTACAGCATCTCGTGCATTTCTGAGTCTGATTCTTTTCATTGCTCTACCTCCTCGAAACAGATTACTTGCTTTTTTTGTGTGTTTTGTAATTTTTATTGAAATATAGGCATTATGAATAAAAAATATTAGAGAATCAGGCAAATAATGCTTACACCTGAAACTGGGCATTCCTCTTCTATGCCACTAGCGTGAGGAGGTGAGTCAGTCGAGTCAGAAGTTTAGCTGTGTTTCAGCTCTGTGGTTGCTATTGTTATCTGCAGTACAGCGCAAGCTTGAAGTTCTTCAGTGCTGGATGATTATCTGGGGCTTAATGTAGGGTCTGAAGTGCTTGAAGGTATTTCTTATTGTTCATACTCTTACCTCAGTTTGCAGAAGACCTTGAGTAACTGTGCTGCACTGGGGCTCCCTCGTGCTCTTGCTCCTTGTCTAGAAGTACTCTCCTGCTGCTCAGTGTGTGGTGTCAGGATCAGAGTAGGGGTAAGGTGGGCAGGTCTTCGGTCTTGTGGCTCAGCCTCAGACTCAGGCAGGCCCTGTGAACGTGGCACTTTGGGGTGTGGCTTTCTAAGCATCCCTTCACTTCCTTCACCAAAGTGTCTAAGTTTATGATGTATCTTAAATGTTCCCTGGCCCTCCTTCAGCAGCATCAGACCTCTGTTTGGTAGCTGTGCAGGAACCTGGATACAAGAAAATTCTTCGTCTCTCTCCCCAGAGAGGAAAACTTTTGCTTCTATCCTCCCAGCCTCCAAGGGGTCCTTGGATCCCTCCTCACCTTTTGCTTCTTACTAGGCAGATGTACAGGAAGTAGGTAATTCCAGAGCTAAACAATCACAACTCGCATGCCTTACCCTCAGGTCTTTTGCCCAGACCTCGATATTTCCCATGAGCACTCAATGGAGACCTATGGAAAAGAGAGAAAAGAGATTTTAAGTCAATACAAATTTCCTTTATGTTTATAACTACAATTATTAAAAATTGTTATGCTACCCCATTCTTGGTCTCTGAGAATTCATTAAAATTTTAGCTAATCTCTTACTATTCATTTTTCTTTATCCTTTTTTTTTTTTTGAAGCTACGTCCTTTTCCTGTGTTCAGACAAAGGTGAAACAGTTTGTTTTCTGTCTCTCCTTGGATTGATTGTCTCTATTTGGAATTCATTTAACTTGACAACATTGCTACCTCAGCTCTCTGATGGACTCAAGAAAATTTATGATTTTGTAAATTACAGTTTTTTCCTAGTTGTTAGAGTGGAAGTGATATTCTTTTGTGGCTTTGCACACATTAAGCAGAAGATGCCCGCAATTATTTAGTTTTAAAGAAAGAATCAGTAAGATTTGCCATAAAGATTATATTTTATTTGAGGCCAGAGAATAATGTAACAATGGGACAGAGGAAATAAAAGCATTCAAAGAGGAGGGATAGTCTGTGTGAATACCCAGGAATAAGAGAGATAGTACTATGTGAGAGTTCAGTGTGGTCTGCAAGTCCCATTAAGGGTTTTAAATTTTACACTAAAACAAATAATTGGCCTTAAAGAATTTTAAGTAGAGAAATGATGTAGTGAGGTAATATTTAAAGATATTTCTTAATATCCTTTATGGAGAATGTAAGCAAAGCCGGCGGTTGGGGGGGCGGGGGCTGTCAGAAAATCAGCTCCAAAGCTTTGCAACATTCCGGATATGGAATGCAAGTGATTCAAGACTATGGCTGTAGAGATGGAAAGAAGTGGGTAGATTCAAGAGATGCTTGAGGGATGGAATCAATAAGACTTGGTGAATAAACTAGAACATGTTTTAACTATGAAGAAGCCCAATAAATAGGAATGTATATAAATAATTTTTGGTAGGAATTTAGTAATTAGTCATTCAGTAAGAAGGATTGGTTACTAGAAAATAAGAATGAAAAATTAAATGTAGGATTATTTCTTATACATGCACATTTTTTCTTTAAAAAGAGCATGTACATTCATTAGACGTTCATTTTTACAGAATTGCTATTATTATATAGAAAATATTGGCAGAACTCAACATAAGCAGTATATTTTAAATATGTTTTCAAAGACTTAACTTGTTTGAATATGTAAGAAAAACCTATGGTTTTTTTTTTTCAAGACTTGCAGTGTTCGGGGTGCCTGGGTGGCTCAGTCAGTTAAGCGTCCGGCTTCAGCTCAGGTCATGATCCCACCGTTTGTGGGTTCAAGTCCCACATCGGGCTCTGTGCTGACAGCTAGCTCAGAGCCTGGAGTCTGCTTCGGATTCTGTATCTCCCTCTCTCTCTGACCCTCCCCTGCTCGTGTCTCTCTCTGTCGCTCAAAAATAAATAAAAAACAAAAAAAAAATCAAAAACAAAATTAAAAAAAAAAAGACTTACAGTGTTCACTAGAGGAGAAATAGTCCTACAAACTCTTGCTTCTCAGTGGAGAAGTAAGATTCTAGAACCTGGATCAAGTGGAATTCAGTTTCTGCACAAACCAGAAGGTAACTAACATGTTTTCCTGATTTATCATTTTACTGATCAAGATCTCACAGAGGAAGCAGGTAGCTTAAACTGAGCTTTAAAGTGCAATCTGGAAGTTATACTCAGTATTTTAATATAGACAACATATTTTATATTTTGCTAGAATTTAAATATTCGGTCACATTTATTAAGAACAATATTGTTTTAAGACATTCGCAATTATTTGTTTTATAATTTCATTAAGCAAGTTCTCCCTGGGTACTAGACACCATGGATATTTACTGAAATAGTTTGACTGTAAGCACTTTACTGACAGAGGATCAACTCTCTCTTAGACTTTAGATTCCTTTCTCAGATTCTAGAAGCTTTATCTCCTAATGTCTGTCTGTCTGTCTCTCTCTCACCTACCTTATATAATCTGTACTTACAAGCAAATATGCTAGAAGTTATTTTTATTCAGATATTTGAGAAATTATGTATACATCGAAAATACATATATTTGTACATTTATGTTGTGTCCCTTTCCATTAATTTTAGAGGTAATTTCTGAGAACAAAGGGCAAGTCTCCTTTTGCTCATCTCTGTACCTCTAATACTATGAATAACAATGGACACTAAATAGGTACTCAGAAATTATTCACTGAATAAATTTATAAAATAATAAATGAAGGCAGTAAATATTTTAAAGTCTTACAATAATATGTGATGTCCTTGGTGATTGCCCGTTGGCTAATGTCTTCATCCTCTAGTGCTTTGCTGGTACTTATTTCTCTTTCCCCTCTGTTTCACTGTTTCTTATCAGAACTTGGTCTTTTAAAGGTGATCTTATATTTTCCTCTCACCTTCCTTCTTTTCATTTGAAAAGTGTAGACAAAAATGAATAAATTTTAATTTCAACTTCTTCTTTGGTCCATGAAAACATTTGTTTTACAGTATTTTTTGTCTTTTGTCTCTTTAATTTTATCAATCATTAAAAGACTTAACTCTTCACCACTATGAAATTTCTGAGCCCCATTCAGACAATAATGATGCTTCTGCATTTTTAAATCCCTGGCAGTGACTAGATTAGTCCCTAGAACATTATTGAAAATGGAGTTTTCTCTAGTTACAGTGAGATAATAAGTCTCTAAAATATTTAAATTTACTTTAAGATATTTCAACAGAGTAAAAATTATTTTCATTACATTAAATTTTTCAGGGAAAGGATTATATTTATCAAAACTTTGGAGACAATAAAAGAATATTGTATATTTATACAGATAAAAATACACGGTATATTGGACCAGCTTTTATAAATTTAGATGTGTAAACACCCTAAAGTATTTTAGAGAATCTTAGAGCAAGATCTGCTTTGTAGAGAAGATGGAGAAAAGAGAAAATATGCATGAGAAGCAGGTTTAAAATGTTTTAATAGGCACAAAGAGAATAATGTACATTTCTTTCATATTGTTAAATCTAGTCAATAGAACTGTTTCAAAAATAGAACCATTTTAAACAGAAAAATCACCCACAAAAATGTGAAGAGTGTCTCATTAAGTAGCCTGCTAAAAGGACACTTCTTTACTGTCTGCGCGTGCTGGGTAACACATTTTTCGCCATTCTGCGCATGTCTGTGTATGACTGTAAAATCACTGTATTGATTTTGGAGTTATAAATAGAAGTTAGCAAGTAGGCAAACTCAGAGACACAGAATCTGAAAATAATGAAGATCAGCTACACTGTCTCTGATGACGCAGAAGTTCTTTAGAGCCATCGCTCACCTCCCAGGGTAGCCCTGATGTCCTACTTGTCACCTCTACCTTTCTCGGCAGTGCTGAGTTGTTAAGGGTGAGTGATTTATCTGTATCCTTACCTCTACTGTGAATTCTGGGTGAACTCGGGCCCCAGTAGAGTAGATTAGTATGTAAAAGGTATATAAATGAACAGAGTTATGAAAATGAGTGTATTTAATCTACCTCAACTGTTACTAACTGGTGTTCTTCACAGCTCTCTGGGAAACATGAGTGCGAGGGGTTGGGGTGAGCAAGGAACAACAAATGTAGAAGACTCCAGGCTTGCTTTCCAACCTTACTTTAGCTCAGTTCATACGTGTTTAACTTACACCACATTCCTATAAGGTTTATGTGGTACCAAAGTTTTACAGTTACATTTTTTAAGCCACTAAGTGCACTGAATCTGAGATACATTTCAATTTGTAGGTCATAAAGAGTATATTTATATATATCTCAAATGTCTGAGGATGCTAAACAACAGGGGACTAAGAAACTGAATTTGATCTCTGGCAGTATATTTAAAGTAAGGCAAGAGGGTGTATGAAAAGGTAAAATGATTGGTAACAGCCCTGCAGATTTGAAAATGTTTAGTTTGAAATAACCAATGAAATTGAATTGTTTTGTATATATAATGATCTATGCCTTAGTAATTATTACTAAAAGGAAAAATAAGGATGTCTTAAACATTTTTGAAAATCAATAAAAGGATTTTGATTGAAAATTAGTTACTGGAATAGGGTAGACTGTTACTTGTAAAGTTTTGATACAGTCCATATATTTCAGATAGGATTAAAAGCTATTTCCTTTGAAGAGTTGTTTTTAACCTTTGTGAAATGTGTTTAAAACTTGATTCACAGGAAACAAGGTTCTATCATCACAAAAAACAATGAACACAACCAGCCACCACTTTGCTAGTAGTTTTAGGAAAATATTTTGGGTTCTAAAGTCAGACAGAAAAAAAGGTTGTCCCCTAAAGTTTGGCAAAGGTTCTTGATATCAGAGATAGATCTCACCAAATACATTTTTAATATTTTGCTTATTAAGTTTAGGGAAACTCTCTCTGGAAATATTTAATTATCACTTTGATTTAATTAGGTAGAAAAAATAATTTTTAGGTCAGATTTCCCTCGAGCTGCATATTCTGAAAATCCTTAATATGTGCCAGTAGGTAATGTTGGTGATATAAACATAGTTGAGGACTTGTTTTTCCTTACACTGTGTCTGTTGTGCTTTGATTAGAATACAATATATCTATTTAAGATGCAATTTTAGCATATACACATTATAACTATTGTACTGCAATACTTATTTAGTTGTTTGGAAAACACAGACAAGGATCATGTTAGTGTAAGATGATATTAACTTGGGCAACATTTACAAATCAAACTCAGTTGTGATGTTTCATGTTTTCTACTTCCTACTTCTAATTTATTTACATGAATGTTTATTTTAATTGTCTTAGTCACAGTTAAAATTAACACAAGAATGCATCAGCAAAAATGGTTGAGTCAGGAAGTCCTAAACCCTTCCCTCGATAAAAACCATCAAAAGGGGTGCCTGGGTGGCTCAGTTGGTTAAGCATCCAACTCTTGGTTTCGGCTCAGGTCATGATCTCACAGTTTGTGAGTTTGAGCCTCACCTTCGGCTCTGCTTGGGATTTTTCTCCCCCTCTCTTTCTGCCCCTCCCCAGCTTGCTTTCTCTCTGAAAAATAAAATAAATATTAAAAAAAAAATTTTTTTTTCAAAATACCATTGTAAAGAGGCACTTGGGTGGTTCAGGCAGTTAAGTGCCCAGCTCTTGATTTTGGCTCAGGTCATGATCTCACAGTCATGAGATTGAGCCCCATGTTGGGCTCTCTGCTTGCCGGGGGGCCTCTTGAGATTCTCTCTCCTACTCCCTCTCCTCCTTTCATACTTGCATGCATGCACGTGCACACACACACTCTCTCTCTCTGACTCTCAAAAATAAAGAAAAAAGAAAGAGAAGAAAGAAAGAAAGAAACGAACGAACGAAAGAAAGAAAGAAAGAAAAAGAAAAAACTGTCAAGAACTACCAGAATCAACTTCTTCAGAACCCTAAAGAATAATGACAAGCTTGCAGCAACCCAGTTAGGCCCTGAGCAAAGCCTGGTAGGAATAGTGAGTGCTTTAAGTTACTGTAAACTCATCTCCCACTCCCCAGCTCAACTGAAGCCTTGAAATTAATAACCTGAACTCATTGTACTCATACTGTAAGAAACAGAACAAATCTGATTTGCAAATTATTGTTATTTCATCTGTCTAGTGGCTCCCTGTAAGACCCAGTAAAAAGGCTTGTCTTTAGCTCACCTAACTAGAACTGTCCTTTGCTATGCTGCCACCCAGGGGCATTTCTTGAAAACATTTACAGGGAAATGGTTTGTTGCTGCTGTCTGAGACAATGGATAACTGTTGGGCAAACAACAGACCAACCAAAATCCTGAGTGGGAAAGCTAAGAAATGAGATACTGTGGGACTAAGTGCCTTGAACAGCCCTGATCTAATCCTTGGGACCTAAAATCCACATGCATACCCATGGTGCCGCATATGATCAAGAAAAATCTGAGTGAGAAGTCCCTAGCTTTCACTTCTAGTTGACCTCGGAACACTGGTCAAGCAGGAAGTGAAGGAAAAGAGAGTTGAAAACTTCTTGACTGAGTGTTAGTGGCAATCCCAAACAAAACAGAACCCATCAGCAAAGACTGGGAATTCCTCTTGGTTCCAGGCATTTAAGAAAATCTCTGTCCTATCAGGAGCTTTCCACTAACATAATGGAACAAAGACATCAGTGGCCATAAATAGCAAAAAGAGCAGATTTTAAGGAATTAATTCAGAAAAGTCACAAATAATAAACACAACAAGCAACAACAAACCCGGAGGAACAAGAGCCGGGGAGATTTCTGATTTCCAGAGTTGCCATATAACAATGTAAAAACTTCCATATTTCTACAATAACTTACAAGCATGCAAAGAAAGTAGAATTACTCCCTATGCATTGGAAAAATCACAAACAATAGAAATTGTTTCTGAGGAAGCACTGGTATCAGATTTATTCAACAAAGACCCTGATCAGTTCTTTTCAATATGATTTTCTTTAATTTTTTTAATGTTTATTTTTGAGAGCAGAGGGTTTGGGGGGGAGAGACATAGCATGAGCAGGGGAGGTACAGAGAGAGGGGGAGACACAGAACCAGAAGCAGGCTCCAAGCTCTGAGCTGTCAGCACAGAGCCCAACACGGGTCTCAAACTCACAATCTGTGAGATCATGACCTGAGCTGAAGTCGGAGGCTTAACCAACTGAGCCACCCAGGCACCTCATTTCTTTTAAATATGTTTAAAGAATAAAGGCAGACCATTTTAGATTTGAAGGACTAAAGCAAAACAAGGAAACAATGTTTCAGCAAATAGAGGATATTAAGAGAGAGGAATTATGAAAGTTAATAATGTAGAAATTCTGAAGTTAAAATACAGTAACTAAGTGGTGCCTGGGTGGCTCAGTCAGTTAAGCATCCAACTGTGGCTCAGGTCACGACCTCATGGTTTGTGAGTTCAAGTCCCACGTCGGGTGTTGTGCTGACAGCTCTGAGCAGCCCGCTTCAGATTCTGTTTCCCTCTCTCACTGCCCCTCCCCCACTCACACTCTGTCTCTCTCTTTCTCTCTCAAAAATAAATAAACATTAAAAAAAATTTTAAGTACAGTAACTGAAATGAGAAATTCACTGGAGAGCTCAACAACATATTTTAACTGGCAGAAGAAAGAATTAGTGGACTTGAAAATAGGTCAATTGAAATTATTTAACTTAAGCATAAAAAAAAACAAAAATGAAAATTAACAAAGCCTAAGCAACCTATGGGACACCGTCAATGCCAACATAAGCATGACAAGCGTCCCTGAAGGAGAGACAGAGAGAGGACCTAAGGACAATTTGAAGAAATAATGGCCAAAACCTTACCAATTTTGATTTTTAAAAAATTTATAAATATCTAAAAAAGTTCAATGAACTCCATGCAAGATAAACTCAAAGAGAAAGAGACCAAGATACATTATAATCAACTATCAAAAACCAAGAACAAGAGAGAAGATTGAAATCAACAAAAGAGACTGAACTCATCCCATGCAAAGGATGCTCAATAACATTAACAGTTGGTTTTTCATCAGGAATCATTGAAGCCAGAGATAGTGGGATGATATGTTCAAATTGCTGGAAAAAGAAAAAAATTATATACCAAGAATCTTACATTTTACTAAACTGTCCTTCAAAAGTGAAGGAGAAATTAAAGTATTTTTACATAAAAAGACAGAATTATTCATTAGCAGACCTGCTCTGCAAGAAATGAAAATGGGAGTCTTTCAGGCTGAAATGAAAGGTCATAAGGAAGTCCAGTAAAGGTAACTAGATAGATAAACATGAAAGACAGTATTAATTTGTTTTTGATTATAACATTTTTATTTTCCTATCTAATTTAAATAACAACTGCAGAAAGCAATAATTAGTAATTTATGTTCATGACCACACATTTGTATAAAGATGTAATTTGTGGTAATAACATAAAAAGAGTATAAAGGAAGTATAGAAGAAATATGAACAACTATAACACTTAGATAACTTTTGAAATGGACAAATTGCTAAAAACAAACGAACAAAACACAACCAAACCTACCAAAACATACTCAAAAAGAAGTGATTGATTTGTGAATATTTATCCACTTTCATCCCTGGAATAAATCCCACTTGATCATAGTGAATTATTTTTTAATGTTTTCTTGGATTCAGTTTGCTAATATTTTGTTGGGGATTTTTGCATCTATGTTCAACAGAGATACCAGCCTGTAGTTTTCTTTTCTTGATTTTGGTATCTATGATGCTGGCCTCATAGAATGAATTTGGAATCTTTTCTTCCTCTTTTGTTTTTTTGGTATAGTTTGAGAAGAATGATTGTTAATTCTTCTTTGATGGTTAATAGAATTTACCTATAAAGCCCTCTGGTCCTGGACTTCTGTTTGTTGGGAGTTGGTTTGTTGATTATTGGTTTAATTTCATTGCTGGCAATGGTCTGTTTAAATTTTCCATAACTTTCTGATTCAGTTTTGGAATGTGATATGTTTCCAGGAATTCATCCATTTGTTCTAGGTTGTTCTAGGTTGTCCATTTACTGGCATATAATTTTTCATATTGTCTTATAATCATCTGTATTTCTGTGTTATTGATTGTTATTTCTCCTCCTTAATTTCTGATTTTACTTGAGTCCTCTCTCCCTCTCTTTATTTCTCTCTCTTTTTCGTGATTAGTCTGGCTAAAGTTTTATCAATTTGATTTATAAAGATTGATTTTAAAGATTTATCAATCTTTTAAAAAAACAGCTCCCAGTTTTATTGGGTTTTTTTAGTCTCCATTTCATTTATTTTTGCTCTGATCTTTAGTATTTTTCTCCTTCTACTGGTTTTGGCTTTGTTTGTACTTCTTTTTCTAGCTTCTTTAGAAATAAGGTTGTGTTGTTTACTTGAGGCTTTTCTTGCTTTTTGAGGTAAACCTATATTGCTATAATTTTCCCACTTAGAGCAACTTTTGCTGCATTCCAAAGATTTTGGACCATTTTGTTTCATTTTCATTTGTCTCCATGTTTTTCTATTTCCTCTTTGAGTTTTTGGGCAACCCATTCATTGTTCAGTAGCATGTTATTTAGCCCCCATACTTTTGTGTTCTTTGAGTTGTGTTTTTCCTTTTGAATGATTTCTAGTTTCATACTATTGTGATTGGAAAACATGCATGATACAATTTCAGTGTTTTTGAGTTTGCTGAGACTTATTTTATTTCTTCTCTGGTTTTGTTTTCACTTTCTCTTTCCTCATGGTTCGATGACTTCTTTAGTGATATACTTGGATTCCTTTCTCTTTATTTTTTGCGTATCTATTACAGGGTTTTGATTTGTGGTTACCATTAGGCTCATATATAACATTATGCTTATAGCAGTCTGTATTAAGTTGATGGTTTAAGTTTGAACCCATTCTAGAAGTAGTAAATTTTTACTCTTTCCATCCATATTTTATATATATATGATGTCATACTTTATATACTCTTATTTTGTGAATCCCTTGTCTGATATGTATAGATATAATTGACTTTTGCTTTTGGGCTTTAACCTCCATACTCATTTTATAAATGATTAATCTACTATTTTATTATGTTTATATTCACCTGTGAAATTTTTCCTTTCATAATTTTCTTAGTCTTGATTATAGCCTTTTTTTCCACTCAAAGAATCCCCTTTAACATTTCTTTTAAGGTTGGTTTAGTGGTGATAAATTCCTTTAACTTTTGTTTGCGTGGGAAACTATCTCTCCTTGTATTCTGGCTGATGGTAGCCTTGCTAGATAGAGTGTTTTTGATTGCAGATTTTTTTTTCTTTCAGCATTTTGAAGTTAAATCCCACTAGTTTTCAAAGCTAAATGTTACAGGGACTCATCTTCCTAATGCAGGTCCCCTATGTCTGGGGTGTCTGGGGTGGGGTCTGCTCCTTACTCTTCTCCAAGCTTATGTTATCCTTTCCATTTATTGTTAGTCTCAATGAGAATTTGGTTCCTGATCCACATTTCTAACCTTCCTACTCTTTTTAATGTGGCCTCTCTCTAGACTTAACCATGGAAAGTCTGTTCTGCCAGGCTTTGGGTTGTTTTGTGGGTTAACCGCACTAATGTGGCTGTTATCTAGCTGTGTCCATGGATTAGGTGAGCTTAAGATTCTCCTACTCTACCATTATTCCAGAAGTCTTTTACAAAACAATAATTAACATTAATCTTTTTCAAACACTTCTAAAAAATAGAAAAGAAAATTTTTCATTCTTTCTATGAGGCCAGCCTTACCCTGATTGCAAATCAAATCCAAACTGCACAATTAAAGAAAATTATTCAAGTATCCCTGACAAATATGGATGTAAAATTCCTCAACATACACTTACAAACTGAGTCTATCAGTATATTGAAAAATTTTTACACAATAAGCAAGAGAAATGATTCTAGGAATGCAAAGTTTTTCCAACATCAATCAATGTGAATAGAACAGGGAAAGAAAACCATGATGTCTCAACATGTGCAGAGGAAACATTAGACAAAGTTCAACATCCTTTTATGATTAAAACTAAATAAGCTAGGAATAGAAGGGAACTTACTCAACCCAATAGATAACATCTATGAAAAACCAATAATGAAAGACTGAAAGCTTTCCCCCTAAAGTCAGGAACGAAACAAGAATGTCAACCTTCACAAAATCTATCCAACACTGAACTAGAAACTCTAACTAGGGTAATTAGATAAGAAAAATAATTAAAAGGCATCCGGATTATGAAGGAATAAGTAAAATTATTTCTTGATGGCTTGATTTTATATACAGAAACCCTAGAGTACTCACAAAAACACTGTTAAAGTTAATGAGCATGTTCAGCAAAATTGCAGGATATAAATTAACATGTGAAAATTAGTTCCATTATTATACACTAGCAACAAACAATCTGGAAAAAAATGGAAGAAACTAATTCCATCTACAATAGCATCAAAAAGAAGAAAATACTTAGGAATAAATTTAACTAAGGAAGTGTAAGTTTTGTACACTGAAAACTATAAAACATTATTGAAAAACATTTAAAAAGTCAAATAAATAGATCTCATATTCATGAATCAGAAGATTTAATGTTATTAAATGGCAATACTCCTCAAATTAATCTACAATTGAATGCAATCCCTATAAAAATCCAACAGCCATGAGGTGCCTGGGTGGCTCAGTTGGTTAGGCATCTGACTCTTGGTTTCAGCTCAGGTCATGATCTCAGGGTCATGGTATTGAGCCCCTCACCCAGGCTCCACTCCCTCCCTCTCCCTCTGCCCCTGCTCCACTCATGTTCTTTCTCTCTCTCTCTCTCAAAAAAAAAAAAATCCAATGGCCACTTTTTTGGGAGAAGTTGAAAAGCCAATTCTCAAATTCATATGGAATTGCATGGGAACCCAAATAGCCAAAACAATCTTCAGAAAGAACAAAGTTTTAGGACTCATACTTTCTTCAGAAACACCACAGTAACCAAAAAAGCATGGTACTGGCATAAGGATAGATATATAAGTTAATCAATAGAATAGAATTGAGAACTGAGAAATAAACCAATCCATCGACAGCCAATTGATATTTGACAAAGGTGCCAAGATCATTAATGGAGAAACTAGTCTTTTCAACAAATGATGCTAAGGTTAATGGATAGCCTCATCCAAAATAAATAAATAAATAAATAAATAAATAATAAATAAATAAATAAATAAATAAATAAATTTGGACCCCTACCTCACACTATACAGAAAAGTAAATTCAAAATTGATCAGTAACCAATTGTAAGTACTAAAAAATGTAAATTTCTTAAAAGGAAATATAAGCATAAATCTTCTTAATCTTAGACTAAGAAATGGGTTTGTATATATGTTACCAAAATCATAAGCAACTACAGCCACAACCACCACCACATCAACAAAATAGATGTATTAGACCTTATGAAAATTGAATTACTTTGCATAGCACAACACTCTATCAAGGAAGTGAAGATACAATCCACAGAATGGGAGAAAATATTTGCAAATTGTATGTTCACAAGATTCTAGTATTCAGAATATATAAATAACTCTTAAAAATCAACAAAAAAATGCAGTCATTGTGGAAAACAGTTCCTCATCAATTTAAAGATAGTATTACCATATGACCTAACTCTACTCCTAAGTGTATACCCAAAAGAATTTAAAGCAGGTATTGTAACAAATAATCGTACACAAATGTTCATGGAAGCACTGTTCACAACAGCCAAAGGTGGAAATAACCAAAATGTCTATCAAGGGATGAATGGATAAACCAAACATGGTATATTCATAAATAAAGTATTATACAGCCATAATAAAGAATGAAGTAGTGATACATGCTATGACATGGTTGAACCTTGAAAACAATATGCTATGTAAAAGAAGCCAGACATTAAACACCACATATTTTATGATTCCATTTATATGTAATGTCCAGAATAGGCAAATCCATAAAGACAGGAAGCAGATTTGTGATGTCAGGGGTAGGGGAAGGGTATGGAATAAAGAGTAATTACTCAATGGATATGGGTTTCCATTTCGGATGATAAAATAAGTTCTAGAACCAGATGGTGATGACTGCACAACATTCCAAACATACTCCATGCCATTGAATTGAAGTTTAACCACTGTAAAATGGTTTAAACAGTAAATTATATATATATTATCTATTTTCCTACAATTTTTAAAAAAATCTGAAGAAGACACAAACAACCCCATTAAAAATGGGCAAAGAATTTGACTAGACATTCCTCCAAAGAAGATACATAAATGGCTGAAAAGCACATGAAAGATTCCCAACATCATAGTGATTAAGGAACTCCAAATCAAAGCCACAGTGAGAAACCACTTTATATCCACTAGAATGACTCTAATAAAAATGGGGGGAAATTTGAATAACAAATGTTGGCAAGGATTGGGGAAATTAGACCCTTGTATGGTGCTAATCGGCTTTCGAAGTGGTAGTGCCTATGAAAAAAAACTCTCTGTTCCTCAAAAGTGTCTGAGTTACCACATGGCCCAGTCATTCCATTACCATGTATGTAACCAAGAGAAGTGAAATCGTGTGTCCACACAAAAAGTTATACAAGAATGTTCCTAGCAGCATTATTTGTAATAGCCAAAGCTGTTCATCAACTGATTAATGAATAAATAAAATATGATATATCCACACAATGGAATATCGTTTGTCTCTAAAAAGAAATGAATTACTGGGGTGCCTGGGTGGCTAAGTTGGTTAAGTGTCCAACTCTTGATTTCAGCTCAGGTCACGATCTCACAGTTTCATGAGTTTGAGGCCCACGTCAGGTTCAGCACTAACAGCACAGAGCCTGCTTGAGATTCTCTCCCTCTTTCCCTCTGCCCCTTTTCCGCTTGCACTCTGTTTCTCTCTCTCTCTCTCTCTCTCTCTCTCTCAAAAAAAAGAAAGAAACAAAGAAAAAAAGAAATGACGTACTGTTACCTGCTATATAACATGGATGAACCTTGAAAACATGCTAAGTGAAAGAAGCTAGATGCATAGGTTACATATTCTGTGATTTTGTTTATATGAATTATTCAGAAGAGGCAAACCATAGAGACAGAAAGCCAGTTGATGGTTGCCAGAGGCTGGGGAGAGGGAAGAATGGGGAGTAATTAACGGGTATGAGGTTTCCTTTTGAGGTGATGAAAAAGTGTCAGAACTAGATAGTGGTGATGATTGCTTGACATTGAGAATATACTAAAAACCACTGAATTGTACACTTTAAAAAGGTTAAGATGAGCTTTTATGTTATGTGAAGTTTATCTCAATTTAAAATTATTATTATAATACATGTATATCTAGATTGTCATTGTAAAAGAAGTAGTCATAGTCTTTTCAGCTGTTGACAATACAGATACATCTTTCTGAACAGCTTAAAACTTTCTGTTTCCTGGATATCTGCCATAATGTGAAACTTCTAAGTTCATCTTACTTTTTGGAATTCTTCTAATCTAAACTCTACAGTTGAAAGTAAGTCTAGGTTCAATACCCATTTTTGTTGTGGTGGTTACCATTCTATGACTAACTAGTGAATCCATTCTCATTACATTATACCCATGCCAACCCTCATGCCAGCTCCCCATCTTCCCTTAAATATTGCTGCTATGCTGGATCTTGGTTATTGCTGTTTACACTATGTGCACTTTTAGTTGCCAGCTAGAACTTGACTCTTGACAAAAACAACAACAAAATAGCAAAACTGATGCAATAGTTCAGTTGCTTTCAGGATGGTGGTATTTTTCTCTTACAATCCCACCTCTGCCCTCTGTGTGGTGTGCTCAAAAATGCAGCAACAGGACTGCTGAAAGGTGACTCTGAAAGAAAAGAAAGAAAAATGCATTCCTGGCTAACAGATGCAGGTAAGATAAAATTTGACACACAATTGCAACTGTGCTTCTCAGTCAATGAGCATCTCTGTGGAAAGGTATGTTGTAAGTAAAATAGCAGTGGTGACATGAATGAGTAAAGATGAAGGATGAATGGTGTGTTTCAGTATAAAAGTATATTCAAGAAAATATGGAAAAGTAGCATACATACTTATGAAGCTTAGATTATTAATCATATAACTGCAGAAACAAACCAATAGAAGTGTCTTATCATTGTATTAAAGGACATCTCAAGCAAGTAACAGATTTTCTTTGGAACATTTCTTGTACGATTCTTGCCTGGCATATAGGTATGTTGGAAGAAATGTCAATATTCATCCCTTAGTCAAATATGTTTCATATCTATATTAGTAATTTTAATTCTAAATTCTTTAGAAAACTAACATTAAAACCTTCCTTTTACAAAATAGCCCTTAGTAAAATGCATTACTTCTTTAAATGTGAAGTAAGAATTCTTAAAGTAAGAATAGTGCTCAAATGAATGATTGTGAGAGTTTACTTACTTAGGGAAACTGATTTCCTATATTAAATCACTAGAGTTTAAACCTCTGTGATACTGAGTTCAGGGAGCTATAACACTAGAGGAGAACTGGTTTAAAATAATCTTAAACTATGAACAATCCCAAATCCTGAATCCTAACTCTACACATTCAGTTTCCTGATAGGATATTTCATGTCTATTTGCTAATATTTAAATCTTTATATTTGACTTAGTAAAAGACTGAGTGCATTTAACTTGTCGACCTGCGTAATGAAAGCAGGAGAGGAGCAGGACTAGTACTGAGCAGGACTAGTACTGAGCAGGATGAAGAAGCTCAAAACTGCTAGCTTGGAGGCTTTATCGAAGTTGATGATTCATGTGTGGACAATCTACATGAGGCTTCAAGTGTCCTTAAGCAAAGAATAGAGAATGTCCTTCAGTGGCTACTCTCTCATCTTCTCTCGTGGATGGTTACACTAGTTGCCACCGTCTTCCTATTTCCAGTGCAAAACGCGTTCCATCAAAACAAAACAAAACAAAACAAAACTCTTCAGAACTGCTGTTAAGAGTGTTTTTTTCTTTTCTAAAGCACAAGTCTGATCATGACTCTTATTTGAAGGTCTTTCTTCCCTAGATCTTTAACTTCTAAACTCTCTACTTAGTCCACAGTACTCAGGAATGTTGGCCACCAAACCATTTTCTTAGAATTATATGGCAGTGACAATTGCTTTTCAAACTGCAAGTCATGATCCAGCAGTTCCTAAAACTTAACCTAAATAGGGGCGAGGAATGCTGTGAGGGGAGCAGGAGAGATGACATCTTAACAGTTATATTTATATTCCTACATCATCAGTAAATAAGGTAGAAAAATGTATGGAAAGATATCCATTACTATTATACATAGTAGCAGAAAAGAAAGGAAAACTACTTAGATGTCTAAGAGAAAATGGCAAAGTAAATTTTGGTGCATTCATATACCTTAATGTATATGAGAACAAAGAATCATTTTTGAAATTTTTAAAAAATATTCATGCCTGTTAGTGAAAAACGAAGACAACAAAGTAGATATTCGTTCTGATCACATTTACAAAGACTATACACACTATGAAAATAAATCTACATGCCATAAACATGTGATACATATACATTTAAAAATGAGAAGAAACTGTACTAACATTAATGTCTATTTATGTATAATGATATTGGGAGTCATGTGATTTTATTTTCTTCTTGACACTTCTTTGTATTCTCACACATTTGGCATAAAAAACCATCTGTTACTTTTACAAATAGTAAAGTTTACAACTGATCTAATTTTCACTAACTTCCTAACATCTATTATTACATGATTTGTGTGAAGTACATGCCTCTACCATTCATATTCTGTATCCTGGAATGACAACATTCATTCTTTGGATTTTCTTGTGAGTAAAATTACAGCCTCTTGAATTTGTTTAATGCCAGTAAAGTGGTTTAAAGATGAATGAAAACCGCTATGTAAGTGCTAAGTATTGTTATTGATCATTAAAAATCACTCGACATAACACAAGTGATTCTCTTCATTACTGGCATGAAAGCAATTTTCTCTAGGCAAAGGGTAAGGACTTATAATATTGACATTTTAAAAAGTGTAATTCTAGGAGACGCAACATGCTAGAAATACTTCCTTTCATTTAAGTCCAGTTGTTAGAATGTTAGATTTTGTGGAGTCCTATATTTATTTATGTCAAATGCTAATATCAGTACATTATAAATTTTGCAGTGCTGAATCAATGACATTTTCAGGAAATGTTTCATATTAGTAAGAATGACTTAGGTGTAGGTAGGTTTGCTGAAGAGGTACTGGTCTGCTCAGCAACTGGATCAGTTGCACTGGCAACTGGAAAAGATAATAATGTTAATTCAAATAAAATAATAATGTTAATTCAGACATAGATTTTTGGGTTGAGAGAAGAATGAGGGGGTACACATTTTGCAAGGGCTGGTGTGTGCTTACTGAGGGAAAGATGTTTTCTGAGTTTTGTCCTCCAGATTATGGTCATATGATGCTTGTGATCATATGCTGGTTCACCAGTACCATCCAAGAAGGGTCTCTGGGTTGAGCAGGCAGCAAATAACATCTTTCTTTCTCTTTCTCTTTCTTTTCCTTTTCTTTTTTTTTTAATAACATCTTTCATTTATTGACTGCAATCTAAATGTCTAAGTGTTTTACAGGCATTCAAGTGCTGATAACTACCCACAGAGCAGGGATTGGGGTTACAAATACTTGACAAAGAAACTGAGTGCAAAGTAACAAAGGTTGTTAGTTGGCCAAGCTTACACAGATAATAAGTATTTTTAAGTGCGATATTACTCTTTTGAAGGACTGGGAGATTTGTATTGCCCCAACTAGACACTATAGGACTGTGGGCTAAGACTGGGAAGAGAAGAAGGATAGAATGGGAAAAACTCTATCTTGCGTCCTATGTTATTTCCACCTTTGGTGATAAAACTTATTTTGGAATTCACTCTCATTAAGCAGAGTTTTTTGCTGCCTCATTTCAGGGTGGTATGATAGGAATGAAATAGGATTAGAAAATGAAATTCATATTCTTAGCTGTTGCTAATTGGCTGATTGTTTTGTTCTCATATATCCAGTAGAAATAACCATACTTTTATTAGCATCATTTGAGATTAACAGATGTGGAAACATTTACATGTTAAGTGATTTCTTGCCCATAGTATTGCTATTACTTCAGGCATTAGAACATTTCTTGGATAGTTTGGCTTGCTCCCTGACACCCTGAGAAGTTGGTGAAGTTAGCAGTTACCCGTTTCCTACGATTTCACTGTCACTCTACCAGTTGAATGCCGAGTCAGTGCATAGCACACGGTGCCCACCTTTCTGAGGGTGTTTGTAGTTCATAGATGCCATTCAGGCGCCCTCCTTCAGCTCTTCTACCTCCATAAATTTGTCCATTCACATGCAGCTTGTCATATCATGGGAAAGCTACTTCAATATATCATTGCTGCTCCCTATTTCCATAGAGAGAAACTTCGCAACACTTTATGTAACTTTTCTCCAGGTCCCCAAATTGTAACCATTGTCATGTAATTCACACATTGTCATGAGTCATTGAGTAAATTTCCAAGAACAGATTATGCTCATTAAACTTCCTTAATGTATATGGATTTAAATTGTAGGGAGAATTTATAGGAACCTCTCTCAAATATTCTAACATAATTATTTATCCAGTAATACTGTTTTGAAGAACAGTTGTTACAATTCTATTTGATATTTTAAAAAAATTACCTTATCCATATATTCATAGTCTCATCTCAGTCCCAAGGACTACAAAGGTACTAGTTAAAGGTCATTTAGGCCACTGGAGCTGTCCTGAAAGAATATGAAAACTAAGTAATATTTTAAATTATTTTGCCTTTTATCTACTTATTTGGTTTCACCAAATACTGGGTTCCTATTTCAGTGACATGACTTTTGTAATTAAAGCAAAGTATCAAAAGATAAAATCATAGAAATTGTGGAAAACTTAATACTATCACTACCTTTATTGTATGAAAAAAAATTCTAAATAGCCCAAAATATCTCTATACCTAAAGAAATCCATGTAGACACAGAAGGTTCTCCAGAGTTGGACCTACTTCAGCATCTCCCAAGTAATTAATCTCTAAGTCACTAGCAAATCTTCATGAAGTAAGTCTGTGATATGAAGGCCATTGTATCTATTAATTCTCAGACCATAATCAATATTCAGAGAAGCGTAACTTGAATATAAGATCATACGTTGTTCCAGACCATGACTATGCAAAGAAGTTAGAAATCATCAACTCTAAACATGAAAAATCTTTGGGGGAATGGTTGGGTATTAGAAAATTTTAGAGCACAAAAAGAAAGAGCAAGCAGTGGCAGTGGTAATAGTGGTGGATCTGTGGGCTACAAGGACTTACCAGGTCTAACGATGTGCTATATTAATAATCCAGAGAAGCTATATTTGAAATTCTCTGGGAAATTATCAGTTTAATTAATGTGGATTTCAATTAGAATATGCTTCATAGTGTAGTGATTATAAAATAATTTTGTACATGATTTCCTAAACTATTAATTAGAAATTATTCAGACAGCATAAGTTTACACAATATGCTTAAATTTCATTTTGATTCATGACTTCCAGTATAGCTGTGAGTGGGCCAGTATGGATCACCAGGTTACGATCGTTTTATTCTTTCTGCTTCTAGTCAACAGGAAGAATAGGAATAAAAGGCAGTTCACTTTATTTATAATAGTTGAATTTCCAAAGGTAGAGTACACAGTTCTTAGAAATCAATATTCTTATCCCGTTTTGTTTGGGACAAAGCTCATTCTGTAGAGTCAGTATAGGTAAATGTCCAGGAACATGCTCTGTTACCTGGAGTTTTTCTAAATATCTATGTAAATACAACTGAATTTAGCAGATATTTATTATACACAGGAATACAAAGTACATTAGGCATTGTAGGCAATATGGAGATGAAAAAAAGACTACTTTTAGGAGCTTCTGTGTGTGTGTGTGTGTGTGTGTGTGTGTGTTGTGTGTGTGTAACAGACATCACATAGCAAAGTAGGTCCATCTCTGGAGGTATTACAAATGGATAGGGAGGGACTTCCAAGGAAGATGGCTGAGTAGAAGGATCCTAGGCTCACCATGTTCCATGGTTACACCAAGATAACACCCACGTCAGTGTCAATCATGCAGAAAATGACCCAATCACTGGCAGAACAAACTCCACAGCTAAATGTAGAGAAGAGGCCACATCCAAGAGGGTAGAAAGGGCAGATACCCTTGCCCAACCTTTGGTTGGGAGCCAGACTGATCTGCAGGGCTATCCATGGGAGGGAGGGATGCCATGAGTGTGGAGAGAAGAGAGGAGAAGACCCCACACCAGGCACCCCAGGCACAGGGAGTCTGCACTAGGAAGACAAATCCCCATAACACTGGGCTTTGAAAAACAGAGGGGCTTAACTACTTGAGTTCTTACAATCAGTGAGGATTAACATCTGAAACTATAAAAATCAGTCCCTAGGCTCTGGGAGAGCCAGAGGGTGATAGGAAACTGAGTCCCTACCCTCAATGAGCATGACAGGGGCACCTGGGTGGCTCAGTCTGTTAAGTGTCCGACTTTGACTCAGGTCATGTTCTCACAGCCTATATCGGGCTCTGTGCTGACAGCTTGGAGCCTGGAGCCTGCTTCGGATTCTGTGTCCCCCTCTCTATCTGCTCCTCCTCCACTCATCCTCTGTCTCTTTGTCTCTCAAAAATAAACATTAAAAATTTTTAAAGAGTACGACAAACAGCCCCATTGACATACAACACAGAAGCAGATGTTTTAAAAAATGCCTGGGTAACCAGGAGGGAGATTTGTTTACCCATCTCAGAGTTTATGATGGAGAGCCAGGTATCTTTGGGAGACTTCTTCAAGAATAAAAGAGCTGGTGGGTGGCATTTCCCTTTTCAACCCCCCAGCCTAGGTGCATGGATACCTGTGGGAACCAGCAGAGCACAAACACTCTCCACCTGGCTTGCTAACGGTGCACTCTGCCACCACACTCTTCTGTGGACACATTCCTTCTATCCCAGCCTTGACCGGAGTCCATTCAAAGTGGCACCACAAGTAAGGCAGTGTGAAAGCTGCCACAAAAGGGGCCAGTACCCCTTTAAAGTGACTCCCGCCCCAGGGAGAGTGGAAGAAAACCACCGTTTGACTGCAGCCTCAGCAGTAGGGGTAGATAGCTGATGTGACTGCAGTCCCAGCCCACCAACAAAAACTTCTCGAGGGACAATACAGGGAGAGTGCCCTACAGTTTAGTGATACCACAGCTCTGGCAAATACGTAGTCTGACCCAACTCAAGACCAAGGCAGGGCCAGACTGATCCACTAACACAGGGACCAAACTCTGCCCACAACAGGCAAAGAGAGTCATTGCAGATGACTGGATTGAAGGCAAACACAGTTCAGCCGCAATAATAGGATGCAGGCAACACACATAGGAGGCACTGATCAGCACCAGGATCTAGTGAACAAGGGGCACCGCACTGCAGGGCATTACAGGACCTTTTCCTCATAAGGCCACTACTTTCAAGAGTAGGAGACATGGCTGACTTCCCCAACACATAGAAACAGACAGTTAGAAAATGAGGAGAGAGAGGAATATTTCCAATGAAAGAACAGGACAAAACCACAGGAAGAGAACTAAGTGAAACAGAGAGAAGTAATATGCCCCATAGAGAATTTAAAGTAATGGTCATAAAAATATTCACAGGAGTTGAAAAAAGAGTGGAGGACCTCAGTGAGAGCCTCCACAATGAGACAGAAAACATAAAAAGAACCAATCATAGATGAAGAAGTCAGTAACTGCAATTACAAACACACTAGAGGGAATAAATAATAAACTAAAGGAAGTAGAAGAAATGGAACAGCCTGGAAGACAATAATGGAAAGCAACCAAGCTGAATAGCAAAAAGGATAAGAATAATAATAATTTAAAAAAGAATAGATTAAGGGAACTCAGTGACACCGACAAGTGTAATATCATTTGCATTTGAGGGATCCCAGAAGAAGAAGAGAGAGAAATGGGGCAAAATATATATTTAAAGAAATAGTGGCTGAAAAATACTTGAATCTGGGAAAGGAAACAGATACCCAGATCCAGGAGACACAAAGAACACCCAGCAAGATCAACCCAAGGAGGCCCACAGCAAGATACACTGTACTTAAAATGGCAAAATGTAGTGATAAAGGATTTTTAAAGCAGCAAGAGAAAAGAAAACAGTTCGATAAAGGGGAGACCTCATAAGGATATCAGTTGATTTTTTTGGGAGAAACTTTGCAGACCAGAAGGGAGTGGCATGATATATTCAAACTGCTCAAAGGAAAAAAACATTCAGTCAAGAATATTCTATCTAACAAGGCTATCATTCAGCAGAGAAGGAGAAATAAAGGATTTCCTAGACCAAAAAGGAAAAAAAAGTTAAAGGAATTCATCACCACTAAACCACTCTTACAAAAGAAAAAGTTAAAGGGGACTTTTTGAATGGAAAATAAAGACCATAAGCAAGAGCAGGAAAAGTAGGAAGCACAAAAGAATAAAATTAAGTATGTATATATAAATCAGCCAAAATATTCACAAAATAAAAAGCTGGGAAGTATGACACCATTGACCTAAAACGTGGGGGTGAGAGGAGTAAAAATTTAGTGCTTTTAGGGTGACTTTAAAATGAAATGACCATCAAGTTAGTATAGACTATTATATACATAAGATGTTATATATAAATCTAATGGTAGCCACAAATCAAAAACTGGTAATATATATGCAAAAAAAATAAAGAGAAAGGAATCCAAGGAGGCCAGCAAACAATGGGGAAAGAGATCAAGAAAAGAAAGGAACTACACACACAACTATAAAACAGGTAACAAAATGGCAATAGCTACATACCTATCAATAATTACTTTGAATGTAAATGGACTAAATATTCCAATCAAAGGATACAGTGTGATGGAATGGATTTTAAAAAGTTAGATCCATCTATATGCTGCCTACAAGAGACTCATTTCAGATGACACATGCAGATTGAAAGTGATGAAATAGAAAAACATTTATTATGGAAATGGAAATGAAAAGAAAGCCAGGATAGCAATATTTATATTGGACGAAATAGACTTTAAAACAAAGACTAAAACAGACAAAGATAATCATAAAGGTAACAATCCAACAAGAAGATGAAACATTTGTAAATATTTATGCACCCATCTTGGAAACACCCAAGTACATGAAGCAGCAAATAACAAACTAAAGAAAGTAACTGATAGTAATACAATAACAATAGGGGATTTTAACATCCCACTTACATCAATGGATACAGGTCATTCAAACAGAAAATCAACAAGAGTGGCTTTGAAAGACACGTTGGACTAAATGGATATAACAGATATATTCAGAACATTCTATCCTAAAGCAGCAGAATACAGTTTCTTTTCAAGTGAACATGGAATATTCTCAAGAATAGATCACATGTTAGGCCACAAAACAAGTCTCAACAAATTCAAAAAGATTGAAGTCATACCATGCATGTTTTTCAACCACAACAATATGAAACTAGAAATCAGTAATAAAAAAAAGTCTGGAAAGAACAGAAATACCTAGAAGTTTAATAACATGCTACAAAACAATGAATGGGTCGACCAAAAAATCACAGAGGAAATTTTTAAAAAATACATGGAGACAAATGAAAATGAAAGCAGTCCAAAATCTTTGGGATGCAGCAAAAGCTGTTCTAAGAGGGAAGACAGTAGCATAGTTCTACCTCAAGAAGAAAGAAAAATCTCAAAAAAACAACCTAAAGTTACATGTAAATGACCTGGGAACAGAAGAGCAAACAAAACCAGTAGAAGGAAGGAAATAATGAAGATTAGTGCAGAAATAACCGAGATAGAAACAATAGGACAGATCAATGAAACAAAGATCTAGTTCTTTGAAAAGGTCAACAAAATTGATAATCTTCTAGCCAGACTCATAAAAAAAGAGAGAGAGAAAGAGAGAACTCAAATTATTAAAATCAGAAATATAAGTAACAACTGACACCACAGAAATACAAAGGAATATAAGAGAATAAGATGAGGATTTATGCAAACAAACTAGACAACCTAGAATAAATAGTTAAATTCATAGAAACCTGTAACTTCCAAAAAATGAATCAGGAAGAAATAGAAAATTTGAACAGACCAATTACCAGCAATAAAATTGAATTAAAAAAAAAAAAAACTCCCAACAAACAAAAGTCCAGAACCAGGTAACTTCACAGGTGAATCCTACCAAACATTTAAAAAAGAGTTGATACCTATTCTTCTCAAGAAATTCCAAAAAATAGAAGAGGAAGGAAAGCTTCCAAATTCATTCTGTTAGGCCAGCATTACCCTGATACCAAAACTAGATAAACACACTAAAAGATAGAGAACTACAGGCCAAAAGCTCTGATGTACAAAGATGTGAAAATCCTCAACAAAATATTAACAAACCAAATTTAACAATAAATTACAAAAATTATTTACCAGGATCAAGTAGGATTTATTCCTAGGATGCAAGATGGTCCAATATTCACAAATCAATGTTAACAAAAGAAAGGGCAAAAGCCATATGATCATTTCAATATATGCAGAAAAAGCATTTGACAATGCACAACTTCCATTCATGATTTTTAAAAAAAGCAGAAAATCTCAACAAAATAGGTTTAGAAGGAATTTATCTCAACATAAGAAAGGCCATATATGAAAACTCAACGGTGAACATCATATGCAATGGGGAAAAAACTGAGAGACTTTCCCCTAAGATCAGAAACAAGGCAAGGATGTCCACTCACTATTTTTATTCAACATAGTACAGAAAGTCCTAGCTACAGCAATCAGACAAGAAAAATAAACAGCATCAAAATTAGTAAGAGAAAAGTAAAACTTGACACTATTTACATATGACATGATACTATATATAGATAACCCTGAAGACTCCACAAAAAAACTGCTAGAAATGATAAATGAATTCAGTAAGGTTCAGGATATAAAATCAGTATACAGTAATCTGTTGCATTCCTATACACTAATAATGAAGTTGCAACAAAAATTAAGAAAATCCCATTTACATTTGCACCAAAAATAATAAAATACCTAGGAATAAACTTAAGCAAGGAGGTGAAAGATCTGTACTCTGAAAACTGTACAACATTGATAAAAGAAATTGAAAATGACACAAACAAATGGAAAAATATTCCATGTTTCGGTGGATTGGAAGAACAAATATTGTTAAAATGTCCATACTACCCAAAGCAATCTACAGATTTAATGCACTCTTTCAAAATACCAACATCATTTTTCACAGAACTAGAACAAACAATCCTAAAATTTTTATAGAAGCACAAAAGACACAAAATAGCCAAAGCCATTTTGAAAAAGAAAAACAAAACTGGAGATATCACAATCCCAGATTTCAAGATATACTACAAACCTGTAGTAATCAAAAAACAGTATGGCACTGAAACGAAAACAGACACCTAGATCAATAGAATAGAATAGAAAAACCGGAAATAAACCCGCATGTGTGCAGTCAATTAATCGTCGACAAAGGAGGCAAAAATAAGCAATGGGAAAAATACAGTCTCTTTAACAAATGTTGTTGGGAAAACTGGACCACTTTCTTACACCATATACAAAAGTAAACTCAAAATGGATTAAGCACACAAGTGTGAGGCCTGAAACCATAAAAGTCCTAGAAGAGAGTACAGGCAGTAATGTTTGTGACATTGGCCATAACAATATTTTTCTAGCTCTGTCTTCTGAGGCAAAGGAAACAAAAGCAAAAATAAACTACTGGGGCTACATCAAAATAAAATTAAAAAAAACTTCTGCATAGCAAAGGAAACAATAAAACTAAAAGGCAACCTAATGAATGGGAGAAAATATTTGCAAGTGATAGAGCTGATAGTTAGACCCCAAATGATACAAAGAACTGATACAACTTACGCCCCCAAAACAAACAGTCCAATGAAAAAATAGGCAAAAGACATGAACAGACACTTCTCCAAAGACGACATCCAGATGGCCAACAGACACATGAAAAGATGCTCACCATCAGTCATCATCAGGGAAATACAGATCAAAATGAGAAACCTCACAATGCTGGGTTCTGCATGCAGGGAGAGGTGTGGGGAGACATTTGCAGTAAATAGTTTTATTTGCACCGTAGCACATTTCCAAATGAAATTTTACATGGAACTCATAACACCAATCAATGTTCCTGATACCTAGGAGGAGACCTACAACAGGAGGCAGGAGCAAGCTGCTTCTTTGTCAGCAGAGCCTCCAGCAGTGCTTGGCTGGCGGCGGTCTGCCGTGGACTTCTTGGACGTAGGCACACTTCCAGGGTTCAAAATACGAACAAAGATGGTAGAAGCATGGCAAAGTTAACCGTATTTAAAACAAAACTCTTCTCTCTTTAGAGTGGTTCTCATTCCCTGCTGCACATCACCATAGACTGTAGAATGCTTTTGCTGTTTGTTTAAATTACAGATGATAGGACCCTTGTTTTTGGAAGTCAGTAAACACTGTCAACATGTTATAAAAGTGCAACACTTTACCTGGGGGAAAAATGCACTTAACGTTTATAAGCACAATAATTTGCATGTCTTTAAGGTGTATCTTTTAGTCCCCCACCTATACAATTAGAACGTCCATGGACTTCACCTTAAATTCCCATAATTTGGAATAGGAAAAAGCATCTTTCAATATGGTTTTCTCGTTTATTTTATTTTATTTACAGACTGATAATTTCTCCTGTTCTCAGCCAGCCAGGCTTTTCACTACCAGGCCCTGTAGTGTTTATTGTTTTGAGTCTGGGACTTCAGGATTCCTCTGATCAGTTGCCATCTGTTAGCCCACTTCTATCTGCTCTCTGTTTTCCAGTTACGTGGTGAAATTTCTTACCTGCAAATGAACACCCCTATCATTCTTTTCATTGCTAGCAAGTATATCTTTTCAGTTCCTTCACTAAGGTTTGGAAAGTGCCATGGAAGGATAGGGTACAAATACTCTCAATTGGACCTGGAAACCCTGATTAGCATTTTTAAGATTGAGGAAGGTCTTCACAGTTCATTGTTTTATAATCAGCATATAAATGTATAAATGCCTGTTTCCCACATCTTCTAATTTGTGAGATATCATTGGAGTCGTCAGCCAGTAAAATTGTTAAAATAATATCTTATTAATAACCTATAGATCATGAAATCTATTTTGTCATTCAGATGTATCCAAATAGGGGTGCCTGGGTGGCTCAGTTGGTTAAGTGTCCAACTTCTGCTCAGATCATGATCTCCTGGTTTGCGGGTTTGAGCCTCACATTGGGCTCTGCACTGACAGCTCAGAGCCTGGAGCCCGTTTCAGATTCTGTGTCTCCCTCTCTCTCTGCTCCTCCCCCATTCATGCATTGTCTCTGTCTCTCAAAAATAAATAAACGTTAAAAAAATTTAAATGTGTCCAAATGATTTTAAGATAATTTCAAAAGCATAAAGCTATATCAAACTTATTCTGAACTGGTTCTGTAATATAATCAGTCATGAATATACTGCAGAGATTAAGATACAGAATCAGCATATTTTAAACACTAAACTCTAATTTTTACTTCTCTTCTGGTGGGTCCAAATAGAATTGTATGTCAAGGATTCAAGAGATGAAACACCTAGTTACTAGTTAGTCATCTTTATATGATATAATCTGGGTATTTTTTTTTCTTAAGCAAGTAGCAATACATTTATAACAGCCTTGGTGTTTCTGTGTTAGCTTCCAAGTTGCACTAAGTTGGATTTCAGGAAAAGTGATTTTTCTATCTACACATGGCATAAATAGACCCATGATTCTGGGAAATGGGTTTATCTGTAAATAGCAGAAATGCTTTATTTTTCTTCTAGCATTTATTAGCACAAAATGTATATATAAGCTTCAACTTTTTTTTTCAAACTCTGTTTTTTTTCTGGGTTTCAACTATATACCTTAGTTTCTAGCACAAAAAAAATTCAAGACCCAGGGTATATGTCTATTTCAAAGTTAGAAGAGCATTTGTATCTCAGACCCTTTTATTTGAGGCTTTAGAAATTCTTCTTCTTTTCAGTGATGATTATAAGATTAACACAGGATGTATATAGGTGGATATAGGCATATATACTTATGCATACATATATACATGCATATATATATTCATGCATATATGCACATATATACACATAGATGTATATAAATATGCTTACCTAGTCATGATGTGGGCTTAAATTGTTTTCAGTTTGCAAAATTTTATTTAAATCTATGATCTTCTTATTATATCATGTGTTTTTCTGGTGATACTATGTCAGAGGTTGAAAATACAGGTTTATTGAAAATATTTATTGGGGTGCCTGTGTGGCTCAGTCAGTTAAGTATCCAACTTCAGCACAGGTCATAATCTCACAGTTCGTGGATTCAAGCCCCGTGTTGGGCTCTGTGCTGACAGCTCAGAATCTGGAGCCTGCTTTGGATTCTGTGTCTCCCTCTCTCTCTCTGCCCCTCCCCTGACTCATGCATGCATGCACTGTCTGTCTCTCTCTCTCAAAAATAAACATTTTTAAAAATCAAAAACTATATTTATTTGTTGCTGTGAAATTTATAGATGGGAAATCCGTATTTATTCATTAATACTGTGTAATTGAGAAGCTTGTGAGTTTTAACAGTAAGTTAAGCTTACTCATTAGCTCCACTTTTTATTATAACCAGTTGACAAAAAGATTTCCAATATATAATTCAAACTTCTTGTGAGCTAACAGATCAATAGGTGTGTGTGTGTGTGTGTGTGTGTACACATGCCAATGTAACAAAATGATGTCTTTAGACAAGTTTTGATATGTAGACATACCTTTGCTGGAAAATTACTTGACTAAATGGCCTGAGATTTTAAAAAGTTGTTTGCTTGCTTGCTTTTTGTTAGTGGTAGCTTCCTTCTTAAGGTATGGCACCCAAATCTACTTTTAATAGTTTCGATAGCATGTTTTATTATTGGTTTTCTTTCTTCAGCAAGGCTGCCTCTTGATATGATTTGCTTCTTTCATTTCCTATAGTTTTATCTCTTATTTTGCATGAATTATTTTAGATGATCTTTTATTTGTGTCTTTATTTCAAGCCACCTCATGTATTTTTGAGGCATTCATGGAATAGATTGATAGATGATAGAATGTTAGAAGGATAGATGGTAGATAATAGTCTCCTTCAGCAAAGAATGCAGGTCCCCAAATAGGTGTCATTATGTCTCTTTCATTATGTCCTTTTTGTCTAGTATCGTAAAATGGAATGTTACCCATGCATTTTCTGACAGAATAGGAAATTGTGTTTTTATCCATTTGAAAATTTTACCTTGAACGTTTTGTCCTACATGACAGCTTTAAAATAATGCTGCTTTTCAGACTGTATTGCCTGCAGCTGCTCTTTGGGGATCTTTTTTTTTTCCTCTGAGCACAGCGCTCATTTTTGTACCTTCATTGTCACATGGATCGAGAGGCAACTGGCTGCTTTTTCAGTAGCCTGTTCTTGGGAACTAATTAGAGTCACAAGCAGAGACAAACAGAAAATCAAAAGGCTGCCCTTTTATTTACATTCCTCTGATCATTTGCAATTTGGTCATTTTATACATCTTTCAATATGTGGATACAGGAGATGGCGACAAGTCACTTAATAATCAGTCACATTCATACCTGTGAAATGAATGTGGTTCTGGTGTGGTTGTCTTCAGGCATTTGGTCCTTTTTCTTCTCCTCCACAGCTTGCTGAAGGTGAGTCTTAAGCAAGATGAATTCAGCTTACTGGATGAAGGACATTTCTTTTTGTCAAAGGAGGTTAAAGCTGTTCAATCCAAACATCTGCCGTGCATACGTAGCAATATACTTTGGGTGCCATTTTCACTCCTGTTGCTTCCAGTGCTGTCAGCATAGCTAATCATGGGCTCATTTTTTTGAAGTTATCATATTATCAGTGTAAATCTAGGAGGGAAATGCCTGAAATACGTCAGATGGTATACTAACACAGCAGGTGGAATTGTAAAAATTACAGACATAGAATGTAAAACTCACTCATACATGATTATGGTCTTGTGGATAACTATTGAACTTGAAATTTAGTCACATCATCATAAGTTATATGAATGCATATTTTAGTATATTTCATAATTGCTTGGCAATATTACATAAATAATGAAAATGGACTAATACTGACATACCTGAAAACTCTCATGGTTCTGTAATTTTGATTTGATAATTCCCAAAGAGTTTTAGTTAAGAGGAATTTTCGTGTAAGTTCTCAACAAAATGTGCTTCAAAAGGGTTACTTTCCTCCAATTTGCTCTAGGACTTGAGGACATAGTAAGTAATAAGCAAGCGCTGTTTTTAATAAGTAGTTAGTTCTCATAAAAACTGGCATTCTTTAGAGAAAAAAAGAAAAAGAAAGTATGTATTTGCGCACAGGGAGACACTCATGTAAAATAATTTCCTCCACATAGCATTGTCTCTGTTAGTGTAAGCCTGAAGTTATTGTTCAGAAATAAGCCAATTGTTTCATCAAGCATAGTAGTAAATTTAAGTCATAAGTCTGTCCAGATTTTGCTAATATGGACAATAACTTAAGCATATATTTCTCCATATAGCTTCAACATCTGTTTTATACTTGAAATCATAATTTTCACAAGATCCTTGGCAAATTCTGAAAAAAGTTGCATGAAATATTATGTGAAATTGGTAATAAATGCCTATTATGATGTCATAATATGAAACAGATCTCACTAGCTTTTCCATTTACTATGATTGTGGGATTTAGTCTCTTAAGCAACCATGTATTACGCTCACAGATTCGGTTGTAAGCACTCGGTCAGGGCCATGGGGGCGGCATGTCTCTGCTCCGTGATGTCTGAAGCCTCGGCTGGAAGTCTCAAAGGCTAGAAGACAGGGCATCTGTTGGCTCCCTCACATGCACACCTGGCAGTGAGCGCAGCCTGCTGGCTGATACCTTAGCCGGTGCTGTCAGTCAGAATTCCTATAAGAAGCCTCACTGAGTGGCCCAGACTTGTTCACGGCACTGTGGGTTGGTCCAAGGGAGAACATCTAAAGATTGGTGAAAGTCATGGAACTTACTATGACCTAGCCTCAGTTTCCAATCCTGTCCCATTCTCCTTGTCAAGGCCACCGTAGCCTGCCTAATTTCAAATGTGTGGGCTGGGGAGGGAGGTTAACTGATAGGTAGTAGGAAAGCTCTGGAAGAGCTTAGGGGATAGCTTCAATTTCTTGACTTTTTTTTTTTTTTTTTTGCCACTGGGTTTCCATTATTGGCAGTTTTCTACATATAGCAGTTACTAGATGGATTTGTTTAGAACCAGTCAGTATTAATTCTTAACACATAGTGGTTGGAAGTGTCGTATATTTTATCATGTCTTTTTTTTTTTAAATAGTTCTATTTATTTTTGAGACAGAGAGAGAAAGACTACGAGCAGGGGAGGGACAGAGAAAGAGGGAGACGCAGAATCCAAAACAGACTCCAGGCTCTGAGCTGTCAGCAAAGAACCCAATGTAGGGCTTGAACCCATGACCCATGAGATCATGACCTGAGCCAAAGTCAGACGCTTAACCAACTGAGCCACCCAGGTGCCCATATCATGTCTTTTTATTGAACACTATCAAACTGTTACAAGAGGATAAGTGAAATAATTTGTCATTTGCTATGATGCGTTACTATAGAATTATTACTCTAGAACTCAAATATTAAATTATGTTAAGAAAGGATTGTCTGCAAGGAAGATAGCAAGGGCTTTCCCATATTTAATATTGTGCAGTGAGAACAAAACAATAGGACACCAAGCATAAATTGGCACATTTTGTCTTACAACATATCTGAAGTCAAAGTTTGCCCAGGGAATTTAAAATGGAGTCTGACCAGAATCAGAGGATGGATTTCGGCCTTACAGCAAGGAAAACGAACACAGTGCTGATCAGAATGTAAATAATAAATGCAAAAATACTGAAAACCCACTTAAAATCATTCCTGTTTGAAGATAGGAAACAACAATGTAATTCAAATGATAGTTGATTTAGTAAATTATAAATACATATGCTGAATTTATTTCTGACACATTCATAATAGATATCCTATATATTATAGAACATCTCTCCAAATCATTAAGTTAATTTGGGGGGATTTAAAAAAAAAACACAAAACTACATATTCTTTCAAACATGAAGATACATACTCTAGGCCAATATAAAGAGTATATACTATGAAGCACAATCTAATCAAGTATTTTCATTATACTTAATTTCATTTTCTCTAACGATTATATTTAAGATTCCTTGCACAAGAAAAAAGAAATATTGTGCAAAATAGCAAGTGCCATAGGTAAATATAAATGAAATTCTCAATGTAACTTTTTAAAGCTCTAATATTTAGAATTACTGAATGTTTTACTCTCCAGGTTGTGGTTTTAGAAAATAATTTTTCTTCCTCAAACCTGCCAGTGTTCAGTGCTGATTTAAATTTATCTTTATCTTTCTAAAGAAATAAAGCTATAAATAATTCTCCAAAAGCAACAATTTTCATCTCTAAAATTTGATCCCATCAAATCACATCGGTGAAGATAACTAAGACCACAGTAGCGTCTCTGTACATAAAATGCCTGCCATGGGACACACTGGGGACTTTTATATCAGCTGGTTTATCTCCTGGGTTAAGCAAGTTCTGCATTATTCTTAATTCTGCAAAAGCTCTCCTATGCAGTCTTCTGCACAATCTCTTGAAGACGTGTGCCTTAGTGTTGGGGTTGCCAGCATGATAATGCCTTTTAGAATATCAAACTGTTACTGAATTCTGACTCATAGTTTGTTACTAGGAACATAGAGTACTTTACTTATCAGTGACTTTTTTATTTTATGATGCTGGTGTTCTGCTCAGTCTCTAAACACCAGACGGCCAGCTGCTTCTACTGGATACAGAATGCATATGATAGTATTGTTTTCAAGTCCTGCTGCTTTAACCTTCTACATACCAGCCCTTCACAACTTTTATACAACCATTGCTTTGATTTTTACTTCTATCATTTTTTTAATGTTTATTTTTGAGAGAGAGAGAGAGAGAGAGAGCGTGAGCAGAGGAGGGGCAGAGAGAGAGGGAAACACAGATCTGAAGCAGGCTTCAGGCTCTGAGCTGTCAGCTTTCATTGGCTATGATTTGCTATTTGTTTTCAGCTCTTATCTCCCCTCCCCCCAACAATCTATCCTTTGCATTATTTCCTGCGTTATGTTGCTCCTTGCCTGAAATTTATTATTGGCCCCATTTTGTGTTCAGAGAAGATAGTTGGTATGATTTGTCAGTAGGATGAAATAAAAATGAAAGCCCACAGTCTTCTTTCCTGGCCCACCTACATGACCAAACTCTTCTCACACTGTTCTCCTTGTTATTCCCTCTCTCCTTCCTCCTTCCTACCTCCCTCCCTTCTTCCCTACCTCAATCTCTTCCTTTCTTCTTTTATTTACTCATTCCAGAAATATGTATTGAGATCTCACTGTGTGCTAAGTACTGTCCTAGGCTCTGGAATACACTTGTGAGTAAAAAAGACCAATTTTCTGTTAGGCATCTAGAATAGTGAGGGGAGATATCCTTTCACAAAATAACAATTCCCATGTATGTGAAATTGTGGCTGTGACAGATGCTACAAAGCAGCACAGTGTGCAAAAAGGGTAAACACTGGGAGGTCTTTACCTAGGAAAAAGGGATCTGGGCAGGAGGATTCTACAGGCTTTATTCTGCCACATGGCATGAAGTACGAAGTCTATAACTTTTGGGTTTTCATTTATTCAATTAGGGACCTACCATACCATGCTAGTGCTGGGAAATAAAAAGATTACAAAACACAGAAACTCTACTCTCTCTATGGTAGTTAATTGTCCAAGTAAGGGAGGCAGGAGCTGGGTTGAGGGTTCTCTTGGAAGAGGTAGCAGTGACAGATGAGGTGGATTTTGAAAGCCTAACAAGGATAAGAAGAAAACAGCAGATAATTTGTGTCCTCTCTCTTTTTTTCTTTTTAAACCTGACAAGAGATTGATCAATTGTATAGATCTTTCCAAAGTACCAGCTTTTGGTTTCATTGATTTTTCTGTATTGTTTCCTTATTTTCTATTTCATTGATTCACACTGCACTTTTAAAATTCTTATTTCCTTTATTCTGCTTGCTTGAACTTTTGTTTGCTGTTCTTACTCTAGCCTCCTAAGGTGGGAAAGATTAGATTAATGTTTTTAGATCTTTTCTCTTCCTATACATACATTCAGTGCTATAAATTTCCTTCAAATCACTACTGTCTTTGTTGTGTCCCACAAATTTATATGTTTTATTTTTAATCTGTTCAAAATATCTTTTAATTTTTCTTGAGACTTCTTGACCTGTGTGTTTTTTCGAAGTGTGTCAGGTTAAAATAATGCAACAGGGAGGCCATTAGACTGAGGTGGCTCTAATGCCTTGGTAACCTACCCAGGGAAACTGAAACCAAAGCCAGACTCAATGCACTGGTATCTGAGAAAAATGAAACTTAAGAACAAGCAACCACAAGCAGCCAACTGGGCTTTCCCAAGTAAGGCAACTGCTTAAGCTATTGCCAGTGAAATAACTTCCTTGCTTTTCTCCCTTGTCTTCTCTCCAAAAGTCTCTTCCCTAGTTCTTGTCAGTGAATCACTCCTAACCACTTCCATTGTCACAGCCTGATTTGAATCAATGAATGTTCAACTAAACTGTTGAAAATTTTAATGTGCCTCAGTTTAGCTTTTAAGTTTATTTAGTTTTGAGAGAGTGAGCAGGGGAGGGGCAGAGAGAGAGGGAGACGCAGAATCCGAAGCAGGCTGCAGGCTCTGAGCTGTCAGCACAGAGCCTGACACAGGGCTCGAACTCACAGACTGCGAGATCATGACCTGAGCCAAAGTCAGACACTTAACCAACTGAGCCACCCAGACGCCCCCAGTTTAGCTTTTAAACGTTCTGGACAAAATCCTTTCCCAGCCATGTTGAGAAGAATCATGTAAATTATGTAATAGGAATGACTCAAAGAAGAATTACATCATTGACCTTGACAGGATTTATAGGGGAAATATACAGGTGAAACATCTCATGGAAAAGAAAGCTGTCGTGGGTAATGGCGTCAAGTCAAAAAAGGAAGATAAGTTTTTATTGTTGCCACTTTGAAAGATTTGAAAGATTTGAAAGATTGAAAATCTATATTTCCTAAAACATACGAAAAACATACCATTTTTGGACTAAATCGGTGTGGATGGCCATGTGGTATGTGAGGTACAAATTGGATTGTCGAGATTTGCAGATAAAACCCATCTTCCCCATTTACTATATGTGTCTTCTTGGCATCTTACTTAGATTCTTTGAGTTGAAGCTCGACAGAGAATAAAGAATACAGTAGTTACCTCAAAGGATTGCTGTGGGAGTAAAATACAAAACATTAATGTAAAATAGTGTGTACAGAGTAGGCAATCAGTAAACATGAACTATCTCCTATTGTTGCCTTTAGAAGGCTTCTCATCAAAGTTCATGATTAATATAAGATAAATCTAAAGAATTTCTTCACATACATCTATTTCTCTGTATAACTTTTTAATTTATAATTGTACACATTAAGAACACTTTAAGAATCTGACCTCTATGTTCATAGCAGCACTTTCAACGATAGCCAAATCATGGAAAGAGCCTAAATGTCCATCAACTGATGAATGGATCAAGAAGATGTGGTTTACATATACAATGGAATACTACATGGCCATGAGAAAGAATGAAATCTGGCCATTCGTAGCAAAATGGATGGACCTCGAGGGTGTCATGCTAAGCGAAATAAGTCAGGTGGAGAAGGACATCTAGATACCATATGTTTTCACTCATAGGTCTAACAGGAGAAATCTAACAGAGGACCATGGGGAGGGGAAGGAGGAAAAAGAGTTAGGGAGAGGGAGGGAGACAAATCATGAGAGACTCTTGAATACTGAAAACAAACTGAGGGCTGAAGGGGGAGGGGGAAAGGGGAAGGGGGTTATGGTGGAGGGCACTTGTCGGGAAGAGCACTGGGTGTTATATGGAAACAAACTTGACAATAAACTATAAATTAAAAAGAAGAAGAATACATAGTGGAAATAAGGATGAGTTATCTGTATCTACATGTGATGATATAGATGAAGCCCACAATACATTATTGAATAAAAGATGGAAGACAAAAATAAAAGAATCTGACACATTGAAAACTCTCTAGAATCACTAAAGTAAAAGTTCCACAGCTCTGAAGAAAAACAAATAATAAGAAAATTAGCCTATAATCTTAGTCATCTTCGAGATGGCACTACGATGTCAGACCAATTCCTTTGGAAAATCTAAATTTTCAGTATATTTCTTTGTATCTTAAATACACCAGATGAAATGGGATTTTATATTTACATGCTATAGCTGTTACTTGGAAAATGATCTGTGTCATGTAATTTCCAAGGAAGCAGCGATAACTTAATTGTGCTCTTCTTGATTTTAAAGTGTAGCACGAAAAGCAGCCTTGGAGACCTCCAAAGATACCCAAAGTACTTCTGCACAGAGCAGTAGAGACACTGGGAGAATCTAGCTGTGAATGTATTCCAAAAAAGCTATTTTGTGTTAAGGGACAGGGTGTAATTAATAGTGTTACAGCTGTGAGGTTAATGTGCAGATCTGAGATTCTATCACAAAGGACCATTATATGTACTTAACATGCCACTTAGTCCTATAATCTCCCCTTTTATAGTAATGCATGGTAATGCACATACATCTGAAAGTACTAGATGAGTGTTGTGATGGCGTTTAATAATAATAGTGATGATGAACATGATGATAACCACCATTTATTAAATGATCAAAATATGCTGGGTCCTTTCTTTACTAAGCACTTTCTACACATCATCTCCTTTGATTCTCTCAACAACCCAATTAAATTGATGCCATTATTATCTCTGTCTTGAAGAAAAGGAACCCAAGGCTTTAGTAGATAATTGGCTGGGGAGGGTATTTTTGGTTAAATACCCAATGGTCACTTCTTATTGTGCCCATAAACTTATTCCTTCCCAAAGAACATCATTTTTTTTTAAGCACAGAAACACCTGTGATGTTGGGTCCTTCTCCAGCTCCAGGGACTAAAAACTGAGTGGTCTCATTTCAGCATATTCTTTCCCTCTCCCTTGGGATTGACTGAGAAGTGAGCTTGAACACATATCTCCAGAAGAGTTATAAGGTCTACTTTTGCTGCGTGACTTGTAGGAAAAGTTTCTCACTTTTTAAAAGAAACAAACAGAAACCAGTGTTCTATCTTCTGGGCTTTGAGTGTTTTAAGGATGTAAGACCTAGATCTGCTATCAGCATCTTGATACTACAAGATGAATGAATGTGAAGGCAAAGTCCTCAACCCAGCTCCCATCCAACACCCCAATACCAATTCCTCCTTACCCTGCTCTATTTTTCCCATAGAATGCATCATTTTTTAGCATACTCTATAATTTCTTATTATTATATTCAATGTTTATATGTGATATGCATTATTATATTCCTTCTTCAATATCATTATTGTATTTATTCTTATAGCTTCACTCCCTGGCAACAGAGAGCAGAGGTTTTATGTCTGTTTCACTAATATATCCTGAGTACCTAGAAGAGTGCCCACCACAGGGCAATGCCTACCACTCTTCCTATCACAGGAAACAATAGAAAGAACCTGGGCCACTGAGGTCCTGAGCTAAACTAATCATCTTAGTGCTAGACTTCCTGTTTTGTGAATAATATGTTCCCTTGAAATCAGAATTAAATGGGTTTGGGCACTGCTTTATTCAGAGTCAAAAATATCAAATAGTAATACACATATCAACTTTTTCTGCTAGAAAAGATCACACATGAGATTCAAATGTATGTCTGCCTGACACTCAAGACCATATTTTTTAGCAGCCTGCTACAGTGCACCATGGACATATTAATGGGCAATGCCGTGAGATCACCTTGAAGTGCTAGGAGGTAGAGTGAAGTAATCATTCCATAAACCACAGACCTGTGCATTAGGCATTGGAATGGACACTAGGAATGCAAGGGTACACTGAACTTGGTCTTCATCCTAAGACTATACAGGGGGCATATGGTGCACTTGGGGAAAACATGAAGAAGTAACCTACCTCTCTCAATTAGGATGGTCTTAATAGTGAACAACAGAAAATCCCAATTGAATTCATCTACTCAAACCTATGTGGGATTTATCATTCCATATAATAAGGAATCTGGAGGTTGGTGGTTTCAGGGTTATTCAATTCAGAGATATAATAAATGTTATTAACGACACAGATTCTTTCTGTCTTCCTGCTCTATCACCCTAAACTGGCTGTTTTCCTCATCTCAAAGTGGCTCAGTAATTCCAGCCATCACATCCTCCCCCACATCGATGTTGACTAGCAGGAAAAAATAATTAACTTTCCTTTCTATTTTGCCAGCTTTACTGAAGTAATATTGACAAGTGAAATTGTAAGACATTTACATTTCACATGATGATTTCATGGAAGTATGCATATACATCGTGCAAGGATTCCATCACCTCACACGATTGCTTTTTCGGGGGTGGTGAGAACATTTATCCTAGCAAATTCCAGTTATACGATATGCATTATTAACTACAGTCACCAGGTTATACATTAGATCCTCAGATCTTATTCATCTTACAATTGAAAGTTTGTTCTTTTTTAGACCAACCTCTCCGTATTTCCCCCACCCCTAGCCAATGGCAACTACCCCTCCACTGTTCTCTGTGACTTCAACTTTTTTCCTCCTCCCTCCCTTCCTTCCTCCTTCTCTTTCGTTCTTTCTTTTTCTCTTTTCTTTCTTTCTTTTTCTTTCTTTCTTTCTTTCTTTCTTTCTTTCTCTCTCTTTTATCTCTCTCTCCCTCCCTCCTTTTCTTTTTTCATTTCTCTTTCTTTCTCTCTCTCTCTTTTATCTCTCTCTCCCTCCTTTTCTTTTTTCATGTTTTTCTTTCTTTCTTTCTTTCTTTTCTTTCTTTCTTTCTTTCTCTCTCTCTTTCTCTCTCTCTCTCTCTCTCTCTCTCTCTCTCTCTCTCTCCTCTCTCCCTCTCTCAGTCTCTCTCCCCCCTCCCTCCCTCCCTCCCCCCCTCCTTCCCTCCTTCTTTTTTTTAAGATTCCCCATATAAGTGATACCATGCAGTATTTGTCTTTGGTTTATTTCACTTAGAATAATGGCTTCCAGTTTCATCTGTGTTGTCAGAAATGACAGAATTTCTTATTTTTTAAGGATGAATAATATCCCATTGTGCATATATATATGCTACATTTTATTTATCCATTTATCTATCAACTGACAGGTTGCTTCAGAGGGAATTGCTCCACATGTAGCTATGCAGTGTGTCTGAGAGGAGAGAGAGTCTCCTATGAGAGAGAGAGGAGCTGAGGAGTCTCCTGTGTTGGTCAGTTACCCATCACTCTTTAAGAGCTAAGGAAACACCCCTAAAATATTCCCTAGGCAAATTTATTTTATGTCATTGGCTAGATTTGGATCATATGCACATTCCTAAGCCTGGTAAGGGAAATATAATAACCATGATTCATTTGAGAAAAGACAGATCTGTGCCCTGAATCTGCAGAGGTTTACTAGAGGTAGGCATTTTATTTACAACAAGGTCGCAGCAGAGTGCTGATATCTGAAAAAGTCCGAGGACTCTTAGTAAGAAAGGAAAGGGGGGATGGCTGTGGAGCGGACCTCAAGTGTTTGTTTCTTTGGTTTAGTTCTCATGTTACATGATCTCTCATGGGCATTTGACAAAGTCGCTCAAATCCTTTTCTGGATTTCTATGAAACAACTTTCAGTCAACCATTTCCTAATTATTGTAAAAGTTAAATAAAATGAACATAAAACAAAATATCCATACATTGTTTTGGGTATTATGGCTACATTTGAAAAAATACACAAAGCTTAGTTGCTTAAAATAGTGATACTTATCTCCCTTTCTTTTTTTTTTAAGTTTATATTGGAGAGAGAGAGAGACACACACACACAGAGAGAGAGAGAGAGAGAGAGAGAGAGAGAGTGTGCGTGCGCGTGTGCACAGACAGGGGAGAGGCAGAGAGAGAGAGAGAGAGAGAGAGAATCCCAAGCAGGCTTTGCACTGTCAGTGTAGAGCCTAATGTGGGGCTCGATGTTACGAATTGTGAGATCATGACCTGAGCCGAAATCAAGAGTCAGATGCCTAACAGACTGCCCCACCCAGGTGCCTCCTTATTTCCCTGTCAGTCAGCATCCTCGGCAAGGCTCGATGGGAATACTTTGTGTCTGTCCCACGGGGCGCAGGCTAGGGCGGCCAGCACGGTGGAGCTAGCATCCCTTGTGTGTGGCACGTGGGCTGAGAGGCCCCAGCTGGGGTTTCTTGGATGTCTCTCCCATTCTCTATCATCCTCTCTCCGTGTGATCTTCCAAACTGTGCCCTCAGGGATTCCGAGATACATCAGCTGAAAGAGAGCCAAAGGGAACCAAGGAGAAGCTGTATTGGCTTTTAAACTGTGGCTTCAGGCGTTACATAGTGTTCCTTTCACCATAGTCCTGGCATTCCCACACACAGGAGTGGGGGACAAGGAGTTCAGTTTTTGTGAAGAGTGTCAACATCACATCCAAAAAGGAACACGTGAAATGAGAAGTATTAGAGCATGAGAAGTATTTTTAGAATATCATTAGTGATATTGTAAAGATTATTTGGGTAAGAAAATAGAAAACATTATAGAAAGTTTAGCAGAAGAGACACATAAAATCTATGCTATATTAAAGTACTTACAAAACAAAATTAATGATAGCAGTACTGATGGCATAATATATGAAAAAAATCAATGAAACCAAATAGATATCTTAGAGAAAGGCCCTAAAAAATGTACTGTATTATTTAAAAGATATAATGAATAAATGGGGAGACTTCTAAGTAAATATCGTTCATACAATTGTTTGCAAAATTAAACTCCAGTGGATTGGTTAAGCACAACCAAACAAAACGTTATATTACCTAAAGGTAAAATCTTAAAAGTACACAAACAAATAGCAGATATTTAAAAATGAGCTGATTATTTAGTGTATAAGAAGATATTCAACCATACACATAAGCAAAGATACCCATAGCCCTGCATGCAAGCAGCATGCATTAGAAAGAAAATCAATTATGTCAGTATCAGTTATGTCACTATCAGGTAAAATAGACTTAGGGCAAAAGAAGCATCAGATATAGCTTGCACATTGAGTACTGATATAAGAATCAGAAACACAAAACAGGGAGGAATCTGTATTCACTTGATAGCAGAGCTTTAAAATCATGCAACAAAGATTGACAGACGAGACAATTCCACAAACATTGTTAAAAATTTTAACACATCCCTTTCAGCAATTGATAGAATTGTGGCTACAAAAAAACAAACAAGCAACAACAACAACAACAAAAAAACACCCAAAGCTTAGTTCCTTAAAATAACAATATTTTCCTTTCTTTTTTTTTTCTTTGAGAGAGAGCATGCTCGTGCACATGCGGGCAGAGGGGGGGCCCTGCCTCTCACAAATCACCCCCACACACAAATCAATAAAGACAATGACAATCTGAGCAGTATTATCCCACTACCATGACCTAATTGATATTTATAGAGCAATACAGGCAACAATTGAAGATATATTAGTGCAAGTGTACATAGCACATTTACCAAGGTAAACTGTAGGCTGGCCCATAAAAAATATTTTCTTTTTTAAAAAATTTAACTCCAGTATAATTCTATTAGTTCCAGACATACAGTGATTTATAGAGTGATTCAATAATTTTATATCAAGGTAAGTGTACTTAAAATACTTTCAATAAATTTCAAAGATTTGAAATTTTCAAAAAAGACTTCTTTTTACTATCAAAGTAGCAAAGGTAAGAAATCATTATAATAATAAATTTAGAAGCAACACAATTGGTGAAAAATAGTGAAACAGTTAAGAAAATTATTTATCTCCACAATCAAAAGAATGAAATCTTACCATTTGCAAGTATGTAGATGGAACTAGAGGGTATTATGCTAAGTGAAATTAGTGAGTCAGAGACTAATATCATATGACTTCACTCATATGAGGACTTTAAGATACAAAACAGATGAACATAAGGGAAGGGAAGCAAAAATAATATAAAAACAGGAAGGGGGGACAAAAACATATGAGACTCATAAATATGGAGAAAAACAGAGGGTTACTGGAGGGATTGTGGGAGGGGTGATGGGCTAAATGGGTGAGGGGCATTAAGGAATCTACTCCTGAAATCATTGTTGCACTAGATGCTAACTAACTTGGATGTAAATTTAAAAAATTAATACAAAAAAATTATCTACAGGATTATTATGAAATGATTCAAAACATTTGACTTAAAAAACATTTTGAATTTATAATATGAGAAATTTTTGTATCATGTAAGATGAAAAAAATAGTATATAAATTATACCTACCACATGATCACCATAATTGAAAACCTTTAAATATAGATGGACACTTCTGGTTATGACATGTTAACCAGTACTGAAATTGCCCTTTTGATGATAATAAAGCAAAACTGAAAAAGTATATATAAAGTAACTGTTATCAGGCATTGAACATCAGGCAGCTCAGGAATGTGAATCTTGAAAGAAGAAAAATACACACTGTGATACCCAAGATAGATCACCCTGACTTTCTGACTGGAGACACATTCCCACATTCAGTGTTCCTACTGAATGGAGGAAGATTGGATATTTGGGGCTTTGAAATGTTGGAAATTTATGTGGCAGAACCTGAGCAAAGGGAGGGCAGAACCAAATGGGGGGGGGCAGTGAAAATGGTGACACATGGGATCTTTTGAGGAAAAAATGACCAGTGATAAACTTCCTGTGAAGAAGACGGTCAAGGCCCACTGAATCTAATGCTCAAGTCAAGTTCGTACTCATAAAGTGCTCTTTTTTTTTTTTTTTTTTTTTTTTTACAAGTCTTCAACAGTTGTCTTCTATGCACAGCAGTCCTGGGTTTGTGGTGTTTGACATAACAGGAGTGGGTGGAAGAGGGAGAGCATCTCAGGGAACTGGAAGTGATACTGAAGGATTTAGTCACAGAAGAGAAACAGGTCATATGTTGTCAAGTCCACAGGACATACCTTTTCCAGTCAGATTTGAAATCTATCTCAAATTATGTTTCGTAGAGGTAAATAAACGCAAATGACGAGACGCAGAATGTGTTGAAATACAATACAAAACTTAATGGACATAATAATTTTATTCACAAAATCTGAATCATCTGTGTGTGATAGAATACAGTTGGGCAATTATTAAATAACATGTTTTTAAAGGGAAATACAGTTTACAGATACTGAACTTAGAGTGTGGGATTCACTAACACATTCATTGACATGAGCGATACTGACAGGTTGTAACTGTACAGTACTTATAATAGAACTCACAGAAACCACCTGGTTGGGGAAGAAGGTTCTAGAGGAAATCTGGGGATTTCTTGCTGATTCACAGAATCAAATGCCCCTTACTAGAAAAAGGCCTCACTGGAGTCTTTGTTAGACAAATTCTATAAGAATCTGGCTGTTTCGGAACACTTGGGTGGCTCAGTCAGTTAAACATCCAACTCTTGGTCATGGTCTCATGTCATGGTCATGGCTCAGGTCATGATCTCATGGTTAGTGAGTTCAAGCCCTGCGTGGGGCATCTGTGCTGACAGCGTGGAGCCTGCTTGGGATTCTCTGTTTCCCTCTCTCTCTGTACCTCCCCTGCTTGCATATGGACGCACGCCCTCTCCCTCTCTCAAAAATAAATAAACATTAAAAAAAAAAAAAGAATCTGTGGCAGTCAAGGCAGATTTACTAAGATGTAAGGCGTAAGGGAAAATCGAGGCACTTCATGGTACTTAGAAAACTTCCAGAGTGACTTAGAACAACAGCATACATCTGACAACTATAGTTGGAAATGAGATGCTTAAAAATATATATGGCTTTTTATTTAATCATACTGTTTAGGTTCTTCTTTACAATGACAAATTATGCTGTATACAAGAAAATATTTAAATCACTTAAATAAAAATTCAGCACCAGCTGCTCTTATATTTGCATGACAATCATTTACTGCTTCTATAAAAAGCATGAAAATCCCCTATGCTCTCCTGACATTTATGCTAGGTAGACTGACACATAAGGGTGAATCTGGGCTACCCTCTGCTATCTGATCAAGAATTAGAAACGAATCACCACAATAAAATATTCAGTCGTTGGTAGGTAAATGTTCCACCTAAAAACATGCAAAGATGCCATCCTATATAATTCATGTTTTTTTCAGAATTTATTCAAACTGAGACACCAACTTGCTATGCATATTGTTGTGTTAACATTCTTATTCAATTCCTTTTCCTGCTTAATAACAAGAGTGTTTAAAACAATGTATCACTTACCCATTTGGAGCTATAGTCATGCTGATAGGAATTCACTTAAAAATTTACAGGAAGACACCTTGGAAGGCAATCCCACTTCAGCATAAAAAACTGAACATGGGGCTACTGTTTTGGTGTTTTATTATATTTACATATTTCCAAAGTCATTATTTGTTAATCAAATCAGCATTTTCTTTATATTATCTTCTAGTTGCTACATTAACAATAACGTGTGTTATAATAACTTGTAAGTGTGCTTTTCCTACACTAATAGGTGATAAACGATGATAAACAGCAAGATAAACTTACTTCCAGATCAAAAGAGGTTAATGAAAACATTCCAGGTGCCTCCAAGGAAAGTTCACACTGTACACAAGACAAAAAGAAAATAAAAACAGAAAGAAGAAAAATGTGGGGGGGAAGGCATATATACAAAACAGGTCAATAATCAAAAGGTCAATAAGTTTGAATCTTCTAGGAAGAAAGAGGGTGCACTCAGAAGAGTGTGTTCTTTATAAGGTCCACTAAGACCTTTCAATTTCCAAGTTCAATAGTTTCTAATTTCAGTACTTGCCAGTGAAATTACATTTATTTTTAAAGTGCTTTGCTGGCCTGAAAATATGACTTTATCCTGAATGCTCACTTGATTACTGTTTTCTGAGGAGTCTCCTTCATAACAAATAACATTATGCAAATTTTTATGAGGCCACCCATGATATCAAAGTACATTATACTAATAAACTGTCAGGGCTGGAGATAGTGAATGACAGCACCTCCGTAGTCCAGATAGAAAGCAAGTTCTAAAAACAGATATTTGGACTTAAGTAAGTAAAGCTTGCTTTGTTTTGTTTTGTCTTTTGGGTTTTTCTGGGTTTTCATTGTTAGTTTTTTTTGGTCCATTTTAATAAAAGTGGAAAATGTGTTTTCTGTGGATCATATGGTGAAAAAAATTAACTACAACAGTCCATGGATCTTTTATGAATAGGATTAGGATAAATTAATTAATATAAATTTCCATGATGAAGGAAGGGCTTCCAATCAAATACAGCAACGTGTAAATCTGTTCACATCACAGATTATTTTTTATTAATGACTCTTTTTGCATTAGAAAATACCTCATGTACTAGAGAGCATTGGTAATCCTTCACTGGTTACCCTTAGATAGAAATCTGTGGGCTCACCAGCCGCTTTTAGAACTGGATAAAGGAGCTGTGCTCCAGAGAACTGAATTATAGCTCAGATGACTGAGAATGATAATTTCCTTGGGAAGAAAGTCACCACATTAAATACAATAGTTCTTTCATTTATTTTACTTTCCCAGAAAAGTCCATAAATTTTTACCTTCCTTAATTTTCACTATGTAAACACATGGATTATATTATTATTTCCTAACCATTATGATAATAAATGACTTTTAACTGATATAAAATTATAAAGAATATTATATTTGTTTTATTACATATTTTTTTATTTTATACTCTACCCGTTATTAGAATTGTGCATTGTGGGCAGTACCTATTCATAATTATAGTCATTATTCTCAGAGGCTCATCATAGTCACAAAACTTAATAAATTTTCTCTGTGTTTTTTGTCATTTATGTTTTTTTTTATGTGTAGTTCCCAGTTTGGTTAAGTTAGGTGTCACATCTCTAATGTTGCCTTCGAAATTGAGGTTTTCCTGGTACAACTTACTTTTAAGAGATCATAAACTGTAAGAATGACCCAGCCTACTAACTCTGGAGGTTTGAAAAAATTGGATAATGTAAATAGAAAATTAATAGATAGCGAAGATTTTGCAGTTCATTTCCCAATGTACAACAAGAAAAGCTGGACAAACTGTAAATTCAGATTTTTATTGGGCCCATCAGAAAACTGAGGTGTCAGGCACATTTGGAGGGACAGGTGCATCCAGAAAGAGACCCGGGATCTACCTACCTGGAGCAGAAGCTGCTGGGAACGCTTAAATGGTAGAACACCATTTGAGGGGGCCTCCACCCTTCCATGGACTTTTCCTCCAGGAAACCTACCAAGTTCTCACGTGAAGATCTGAGAATGACCCCTTTAAGGACTTCCTCGGAAGGTGGGGAGTGGGGGAGAAGAGCCATTGTAAAATATGCCCAGGGCTTTCTCCATAACAAAGCCCACCCTGGATGGACTTTGCCAGAGCCTTATTCCAGCTTGGGGAAGAGGATTCCTCCCCACTCTGTGCCCCTCCAGACTTCCAGTCTCAGCAAAGAAGGAGAAAACCTAGTCAGCAGAGGCCAGGGCTTCAAGGAAATAGATTGGGAACTGGGGAAGGGAGTAGGCAATAGGAGGAAGTGGTGGGTGGGAACTATGGAACAACAGAAATACTGTGAGGTCACAGTCCTGAGACCATCTCACTGAAAGACTTAGGTTTCATTGGAATTTTATAAACACTTACACTCCCCATATGGTATCACTATTCCAATAGCTTTCTAGTACAATAACAGTGGATTACAGCTGAAAGAACTGCAAGATACAGACTCTCAGAAGTAGATTACGAAGAGGGGGCTGAAGTCAAGAGAGGAGACAAAGACACCAAAGGAATTCAAAGCCTCTGGCAACTATAACTACAACAGATGTTAAACACAGCTTAATCCTAGCCAGATTCATATAAATTCTCCAATGAAAGATCTATTTACCTCAGTTTCTCTTATCTGATAATGATGTGTCTAGTCTTAAAAAAATCACAAGGCATGCAACAAACAAAAGACTACTCTCTGCAGAGACACAGTAGTCATCAGAAGCAGACTCAGATATAACAGATGGGGGAATGATCAGAGAATTTAAAATAACCATGGTTAATAATTTAAGGACTATAAGAAGAAAAGTAGCATACAAGAATAGATGAGTGAAGTATGAGGCACCTGGGTGGCTCATTCAGTTGAGTGTCTGACTCTGGATTTCGGCTCAGGTCATGATTCCAGGGACATGGGATCAAGCTCTGCGTGGAGCTTACTTAAGATTCTCTCTCCCTCTGTGCCTCTCCTGCCCACCCGGACTCTGTCTCTCAAATTTAAAAAAAAAAAAATAGATGAATAAAGTAGACAGAAAGTCTCCTGGAAACTCAAAGAATGAAAAGGGAATGCTAGAGAAAAATTCTGTAACAGAAATGAAGAATACTCCTCAGGAAACTTGAAATAGCTGAGAAAAGAATCAAGAAGTGTAAAGATATGTCAATAGAGACTTCCTATACTGAAATGCAAAGAGAAAAGGAAACATTACAAAAAATAGAACATCCAAAAACCGTGAGACCATATCCCAAGGTATACATACATATTCATAATTGGGAGATCAGAAGTGGAAGAGAAAAGGGAGCAGAAGAAAAATTTGAAGTAATAATGGCCAAGAACTTTCCAAAGTTAAAGATAGACAGACATCAAGCCACAGACCCAGGAAACTCAGATGATACCAACAGGGTAAATTTAAAAAGCAAAAACAAAACCAAAAAAAACCCCACACAAATATTTAGTCATATTACCATTCACACTGCAAAAATTTAAAGATGAAATCTTGGAAGAAGACAGGGGAAGGAAAAAATATATGTAGTGTTACCTGTAGAAAACAAAGACTTATCAGAACACATGTAAGCAAAAGAGAGTGGAGTGAACTATTTAAAGTGTTGAAGAAGAAAGCATCAACCTTGAGGTTTTTGTTTTTCTTTCCTCTTTTTCAACCTTGAATTCTATTGCAGCAAAAATACTTTGGAAAAAAAGAGACAAATACTTTCTCAGATAAACAAAAACTGAGGGAAATCACTAATAAGAGACTCATCCTTCAATAAATGTTAAGAATTCTTGGGGTGCCTAAGTGGCTCAGTCAGTTGAGTATCTGACTTTGGCTCAGGTCATGATCTTTGGTTTGGTTCATGAGTTCAAGCCCCACATCGGACTCTGTGCTGACAGCCTGGAGGCTGGAGCCTGCTTTGGATTCTGTGTCTCCCTCTCTCTCTGCCTGCTCCCACTCTCTCTCTCTCTCAAGAATAAATAAACATTAAAAAAAAGAAGAAAAGAAATGTTAAAAGTTCTTTAGGCAAAAGGAAAAGGATATGGATCAGAAACTTGGATTTATACAAAGTATCACATAAAGAAAAAGAATAAATGGTTTAAAAATCCTTTTCTTATTCTTAATTGATCGATAAGATAACTGTTTAAAGCGGTAATCGTAACAGTGTCATTGGTATGTGGAAAAATAAAATAAATATCAGCAATTTCACAAGGGATAGGAAGGAGAAATTGGGAAGATTCTGTTATAAAGTGATTATAGTGCATGCTAAGGTATAGTGGTGTTTGAAGGTGGATTTAGATTAATTAAAAATGTATATTTTACACTAGGGAAACCAATAACATTTTTAAAATAAGTGTAATTGATATGCTTAGGAAAAATAAAAATGGAATCATAAAAAATGCTCAATTAAAACCAAGAAAGGCAGAAATGAGAAAAAAGACATAAATCAAATGCAATGAATAAAAAGCAGTTACAAATATGAATTAGACCATCTGTATCAATAATTACTTTAAATGTGACTGGTTTAGATATACCAATTTAAGATTCAATTTCTTTCTAAATTTCAGGATTTGGTTCTTTTTTCTGTTCGGCATGGTATTTTGAATTGGAAATATTTTAGAGAGCCAAAAGTTCTAAATATAGGAAACCCAAATCCCAGTTCCCTCCAAGCAGCTACAATAGATCTGTTATATTTAATAAACTTTCTAAATATTTTTATGCCTCATCAATGCCTTTTTATTTTCACTAGACTGAACTGAGGCAGCTGTTCCTTGTATATTTGGTTTGTATTCAAATAAATACAATTTATTTAATCCATGTATTACTTACAATTAATTTAATATTAAATTAATAAAATAGATACAATTTCTTTAATTTTTACTATTAACTGCTTACTTTTGGCTTTTCCTAGGAGTGATTTCTTTCTACCTGGGCAACTCTCAAAAGAAATCTTGAAATAAGATACTTGTCGAAATCTAGAGACTGCTAACACCTGTATTTAAGAATAATTACTCTAGGACATGATCTAGAAGCATTTATAGAAACACTTCTAGAAATCAAGCAGAGTCTGTGCCTTCTTTTGAACTACAAAAATCATGTCTTCTTTAATATTTCTAATGTTAGTGTCAAGTAGACATTTTTTAATGCATAAACACTTTTTGGTCACCAGAATTTTTGTTTTTTTGTGGAGGTCTGATATATACTATCATATATCTGGTTCTTCTGTTTTTGTTCTCAAACACAGATGGGAGAGGGAAGTGACAGAAGGAAGGTGATGGGGGTAGATATCTGTCTAGGTTTTGAGGATTTTTATACTTAAACCTGCCTTTGATTTAATCCCAAAGAAATTTATATGCCTGTAGATCTTTTTATTTTTACTGATAAATAGCACTTTTTCAAGGGATGCAATTAAAGTAAAGAAAACAGGAGAAGTCAACTTAAAATAGTTACATTTCTTATTCCAGAGACCTTAGAGTTATAAGTGAACATAATTTCTGAAAAATAAAGTTCTAATACTCCCTCACTGAAATGGTAACCTAATTTTTTCCTCTGGAGCATATGAAGGAAAGCCGGATGCAAGCCGAAATCTGTATTGTGTCTTATCATTATGTTTAATGCAAATACAAAGATTTGGGGGAATGTTTTCTCAAGAGACAACCAGGAAATTTAATTTACTGCTAGGTTACCGAGTCTAATGACAAACAAAATCAGTCTAAACTTCCAAGTAATCACTGTAGCCTGGATTGCATGAATTGCTGTTAATGAGTGGTGTGTCTCTCTTTAGTGGTTGCCAGTGGGTTTTATTTATTTTTTTAAGCAGCTGGGTTAATACTAGCAGCATCTATTGCTCTATGTTAGAGTCACTATATTGACCAGGCTTGTGCACATATAATTGAATAACTACACCAAAATATATTGTCTCTGCCATTTTTATTTAATACTGTAGTCTCCCTCCAATTAACATATGAAAATGAACAATATTTTAAATAAAAGTGTTTTATCTGTGTAATTATGTTATAGTGTCAATTCCAGAGTATACAGCATGAAATGATTCTATTTTCTCCAATAACTCCCTCTCTAATGCTTCTGTGTCAAACCCCCTTTCTGGTCCCTTAATGCACCACGCACAGATTCTGCACCAACTTTAGCTGTTAAAATTTGGTTGTTAAAACATGTTCTCACGTCTCCTCCACTGGCCAAGCAAACCACACGTGTGTCTTGTGGCTCAAGATTTCCTCCTTTCCCCACACTTCCTCTCCCAGACCCTGCACCCCACCCTTGCCCCTCCCAGGGGAGGGGACAGAACAGAGCAGTGGTTCTGATCTTCTTCAGCCAGACTAAAGCAGGAGGGAGGTTGGGCGGGGATTGATGTCACTGGGCTTCCCTGGTGTTCCAGGGGACTCTGCTCTTGTGATGGTCTCCAAATGTATCTACTTCACTCATGAGTAAAGGTAACATTTTTGTCTCAGTAAATCTTCAATTTTTTCAATATATAAAACTTAGGCTACAGTTTGCAAAAAAAAAAAAGTACACCATTGAGAGTAGACTGAGGCAGCTCTAATAGCATCTAGTACAATGTGTTGTTCCACCTTTTTTTTTTTTTTTTGCATTAGTCAGCTTATATTTATTTTTTTTTTAA
>CM053569.1:65862401-65888978 GCA_028646485.1 Cryptoprocta ferox
CGCCAGCATCTATAGTCTCTTGAGTTGTTCATTTGAGCCACTCTGACTGGCGTGAGGTGGTATCTCAGTGTGGTTTTGATTTGTATTTCCCTGATGATGAGTGATGCTGAGCATCGTTTCATGTGTTTGTTGGCCATCTGTTCCACCTTTTTAATAAAGGAAATTCAAGCAGTATGGGTGGAATGCTTGACGGAACAAATTGAACATAAGGTCGTTCTACAATAACAGTGTGTAGAACAAACAGAACACCAATAAATGCCATTAAGATTGTGAATTTTCGTACTGTGATGTTAATCCGTGTATTTAATGGATACAATCTCATGGCTGAGAAACTTCAATTAAGAGGAAAATCCAAATGAAGAATTTTAGGTGACATTCGCAATTGCTTCTGAGATTATAGAAGAGAGCCTCATAAGCATGTTTATTTGCATGTGTCCTATTGTTTTCCTTAACAGAGTAGCAATTTATGCTTTCACATAGTTTTGTACAATAACAAAAAATACTACCCCACAGTTAAATAAGTGATGAACATTTATCTTGGAGAGCCTTGCAGGAACAGAACTTATGACATGAATATGGAACACTACCTTTGGGATATTATAAAGGGAAAAAAAAGTTATTGAATTAGCTATACAAATTTGCCTCTGTAACTCACTTGGCAAAATCATATTTACCTAAAAATTTTCTCTTTACACAGGGAATGTTTATTATTGATGCATGAGAAATTATGAGTAAAGTCTTTGGAGTGGCCTTGAACATGAGAAGCCCTAGAGTAGTGGTACGTTTGATGTGTGATTTACTGGGGTGACAGTCACAGGATGCCCATAAGAGTTCTAGATCCTTCGCTCTAAAAAAGCAAGGCTGAGAATGCTGGTTAGGCAGAATGATGAGGCAATCAAACCAAGTATACAGGGAAAGATGGGGGGACAGATTGGCTGGAGCCTGAACAGTTTGGGCCATAAGATAACCTTGAGGAGACAAGTTATCGATTGAGATAATAGAATGGAAAATAGAAGGACATCCTGGGACCTTGTATCTTTGTGAAGCTGTTATATCATCTCTAGACTAATATTGGATTTCTTTTATATGAGGAAATAGCTCTTAAGCTATTGTTTTTGGAGGTTTTCTGTAGTATACAACCCAATCTAACAAAACAAATACATGCAAATTTTAATTTAGAGCTGACAAGCATGGCAATAAGAACATAAAAATATGCCAGATGGTCAGTTTAGGAAACCTAAAGTAATAATAACAGTAGTAGTAATAATAGTAAAATGTGAAAGTGTTAGTTTGTGCATCTCTGGGAAACTCTTTATCTTCTTCACGTCTGAATGATAATCTTGCTAGGAAGAGTATTCTTAAAGTGGAAGATTTTTCCTTTCAGCTCTTTGAATATGTCCTGCCACTCCCATCTGTCTTGCAAAGTTTCTGCTGACAAATCTGCTGATAAACTTATGGGATTTCCTTATATGTAACTACTTGTTTCTCTGTTGCTGCTTTTAAGATTTTCCCTTTATCTTTAACTTGACATTTTACGCGTCTTGGTGTCGTTCTCTTTGAGTACATCTTATTTGAAACTCTCTGAGCTTCTTGGACCTGGGTGTCTGTTTCCTTCCCTAAATTAGGGAAGTTTTCATCCATTATTTCTCCAAGTAATTTTTCTGCCCCTTTTTCTTTCTCTTCTCCTTCTGGGACCCCAGTAATGCCATGTTGTTATGCTTGATGTTGTCCTAGAGGTCCCTTAAGTTATCTTCTTTTTTTTTTTTTTTAATTCTTTTCACTGCTCTGTCTGAGTGAGTCCCAATGCCGTCTCTTCCAGGTGGCTGATCCATTCTTCTGCTTCATCTAGTCTTTTGTTGAACCCCTCTAGCATATGTTTTCAGGTCAGTTATTGTGTTCTTCAGCTCTGTGGCTTCTGTTTGTTACTGTCTTATGTTTTCTGTCTCTTTGTTGAGGAATATCACTGTGTTCATTCTTCTACCACATTTGGTGAGCATCTTTATGAGCATTACTTCTTTATCATCTAGATTATGTTTCCTCATATCATTAAGGTATTTTTCTGAGGTATTATCTTGTTCTCTATTTTCAAACATATCTCTCTCCTTCTTCATTTTGCTCTGTGTTGTTTCTATGTACAAGGCAAAACAGCTACCTCTGTCAGTCTTGAAGGGGTGGTCTCGTGTAGGTGATTCATTCAACCTTGCCCTAGCTTTTGGTTGCCTCATGAATTTTTGTGATTCTCTAAACTACCTGACTTATTTTTTATATGTCCAGTTGTTTTCTTGAGGGTGTGCCCAGACCTGTCAGTGATCGATGGGGAGGAATCTCATTTAGCACCTAATTTCAGGCTGATTGGAAGCCAGACCCTCAAGCAGCAGCATTTAAAGTATGCAAATATACGGGTCACCTGGATGGCTCATTTGGTTAAGCATCCAATGTCAGCTCAGGTCATGATTTCACAGTTCATGAGTTCAAGCCCTGTGTTGGGCTCTGTGCTGACAGCTCAGATTTTGGAGCCTGCTTCGGATTCTGAGTCTCCCTCTCTCTGTGCCGCTTTCCCACTCACAATCTGTCTCTCTCTCAAAAGTAAATAAACATTAAAAATAAAATTTTAAAAAATGAAATAAGGTATGCAAATATATATAGTGTCATGACCCCCAATTGTAAACCCTGCTGACCTCCAGACCAGGATATCTGGAGGTGTCCCCTAGGTGACAGTTGTAAAACTCAGGCTCCAGAAAAGTGCATCAGCCCTTTATGGGAAGTCTCACTGAGCTATAGCAAAGCCAGGGATAGTGTCTTCTTGCTTTTGTTTCCTGGGAGTGCCTCCTTAGCCTCTACATGTGTGGGAAACCTGAAGTGTGTCCCTTAGGCTGAGGCTCCAGGATAAGTAAATTTTTGTCTGCAGTGCCCTGGTGGTGGTAGCCTACCAAGTACTGTCTTTCCAGTTGTGACGGCCCCATGGGAGCTCTCGAACACCAGCTCTCTTGTCCACCAGTGTCAGGCGATCAAGGGGTGCCCCTTATGTATATTTCTCTTACCTGCTGGCTTTAGCAGGGCTGCTGGAGAGTGTAGTTGGTGGACCACTCTCTGGCTTCAGAGAGGCAGTAGGAAAATGTCTTGACTCCCTGTGCCTGTGGCTTCAACAGTGCAGTAAGAGAGTACCTTGTCTGTTCACAGGCACTGGCTTCAGGCTGGGAGTAGAAGAATGCCACAGATGTTTGGCTCACCAGCCCCAGCCAGGGAGCAAAGGAGAGCCACAACCACCCCCACTCTCCTGCCTGGGAGAGAGCTCCACCGCTTTCCCCCCACCCATCCCAGGATGGAGGGTGGGAGAGTGCCATGTCCAAGCTCACCCACCTGTGCTCGCAGGCTGCGTGGAGTGTGCAATGAGGGCGTCTGCCTGAACTGCTGCCTCTGGGGAGTATTTTTTACATTTTTTTCAATGTTTATGAACTATTTTTTGAGAGAGAGAGAAGGAGGGATGGGGGGGGGAGAGAGAGAGAGAGAGAGAGAATCCGAAGCAGGCTCCAGGCTCTGAGCTGTCAGCACAGAGCCCAATGTGGGGCTCGAACTCACAAACTGTGAGGTCATGGCCTGACTGAAGTTGGATGCTTAACCGACTGAGCCACCCAGGCGCCCCAAAAGGGAGCATCGTAACTGTCCTCCAGCTGATACCTCCAGATCAGCAGTTGACTTACCTCACATACAGTCTAGACATTTTTCAAACCACTGTTTTTGTTTTTGTTTTTTTTCCACTGGGTCTCGGGGCCAGTGTGATTGTACATGAGCCCTCCAAAAGGGGACTCTCAGTTTCCCATAGCACTTTGGGACCCCTGATGTCGGCGCCATTGATTTTCCAAGCCAGGTGTCCTGGGGGCTCACCTCTCCAGTGCAGATTCCAGGAGCCGGTGCCCCCATTCTCCCGGCAGAAACACCTGTCTGGTAAGATTGCATCCTATTGTGTGTTGCTGCACCAGACTGTGTCTCTGCCTCTCCTACCCAACTCAATGAGGCACTTTTATTCTTTGCTGTGGAGAGCAGTCACTCCAGTTTTCAGATCCTTTTAAGAAAGAAATAACCCGTATACAGCTGTGGATTAGGTGCGTCCCTGGGAGGAGGGGAGTTCAGGGTCTTCCTACACTGCCAGCTTTCTGCTTACAGGTTTAATCTGCTTACAGGTTTAATTTTACATTTGAGGAGAATGGAAACAATCAGCTGGCAAATTTTGCCTCAGTATACAAGTTCGAACTACAGGTCCCTAAAATCAATGGTTGTCAGTCAAAGCCTAGACACTGGGTGATCTGATGAATAATTTAAAACTGATTTATTAACTGTGCAGAAGTAAATCACACAGGGAGACACAATGTCAGTTGCCAGCAATTTACTATGTTTTTGAAAACCATAGGCAGCAATTTACCGAAAAGATTAGGCCAGTTACTGTACACATGTGACATTTTCCTGATTTAAGATGTCATCCTGAAAGCTGTAAACTGACAACTGAAGTTTGGAATGAGGTTATAAAGTTTATGAAGAATTGCTTTTACCTGAGAATGCCTATATTTCTTCTCTGGTGACACCTGAATTCACACCTCCTGCTGGGATTAAACATGTGTATGCAAATGAGCACTGTCAGAGAGGGCGATGCACCTTCTCTGGGAACCATTAAGCACCTTGCATGACTCAGTGCTCTAATGCACTAACTGGTCTGTGGTGATGGGCTTTTATTTCTTAGAGCTCATATTAGTTCAAAGGAAACTCTATGAATACATTTTATTGAGTCCTCAACAGTCCCAACAGACATAATTAATATAATTACTTCAATCCTGTGCCAGAATTATTATTTTTTAGTGGCTTTTCAAAAGAATATGGTAGGAGCAAAGTAGAAAATTACCCTTGGAAAGCAACATAATAATTGCTGTGGGCAAGATTCATGGAGGGCAGATAAAATTAATGGACAAAACATTAAGGAGAGGTAAGTTATCTGCATAGATTCAAGGTATCTGCCCCTAAACATTCACTAATGACTGTGTTGGGTTTAGCTTGTGTCTACAAATTCTTTGAAATTCCCCTTCCCTTCATTTTCCTTTCTTAAAGTGTGGACTGGACTTAGGACTTGCTCCCAAAGAACAGAGCACAGAAAGGGGAAAATGGCAACTTTACTGTGAAGAAATCTATCAGACAGCACCTTATCCAAATCATCCAGGTTAATATCACTAAGAAAAAGCCACGTTGGTATCATGTACCCTGTGATAGGATGTGATGAGCAGGGCACTTGGCCACTGTGATATTCTTCCTCAAAATTCATAATCCTAGTGTAATTATGAGGAAACATCAGAAAAACCTGGATGAAGAACACTCTACAAAATACCCAGTATTCTTCAAGAGTCTCTATGCCAAGTTCATAAAAATCAAGTAAAGACTTAAAACACAGTCACAGATTGGTGCTGCAACTCACTGTAATAAACAAAACTTGATATCCTAGGTTGGATACTAGAACAACAGCAAAAAATTTAAAACAGCTATCAGTGGGAAAATTAGTGAAATACAAATAAAGGTCCCTAGCTTAGTTAATAGAATTTTCCCAGTGTTAGTTTTTTAGTTTTGAAAACTATATCATGATTACAAAAGTTATTTTCATCAGTAGAAACTAGGTGAGGGTATGTGAGAACCCTCTGTACTATCATTGAAAGTTTATGTATATCTAAAACTATTTCAATACAGAAATTTTAGAAAAAAATTTAAAGAAGAAAATGGTAGTCAGTGGATATTATGGGTTGCATTGTGTTCCTCAAAAGAGATATTGAAGTCCTAACTCTCAGCATCTCAGAATGTGACTTGATTTGGAAATAGGATCCTTAGAGATGTAACTAATTAAGACGAAGTTATACTCAAGCAGGGTGGGCCCTTATTCCATTGCGACTGGTGTCCTTTTGAGAAGACACACTATATACAAGGGAAGAAGAGCTGGCAAGGACAGAGGCAGAGACTGGGGGTACTGCAGGTGCAGGCCAGGGATCACCACGGATTGCTGGCCCCCACCAGGAACTAGGAAGAAGCAATGAAGGTTTTAAGGGAGCATAATTCTGCAGACACCTTGAGTGTAGACTTTCTAGCCTCCAGAATTGTGAGACTGTTCTCTGTTTTAACCCAACAAGTTTGTAGTACTTTGTTACATTAAGAAATTAAAGCAATTGAGAAATAGAGGAAACTTCTCTCCATGTTTTTTTATTAGTATGAGCTCTTTCTTAAACATTTTTAAATGTTTATTTATTTGAGAGAGAGAGAGAGAGAGAGAAAGAATCAGAAGCAGGCTCCAGGCTCTGAGCTGTCAGCACAGACCCAACGCGGGGCTCGAGAGGAACTGCAAGATCATGACCTGAGTGAGCCGAAGTCAGACACTTAACTGACTGAGCCACCCAGGCGCCCCAGTATGAGTTCTTTCAATCTCTTTTTTAGTGGTGTTAGAGTTAGAAACAAAAATTCTTTTTTCTTGAATTTTAAAAAAGTTATCTAAAGCTACATTTCTGGTAAAAATCACAAACCCCAGCTGTCCTGAAGGATGGTGGTTACTCCAAGAGCATTTATGGGACAGAGATACCATAATTCAAATGCAATGGGGTACAGTCTGTGTTTGATCATTTCTCTGTGCTTTAGAAGAAAATAAGCTTGCTGTATATTAAGAATTTTTTTAGTGTTTACCTTAATTTATTAAATTTTTCAATATTTTGCAGGCAGTTTAACCTTGTAAGCCAAGGTTCTTCTTGTAATGCCTATACTGAAATTGCATATGCCAATAGTCATCATTTGAAATAAAAGTTAAAGTTTTGTTTTCTATATGAAAACAAGGCAACATATCCTTTTTATTTAGCAATAAAATAACATATCCTTTTTATTTAGCAATAAAATGTATCTGAAGAGTGATACTTAGCTGCTTCTGTCTCATACAGTGTAATATCAACTCTGACGATTTGTTTCAGTAGTTCTTTTCCTCTATGTTTCCCTCAAAAAGGAAAAGAATGAAGACTGTTTAATAAATTTCTTTTTTATCTTTGATCTCAATTTTCAAAGGTAAAATGTAAAACGGTAGATTTGATGATAGGAGTCAAACACTGAAGTGCTTCGTGAATAAAAATTGACATTAGATCATTATCCTGATTCTACTAAGGATTTTTTTTTTGCTATTGCAAAAAGATACAACTATTTCTTTAAAACAAATCATCAGAATTGACATTGCACTGTACAAGATGGATTATACCCCCAGGTAAGTGGACAGATAAAACAAAAGTACAACATGAAAATAAATGGGCTAGGGGCTTTCAGTCTACTTTTAAAACACTATTTTGAAGACTGACAAATTCAGCTCTAAAATGTCTCAGCTGTCACTCGTAGGGCTTGTCATGGCAGATTTCAGTTGTACATTACTGGCATACCCATGTTATGTTAAGTGAAAGCCCAGCGTGGTTTTGAAACGGGAAATGGCAATTTTTTTCAAGTAAATTTAATAATACAATACCAAGCCTCTATAATTATGTAATAATAGTTAATAAGCTTTTTATGTTTATTTATTTTTTAGAGAGAGAGAGAGAGAGAGAGTGCTTGAGCAAGGGAGGGGCAGAGAGAGAGGGAGACACAGAATCTGAAGCAGGCTCCAGGCTCTAAGCTGTCAGCACAGAGCCCAGTGCGGGACTCGAACTCATGAGCTGTGAGATCATGGCCTGAGGTGAAGTCGGATGCCCAACCAACTGAGCCACTCAGGCACCCCTGATGGTTCTATAAGTTTTAATCTCATATCCTGTTCAGAGACCATCACTGATGATTCAGATGGCCATAAATATATATGAAGAATCTTGGATGTCCCATTATCCCCACATTCTGCTCAAAGACAGTGTCTTTTTCTTCATTCTTCCTTCTCCTTGGAAATCTCTTGATGCTTAAGTGGTCCCAGCACTCTTACCCCTGTAGCATGACGAGTCTCATACTACAACTCAGCTTGCTTAGAACTTGCCCTTGTTCGTATCAGTGTGCCATTAGCTGAAATCTCTGCCCTGTTCTGTCACCTCCACATTTCCCAGTCAGACTCCACATTTCCCATTTAAGATGGCACTTAAAGCCAAGGGATTTGATGAGATCACCTGAAGCTAGTGAGAAGAGACCATGGCGGCTGGCCCTGGGAATTCTAGCACGCATAGGCTGCTCAGAGAGAGGGAACCCACTGAAGGATGTGAAAAAGAGTTTGAGACAGTGAAGCATGAGAAAAGCCAGGAGAGTGAGGTTATGGAAGAGAAAGAATGTTTTAAGAATGAGAGGTGGTGAACCAGGCCAAATGCTACTGAGAATTCGAATAAGGTAAGGAGGGAGAGCTGCCCTTTGGTCTTGACAGGACGAAAAAGTCTCTGTCTTCAACAGGAACCCTGTCACAGTCCATGAGGAGTGGCACTCCGTAGCACTGTATGGAAGGAGGAATAGAAGAGGATTTGCAGACCGTGTTGCCAGTTCTGTGACCAAGGTAAATGGAAAAATGAAGCAGTAACTGAGGAGAAATAACCGTTCAAGGGGGTGTTGGATTTTTGTTTTCTTTATTGAAATATAGAAAGTTGTCCATGGGAATGCTCCAATTTGGAGAAAAAAATGTTTTTTTGCAAGAGAGAGGGGATAATTGCAAAGAGGGTCTTGAATGAACTGGAGGTGATGAAGTCTAAAGAACAAGTTGAAGGATTTGACTCAAGCACAGGGATATTCAAAAAGAGAGAAGGAAGTATGGATGCAGAAGTAGTAAGGAATTGGATTTGGTTATGGCAAAATGCTATGATTTTCTTCTGGTTGCTTTTTTTTTCTTTTGTTTGCTGACTTGTGTCAACGAAGGAATCCAGTGGGTCCCTTCTGAAGATCCCTGAGGCAAGTCCAAGTTAGATATGTTTTCTGTCCATCAAACTTGGTCTAGAGCTTATAGAAGCATCCCTGTGATTGTTTCTAGTTTACTTCCTATGAACGTTATATCAGTCTCTCAAATTTTTCTAACTCCCAGCAATATGGTAGAAAAAGCCACAGACTTTGCCATAGGAATTGAAGAGAACAGCTTTATTTTCTAGATGAAAAAAAAAAAAACAACCCAAATTAGATTATGCAGTTATGCTAATGACTTTAGAGAATACTTGAAATGCTTAATGAATTTGTTTGACTAATGTTCATAAAGACACATGGTACTGCTGCATTTCTTTCTTCTTTTTTTTTTTTTTAATTTTAGGAGTAGAAATTAGTGATTCATCACTTACATATAACACTCAGTGCTCATCCCAACAAGTCCTCCTAATGCCCATTATGCACTTAGCCCATCCCCCACCCTCTTTCCCTCCAGCTACCCTCAGTTTGTTCTCTGTATTTAAGCATCTCTCATGGGGGCATCTGGGTGGCTCAGTCGGTTAAACACACGACTTCGGCTCAGGTCGTGATCTTACGGCTTGTGAGTTCAAGCCCCACATTGGGCTCTGTGCTCACAGCTCAGAGCCTGGAGCCTGCTTCAGATCCTGTGTCTCATTTTCTCTCAGCCCCTCCCCCACTCATTCTCTCCCTCTCTCTCTTTCTCCCTCTCTCTCTCTCTCTTCCCCCTCTCTCTTTCTCTCTCTCAAAAATAAATTAATTAATTTAAAAAAAGAGTCTTATGGTTTGTCTCCCTCTCTGTTTTTATCTTGTTTTTCCTCCCTTCCCATATGTTCATCCATTTTGTTTCTTAAATTCCACATGAGTGATATCATATGATAATTTGTTTTCTCTGACTGACTTAGCATAATACTTTCTATTTCCATCCACTTTGCTGCAAATGACAAGAGTTCATTCTTTTTGATCACCAAGTAATATTCCATTATATATATATAACATCTTTATCCATTGTCAATGGACATTTGGGCTCTTTCCATACTTTAGCTGTTGTTGATAGTGCTGCTGTAAACATTGGGGTGCATGTGCTCCTTTGAACCAGCAGTCCTGTATCCTTTGAATAAATACCTAGTAGAGCAATTGCTGGGTCATAGGGTAGTTCTATTTTTAATTTTTTAAGGAAGCTCCATACTATTTTCCAGAGTGGCTGCACCAGGTTGCATTCCCACCAGCAGTGCAGAAGGTTTCCTCTTTCTCTACATCCTCACCAACATCTGTTATTGCCTGAATTTTTAATTTCAGCCATTCTGACAGGTGTGAGGTGGTATCTCATTGTGGTTTTGATTTGTATTTCCCTGATGATGTGTGATGTTGAGCATTTTTTTATGTGTCTGTTGCCATCTGGAAGTCTTCTTTGGAGAATTCATGTCTCCTGCCCATTTCTTCACTAGATTATTTGTTTTTTGGGTGTTGAGTTTGGTAAGTTCTTTATACATTTTGGATACTAACCCTTTATCTGATATGTCATTTGCAAATATCTTCTCTCATTCTATCAGTTGCCTTTTAGTTTTGCTGATTGTTTCCTTCCCTGTGCAGAAGGTTTTTATCTTGATGAGGTCCCAATAGTTCATTTTTACTTTTATTTCCCTTATCTTTGGAGGCATGTTGAGTAAGAAGGTCAAAGAGGTTTTTGCCTGCTTTCTCCTCGAGGATTTTGATGGCGTCCTGTCTTACATTTAGGTCTTTATCCATTTTGAGTTTATTTTTGTGTATAGTGTGAGAAAGTGGTCCAGGTTCATTCTTCTGCATGTTGCTATCCAGCTTTCCCAACACCACTTGCTGAAGACACTATCTTCATTCCATTGAATATTCTTTCCTGCTTTGTCAAAGATTAGTTGGCCATGCATTTATGGGTCCATTTCTAGGTTCTCTATTCAGTTCTACTAATCTGTGTGTCTGTTTTTGTGCCAAGTGCTGCTGTGTTTCAGCTAGGTAAATACTGACCTGTGAAACGGGAATATTATTAAAGTCATAATTGGGCCCGCTGAACTTTGCTTAAAAGAAACTGCCTTAACCATATGTATGGACCTTTGTAGCGAAGAGATTAGCCACAAAATGCCTGTCGCAATAACAACAGTACTCTCAGAAGCCCGTCAATGCTTTGTACCATGTTTGCTCTTTGCAGGCTTGTCATAGATAAGCCAGTCCTAGGACAACTAGCATTCAGAAAAACTGCAGCAGTGTCATTTAGAGGCTCATCTTGGCACTAAGTTCCCAAGCACAGGGAAATGGGTCTAGGGTAGAATATGGTGCAAATCCAAGACTTCTAAATATGAAGAGCACAGAATTATCTTCATGAATATACATAGGAGAACTAATAATTACAGAACCCTTAGATATAACATTTCCCTATGTCACAGATCTCATAAAATTTTTCAGAGCCTTCTTTTTTTTAATGTTTATTTATTTTTGAGAGAGAAAGAGCACGAGCAGGGGAGGAGCAGAGAGAGTAAGAGACACAGAATCCGAAGCAGATTCCAGGCTCTCAGGTGTCAGCACAGAGCCTGACACGGGGCTTGAACTCACAAGCCCTGAGATCATGACCTGAGCCAAAGTCAGACACTTAACCAACTGAGCCACCCAGGCGCCCCGGACTCTTCTTTTTTTTTTTTTTAAGAACTTTTTCCACTTAATTTTTTTGACACATTATTCTAAGATTTATGTAAAAGTAATCCCCTTCATGCTTGTAAACCCATATGTGGAAATGGCTGGCAGCCACAGAGGTCCTGAAGGTTAGTGGCCAGAAAAGGTCTGGTGTTGGGTGTGAGGATGTGTAAGGAGCCCTTAGCCACCATAACCACACAGCCATACTCCACTGTGAGGAGATGGGAACTTTTTTAAATAAAAATAATTCAAGTTCACTATTAACATTTCAGAAATTCAGAAAATTATAAAGAGTGATCATGCAAAACTAGGATCCCTCAGAGACAAGGATATTTAATCTATTGATATGGAAACTGGTTATTATTATTTAGATGAATCAAAATATATTCACTATATGATTTATAATTTTAAAAATATCTAAAAGAATTTTGTTATTCCATTTTGTCTTTTAGTTTCTTTCTGTCTTATTTGCTTTAAACACAGAGGTAGTAGGCAAATTATTTCATCAAATGTTAAGTGCAGATCACCTAGAATTGGTCCTTTTCTACACATGTAGATCCCTCCTATTTACCCTATTTGATATTTGGTGCTAATGTACAAAGTCTTGTTGTTGTTTTTTAACGTGACTCATAGGGAAACCAGTGCTAAACAGAAATCTTTGTTAATAAACACAAAAGGAGGCATAAATTTCCTATAAAATTACATAATTCAGAATTCTCCCCATACTCACTATCTAGCATTTATAAAATATTAAACACAGGCAAGTCATCGTCAAAAGTTTTTTTCAAATCATAATTTTGAGAACATTCTTCTGTGTCCTAGAGATGAGGAATAGACACTGATAACAATTCCAGGCTATTAGATCAGAATCACTCTAGATAACCAGATGCAGCACCCGCCTGATCATTCCCCAGCTTCTAATTTTGAGAAAAGTTAAAGCCAGAAAGAGGAAAGAACTTGACTAAGCTCATCTCATTAGGGTCAGTCCTGAGATTCCAGCCTGTGAGTCAGCCTGTCTGAGTCTAGTACTTACAACGTCCACAGAACTCCAACGCTGCTTAAAGAACTCTTGATCTGATAGAAATAGAAGAATGTACTGATTCGCTGGGAAGCTACCATGCAAAACCTTACCCACAGAGGTAAGGCCAGTCCTCCTTGGTTGGGCTCCCAGGAAGCTGTGTCATACCCAAGCCCTCACTGCAATTAAGCCTCGTAGAAAATACGAACGTGGCATGTGACACCACAGGACCAAGTCATATTCATTGCAGTAGCAAGGCTTAGATCCAGCTCCCTATTGTGCCAGGGACAGGTTGGTGCTGCTCCAGTCATAGAGTTTAAGTGCCCCATTGCTCAAGGGCTCATCAACATCAGGCCTTGTTAGCTTCCCATGGGCTGTCCAGATAACATGGACGGAAGGGGCCCTGTAAACCTGCTCCTCCAATAAGACCCATTGTCTGCCGTGTTAGGTCACTTGCCTTTATAGTTTAACACCACCTATGGGAGTTTTCCCATTCAGTGCTTCAAACATTCATAATACAGCCTCCCATCTATTAAGAAAGAACTAAGAGAGAACTATTTCTGTCATAAAACCCATATAGTCACTAGATCACTTTTTGTTCTAATGGAATAATCATAGTGACAGAAAAGAGCAATTTGTTATGACACTGTGCTGAATATCCTCCATTTGCCCTTCCAGGCTCCTTATCTATGCTTATCCCATTCATGTCCACTCCAAATTTCAAGGACACAAAAGAGCTCAATTGTTCTCAAGCTTCAAATTAGATTTGGCCAGTGGGAAGCCAGCAGTTAATAAAGAGGAGAAAGAGTAAGGACAGAGTAAGAAAGAGTGAGCTCCTTGAGCTCATGTCAGGCTAACTGCGTGTTCCCCAAAGGTCACTACTGCTCTCAGTCTGACCTTTATAAAAGGACTCTCTCCTTCCACGTGTCAAAAATCTCACTCTTTCAGAGATAGCAAAGGCAATATTTTCACTACAGTTCCATATTCTGCACTCAACCTATGTGGTTCTTTACCCTCTTCCCCATCTTGTAATTATTTCCTTTGTCAGTGAAACTTCTTCAACATACCCTAATTTCAGTGTGCCATCCATTTCCTCTTGTGACCTTGACTGATACAAATGTCAAAGATTTACACCATTACCTTTATTAGGGAATACTGGTAAGTATCAGTCTTCTGGTAGGACTTAAAAAAATGATTTGTGTTTGTTTGGAAAATGGGCCATTCAACAGCTAAATCCTCCTGAATGACAGTCCCAGAGAGGCATCTGTCTATCTCTCTGACACTATCCCAGTTACTAGACATTCAGGTTTATGGCTCATAGAGCCTCTGAAAGATTAAGTGAATCAGACATTCACCTAATTGTCAGGGCACTGGAAAGAACAGCTATGAAGTAGCCATGTCAGTCATTACTAAAAGCAAAATAATGGCTATGTATCGATTTTAAATATTGATCCTGCCTTTTTTCTGAATGATCTTAAAATGTTTATTTATAATAGTTTCTTGGAAATCAATATAAATTTTAAAGGTCTTTGTCTGCACTGTCCAGAGTAGCTAGCACAGTGTTAGACAGCAGGCAGGTGACTTGTTTCCATAATTACACACGCACTTGTCTGTGAGCAGCAGTGTGGTTGTGCCGGCAGCCTGCCATTCATAGCTTTACTATCTTTCAGAATCTGATTTTAAAGAATCTCTCACTAGATTAAAATAACATCCAGAGAATGGTTGCCTGGCAAATACCACTCATACAAAGGATCAATGTTACTTTATTTGATAATGATACACCCTCCAAATCAAATCATAGCAGAATCTTGATGGTTCTCAATGCTAATTGGACAAGGGGAGGCTTATCTGTGTAACAGTAGAGTTTGGGTAACTATTGCAAATATGGTCTCACCGCCCAATCATCTTGGTCACAGAGTTAGGGATCACAAGATCAAGGATAACTCGAGAGTGAAGCAGCTGTTTTTTGAGGATTTTTTTTGTTTCATCCTTAACAAGAACTGGACCTAAATTCCTGCCATACTAAAAATTGTTACTTCATTTCTGGCACATGTTTAAGGAGAGGGAAATTGAGCTAAAGCTATTAAATAATATGTAAATGATGCTGTTTATTCACCTACGTATAATAAATACAACGAAGTCATGCTAATTTTTGAGTAGAAGGTGGTAGCAGTAAAATGAAAACGTGTTTTTCTGGAATGGGATCTCATTTACATATGAAAGAGCATGGCTATTCCTAAAGTAATGAAGAGATGATAGTATTGTCTAAACACATACATGAATGCACACACGTGTACACACACACAAATACTTTTAGATCCGTTTTTCAAATGCCTTCCCTAATTGAAGATAAAAGAATATACTGATTTTGAGTATTTAATAAATATAGAAGTTATACTAAGAGCTTGATTCTCTGTAAACTCAAAGATCTTCTATGCAGATCTATTCTGGGGCTTAATGTGAAGCACATTAATGCTGTTACCTCTGCTTTAGTTTGGACAACTAGGGATCTGCTGGGATGTCCTCTCTGTACTTCCATTTGGGAGCCCTTTAGACTAATTTGTGAAGCAAATCGTATTTAACTAAGATTTTACATGTGAAGGTTTTGAACCAAAACACTTAAAAAATCACATTTCCCATGTAATCCAAAATCCATTTATATAGTCACCAAAAAATAATATTATTTCCCTAAGAGTATAATTTCCCAAGATGTTATTATTCTCTAAAGCTTTTCCTTGTTTTATGATTAACTCTCAAAAAATATTACTTTGAAATGAATTGCAAGATCTTTTGGGGTGTATCATCTTATCTGTTCAACATATTTCAAATAATCAAAACTACCCACAATATAAATAAAATAATGGAGCCATGGCTTAATGGTAGGTTATGTTTTAAAATATATGTAACTAGGGGCGCCTGGATGGCTCAGTGGGTTAAGCGTCTGACTTTGGCTCAGGTCATGATCTCTCGGTCTGGGAGTTTGAGCCCCGCGTCAGATTCTGTGCTGACAGCTCAGAGCCTGGAGCCTGCTTCAGATTCTGTGTCTTCCTCTCTCTCTGACCCTCCCCTGCTCACACTCTGTCTCTCTCTCTCTCAAAATAATAAACTTTAAAAATAAAATAAAATAAAATAAAATATATGTTACTATAGCATCCTAACAATTGCAGGCTCTGGTTTCCTGCTAAATAGTCTCTAGGAGAGCCCTTTTTAGTTGTCATCTACCACTCAGCATATATTTATTGATTATCTATAAAACGACTGGCACTATGCTTGACCCAGGACTACAAAGAGGGAAAAAAAATACCATCCTGTACCATTGAAATACTCCAAGTCCAAATAGGAGAGAGCTGTGCCAGGCATTTCCAAGAGCCATGGGAACAGCTCTGGGGAGCTTGATCCACTTGTGGAGACGAGATGGAACAGGTTCGTGGAACGTACAGCAATTGAGTGGTCCTAGAAGACAGAGTTAATCTTGACATTGAAGAAGATACTAATCTGAATGATTCTTCATAGAGAGCTCCATCAGCAGAGCTATTTATAGATGCAATGGCCTAAAATCCAAAAAGTTATTTTCTCATCCTGTAGGGAAAGTAAATATAGAAATTGTTGGCTGACGGGACTTTTTTGGTCATATGTCTCCTAGACAGTTTAATTTCTGCAGCCTGGCTTAATTTAGAGGTACAAATAAAATAGAGCTTAGAAAATGATTTTCAGAGACCTAAACCAATTCTCTTTATCATATGTGAGACACCTATTTACATTTAAAACTGCAGAACAGTGCACAGGGTAAGGTGTCGGGTCTGTCTTATGGTGCTTTGGAACCTGTTTTTCCCATTCGCTTCCAAAAGTGCCACCTGAGCATTTAAATACTAAAGAGAAAGCAATTCTAGAAGATAATATGCTTAGATTTTAAGAAGTACTTGCTGAGTATATAAAGCTTGCCCTAGACCTAGAATTGAAAACTGGAAGTCCCTGAAGTCCCTGTCTGGGCAGATGACTCCCTCTGCTATCACCAGCCTCCGATCGTACACCATGCTGAAGATGAATGTATATGCTTCTAAAGGTTATAGTTTACACATATGGTATAACGTGTATACAGCATTAAATTTATAATGTGTATGCAGTTGTATAACATGTATACGACTTATAGTAGCATGTGTGTGCAGTTGTATAATGTGTATACGACTTATAGGAGAATGCGTGTGCAGTTGTATAACGTGTATACGACTTATAGGAGAATGCGTGTGCAGTTGTATAACGTGTATACGACTTATAGTAGAATGTGTAGACAGTTGTATAACGTATATATGACTTATAGTAGAATGTGTAGACAGTTGTATAACGTGTATACGACTGATAGTAGCATGCGTGTGCAGTTGTATAACGTGTATACGACTGATAGTAGCATGCGTGTGCAGTCGTATAACGTGTATACGACTTATAGTAGAATGTGTAGACAGTTGTATAACGTGTATACGACTTTTAGTAGCATGCGCGTGCAGTCGTATCACGTGTATACGACTTTTAGTATAAGTAGCATGTGTAGACAGTGTATAACGTGTATACAACTTATAGTAGAATGTGTGTGCAGCATTAAACTGATAGTATAATGTGTATACATTATAGTGTAATGTGTAGACAGTTGTATAATGTGTATACAACTTACAGTATAATGCGTATACAGCATTGTATCATTTACAACATACATATATTTTATTAATTTTGATATCTTTGGAAACATCACATTTTCTAAATTCTCAGTTTTTATGAACCTGCAGTTTATTTAATAGCCCTACAAATCATGATCATTAATTTCTATTCACAGGATGGTAAACTATAAACACAACAACATATAAAATGGAAGCAATGCCTATGCTCACATAAAGTAGCAAAGAAGCACAAAAACAAGATCAACAAAAATACCGACACTCAAAAACTTAAAAGAAAATTTTTTAATGTTTTATTCAGTTTTTGAGAGAGAGAGAGAGAGAGAGTACAAGCAGGGGAGGGGCAGAGAGAGGGAGACACAGAATCCGAAGCTATCTCCAGGATCCAAGCTGTCAGCACAGAGCCCAATGCGGGGCTCAAACTCATGAACCATGAGATCATGACCTGAGCTAAAGTTGGACACTCAACCTACTGAACCACCCAGGTGCCCCCAAAAACTTTTTTAAAAGGACAATAACAGATAAGCCTACACAGTTTCAATCATGACATTAAAAACCCAAAAGAGGACCATGATCAAACAAGGGCAACGATGACTAACACTAAGAGACATAAGTGTGTTTCCTGCCAACATCTGTGTGGCTGACAGCACGCATCCTGGCAGGCAGTCCACCGCAAGTGCTTCATCACTCACGTGCTGTGAAACCCATTCTTAAACACTTTTTTTTTTAAGATGGTGAGCATTAAACTCTGTATTTTGTCAAATCCAGCATTCAAAACAGAATCCTGAGGGGCACCTGGGTGGCTCAGTTGGTTAAGCGTTCAACCTCAGCTCTGGTCATGATCTTGCGGTTTGTGGGTTTGAGCCCACAGCACAGAGCCTGTCAGCACAGAGCCTGCTTTGGGTCCTCTGTCTCCCTCTCTCTCTGCCCCTCCCTCACTAGTGCATGCTTGCACTCTCTCTTTCTGTCTCTCCCGAAAATAAACAAACATTAAAAAACACACACACAGAAACCAGAGAAATTTTGAAATATGTAATAGAAATTGCATCCACATTTCAGTGGTGTTATTGCTTAGAATAGGTGATAACGCATTCTACCCTAGAGCTCAGTGTCTTCAAAATCATTAAAATGCCGTCTCCTATAATTCTGTAAGGAGAGCTTCTAAAATGATCTAAAAAGACTCTCTGCATTAGTTTTCTGAAATTCTGGGAACCTGATATCAGAAGAATGACTTTAAATGAAGTTTTTCTGTTAGCTTTGTTTTTATTTTTTCAGTATATTTTAGCAATTACTGTTTCAGTCACCATGCTAGGTTTGGGGAGAAGCTGTTATGGACAAGGTAGACAGAGGCCACATCCCTATACACAAAGGAGAAGGACAGTTGATCCCTCTGATTAAATGCAGACATGCAGGGGACCATGGGGACTATAGCAAGAACCAGTCTCATGAACTAAGGTAAAAGGAGAGCCAGGAGGGCTTCCTGAAGGAAGTGGTATGTCCCCTGAGACCTGAAGGATGAGTAAAAGCCAACAAAGTGAAGAGGAAAAGGAAGACCATTTTAAGCATAGAAAATCACTTATGTGGGGGTGTCTGGGTGACTCAGTCAGTTAAGCATCCAACTCTTGATATCAGCTCAGGTCATGATCTCAAGGTCATGAGATTGAGCCCTGCATCAGACTCCATGCTGAGCATGGAGCCTGCTTGAGATTCTCTGTCTCTTCCCCTCTTCCTGAACATGTGTTCTTTTGAAAGAAAGAAGGAAAGAGAGAGAGAGAGAGAGAGAGAGAGAAAGAAAGAACAAAAGAAAGAAAGGCAAGGAAAGGAAGGAAAAGAAAAAGAAAATAGCTTATGTGAAGACTTATAAGTGAGACGATCATGGGGCTATGAGGAAAAAAAATCAATAGAGCTGGAGCCTAGATTTCATAAAGACAGGAGATGTAGCTGGAATGATAGGCAGGAATAAAACAATAGATCCAGACTATATAACATTAAGGAAAATTTAAGAACAAAAGAAAGCCTTTGAGATGTGTGTTTTACTAGGGTCACTCTCTAAAGAATGGGCTGGAGACTGCAGGAGAAATGAGAGAATGGCTTGGAGACACTACCACAGTGGAGATGAAATGAATTTGGATGAGACCATGGTGCCCTTAGGAGATGGCAAGGCCTGGAGATGTACAGAATGGGCAGTAAGGGAGGAAGGAGTCAGGAATGATTCTAATTTCTGACTTAGGCAACTGACTGCCTGATGGTGTCATTCACAAGATATGAAATGTCAAACCATGAGCCATTTGGAGTGGCAAGTGCGAGATTCTATTGCTTAAGTTTTGGACATGTTGTGTGTGAATACCTGTGTGGCAGGTAGTGACATCTCTGATCTGGTTCTGGAACTCAGGACAGGAGCCTAGGATGGAGATCTTGGAGTTTCCAATAATTCCAATCATGAGAGTGGAAGAGGCCCTCCAGGCAGAATGTGGGTTGTGAGAAATGTAAACGACCTGAGAAGTACCCCAGTGGGTACCAAATTTGCATGATGGGCAAAGAGACAGTATCTTATGTCAAGTTCCCTAAGGAGTAAATCTTGAGACAAAGGTGCGTGCCCAGACTTTCTTTGGGGTGCCATGCCTGGACAAGTTCAAGGAGGATAAGCACACAGGTGCGTCTCAGAAAGAAGGAGAGCACATAGAATTGCCAAACTAGCCACAGCCTCACAGGATAACAGCCACATGTTTATTCATGCAGGACATCCCCAAAAAGGTGGTATGAAACCCATGCAAGAGGTTTTGTTTCAGGGTGAGAAAGGGCAAACAGCTTATCTGCCAGGTTTTTCCCATTTCCCGTGCCTTACTGATCAAAGTTTGCTTCCACATTTCTGGGTCTCATTACTTCCTACTCTTAAGCAGCTGCTGGGAAAGCCTGAGCCTTTGGGGGTTCTACCAGGTTACTTAGGTGCTGGAGGTGCTGCAGCTTCCACTGTGGTGGGTGCTGTACAGGCTCTGCAGAAGTCAGGCCCTTGTCCCCACTGGAGGCAGAGACCAGAAGGTGGCAAAGGTGACAAAGCACTGGCAGTAGAAGCCAGGACTTTATAAACGCATAAATGATGGGAGCCACCGTTGGGCTTATCTAGCCTGAGATCAGAGTTAGCCGCCCTGACTAAGGAGGGAGGTGGGTCTCAGCAAATCTGGACACTAGTGTGTGAACTATGAAGAGTGCATCCTGCAGGAAGCCTGATAGAAATGGCCCTAGGTGACCAAAAAGTTAAATAATGTCAAAGAGGGCAAGGAAAAAGTATTTCATAAAGGGACCCACCTATCCCAAGTATTTCAGATAAACAGCACAGCGGGCCACCAACTGTAGTGGATTTTAATGGATTGTCCCTTCTTCCAGCAAAGACGCTTTAACTTTCCTGTGGGAAACCGTGCTTCCTCTACTTGTGGCTTGGGTGCCCTGGTTAGAGTAAATCCCTCCAATAGCCCCAGAGTTAGAACATGGCCCAGGCACACACCATCAGATATTCCTCTCTGTGCTCACAGGGATGATGTGCCAATCAGCCAGGTCATTTTACAACTTTTGTAGGAACAGTTGGGGAAAAGCTATAAACTCAGACTTTTCAATTATAAGATCCAAAGTATCCTTTTTCCTAAGCCAACTTTAGCTGCATTTTTATCACTTATACCTGAAAGGTAACTTACAACTACAAGGGCAGAGAGGTGTCCATTGGATTTACTGTCAGATCAGTAGGGGCCTTGGAGAGAACAATGGCATTGGTGAAATTCTGGAAGAAGTGATTGTTTCTTCATCCTCTTTTCAATTCCTCAAATGCTAATTTACCTCCTGGGAAGGAACTAAGAATGACAACTTTAAAATGTTTAAAGCACCTGCAGGAGGAAGGACAAATGACAGCCCCAGATGCATTCTATGTGGCATCTTGGCTCCCAGAGCTTCCCTTTTGTTAGCATCTACAGGTCAACCTTCAGGACCGGGACTGGTAATACTTCAGAAGCTGCTGCTGGGTTCCTGCTCTGCCCCCTGTGGTTACATACACCCTGGTCCTACCCTGATAATTATTTTCATTGTAAATAAATAAAAGCCTCCTCAAAATATCCTAATTTGAGCACAGCATCTCTTTCCTCTTGCAATCCTGAAACTGATCCAATGTTTCAAAAGGAACCTAACATACAACATTTAAAAGTATAGCTAGTTCATGTTGAGCATTATTGTATTGTTTGTTTTGTTTTAAGGAAGCATTTGAGACAGCCAAATCCTTCAAAATGGTATTCTTAGACAACCAGAAGAACATACCTCTATATGTCTGTCTTTCTGTCTGAATATCACCCACCCATCCCAAAGTTACTAGACAGTTATGTTTATTATTTTTAGGGCACTTAGTGACATTGAGTCACCTTCTCAAGTCAGTGGAAAGAACAACAATAGAGCAGTGATTTTGGGTAATGGCTGAAAACCAAATAATGACTGCACATTGATTTTAAATATCAATTGCCTTTAGCATGAATAGCTTCTGTTAATTTATTTCCCAGAATAGTTTCTGAGAAATTAATATGTATCTAGAAGGCCAATATTCTGCACCATGTACCATCTAGCACACTGCTAGGTACAGAACAGGTGATTAATCACTATGGGCAGATTGATTTGTTTGCCTAATTGTTTATACAGTTGTCTGCAGTCAGTTCTATAGTTATATATGCAGGCAGACCATGCTTAGTTTTATTACCTCTGCAAAATGTGACCTTTTTTGCATTGTCTCATTAGATGGATTAAAATAACATCTATAGAGGGACTCTATGTTTGATACTCCTTACAGGAAAGGTCTTTAAATTTATCACCCCTCTCCCACCCCCATTATCAGCTCAACTCACACATTTAAATAACTGAAGACCTAGAAATGATTTTCAGAGACATAATCCAAAACAAATCAATTTAGAAGATAATATGCTTCAAAATAAAGTATCCTTATTAAGCCTATAATAGCTTTTTCTGAACATAAAAGTAAAAAAGAAAGGTAATTTGCATATTTCTAATGTTTATTAAAAGTCATTGTAATGTCCATTCTTAACAGACTTATCTTTGTTTTCAAGTCGATTTTTTTGGACATCTTTCCCATTTTTTAAATTCTCATTTATGGTCTGAGCCCATATTATGTTTAATAACCCTAAAAATTGCCATCAGCAACTTTGATTCAACACGATAAACTTAACAGTTTTCACAGTTGTTAGAGAGCAATAAATGTCATGGAAACGATGTGTATGCTCACACAAAGTAACAGAATCCCACATATATGTACACATACAAACAGATCATTAAAAATAATGCTGCAGGGGCTCCTGGCTGACTCAGTCGGTTAATCTTCCAACTCTTGAATTAGGCTCAGGTCATGGTCTGGTCATGAGATCGAGCCCCACTTGGGGCTCTGTGTTGGGCATAGAGCCTGCGTAAGATTCTCTCTCTCCCTCTTTCCTCTGCCCCTCTCCCACTCACACGTGCACACTCTCTCTCTCTGTCTCTCAAAAAAAACTAGTAATAGTGCTGGAGAATAAAGCACATGGTCGGGAGCACACTGGGCTGTGGCTGCCACTGCTGCTAGGCTGCCCCCACCACCCGTGCCCCGAGCAAGTCAGAAATGTGCTATGGAAGTAGCCGCAAATTCTAGGCTGCATTGTTAAACCTTACTTATCACCTGGATCAACAATCATATTTTTCTTATGTTCTCAGCTATTTAGTATTTTGTTGGAAGAACAGGGTGACTTCCTACCTAACGTTCTGAATAATTACCCTCACGCAAGACATTCAGATGATACTTGACAGAATCATTTAGAAGGGCTGATGAAATTGAATGCAGATGATAGTTATCAGAAATATGGAAACACAAGTGTTGCTGGATCCTTCTATCGGGTAAAAATTCTTTTTTATATACTTTTTAAGTTTATTTTTGAGAGAGAGAGAGAACAAATGGGGGAGGGGCAGAGAGAGAGGGAGAGAGAGAATCCAAAGCAGGCCCCCTGCTCAGCCCAAAGCCTGATGGGGGCTCTATCTCACAACCATGAGATCATGACCTGAGCTGAAATCAAGAGTCAGACGCTTAACTGATTGAGCCATTCAGGTGCCCCTATCAGGTGAAAATTCTTTGCTGGGTTGTAACAGGACCTCAAAAATCTACAAAAAATGGTCAAATATGTCAGAGCTACAAGGACCCATCATTGTAATAAAGCATAGTTTATGAACTTAGAAGAAAATAAAGACTTCTCTACTGTGCGATTAAACTCCAAAGTAGGCAGAGACCAGTTGTCCTGGAAAACAGTTAAACCCTTGCCGTATGTTCATCACCACTGTCTGGAAAATGCTGAGTAGTTTATTAAAGGATATGATGACATACATGTCATATTAGGTGTCTTGGGATGGCTGTTTATAACCTATGACCGATAAGAACCATTTACATGGGAGAGAATTTAAGCATTATGTGAAGCAGGACTACTATCAATGGAGGTAGGGTGTGCACTGAGCAAAGAAGCCTTGAGATTTGTTCATGTCGTTAAAACATCTGTATACCTGTTTACACCTCTGAAGTCTTAGTGCTGGGAAGATGCATGGAAATCCTAACCAGAGAAAAGGAAATTCCAGAAATTCCACTGGAAAAGAAGCTTTCTATCCCCCTTTGCAAAAAAAAAAAAAAAAAAAACCACTTAATCTAAGGTTCTCCACCCAGATGCCTTTGGTACTAGAAATGTAACTACGACCCTCCTAGTTGCTGTTCAGATATTACAGATTCTTCTCACTATATGAAAGTACAGCTTTGTATGTGTTAAATAATTTATCATTTTCATCCATATGGTTATTTATGCAACTATCAACCTACCTTAGCTGAGAATCTATTAAAGGAAGTAAGCACAACCAACAAAACAAAGGTGCAAAAGCAAACTTAGGAAACCCTTGAAGGAAACCCATGAAAGAGCAAAGGTGTAGTGTCTGACATTGCGCTGAAAATGGATCTCGGCATCTTATACAGCTAGCATGGGGCCCAGGAGTATGTGTGCTTGCCCCATACCTCAGGTCAGTGCTTTTCAAAGTGTGGTTCCAACCACCAGCAGTCCTGGGAACTTGTAAATGCAAATCTTTGGGATCCCTGCTGGACCTACCAGATGAAAACCATAAGGATGGGTTCAGCAACCAGGATTTTAGCAATCCTCTTATAGGTGGGGCTTCCTCACGATAACCTGAGAACCACTGTTCGAGACAATTCTGGTACAAATGGTTCTTAGACCACATTGAGGACTACTGACCAATAAGTCAGATATGTTTCATAGATTCAGGTAGTCATGTTTTAAATCAGCATAGTCCAAGATAACACTATCATGAACGTAAACAACTTTTTTTAAATGTTTATTTATTTTTGAGAGAGAGTGAATGGGGGAGGGGCAGAGAGCGAGGGAGACAGAGAATCCCAAGCAGGCAGCGCGCTGTCAGCACAGAGCCAAATGTGGGGCTCAAACTCACGAACGGTAAGATCATGATCTGAGCTGAAATCAAGAGTCGGACACTTAACCAACTGAGCCACCCAGGCACTGCTGAATGTAAACAATTTTAAAGATAATTTCACTTACAATTTCAAAAGAACATTCATTTTGGCAAAAGTCTTTAGCTTCTCAATTTTTCCTCAAACTATCAGTGAGTATGTTGATTCTACAGCAGAGTGACTTACAACACTAGGTCCCTCAGCAAAATCTCATGATACTTAGCAATTCCATATTTGGGGCAAGAAGCATTTTTTAAAGTACTAAGTATGTATTCATTAAAAAGTATATTAATGAGATTCATCTAAAAATGTCCACAATTATTAGTAAAAAAGAATTAAATTGCAGTAGCTATAGGGACAAATAAAAATTGGAAAGCTTAATTCTCCCTGTTGAAAATAAGGGAAGAAACGAAACTTCTCTCCCCTCCCTCTTATTGGAGCATTTCTTAGAAAACTTGTAATTTAAAGTTCTTTCTCTGTGTTTTTGAAATGTGTATAAATCTTTTTAGAAGCTCCATAAGGCTCTTGCCAGCACCATGACTCGGTGTGTCTTTCTCAAGGACCTGAGAGCCATCTCTTTAAAATGTAATCATCAAGAGAGATTGCACCCCTATCTCTCAATTTTGTGAGAGGATAGGATGGGCTCCTGGCTCCCAGTTGCAAAACTACTTCCTATAGTAAAGACAGGAGAAGTTATTTTCTTTTGTCCAAAGCCAATCAGCAGACACATATGATCGCTGGAATTATCAGGTGTATTTAGGATGAACTGTATCTAACAAATGGTGCTGTCAGCTCTTCTAACTTGAGGACTAATTATGGTTTATCTTGAGAACATGGATGCTGTAGATTGTATCTTCTTGGCTTTACAAAAGGGTGAGATTTCTTTCTTTCTTTGTATCCCTTAGTAGATTGCCTTTTATCATCACATTCTGGTTTGATGCTTATTCAATAATAACTGTTTTCTGTCTTTACTACTTTTATGGAGAGCCTTTATTTTTTTTTCGATTGGAAGAATATTTTGCTCTTAATTATATTTCCCTAAGATAGCAAAACTGTTTTAGAATGTGTAGAATTTTTTCTGCTAATTTATATTACCAATTAAAACTTCATCACTTTCAAGAATCAGTTAACTATCGTATATGACCTGATTAAAGCAAACATATATCTGAGACCAGTGGAGCATATAAAACCAGATTTCCTGGTGATGATACCTTATTCATCATCTTTTAGAAACAGAAAATCTTTCTCGTTAGGATAAATTTATTTTAGTGTGGTCTCAAGACAAAAAAGCCTTTTGCTGTTTATGTCCTTAATAATAATAGACTTGTATGTTCTGCTGGGAAGTATATGGATTAAAAAGTAAGTTTTCATCCCAGAGTTTGATTATTTACTATCAAAACCGTACATTCCAGAGAGGTTCTGTAGCTGTAATAATATTAAAAAATAAGTGACCAGTATTTCATATTTTTATTTATTTTTTTAAACTTTATAGTTTATTGTCAAGTTTGTTTCCATATAGCACCCAGTGCTCTTCCCCACAAGTGTCCTCCACCATGACCATCACCCGCTTACCCTGTCCCCCTCCCCCTTCCGCCCTCAGTTTGTTTTCAGTATTCAAGAGTCTCTCGTGCTTTGCCTCCCTCCCTCTCCCTAACTTTTTCCTCCTTCCCCTCCCCATGGTCCTCTGTGAGGTTTCTCCTGTTAGACCTATGAGTGCAAACATATGGTATCTGTCCTTCTCCGCCTGACATATTTTGCTTAGCATGACACCCTCGAGGTCCATCCACTTTGCTACAAATGGCCAGATTTCATTCTTTCGCACTGCC
>CM053569.1:65889078-65949481 GCA_028646485.1 Cryptoprocta ferox
ACCTCCACACTATTTTCCAGAGTGGCTGCACCAGTTTACATTCCCACCAACAGTGTAGGAGGGTGCCCGTTTCTCCACATCCTCACCAGCATCTATAGTCTCGTGATTTGTTCATTTTAGCCACTCTGACCGGCGTGAGGTGGTATCTCAGTGTGGTTTTGATTTGTATTTCCCTGATGATGAGTGATGCTGAGCATCATTTCTTGTGTTTGTTGGCCATCTTGATGTCCTCTTTGGAGAAGTGTCTATTCATGTCTTCTGCCTATTTCTTCACTAGATTATTCGTTTTTTGGGTGTGGAGTTTGGTGAATTCTTTGTAGATTTTGGATACTAGCCCTTTATCTGATATGTCATTTGCAACTATCTTTTCCCATTCTGTTGGTTGCCTATTAGTTTTTTTGATTTTTCCTTTGCCGTGCGGAAGCTTTTTATCTTGATGAGGTCCCAATCGTTTATTTTGGTTCCTGATTCCCTTGCCTTTGGGGTAATTAGGTCAGCATGAACTTTTCTAAGTGGTTATTTCATAATTGTTTATTATTCTTTCGTTTCTTTGAGCCTACCAAGCTTTATTCACACCAGATGTAGGCACTATTATAAATGGAAGAATCCCCAACTTGATTTACTAGATTTTTTTCATGGCTAACTTTACTTTATTTAAGTTTCTTGTTCATTAGACTATTTCTTTCTTTGACAATTTAAATGTCTTTGTTCACAGACCTTTATTTCCTTCATAATTAACTTCCATTTTCTAGCTACTCTTAATGCTGCTGTGATACATAAGGTTCATCTAGGTGCTGTTGTTAGTGAGATTAGGATTTGTATCACTTCCTGACAACTTTTTAAGGATGAACTGCCATTCCCTATGAGTTGGAGAGCAGTGAAGGGAGATGTCTTAAGAGTTATGCCTGTCGCCCCCTAGGTTTCCGGCCCTACTTTGAAAACTAACATTTTAAACTAATTTGATATATACAATCATTTAAAAATAAAGTTAAAAATTAAAGTTAAAGGTTCTTTTCTCCTGCCTCATTTCTGCACCTGTTTAGAGTAGGCCGTTAAGAAATCGACTTAAGGAATCCTGGGGCAAGCTACAATTTAGTTTTTGCCAAATGTAGCCTTGGTTGATTTAAAAAATTGAGTTATGTTTACATATCAAAATGGAAATGTAAATTTCAGCACAGATTTTAAAAGAAATTTTACTTTTCCTTAGGGAATCCCAACCTAAAACCAGTTTTATGGTTGAATTGCACTCTATTTCAATTCCCTGACCTCTACCTCTACTTCAGTTTATATTAGTTAAGTTTCAATAACAGTTTAGGACCCTGAAAACTAATAATTCATATTAACTGAATATATTATTAGAGAGAAATTAATCTTAGTGCTCAGCAGTGTGTTACGTGGTACATAGAATATTTATGTGTTGGCATTTAAAAAATATGTATGTTAATAGTGTCATAAATATTTTCTAAAAGAGTCTGGTGACTTGCTTATTTTAAGTGAAAAAGTAATTTTGGGGAATGTTTTTAAATGCCTTTTGGTCACTTTTAATCATCATGGTAAAATAAAAAATAAGTATCATGGTAAAATAAATATCATGGTAATTATCATGGTAAAACACTTTCAAAGGCTTATTGGGTTAGGCCAATTGCAAAATTAAAAGTCCAGGAAAAGAAACACGAGTAAAATGTCTGCACTATAAAATAAGTGTATAAAAATGTGACTTGTGTCCTGAGCTCTCTGTGCACAAGTGACAAGCTTTGGTAGAGAGTAAAGCCACATGTTTCATTTACTCACTTGCAGTGAAGTCAATTTTTAAGTACTGTAGATTTTAAGTTCTATGTTTCAGCAACACCAGAATGTAAAACAGAAAGCAAACAAACTTTGAAACATGTAATAAGGATTTCTTTCACATCTATGTGGTAGTATTTGTTAATAATGGATGCTACAATCTAGCTGAAAACTTCTTAGTGTCTTAAGTCATTATAATTCTAGCTCATATAATTCTGTCATGAAAGCTGTTCAAAGAATCAGCAAAAGCAAGATAGTGGATACTCGTTTTCTGAATTTCTTGGGAAAAGAAACTGGGTGTTCTAGACTTGACAAGATGATGTCAAGATGATAAAACATTTTTGTTTTACAGATGTGTTTGTACATTAGACATATTCTGAAGCCTAACCCCATGCCACATTTGAAGGAAAGCAGTTATGAGCAAGGTAGACAGAGGCCCCACCGCTACACAGAAAGGACAACTAACCCCTCTGGTGAGTGCAGTGAGAGCAGATGTACAGGTGTAGCGGCGGCCACAGCAGGAACCCCCAGCCTGAACTGGGGGAAGGAGTGAGTACCCAGGAAGACTTCCTGGGGGAAGTGATAGGTAGGCTGGAACCTGAAGGATGACCAGAAATTAGCAAGGTGAAGAGAGACGAGACTGTTTCAAGAGACGAAATAGCTTACATGAAGACTCAGAGGTGAAAAACCTCACAGGTCCCCAAAGAAAGAAAAGTTCAATAGGGTTGGAACCTAGGTCACCTAGAATGTTAAGAGGCAAGAAATGAACCCGGAAATATAGATAGAATGTAGGGCATAAAATGCAAACATCATAACATCAAAAAACGTTTATAAAAGGACACAAAGAGCCTTTGAGATGTGTGTTTTACAGGGGTTGCTCTCTAAAGAATGGGCTGGGAGACTGCAGGAGAGGCGGGACGATGGCTTGGAGAGGTTACAGCAGTAGAAGGGGAATAATATTGGTGAGAAGATAGAATTGTCAAGGCTTGGTGAGAGATGATGAGAACACTAAGGCATAAGAGACAGTGAGAGGTCAAGGTGGTTTCAGGTGTCTGCTTTAGGAAAACATGGTGGTTCCATTGACTAAGAAAGGAAATTTCCAAACCAAAAGAAAAAGAAGAAGAAGAAGAAGAAATGTCTAGGAAAGAGCAGTTTGGGTTTGGCACATGGATCAGTTTGTTAGTTGGAGATTCCTGTGAACCTTCCTGGGAGGGACCTCCAGTAAGAGCTGGGTCCATGGAGCTAAGAGCTCAAGAGAGAAGCCTGGGATAGAGATGGAGGACTGGGAGTCATCAGATGGAAGGTTTTATATATTATATATATATATATATATATATATATATATAATATATATATAAAATGAAATTTATGATTATAAAACTAATATTGTTATATTAATATTATATATATTATTTTATTATAAAAGTAGCTATATTATATTAATATTATATATTATTTTATTATAAAACTAGTTATATTAATATTATATATGTGTGTATTACAGAAACCGTAGGGATGGGTGGTCTCCCCAGAAGAATGTGTGTCATGTTATGAGATGACCAGTGGTCTAGGAGGAAACCTAAGGAGAAAGTCCTGTGTCTCAGCCCAGGTTCCCTAAGAAGCAAAGCCAAAGCAAGTGACGTGCTAACTCTTTACTGGAGGGGTATGGGGGCAGTATGATGGGGCGGTCAGAATAAGACAAAAATAGGAATGGGGTAGGAAAAGCTGCAAAGCAAACACACGGGGGTGCATCACCTAGGTGGTCACAGCCTCAGGAGAGAACACAGCCTGGTGGTCGGCCATGCAGTCAGTCTTAAGAGAGACCCTGCACAAATGTTGCCTTTGAAATAGTCTGTCAGGCAGACTTCTAGCTCCTTCTCATTTTCTGCCTGTCATGAATCACTCACCCTCCCTGTGCATTAACGTCCCAGCCTTTCATGGTTGGACTAACCAGCCCTTCCAGGCACCCATTGAGGAAGCAAGAGCCTTTGTGAGTTTGTTTTTCTCTAGTTTCAGTACTGGAAGTTCTAGTACTTTCCCCAAAAGGGCAAAGCCCAACCCTCAGGGGATCCAGGACAGATGGCAGTCAGGAATTGCGGCCCGGTTGGCAGGAGCTGGAGTTTTGCAAATAATAAAATGATGTGAGTCTCACTGGGGCCTCTGTGGCTAGGAATCCAGGCAAGCCGCTGAAAGGCTGAAAAACTTTCCAAAGTACAGAACGAAGTTTTTTTGTTTGTTTGTTTGTTTGTTTGTTTTTTAATTTTTATTTATTTTTGAGATAGACAGCGTGAGCAGGGGAGGGTCAGAGAGAGAGGGAGACACAGAATCTGAAGACAGGCTCCATGCTCTGAGCTGCTGGCACAGAGCCCGACGCGGGGCTCGAACCCACGAACCGTGAGATCATGACCTGAGCCGAAGTCGGATGCTCAACCGACTGAGCCACCCAGGCGCCCCACAGAACGAAGTTTTGAAAGGACAGAGTGAAAGTGGGTTGTGGTACATCTCGTGAGGAAGACTGGGAAGTTGGGGAAAAAGAATGATATCAGAGGGCAAGGGAAGAGTGTGTCTAGTGTTTCTGTCTAATCACACACAATAAGCACTAACGTGGATATGCATTTATTGCTCCTGGTAATGAGCTTCAATTTTCCTGTGGAAACCATGCCTAATCTACCTTTGGGTCATTTGGTTTGGGTTGAGTGAACCCCACCCAATGGTGCCTAGGTACAAACAGTCAGTGTGTGACCTCCCTGAGCACAGGGATGACCTGTGAGCCCACCAGGCCAATGGGACTCCATGCCAGGAATTGCACCCAACAGTAGGTAAAGAGCTGGGAGCCTGGGACTGTGTAAGTTTTATAAACCAATGAATTTGCTTTGTTTGTTTATGTCAGTTAGAATCATTTTTCTGTCATTCTGCCATATCTGTCACTCCTGACTACTGCAGAGACAGAGAAGTGTCCGTTGGATTTAATTATAGAAACCGCTGGTCTTGGTGCAGATGATTTCAGTGGGGCAGCCCTGGAGAAGTCGGGATGATTCTGACCACTTCTCCAGCCTCTTTCCTCAAGGCTTCACATGCTGCTTCACTACTTGCAAGAGGACTAAGAAGGACAATGCTTAGAGCATCTATAGGAGGAAGCAGAATTGACACATGCAGCCTGTTTGGCATCTGTGAACCTATTTCTCTGGACCTCCCCTGGGGGCGGGGGTGCTGCCTCTCACTGGGCTCCATGGTGCTGCCAGAACATAGCAGACTCATCAGTTTTAAAAGATTGCAGGCCATCCATGATAATGAATAGGTTGATCTTCATTTGCATCTCCCCCAAGTACATAACCCCATACGAGGTACATAGTGGACTTCTATTAAATATGGGTTCGTTTGAGAGACCTGGCCTTCAAGGAGCCGGGAGCAGCCTACAGGATCACCCCATCTGGAGCTTTCACAGAAGATGGTGTCCTTCTTAGGGCTGAAAAGATTATATTTTGGTCATATCTCCAAAGTCTGATCACTCCAAAGACCAGATATAGAAATTTTCAGATCCATTTTAGGATTCTTTCCTTCATCTCAATTGTTTTTCCTAGAATGGTAACAAATAAGTTACTCAAACTTCAGTTTCCTCTCATAACAATTCTCATATCCACTCCTTTCTTATTTAAGTTGTTTTCCCAGATTCAGGCGCTCATTACCTCTGGCCTAGAATAGAGAGCGGCATCCTGATTGGTCTTTGTGCCTCCAGCCACTGTCTGTGCCTCTGCATCATCATACAGCTAGTTACCAGGTGAACAATGTCATAATTGCATCAAATGTCTGAGCCTTAAAGCAGAGGCGCTGAATGTCCCTATAACTGCAGTGCATCTGTACTTCTGCAATAGTGCTTGTAGTAGCCAACCTTTTATTAAAATTAATTGTAGACATTTGTGTCTTTCTGTTTATCTATCAGTGTTCCATAAAGCAGAGCAAATTTTTTGAAGCTGGAGAAGGATTCAGTGGGCTTCAATTCACCAATAAGGTGACAGGCAATTAAATGGAAAGAAATTTCCTTAAATACTGGCCTGTGACAGGTAGATACTGAGTTTCAACTTAGCTATTAGAAGTGTAGTAGTGCCCGAGTGGTTCAGTTGGTTAAACCTCCTACTTCGGCTCAGGTTATGATCTCATGTTTTGTGAGTTTGAGCCCCAAGTCAGACTGTGCTGACAGCCCAGAGCCTGGAGCCTGCTTTGGATTCTGTGTCTCCCTCTCTCTCTGCCTTTTCCCCACTCACATCCTCTCTCTCTGTCTCTCAAAAATAAATAAACATTTAGAAGTGTGGTCTGAGACCTGATATTGCTTTATCATTTTATTACATGTACCTGGTCACGAGGGAACCCAGTGTCAATCCCGATCCTTAAGTTTTAGTAAATCAAGTAACCATGGATTTAGATCATAAAAATTGGTGTGAACACAAGTAACAATGATCATTGGATAAAACTTTAAATGAAAAATTATTAGCCATGTCTCCTTCTGCTTTGTAGTTTGCAGGATCTTAACTGGGACTTTACATTCTTCTTCAAACTCACAGAATACCTGTGGTAAACAATAAGATGTATATGCTATCTATTTCCTGATTTCCCATGTGCATCTGCCAATAATAAATTCTTTTCTTAAAAGAAAAAGGAACGCATTTGCAAGGTTAATTTCCTCAGGGAAAAGTAGAGTTTTCAGAACAATTTTAATGTTTTTTATTGTTCTTTAATTTATAGCTCATGGCTTAATTTTTATTCACATTCGATATTCATATTTGCATGATAACGAGATGCTATGTCTTTTTTAAACACCTCTTGATCATCCGAGTAGCTGTGGGCAGAGAGATAAGCTATGAAAAAGAATAAGGGTTTTCAAATCCCATATTGGATCAACTTCCCTAATCCTCCAAACTTCAGCGCTAATTAGCAATGGCACACAACTTTCTTCCTTGTGGAAGGTTTGGAATGAGTATTTCATCACCATTTTCAGATTTTCTCCGCAGCTCAGTAATGTCACCTCTTCACTCCCCACCCCCAGTTTACTGGGACACCTCTGTAATGGAAGGTTGGGCCTACAATGATGACAATAACCATCTAAGTTTTCTCTTCACAGAAACCAGCACCAGTCGGTCGGCATATGAACCAAAAGCTCTCCTCTCACTTGTGACTCAGCAGTTAATCTGAGGCACTACCAGACAGACGCCAAACCCACGCTGTGGCTAATGGATGGTAAAGCCTTCTTAGAAGGGTAAGGAAAACACCCCTTCCAAGATGATAGAACAAATATAAAGCTCCAAAACTGTCTTCTTCCTTCTCAGTTGATTTGCAAAATACTTCTTTTTTCATTCAATGTTTATTTATTTTTGAGAGACAGAGAGACAGAGTGTGAGCAGGGGAGGGGCAGAGAGAGAGGGAGACACAGGATCTAAAGCAGGCTCCAGGCTCTGAGCTGTCCGCACAGAGTCTGATGTGGGGCTCAAACCCACAAACCATAAAATCATGACCTGAGCTGAAGTCAGATGCCTAACCAACCAAACCACCCAGGTGCCCCAGCAAAATATTTCTGAGAATGTTTTGAGGAGGTTGGTTATTTGGGATAATGAGAAGTGGCCTGGGACTTGCCAAGCCCTTATTCCTCGTTTTTTAATTATGCTGGTGGAAGAGGGGGATGTAGAGTATTTCCCTGCCATTCTGGGGCCATTTTTATAGACCGGACTCCTGCCAGTCACGTTATGTACAATCATTCTTACGTGGTTCCACATAGCACATTGAGAAAGGTTAGATTGTTGTACCTTTTTATTTTTTAATAGAAGGAAACCAAGGCCTAGTTTCAGAACTTAAGAGAGTCAGGTCAAGTACAAAAGATCAAACTTTAGAGTGTCATCTGATATCTCAACAGTCATAGTGAAAGACAGAGAACAGTGGAGGGACACCTTCAAACTTTGGCAGGAAAAATGGTTCTTATTTACATTATACACCAAGCCAAACTATGAATCAAGCCAGAGCAAAATTAAGGACATATTCAAATGAGAAAGCTTTCAAACAGAGCAAACCAAACACGAGACTATGGCTAGCAAAAGAGTAAAGTAGAAAGAAGAAAGAAAAACAGCAACTCATGGGTGACAGGAAACAGATGACAAATGATAGAGAAGAGGTTTCTCCATGCCCCTTAAGTCTGGCCTTGTATGTGACTTTCTTGGGACAACGGAACAGTCCCAAAAGCGACACAAGCAGAAGCTTACAGTGGTTTTGTGTTAGAGCTTCCTCAGTGTCGGGGACCTTTACCACTTCCAGTCTGTGGGCTTGCCTGCCAGATGATGAGAACAACGTGGCCCCTGGTGTCCCCACTGCACAGGCCCAGCCAGTTACCATAGAGGCTGAATTTCATCAGACCCAGAAGTGAATGCAGCAGAGATGAGAGGGAAAAAAACAAAAACAAAACAAAAAAACAAAATAAAAAACAACAACCTCTTGGCATTGCCCCATCCACGATGCTGATCCACAAAACTCTAAGTCACCTAACTGGTGATTATGTTAAGCAGCTGAGTTTAGGGGCAGTTTTCACACTGTACCAAATAACTAATGGTGAAATTGGGGTGCTGCCCAAAGAAAAAGAAGACCCAGCACTGGCTTTGAGACGAGGCAGCAGGCAGAACCTGCAAGTCCGCAAAGATGGTGACCTGCGTTATATACAGGAGTACAACAGTTGGCAAAACTAACACCTGTCACAACTTGGGAAGGAGGGAGTACCTAATGGGCTTTGGATTTGCTAAGGAGATCACCAGAGTCTTAAAAGTGTCATTTCTTTTGTGATAATGTATGGGAACAGGGGGATGAGTTAAAGAAAGGATTATTTACTTTTAAAGCAGCATGTAGAGGGAATTTACAAGGCTCAGGATCTACTGAGTTAGAAAAGAACTCACATTCTGCCTCACCATACAGTAAAAAAAAAAAAAAAAAAAAAAAAAAAACCTTAATAGTAAAGATTAAATCAAGAGTGTGGCTATAAGAAAAAATTGTTAACATCTATAAAAGGTTAAGGGTAGTGCCTAGAAACACCTTTCAACTAGATAAAAAAGCATCTAAGAAAACTTAAAGATATGTTTTAAGGGTTTTATCCAAGTAAAAGAACACTCGCTTTAACTTACAGGGACTGAGATTGTTCAAATTGCAGAAATGCCTCTAGACTCTCAAAACTCCACCAGCAGAAAGCAGATTGAAATACCTGCTCACCTACAAAATGGGCTACTTTTTTCATGAAAAGAAAAAGACATTTCAGAGAAGGAACCAAAAGCCCAAAAAAAGAGCAATGGATCAGGAGGCCAATTTCCAGGTTACGGTCGAGGAGATGCATGGGCAGTACTCCCGGGGAGCACACCCAGGCTCTAGTCAAGGGGCACCTTCTGCTTCTGGCATGTGTGTCCTATAGCATTTCAGAATTCTTATGAACCAGTGGCTGGTTTTATTGGGAGTGTCTCTTACGGTATGTTATATGTATTAGGCATGACACAGCATGACATGGTGTGGTCTCTCTCTACAACATGGATGTAGGGAGTATGTGTGATGGGGCGTATATCTTGTCTTCTTTGGTCTCTGGATATAGAGGACTCCTGTTGGAGGAGATTCTGGGACCCTGGGCATCAAGTCTGATGCCCTAATCATGTAAGACTTTTAAGAGATCTGGGATGAAGAACATGTGTTGCATGTGAGAACAATGCAAGTTACTACAGCCAGAAGGCACAGATAAATTGCAAAAATATTCATGGTGCCTTGTAGCTCCTCCCACCAAAGGTAAAATCTACCTCTGCTTCCATGAGTCTACACTGGCCTTACGTCTTGCTTTGACTGATTAATGAGAATATGATACAAACAGAAAATTGAAACGTACAAGGACATCAGGAATTCCTTTCTTGCTGCTTTTGGGACCATGTGAAGAAGTCTGGGCTGGGAGGTCAGAAACAAGGTAGTCCAGTCACCACCTTTGCCCAGCTAAGCAATCCCATGAGCACCTAGGATCTGAGCCACCTAGCTGACAGACAGCTACTGAAAATACCTATCTGAGAGAGTCCAGATAAGACTCACAGAAGAGCCACTCAGCTGATCCCAGACCAGTTTGCTGCCTCACAGACTATAAGCTACATAAGTAGTTGTTTGGAGGTAGCTTGTGGCACAGAAATGGCTCAGACAGCAATTGGCATGTGAACCATTCCTTCTAGACTTCAGAAAGTGCCATATCACTGACTCATTTCTCTTCCTTATCCCTACTGGCCACACTTTAATTCCAACCAGTCCCCCTTTGGATGGGCATATTTTTAAGTGTGAGAATACACTGCATCATTGTGCTGAATGCAAAGCAGTCACTGTTCAATGTCTTGAAAAAAGAGCAGTGATGCCCTGAAAGATAAGAGGCCAAACCCATTGTAGACATGTGTCCACTGGTCCCACCCCCATAAGGATATTTATCATTATTCCATTCCTCCAGCATCTGTTTTGTTTAAATATCATTTATGTCTCTGTGCAATTGCTTTGACACTGGTGCCAAAGTATGCCAGGGTCACAGAATTAAATCAGCACCGCAGCCAAGAGGTGACATGAGGGACACATGTTCTACTCTATCTCCCGGTCCCTACTGAGCCAGCTTCTGAGAGACCTTCTCCGAGTTGTCTTTCCCATCCCCATGAGCAGCACTAAGGACCCATTAGGACCCACCTTCATGCTGCATTTGCTGTAACAGTGGAGGACACCAGGAGACTTGAGTTCAGATCCTGGCTCTGGCACTTACCAGCCATGTGTCAGGATAATTATATGTATCTCACGAAGCTTTGGAAGGATTAAATGGGAGAAGACATGAGAAATACCTTAGGGCCCTACATATATTTAATTCTTGATTTTTTTTTTTTTTTGAGAGAGAGAGCACACGCACGAGAGGGGGAAGGGCAAAGGAAGAGAGAGAGAGAGAGAGAGAATCCCAAGCAGAGAATCCACACTGACCATGGAGTCTGACACAAGGCTTGATCCCATGACCCTAGGATTATGACCTGAGCTGAAATCAAGAATTGGACGCTCAAATGACTAAGCCACCCAGGTGCCCCCGAACTCTGAGTTTTTAATAGATTCATGTGATTGTCAGGTACATTGCACCTCTGCTTTCGCCGTCACTGTGGTGACAACGAGTTTATGGGACTGAAGTGCTGCAGCATGGTTTGTTGTGCTGGATGGAGAGGGAAGACTGCTTTGCTGTCATTCTGTAATCTATTTAGTCTGTGCTGCTTTCTGGTCTAAGGGTCAGAATAGATTGGGCCGCGTGGTGGGCTGCGCCCTCTCTGGCTAGCCAGACGCCTTGGGGGATGTCCGCCTGCTTGGCTGAACTGCAGCCAGCCCTGACATGGTGTCATGGGTTAGGGGCAACATGGCTTCCTGCACGGAGCACAGGAGCAGGAATCATTGGATCTGGGCTTTATGCCAGGTCCCAGCACTAATTTGGCAAGTGACCTTGGGCAAACCACTTTCCTTCTCTTCTTTCCATTAAAGGAATTTTAATAGATTTTATGACCACACCTCATAAAGATATAGTGAAGATTAATGTAGAATATCTGGAGCAATTTCAGAGGGAGACACCACAGAGATTATAATTAATTTTACAATTCATAATTAAGTCTATAAATAGTCAGGAGGTATACACATCTGAATTATACATTTAAAAATAAGAGTTCACATTTTAAAAAATCTTTCTAAAGGAAATGAAGACCAATTACTTGGTCATATTCAGAGAGATGATTAACTGGAAAAATACAAAGGTTGTGGCCTTAATGTTGCCTTCAATTTGGACTCTGCAGTGAGATAACACAGCTGATCGTGGAGGATAACGTCTCTATTGGATCTGCTGGACTAAAGATTTAACTTATGAACTCACAGAGGACAAGTATCCAGGGCATTTACAGATAAAACAGTTGCAATCTTAACCCAATTCTGGATATGGGAATTTTTATGAGGGAATAATTAGTTGTAGAGCCTTTGAAAAGCACTGGAGAACCCCTTTCCTTAAATATTGTCACATCCTTCAGGTCCACGTACCTCAATCCAGGCAAGAATGGGATGCTATGGGACCAAGGAGGCCTTCCCAACAGCAGCCGGGAGCTCATTCAGTCCTTGCCTTCTTGGGAAACATTTATGTTGTAACCCTCTGGGCATCAAGAGATTTTCCTTTTATTGCCCCTCCCCCTCTTCCATTCCACCAACTGAAAAACCCCTGCGACCAGTACAGTAGAGCATGGAGTCAAATGCACAGTTGAATCTCACCACCTTTTTAGGGATTTCAAAATACTCAGTCAGCACAGACAATTTAGGAAAGTTGGTGCTCCAAAATTCAGGATCCTGACACAAACACACTTACATTATTCTGTTAGTTGAAAGCACATTCAGAACACAGATGCCCTGTTCCAGGCCCATTAGCTATATTCCCTGGGTCAGCAAGCTCATGCTACGGTCTGGACCTTTGGCTGTTTTCTCTCTTAGGGCCATTATGAATGCTGGGGACCATGATGCCCTTTTGTGTTTGAGCTGCAGGTCACCACTTGGTTTCTGGCTGACACTGCTCTTCTCACAGTCCCTGGACCTCCAAATTGACAGGTCACAATATGCTGGATTGATGAAAACAAATAAAATGGCGTGCCTTCTTATTTTCTCTGGCTGCCCTACTCCTGCTTACCAGCCCCTACTTCCCAGGGCTGGGCCAAGAAGATGGAAGAGAGGTAGACTTAGCAGTCCCAAGTTAGTTTTAGTTGAGATCATGTCTGTTAGGTAAACAATCCACCGATGTGGTTCACTCCTAACAGACCTGCTCCTCCCCACTCTCCCCTTGCCCGCATGGTGGCCGGCTTCCAGGAGTGGGAGCTTCCCATCCTCCTGATGTCAGGATGGGGAAGGGATCCTGGCCTCACGGGAAGTCTTGGGCTGGTCCCCCTGCACCGGCTCTGTGGTCCTGGCTCTCCTCTGGCTGATCTCTGCTGAAATGAGGTGGATCCATTCTTAACTGTAGAGCCGACCTGTGTTTCTTCTCAAGCCCTGGCTGGTGTATCTCCCAGTGTGTTTGCTCAGTCAGGCCATACTCCTGGGGGGCCTGAGCAGGCCTCTCTCCAGCTCTGACGAGTACAATTCACCTGCCAAGGTCATTTGTGAATCCTGAGGGGCGCATCCCTCAGCCCTTGGATTCAGTGTCACTTAGCTCATGCCAAAATGAGACCCACTGAGTCTCCCCAGTTCTGTCTCTCTGCCTCCATACTTCCCCTCTGTCACATTTTTCCTGTGTCGGTTAACATAAGAGAGGATGCTAGTCTAGGAGGAAGTTGAATTGGGAATGCACATAGTTTGAGTTCAGTGGTGTTTGTGTATGTAGTTCACAGACACATCTGAGTCCTCTTAAATTATTGTGTTGATCCAGGACAAAAATGACTTCTAGTATTTTCCTGCTTGTGCTTGAAATGTTCTTCCCTCACATCTTCCTGGCTTTCTCCTTCCAATTCCCTCTTCTCTGAGAGCCTCCCCTGACCACAGGCCCATAATGGTATTCTCTCTTCCCTTACCTTGCTTTCTTTTTCTTTGTTCTTAAAGTTTATTTATTTATTTATTTTGAGAGAGAGAGAGAGAGCCAGAAAGAGAGAGAGAGAGAGAGAGAGAGAGAGAGAAGAGCCAGAGAGAGAAGTCAGTGCAGTGTCAGTGCATTCTGTCAGTTGCAGAGCCTGATATGGGGCTCGAGCCCACGAACCGTGAGATCATGACCGGAGTCTAAACCAAGAGTCAGATGTTTAACCAACTGAGCCACCCAGGTCCCCTGCTTTATTTTTCCTTATTACAGGTATCAATCACAAATATCACTTGTTTTCTTGTTGACTTTCACCTCCCCCATTAGAATGTAAGCTCCAGAGGTCATGGTCTTTGTCTTGTTCACTGGAATATCCCCAGTGCATAAGATGAAATAATACCGTTAATGATTTTTGAGATTATTAAAATAAAAATCCATATCAAAGTGTGCAATAGAATAAAGAAACTTAAAATTTTTTTTAATGTTTTATTTTATTTTTGAGAGAGAGAGAGACAGCGTGAGCAGGGGAGGGTCAGAGAGAGAGGGAGACAGAATCTGAAGACAGACTCCAGGCTCTGAGCTGGCAGCACAGAGCCCGACACGGGGCTTGAACCCACGAACCATCAGATCATGACCTGAGCCGAAGTCAGACGCTTAACCAACTGAGCCACCCAGGTGCCCCAGAATAAAGACACTTAAAGGGCCACCTGGGTGGCTCAGTTGGTTAAGTGTCTGACATCAGCTCAGGTCATGATCTCCCGGTTGTGAGTTGGAGCCCTGCATCGGGCTCTGTGCTGACAGCTCAGAGCCTGGAGCCTGCTTCGCATTCTGTGTCTCCCTCTCTCTCTGCCCCTTCCCTGCTCATTCTCTCTCCTTCTCTCTCTCAAAAATAAATATTTTTAAAAAATTTTTAAAAATAGAATAAAGAAACTTAGATATTAAATAGTTTCATGAGCTATAAGAGAAGAATTTGAGACCAGAGCTGTCTTCTCACTTTATGCCTGGTATGATTTCTGTTATATTGCTCAAGCCATCTTCCTCAAAGGTATATTAAGTAAAAATGTTATTTGTTTGAGATTCCATGTATTTGTGTAATAATCTGCAATAAGGTATCTGGATCAAAAATTAGCTTTATTTCTAAGTAGACACCTGATTGTCTTAAATATTGATATACATAGTGCAATTTATTTTTTAAAAAATACAGGAAAAAAGAGACAGGGGACTTTCAGTTTCTTTATTTTATTTTTAAATTACAGATAAATAGTTCTATATATCCATTTTATTTACACTTATTTTGAAATGAATCTATAAGCACTTTTTTTAAGTTTATTTACTTATTTTGAGAGACAGCTTGAGCAGGAGAGGGACAGAGAGAGAGAAGGAGAGATAGAATTCTAAGCAGGCTCCACACTGTAAGCACAGAGCCCGACATGGGGGCTTCAACTCACGAAACCATGAGATCATGATCTGAGCCAAAACCAAGAGTTGGACCTTTAACCAACTGAGCCACCCAGGCGTCCCTATAAACACTTTCCTTTAATGCACATATAAATGTAGTCAATATTTTTGTGTAATTATCACGTAAAAGAAAGAAATTAGAGTAAATGCTAGAATTTTTGCTTTTATACTCATTTAGGGAAATTAGTTTTGTTTATAAATTTGTGTGAAGTGTATAGTCATGCTGGCTTTTACACACAGACAACAAAGGAATAGGGGAAAAGATACATATTGCAAAGCTATATCAAAGGGCCCTAAGTGACTTCACATTATATTTTTTCTCTGGCGTGTTCTATTTGGCTGGTTGAATGACTGTCATTTTGCATCCGTTCCTCTGAGGCAATGACATGGTGAGGATGGTATTTTGATGGATGGAACTGTCAGAGCCTACTGAGTGTTTAGATATTGCACCCGTGTATTACATTTACAAAGGACTGCATTATAGGAAAGTGTGATTGCTCTTCTCTGACTATTCTTCTGAGCATTAAGGACATGGGCTGGTAGTTAAAGAACAATGATGCATCTTCCTTTTCCTCATCCTTCCACTTCTGTTGTGTTGCTTAGCTGCAGTTGAAACAAACCCCAAGGCTTTTGTTCACAGGCTTAGTCTAAGGATGAACTCTCCTTCAGCTAGCTTCATATAATCCAGTATGGCAAAGGCAAGACATTTGGAAATCTGATTCATCATGCCAGCTTCTATGGACAAGAACAATAAACCACATTGCTTACTAGAAACTTAGAGGACAAAGACTTGAAGTAAATACACTACCTTATTTTCTCCCTCAGTGTGCCATTTCCAAAACAGCCCCCCATTCCCACCCCCCATCCCCACCTTCCGAAACGTAGAGCATTCCTACGAAAACTTTCATAAACCAAAATGACATAATGCAACGAGTATCCCCCACTCTCTGAAAGTTTGGAAGTTCATGTTAGGCCTCTTTGTTTTATGAAAGTCCTGCAATAGTCCCTGTTTTCTCAAAGTGAAAGAAATGAGAGGATTTCTGCTTTTACAAACAGTAATTACCACCCTAATGTAGGTGTTTCAAAAAAGAGGGATACCTGTAGAGATATTTTCATAGATTAACGGATGTCATCTGCTGTTCTCTCCTCTAAGGAATTTGAGAAACCAACCCTTTCTCTTAGGAAGGCTGCTGTTTATTATTCGCAGGGGACTTAAGGGGTCAGTCTCCTTAAGTGACACAACATAGCCTTCAGGCAATCTCCAGCTTTTCCTGCTGCTACATTTCAGAGCCACACAGCATGATCACAGATATTATCTCTACATAATTCCTTTCTCAACATTCTCCTACCAGAGTAGTGGCATTTTACCTTCGAGACGTGTACTTTGAGAAACATTTAATTTTCTGACCGGCTTAAAATGACAAAACAAAATGACAGTAAGCACGCTGTTTACTCTTCAGTACCCTGGCTCTCTGAGGAGGAGCTGAGACTTACTTCGGATCCCCGTTCTAGAGACACTGCTCTTGCCAGTTGTGCCATTTTTTCTGGATACAGTCTAGGTCTCTTCCTAATAGAACCCTAATTTTGGGGGGGGGAAGTGCGGAGAATAACTCCAGGTGTTTACTTCTCATTACAGAAGCACAAGCCAAAGAGACCAGAGCCTCTCTCTCCTTTCACGTTACTGCCATTTGACCACAGGATCCATATCTCCTGGAAACTTGCATCTTGACCAAGCTATATGGTGAGAAGGAACATTGGAGGTAATTTCATCCCTCTTATAGGAGGTGGGGATCCCTGCCCAGCCTGTTCATGTTCAGATATTATTACTGTGCTACCTGTTTCCTGTTGTATGCATGTGTGTGTCCCTTTGTTTCTCTCTTTGCTGCTTCCTGCTTCCAAGCCGGCTACGTTAGCCTTGTATCAATTCTGTGAGATTTCACATGTGGAATTACACACACTCGTGCGCGCGCGTGCGCACACACACACACACACACACACCATAATATCCTCTCTCACAAATAAATACCTTTTGCTGAGGCTAGAACAAATTTCTGTTGTTTGTGACAAAGAACCCTAATTGATATGGATGCCATGGTTCTAAATCTTATAAGAAGGAAATAACCAAAATCCCAGGGTTGTGTATTTGACCCAGTCCTCAAAAGCTGACCATTCCCAACTAAGTTAGTCAATAATGGAAGTATGGCACGGCCCGTGCTACAGGGTAAAAACGTTCCTGTAGCATCTTAGGGTACAATCGTGTTTTCGTTTACACGTTCATCTTCATATGAAATGTTTTAGTGTGCTGCCCTCATTCTTGGGGGTTTGAGATGTTATATCTATTTGGGAAATGTAGAGAGGGCACAACCAAATTTTCATAAGATCACATGCAGTTAGGCTTTCTCTAATCCTACTTTCCCTGTTGAATTGAATTTTTGAGTTTTGGGTTTTGTATATCCTTTCTTTTCCTTTCCTTTCCTTTCCTTTCCTGTCCTGTCCTGTCCTTTCCTGTCCTTTCCTGTCCCGTCCTGTCCTTTCCCGTCCTTTCCTTTCCTTCTTTTTTTCTTTCGAGAGCTTATCTCTGAACTTTCTACATTTAAGAAGTCTATTTATGCCCAAGAACATTCTGTTACTTCCTTCAGGTGTTCTTCACAGTGGTTTAAGATTCAACTGTAAAACTGAAATTTTAGTGCCAAGATTATATCAATTTGATGGTACAGATAAATAAGCACTTGTGATATTAGAAGATTGTTCACACTGTGTTAGAATCTTTTCTAAAAACATGGTTTCAGTGAAATTATAACACTAAAAACTGATATGGGTTTAGAAACATATTTATCTCTGAGAGGTTTTTATTAAAAATGTAGAGAAAATAAATATCTATTCATACTAAAGTGGTTTTAAGCACGGCATACAGTATGTTCCTGTATTTGCATGGGTACTTTATATTGCAAACAAACAAAAAATCAATTCATCTGACCTAAACAATAAATAAGAATGTGTTGGTTTATATAACTGAGATGTACAGATAGAAATCCCTCATTAGAGGGGAGCCTGGGTGGCTCAGTCGGTTGAGCGTCTGGCTTCGGCTCAGGTCACGATCTCACGGTTGATGGGTTCGAGCCCCGCGTCGGGCTCTGTGCTGACCGCTAGCTCAGAGCCTGGAGCCTGTCTTCAGATTCTGTGTCTCCCTCTCTCTCTGACCCTCCCCTGCTCACGCTGTCTCTCTCTCTCTCTCAAAACTAAATAAAACATTAAAAATTTAAAAAAAAATCCTCATTAGATGCAGATTGAGTTCTAGGACTCCGATGCCATAGGGGCTTTGTCTCTGAGTCTTTCTAATTCCCTTGGCTCTTCCTTTCTCTTTGTTGGTGTTGTTAAAATTGGCTGCTATAGGGGCGCCTGGGTGGCTCAGTCTAAGCTTCTGACTTCGGCTCAGGTCATGAGCTGATGGTTTGTGGGTTTGAACCCCGCATCAGGCTCTGCACTGACAGCTTGGGGCCTGGAGCCTGCTTTGGATTCTGTGTCTCTTTCCTTCTCTGCACATCCCCTGCTCCTGCTCTGTCTCTTTCTGTCTCTCAAAACAAATAAAATGTTTAAAAAAATTGTTTTTAATTGGCTACTTTAGTCCTAGGCCTCACATGTATATCCAACATCATTTGGATGGCAGTAATGTGCCCATGTCCCACAGCTCTAAGCAAAAGTTTGGATATTCATGCTAATTTAATTGAATTAAATCCTATATCCACCCCTGAATCGGTCACTGTAGCCAGAGAAATGAGATGGATGTACTGCTTGACTAATTCTACATCATCTGTTCCACTCCTGTAGCAATGGTGGGCAGACACAGCTTCTCCAGAAGCACAAGAATCCCCCAGAAGAAAAGTGGGAGCTGTTGAAAAGGGTGAAGAAGAAAAGGAAACTTCACAGGTAACTAGGAGGTGTCCAATCATCCTCCATCACATTGTTATTGTGAGGGAATAGGAATGATATCTAGATGTTGGTGTAAAGTGTATCTTCACCATTGTGCACCAGGGCTTGTAATGTGAACCAACAAAAAAAGATACATTATGATCTAAAAATGGGACAATGAAAAAAGGGTTCAAATAGCCATGAGGCTTGACTATATATTAATAATGATTATGGTGTAATAGTGCAAGACTATGATCCTTGAGATAAGTGGGGAAAAAAATGAGGTAAGCATTAAGATTTCCCCAAAAATTATTTCCTAGAGGCAGTTCCCAGGCTACAGAGCAAAGCAGGGGAACCAGGCAGAGGCCAGCATTCTCAGTCAGTTAAGAGACAAAGATTACAAATCAGAAAGCCCAAGGCAAATAGAATTTTTAGGGCTTACTATGAGAAAGGAGGGAGCTACAGAGAGAAAGAGAGACAGAGAGAAAGAAAGAGATCCAGAGATGTGTGGAGAGAGGTCCTCTAAAGGCTCTGGTTCATATATGAGCCTGAGCCAAGAATAAACACAAAGCAATAGTATTACAAGGCTGGTAATACTCGTCTTCCCATCAGCTAGACTGCAAAGATTTCAGAGTACTGAGGTATTTGTAAGTATCCTCAGAAGTATTAATAATGGGGCTAAATTAGCCCTAGACTGAAGACAACCCTGGATCTGCCTTAACAAAGCCTAAAAGCATGCCTTCAAAGGACTGATCACAAATAACTACCTGCAAGTGCAAAGCCCAACACTCTTTAAGGGAACACAAAAAAATCTAGCATGCAGCAATGGCAAGTTCACAGTTTACAGAATTCAATTAAAAATTTCCAGACAGGGGTGCCTGGATGGCTCAGTCAGCTTAATGTATATGACTCTTGATTTTGACTCGGGTCATGATCTCATGGTTTGTAAGTTCCAATGCCTCATCAGGCTCCTCTCTGACAATGTGGAGTCTGCTTGGAATTCTCTCTCTTCCTCTCTCTCTCTGCTACTTCCCCCCTCCTCAAAATAAATAAATAAGCTTTAAAAAAAAAACTTCCCTGACATACAAAGTAAAGAAATACTATCCATAACAGGTAAAAGCAATCAATACAAATAGAGCCAGAAGTGTCCAAGATGATGGAATTAACAAACAAGGACATTAAAATAACTATTAAAATATGTTCCACATGTCTTAGAAAACAGAGGGAAACATGAACAATATGAGAAAATAAACTTTTTAAAAAAACTTTTATGAAACAACAAAAACTTATCCTCTACAGATGAAAAATATAAAATTTGAAATGTGGAGAGTAGCAGCATATTAGACACGGGTGAAGAAATGGTAAATAAACATAAAACTATCCACAACGAAGCAAATAGAGAAAAAAATACTGAAAAAATGGGCTATGGTAAAATATCAGATGATTTAATATATGTTTAATTGGGTTGTCCAATAAGGAGAGAAGAAAGTTGAGGGTAGGAATGTGTTCAGAAACACATTTGAATTAAAAATAGATGAAAATTTAACAATTCAATGAAGACTATAAACCTACTGACCCAAGAAATGCAAATAACTGAAACAAAGCAAACAAGTAGAATAAAAATAAAGACTAACAAACCAACTCATATTATAATTAAGTTGCTGAAAATCAGTGATAAAGAAAAAAATTTTAGAGCAACCATAGGTAAAACATGATATGTTTGAAGACACACAAGGATGACTACAGGTTTCTTGTTAGAAACTATGCAAGCCAGAAGATAACATAGTACATCTTTATAAAATATTTTTAAAAAAAGATTACCTGCAAAGACACAAAGAACAAAAATATCTTTCAAAATAATGAAAGTAAGACTTTTAAGATATACGGAAAGGGGAGGGGGAAAGGGGAAGGGGGGTAATGGTCATGGTGGAGGTCACTTGTGGGGAAGGGCACTGGGTGTTATATGGAAACCAACCTGACAATAAACTATAAAGTTAAATAAAATAAAATAAAATAAAATAAAATAAAAAAAGTTACTGAAAAAAAAAGATATATGAAAGCTTACAAAATTTATCACATTGGACTTTTACCATCAGCAATGTTGAGGAATGTGTGGCAGGAAGAAGGAAAAAGGCACTATGTGTCTACAGAAAGTCATGAGATATATCATAAATATTAATTAATAATTATTTAATAATAGTTAATAACACAATTGATAATAATTATCAAAAATTATTTGGATAAATATGAAAGATATATTTATCTTTCTTCCTTTTAGAGTTTTTTATAAGATAAATAACTGTTTGAAGCAAAAATAGTAACCATGTTTTGTAGGATTTACAAGTGAAATGAAGAAGTAATTGACAACAGCAGTACAAAGGTTGAGAAGGGCAAACACAGGAAGGCTGTGAAATAATATAATTAAGTAATACGATGTTGTTTGAAGGTAGACTGTGATCATTAAGAATGTATTTTTTAAATCTTAAAACAATCACTAAAAACAAAACACAGAGGCATTGCTAATAGGCCAACTATGAAGGTAAAAAAAAGACCATAAAAATAATTCAATTAAATCATAAGATGGCAAGAACAGAAGAAAAAAGAAAAACAAAAAAGAAAAAAAATGGCAAGATGGTAAATTTAAAACCAACCATACCATTAATTACACTAACAGAAATGGTTTAATGGCCAGACTGACATTAATTAATATAACACAAAGCTGATTTCAGAACAAGAAAAATAGTGTATTTCCTCATAACAAAGGTATAAATTCATCAAGAGCACATAACAATCCTAAATATGTATGACACCAGTAAAAGTGCTTCCAAATACATGAAATAAAACTCAGAAATTTAAAAAGTAGACGAATCCATTGTTATACTTGGAAGTTTCAATACCACTCTCTCTGTAATTAATAGAGCAAGTCAAGAGACTATTAGTAAGGATAAAAAAGACTTAAACAATATGGTCAACAAACTCAACTTAGGCTAATTGACATAGAACACTCCATCCACAAGCATTCTCTTCAAATTCATACAAAATAATCACTCAGAGACTCTGTTCTGGACACTCAAAATGGTCTCAGTAAGTTTCAGATGGTAGAAATCATACAAAGTGGGTTTCTGAACACAACAAAAATACTAAGAATTAGAGGATATCAGAAAAATCCCACATATTTGAAAATTAAACAGTATCCTTTTGAATAATCCATGAGTCAAGGAAGAAATCAGAAGGCAAATTAGGAAACATTTTTAAATGAATGAAAATGAAAACACAGCATATCGACATTTGTGAAAAGTGGTTACAGCAGTGCTTGAAGGAAATTGGCAGCATTAAAGAAATAAATGAAGAAATCTCTTTCTCTGGATCTCTTTGAGCAAATATCACTGCCACTAGTCCTCTCTCGGGGGCTGGGATAATTCCAGCCTTGAGATGCATTTACAACATGGATGAAGTTTGTTAGGTCTTCACCATAGTCCATTTGGTGTCTGGTGATTCTGTTCATAATACGTCAGAAGGCTGTGAGCCTCAAATGAGGACTAATGTGAAAAAGCCTCACGACACCTTAAGAAAAGTACTCAAATGGGAACATTATGTGCCTAATGCATTTCCTGTGTCTCACAGGTCCCCAGTGCAGACTCAGTGACACTAATGGTAGCTTTTATCCCCTCTCTTCCATTGTATGCCATACATTGCGTTGACAGGTGGCAACACCAAGCACATTTTGTTTTCCCTATAGGACCTTGTTATTTTGGTTTTGTTTTTAAATTAGAAAGGAGACAATTTGACATTTTTTTCCTTCTCCCTTCTATAATAGCTTTATTTGCTTTAAAGTACCCATAAACAAAAAATACTTTTTCCTGTTGCTCTGTGGAAAATATACTCTAAAGAAGATTCCCAAGCAATAGAGGAATTTCTCAGAAATCAGCATGGGGACAGAAATGGGGAACTAACATTTATTAATTGCCTCTGTCTTCCAGCTTCAGTACCTTCACACAGGAAGTTTAATGACTGGGCCCTTTGGCTCTTAATCTTCTGTTTACCAGTCTTCTGGACTGGGTTCTTAAAATCTGCGTTAGAGATTTTCCCACCTGTGACCCCAAGCCTATCCAGCTTGGCTGACATCCCTGAACAAGGTTTTCAATTTACCAAACTCACAGGATTTGTCAGCCTCGACATGGTCCTTCCCACGCTACCCTAGTCTATCCCAACTGCAAATTTGAAAAATAAAATAGTCCTAACTGTGTGCCTTTGAGTTGAGATAATAGTTTCAGCAACACCAACAGTGATTAGGTGAACATAGATCTATACTTCAGCTAGAAAAACTAGAAAAGAGGGGCACGTGGGTGGCTCAGTCGATTAAGTGCCCAGCTCTTGATTTCGGCTCAGGTCATGATCTCAGCGTTCATAAGATCAAGCCCCACATCAGGCTCTGTGCCAACAGCCCAAAGCCTGCTTGGGATTCTCTCTCTCCCTCTCTCTCTCTCTGTTCCTCTTCTACTCACACATGTGCACATATGCACACCTCTCTCTCTAAAAAAATAAACTTTAAAAAAAAGAAAAAGAAAAAATAAGAAAGAGCTATGTTTCTTAGTATTATAGGTCCCGTGGGAGCAAGACTTGGAGAGAGGATTTGCTATGAGAAATTGATTGGAAAATGCTTTCAACCAATACCCCTGAGGAGGGAAGGGAGCAGAATTGATCGCTAAGAGAATATATTAGTTTTTTATCACTGCCATAACAAATACCCACAAACTTTGTGGCTTAAAACAACACAAATTTATTATCTTTCAGTTCCACTGAAGTCTGACACAGGTCTCACTGGGCTAAAATAACAGTGTCTTCAAGGATGAGTTCTCCGGAGGAGCTCTAGGGGAGAATCCATTTTCTTGCCTTTTCCAACGACTAGAGACCACCTTCATTCCTTGGTTCCTGTCTCCTTCCTCCATCTTCAAATCCAGCAATAGCAGGTAGAGTCTTTCTCACACTGCATCACTCTGGTCTCCTCTCTTGTTTCCTTCTGCCACTTCTAAGGATGTTCTGATTATTTTAGTTTCACTCAGATAATTCGGAATAATCTCCTTATCTGAAGTCAGCTGATTTACAACTTCAGTTCCATATGCAATCCTAATTCCTTTTTTTCTATTGAGCCTAACATATTCATGGGTTCAGGGGATTAGGATGTGGATATCTTTGCAGAAGGGGAGGAAGCATTATTCTGCTCACCATGGAGAAGTTGAAATAAATTCAGTTATCCTACAGAGAAGATGACCTGGAACAATGGTGAACTGGAACAATGGTGCTAGATCTCCTGGGAAGGGGGCATCATCTTGGGTGAGGCAGCTCTTTTTGCAGGACAGCCCTGGGGAGAGCTAAGAGCAGCCGAGAGCTGTCAGTCCATGTGCCACTAGCAGCAGGGGAAGGGGTAGTTCTGCCTCGAATGCATCAGCCTGAAAATAAAGAGCCACAGTGAGAGGCAAATGAACATTTATTTGAGATGAAAGAATTGCAAGTTGGGGGCTCCTGGGTGGCTCCATCGGTTGATTTCAGCTCAGGTCATGATCCCAGGGTCGTGGGATCAAGCCCCACATTGAGTTCTGTGCTGAGCGGGGAGTCTGCTTAGGATTTTCTCTCTCTCTACCTTTCTACCCTGCTCATTCACGCACATTCTCTTTCTCTCTCTCATAAATTTTAAAAAAGAAGAGTTGCGAGTTGGAGAGCACAGATTCAGGTAGATACCCAAATAGTGTTCCCACTTACAGGATGAAAGCAAAGGTTTTTATGAGGAAGAGGAAGGGGCAATTATATGAGTTAAAGGGGGGGGGAAAGGTTTTCTGTGAATGCTAACAAGTTTTCTATGGGTGTCGACAAGTTATGCTGCTCTGGGCTATACATTGAATAGCTGCTGATTTTAACTTCAGAAAGTCCATAACTATTATCTTGTGATCAGAGTGTCTGTTCTGCTGACTTCTCAAACAATTGGTTAAAATAATTGCATTTTGCCCCGTCCAAATGTTTTGGCCCAGTTCAAACAAAGGTAAGGCAGTTTCTATACAATGGCCACTCCAAGTCCCTTTTAAAATGGCTCAAGTCATGTCAGTCGTGCACACACCGTACTAGGAAGGATTTGGGATCCATACCACAGCTTCCCTGAAATGGAATGTTTTTTCCATCTATCATTGTATGGCTGTAATTTAATAAAACTCATGATACATGTTAATGATTTACTAGAGAGAATAGGTGAAGTCCTTGGTTTGCCACACCTCGGCTAAATTTCCAAAACAACTTTGGCCAACTTCACCCCAGAGTTTATATAGAGTTGAGGTAGGTTAGTGGACTTAGAACATCATCACTCAGTGAATTTTCTTAATACCAAGATACAAATTATTTGGTTATTTTAAAGAAATTTCAAAATTATTCTTCAGAGTTTTCATTATTTTATGATTGTGCCTATACATAATTTGTGAAATCGAGAGTATATCATAAGTAATAGAATCCATTTTAATTAGGTGTGAAGAGAGGTATAAATGAATCTCCATCTCTCTGAGCCTCAGTTTTCTCATCTCTAAAATAAGTATATTTTTGCTTTTATTTTTTTTAAACTTGTTTAATGTTTATTTTTGAGAGAGAGACAGAGCATGAGCAGGGGAGGGGCAGAGAGAGAGGGAAACACAGAATCCCAAGTAGACTCCAGGCTCTGAGCTGTAAGCACAGAGCCGGACGTGGGGCTCGAACCCACTAACCATGAGATCATGACCTGAGCCAAAGTCAGACACTTAACTGACTGAGCCACCCAGGCGCCCCTATTTTTGCTTTTAATATAGAATATATAACATATACATTATCTATCTAGTACTTGGGGAAATAATAGCTGTTCAATAAATTACAGCTAATATGATAGGACATACTGTGATCCTATCATATTTCCATAATCCCAATTGTTTACTTGGCTGTTCTGCTAAATAATTATAACTTACAAAATGAGATATTGTATCATTTATCATTGTATACTTAGTCCCTGGCATGTAGCAGTCACTGAACACTTGTTGGTTGGTTGGGCAACTGATTGATTGGGTGGCTAACTGTACAAGTGGATTATAATTTCCATTCCTAATTCCTTACCTTGGCCTTCTCTTAGAAGTCTTCTGTAACATCTTCTATAATATTTTTCTAAGCTTCCCTGCCCAATGCAGCCTCTCCATTCCACCTGAACTCCACTCCTACAATCTAAAAGTAGTCTAATCTACCTTGACACCTATTTCCTATGTCCTCCCTCCTTCCATTCCCATCTAAACCCAACCCAGGTATTAAGGTCCAGATGGAGTCCCACCTTCCCACGAAGTCTTCCCACTTTGTTCTTCCCAGAAATTTGTCAAGATTGAATTTCCCTACGCATCTGCAACACTCGTTTTGCATGTTAATATAATAACTTGTGTTGTTGTTTGTGTTTTATCTCATTAATCATAATGAGATCAGATGTCTCTAAGCACTTTTAAAGGAGGAAGTGCAGTTCACATCCTCTTTCATCTGTTCTAAGATGCATTTTACAATCAATGGCAATTTCCAATCATCGTAGGTTTGAATTGCACCATGTCCTTGTAGTGAGTATTTGAATTTGCTTTCTTTCAGAAACTACCGATTCAAAACCACTTTAGATTAAATTTGTGTTACATATTTAGACCACAAAGATGAGTGAGTACTGCCTTTACATCTTTCAGGTGAGGTTTTTTGCCCTCCCTCACACAACGGTGAGATTGAAACATACAACTTGCCTTGTGCCTTTCTGCTTGTCAGGTTTCTTTCTGGTTTACTCTTATACCAAGTGTATGGCCCTTGTCTCAACCTAATGTAGGGTCTGCTATTACTCATCCCCCACCCTGGGCACTCTTTCCATAATGGAAAATAAAGTAATGATCCATATTGCAAACCGTGGCCTCTTAAGAGTCAGCTAAATATCATATCACCTAGTATCCCCCAAGTACTTGGCATAGTATAATTAGATTAATGTGTACATGCTCAACTGAATTAAAGTCACTCTGGATGCTCTTTTCCTTCTTATTCCACAGCCTACCTCTTTGTCAAAGCCATTTTCTTTTACTTATTTAGTGATCTGGATATTAGGTAAAGGGCTGGAGCTAGTAGAGAATAACAGAGATCACTTTTGCAGTCTTTGAAATCAGCTTCTGGGTTTGTATCTTGGCCTTTTTTGCCTTGTAGCTCTAGTACCTTGGACATAGAACTTAACCTCTTTAAACCTTAATTTGCTCATTTGTAGAATGGAAGGAACAGTAGTGCTGCAGAGATGATGTGAGGATTAATTTAGAAAATCGTGTAAATTGTTCAGTCTAGCTCTGCAGTTCATGTAATTTTGGTTGACTCAGTGTTAGCATATTTTCAGCCAACTAATACATAAAAATCCTTCATATATACCGACAAAAACAATAATATTTCTTGAGATCTTACCGTGTTTCAGTCAATCTGCTGTGCCTCCGTTTCCTCATCTGAGAGTGGGGAGAGTAGTAATACTGACCGCGTAAGGCTGTTGTGAGGATTGAGACAGCACAGTGAAAATGCTGAGCGCACTACAAGGCATATGGCTCGTTGCTGGCAGCTCAGTGCATTATCTTATTCCATCCCCCACAGCCCTTTAAAATTGGTGACGAGCATTGGAATAAATTACTTAGGCACACACGGTAAGTGTTGTCAGAGCCAGGATTCAAGCCCAGGTCTCTCTGAGATTAGACTCTGAGAAGTCTATCGTTCCACTTGCCGGTGGAAAGTGTGAAACGTGCCTTGCCATTTTAAGCGTTTCTGCTCAACACACTTTCTAAGTGTGTGTACTCTCTACCTAACACAAACATAAAAGGAGGCACTGAAAGTGATGGGGAGTCATTTTCCGAGCTGGGAAATGGGTGAGATTAGAAATATGGTTGTAGTTTAAAATAAACATGTGGATATGATTTCCATGTGAATTTAGCAAGTCAAAGAAAATGAGCAAGCAATAAAGAGAAACTTTTAAGTAGAAACTTCTGTTTTTCCTGAGCTTTTATAACTAATGACTTACGAGAAATCACTTTGTCATCTCTACAGCCATATCAATAGTGTGCAGTAGTTGCATTTCTCCATTTAAAGTGCCTTTTTCTATTTTCAAGGTCATGATAAAAGTCTATCAGAGTTTTTCAGTAGATGGGTGCTTTTCTTACATCATTAAATGGTCCCTTTATCTGCCTAATACCTTCTAACCAGACCAGAGAAGAGTAATTGCCTAGAAATTTCTTGTCCATCATGCATCCTTACGAATAATAATGGAACATATTAGTAATTACCCTGTTAGAATTTATAAGGCAGTAGGAAGCATTAGTAGGTAATTATCGAGTTTTCCAATCTCCTGAACTTCAACATCAGTACAAAACCTTTAAAAATGCCCATATTTTATAATAATTAATCTTGAAGAATGCTATACCTTTCTACAGATAGATTAACATTCATATTTGAAGAATTAATGGCTTTAAATTTGCATGTTATTATATTTCCCATATAATTATTTAGGAACCTGTAAATATAAGAATGCTAGCTCAGATAATTTGGGACTCTTATTTAATTACAATTATTATTAAACATCAAACCAAGGTATTTCGGTATTTAGTATGAAGCCACTACCAGCAGTTCCTGAAACTGCAAGTTTAGGGTTTAATTCACTCACTCAGCCACTAATTCACTTAACACATTTTAATTGAGCACTTAGGATGTGCTAGGCAGTGGGACATGGCAGTGAAAAAGACTAGGTCCCTACTCAAATCATCTCCATATTCTGATGATGGGACACAGCCCTTAAGCAAAACAATCAATAAGAGAGGTGGCTAGTGGCTAAGTAGGTTAAGCATTCAACTCTTGATCTCAGCTCAGGTGTTGATCTCAGGGTCATGAGTTCAAGCCTCACAGTGGGCTCTGCACTGGACGTGAAGCCTACTTAAAACAAAATCGATAAGAAAATACCACATAACAATAAATGTTCTGAAGAGGGTTTAAAAAAGGAGGGGGCTAGGTAGTTATCATTCATTACATTCTTGCTGATCAGTTGTTACTAACTATTGAGAGGAACTAAAATAAGCAAACCATAAATTTTGCCCCCTAGAAACTTACAGTCAAGCAGTCTACTGTACATTTACAAGAATAATGTATCAGTGTGACTGTCACAAGAAAAGTGTGGGTAAAGTTTAGAGAAGAAAAGTGTCAGAGAAAGTGCTTCCAAAAATGAGGACAAGGAGAAAAGGCTTTATTGGAATAGAAGAATATTTTACATGAATTTTGAAGGAGCGGTAGGATTCCATAGGAAGACAATGATAAGAGAATGAGAAGATACATTCATTAAAATCAATGCATGTGAGCCAAGCAACAGAGTAGGAGCATTGAGGAGAAGAGCAAGAAGTCTTGTTGGATGGAATATAGGGAGTGACTGCAGGTAAGTAGGATGTAGAGAGACCACAGAGCCAGACATTTTGATGTTTTGTTTGCATGTTCCGCTTGACTGGATTGCCAGTATAAATCCATTTCACAAGTTCAAATATTTCAAGGTTCAAATCAAATGACAGCTTCAACGTATTCAACATTTGTTAAGTCTCTAATCTAGAATAGGCCTCTTTCTTAATGCTCACATGCCTCTTATTTTCTTCTCAATTCCTCTAATGATATACTTGTGAAATGGCTATTATGCCTGTGACATTATAGTATACCAGAAGTTGGAAAACTTCTTCTAAAGATAAGATATTTCTGTAAATATTTTAGACTTTGCGGGTCATGTAGTTTGTGTCACAACCATTCAGCTCTGTTATCATAGCATGAAAGCAGCCATAGACAATATGTATCAGTAGGTGTAGCTGTGTTTCAATAAAACTTTATTCATAAAAACTGCCGGCCAGTTGGCCTGCCAACCTCTAAATGAACTGTAAATCAGTGAAGGTAGAATCCATGTCTGTTCACTTATAGTGCAGTGAATTTTATACAGTGGGGACATGGTGAATATTTATAAACTGATTAAGTCACATAATTGACATCATCTTTTAAGAAATTTTTAGCAGTATCTTCTGAACTCTATCCACTGCCCCTTAATAACCAACCACCAAATACATGGTTAGATTAGTACACTGCTGAGCCAGTTTGTTTGTTAAAATCACCTACATAACTAGACTAAACATTTTATAGCCCAGTCATGTCTGATATGTTAACAAGAATTATTACTGTAACTGCAAAGCAAATCAACTATTTATTCAAAAAGTATCTTATAATTAGTTGACCCAAATGTTACATGTTTTTGTTTGTTGTTTTGGTTCATTCCAACATGAGAAATCTGGAAAATAATTGAGAGTTTGTATTATCATATCATCATAATGTGTGAATACTTGTTTAAACTATATCTAATAAAGGTGTCAAAATTCTGACTGATAATACTGGCAAGGGATGGCGTAGTGGGGCTAGGACCAGAGAAACGAAAGTGTCGCTTGAGGAAGCAAGGAGAGAAAGACCCCCTGGGAAGCCCCAGGATGAGGACTGTAGGTTCAGAAGCCACACTGACCACTCAGGACTAGGTAGGGACAAATATCAGATTCTCCAGTGTCCAGCCAGTCAGTTGAAAATAGATTATCTACCAGAGCTGGAGGGACCTTCTGAAACAGCCAGAAGAGTGGACTTGAGGGGCCAGAATGAAGGGATCTTGGAAATGAGGCCATTTCTGACAAGCATTTTTCAGTCGGCAGTGAATGTCAGAAAGTGAATTTGGCAGGATAGGAATAAGATCAACTGCTCATAGGAAATCCCTGCCACAAGCAGAAACTGGTTATAGGGTTATCAAGAGATCAAGGTAGATGTTGATGGAGTTGTCTGTTGCCCTTTTTTTCTTTCCTCTTCTTAAGGAAAAAAAAGAGGAATCTTTTAAGATCCTAAAAAATTTCTCCTATCCAAAACCAGGAGAGGGGTAAAAATGACTTCCCATTGTGAAGACACTCTCATGGGGTAAACTGTTACAGTAGGAGTTTCCATTTCCTCAATATTGAAAATTAGTGAAGTTAAACATAATGATAGTTTGAATTAAAATATGATTTAAAAAAAAATTTTAATGTTTATTTACTTTTGATAGAGAGACAGAGTGCAAGCAGGGGAGGGGCAGAGAGAGAGGCAAACACAGAATCCAAAGCAGGCTCCAGGCTCTGAGCTGTCAGCACAGCCTGATGCAGGGCTTGAACCCACAAATCACAAGATCATGACCTGAGCCCAGGTTGGACGCTCAACCGACCGAGCCATGCAGGCATCCCAAAATATAATGACATTTTAAAGTTTTTATTTAAAGTCTAGCTAGTAACATACAGTATAACATCCGTTTCAGGTACACAATATAGTGATTCAACACTTCCAGACCATATATTTAATGATTACATTACATATCTCTTAATGCCTCTCTGCCTAAAAACTTAATATTTTCATATTATGAACTTACAGGAAAGTAATTATCAGTTTGATGAAATAATCTTTAGTGAGAAAAAATGCCTATTCTAAATAACTTTTCATCATTGAAACTGTTTTTTAAGAACATAAAATATGACAGTTACTATACTTATCAAAATTAGAGGTCCAGTAAAACAAGTAGAAATGACTCTGTCAAATAAAATGTGAAGCCTTGGAAAAGTTAGAGAAGTTTTATAACTTCTTTGTGTTTTAATCAGGATCAGACAGATCTGTCTAGAGGAGTTAAAAAAAATAGGATGCCTGGAAGAAGATTCAGTATACATTAGAGAGAGATTTTCAGGTATTCTGTTGAAAATTATTTGAATTAAAAGAAAAAACATGTGCTCTTAAATTGTAATTCTGATTGTTACTGTTAACTTAAAAACTTCATGCAGGTAAAAGTCTCAGTCGACACACTCACGTATGCTAAAAAACATTTTTTCCTGACGTTTCTCCGGCAACATAATTTGCTTTTAGAGAACTCATTCTGTTGGGTGATTGAAGCTTAATCTTAAGGTCCTCCCCCATCAGTTTTGCCAGAATTGTGGCCATGTTATGTGGCTTTATGTTATGCCAAGACCTCAGGTTGGAAGTTGAAGTAATAGTCATTTGTCATCCATGGACTGGCAGCCACCAACACACCCTTCTCCCTTCTGGACATTTGCTATTTGCTCATGCTGAGATTTTAAGGTCCTGACAATAACTCTTTCCCATCGTTGGCTCACTATGCCAAGTTTGTGTCACTCTAGGGCAAATCAGATATCCCCTGCTACCACATGGATTCTGGGCCAATCTCTGTAAACATTCCACGCAGCTATTTTTCTCTTCTTAAAATTTATTGACCATTTTCTCTTTAGAAAGCACATTGTAATTACTGGATGGAGAATACTTCAGATTATAATTTTCCCTCTGTCCTCTTTCTGCCTTAGAGGAAAAAAATAGGCTTAACTTCAGCATATTCTTCCTTATTATTTTTATCTTTTTTGGCCTATGTCCTACATTAAGGTTCATATTCAGTTACATGTCTTATAATTTTATAAAAATATCTCAAACTTCCCTCCTGTCTCAACCATCGCCTAAACCCCTAGCAACCACTAATCTCTTCTCCATCTCAATAATTCTATCATTTCACAAATGATATATCATTTTTGACAAGCGTGCCAAGATAATTGATGGAGAAAGAATAGCCTCTTCAACAAAAGAGCCTGGAAAACTAGGTATCTGCATAAGTAAATGATAAAGTTGGACCCTTTTCTTGCACCGAGCTCACCTGTATTGGTTAACTATGAGACCAAAAGCACCATCAACAAAAGGAAATATAGATAAGTTGGATTTTTATCAAAATTAAAAACTTTGTGCTCCAAATCATACCATAAAGTGAAAATACAATCCACAAAATAGAAAAATATATTTGCAAATCATGTATCTGATACGATTCTGGTATCCATAACATATAAACTCAATAATAAAAAAGACAACCCTATTAAAATGGCAAAGTTTATGATGGATATTTCTCCCAATAAGATTTACAAATGGCCAGCAAGCACATGAAACAATGCTCAACATTATTAGCCATCAGTTAAATTCATATTAAAGTCACAGTGAGATACCATTTCACATCCACTAAGGTGGCTATAATGAGAAGATAATAACAATTATTAGTGAGGGTATAAAGGCATTGGAACCCTAACATACTGTTGGTTGTGTTACAAAACAGTGCAGCCACTTTGGAAAACAGTTTGGCATTCCCTCGAAAAGTGAAATGCATAGTCACCATATGAACAAGCACTTTCAGTCTTTGTCATATATACCGAAGGGAAATAAAAGCATACATCCTCACAAAAATTGATATGCAAATATTCATAGCATTTATTCATAGTACCCAAAAAGTGGAAACAACCCAAATGTCCATCAACCGATGCATGGATAAAGAAAATGGAGTATATTCATATGCTGTAGTATTATTTGACAATAAAAATAGATGAAGTGTTGATGCATGTTACAATATGGACAGACCTTGAAAGTGAAAGAATCCCATTTGCAAAAGTCATGATTCAGCTTGTATGACATGTCCAGGATAGGCAAATCCATAAAGATAGAAAGCAGATCATTCAGACCTTAGAGGAGAGAATAAGAGTGTCTGCTAATGGGTATGGAGTTTCTATTTGGAGTGATTAAAATATTAGGAACTCAGATTTTGGTGATATCTGCACAACTCTACAAATATCCTATAACCATTGAATAGCAGTAATATAACCATAATATATAATAAATTAGCATAATATAATAATTATATATAATATATAAGTATATATTATATATAGCATAATATAATAATATAATAGCAGTAAGTAACCATTTACTTCAAACAGGTAAATTTTATGGTTATCAATAAAAATATTAATAAAAGGAACAGTATATAAATGGAATCTACATTATATAACCATTTGGGAATGACTTTTTCACTCAGCATAATTCTCTGGAGATTCATTAGGTTTCACATGTACCAGTAGTTCATTCTTTTTTATTGCTGAGTAGTATTCCATACAAACCCGTTTGTTTAACCATTCACCAACTGAAGGACACCTGGGTTGTTTCCAGTTGGGGATTCCAAATAAAGCTCCTGTAAGCATTTGTGTATTGACTTTTGTGTGATCATAAGTTTTTCCTTCTCCAGGATAAATGCTCAGGAGTATAATGGCTGAGTCAGAAGGTAGCACTTCCATGTTTAGTATTATAAGAAACAGTCAAAAGCTTTCCCAGAGTAACCATTCTCTTTTACCTTGCTGCCAACACTCCATAAGTAATCCAGGTTCTCTGCATCCTCAACAGCATTGTCGCTCTGTCATTTAAATGATTCTGATAGATGCATAGCGATATTGTCGTGTGGTTTTAATTTACATTTCCTGAATGATTAATAACATTGGACATCGTTTCGTGCATAGCTGCCATTTTATATCCTGTTTTAAGAAACATGTCTTACGTTGTTCTGCTCCTTTTATAATTGGATTGTTGGTTTTGTTTTTACTTTCAAATTTTTAGAGTTCTGTATATATTCTAGATATGTTTTCTCCCCACATGTAGCTTGTCTTTTCACCCTCTTCAACGCTTTTTCCTTTTAATGAATTCCACCTTACCAATGTTTTATTTTATGGGTGATGCTTCTCATGTCAAGTCTAAGAACACTTTACCTAGCCCTAGCTCCTAAAAATTTTTCTCTAAAGCTTTTGTCTAAAAGTTTCATAGCTTTAAGCAATGTCTTTCTATATCAATATCCATGATTTATATAAGTTAATCTTTCCATTGATCTGAAATATAATTTGAAGTTTCTTGTTTGGGTCTGGGATTTTTTGTTTCTGTTTTTTTGTTTTTGTTTTTGTTTTGCCTATGGATATTCAATTGCTCCAGAACAATTTGTTGAAAGATTGCCCTGCCTCCATGTAATTGCTTTCTTGCCTGAGTCAAAAATCAGTTGGGTATATTTGTATGCATCTATTTCTGGATTCTTTACTTTGTTCTGTTGATCTGTGTGCCTGTGTCATCTACTTGGTTCCACTGATTGATAGGTCTGTCCTCTGCCAACACCACATTCATGGTTATTGTAACTATGTAACTATTGAAATTAGATGATTCCTCCTACCATATTCTTTCTCAAGATTGTTTTAGTTGTTTTAGGACCCATATGTTTCCATATAAATTTTAGAATAATTTTGTCTGTATCTAAAAAAAAAAAAATCTTCAGATTCGGTAGGAATTGCAATGCATATCTATATCAATGTGAGGAGAAATGACATCTTTACTGTGTTGAGTCTTTCAGTCCACGAACACAATGTGTATTTATTTAGATCTCCTCTGATTTCTTTTATCACTATTTTATAAAGTCCTGTACAGGAGTCATTAGATTTAACCTGAGTCTTTTATTTTTGGGAGCGGTTATAAATGAAATCTATATTTAATTTCATTATCTATGTGTTCATTGCTAGTATATAGAAATACAATTGATTTTTGTACGTTTATTTTGTGTCCTTGGTCTTACTGATGTTGCCTATAATTTCTAGGAGTTTTTATGCAGAGGCCTTGAGATTTTTTCTTTTTTTACATAGACCTTCAAATGATCTGCAAATATGGACAGTTTTATCTCTTCATCTTTGATCTTTTCTTGTCTTATATTGGTTGGATCTTCCACCGCTATGTTAAATAAGAGTGGCTAAGAGTAGCCATCATGTGTTAATCCTCCATTTCATTCTCTGTCATTTGACAAAACATTAGTCTGTCATATATGACAAAACTACTTTTAATGTTCAGTTGTCATACTGAACATTCTCCCATTCAACCAATATTTAAGATCCTGTTTTTGTGAAAGTGGCATTGTGAAAATTAATAAATGAGTCAAGAAAACACATCCTCAATTCTGTAGAAATGAATGTCAATATAACCAAGGTATAGTTAGGAGCAAATGATGCCTCAGTTTTAATTTGATGGGGTTAATACTAAGAAATTATTTCAGCAGGTAGAATATAAGTGAAAACTAGAAAGGGTGCTTCATCTTGACATAGAGTTTGCTTTGGACGGTTAAGAGGCAGATTATGGGGGTGCCTGGGTGACTCAGTAGGTTAAGCAACTGACTCTTGATTTCATCTCAGGTCATAATCTTACAGTCATGGGATGGTGTCCTGCTAAGCATGGAGCCAGCTTGGGATTCTCTCTCTCCTGTCTCTCCCTGAACCACTACCCCCCTCCCCCAGCTCTCACTCTCTTTCAAAATAAATAAATAATCAAAAAAAATTTTTTTAATACAAAATAAATAAATAATCTTAAAAAAAAGAGGCAGATTATGCAGAGAGCTGAAGGGGAAGCCATACAGTGGCTTCTGGGGCAACACAGTGCTTGAACTGAGTCTTGACGGACTCATCTGAACACTAAATAAATAAAACGTGTGAGTTGAAAGGAATATTAAATGCTAAATAGTCCAATCTCCATAGCTGATATTTAGAATAGTTGATATAAGGGCGCCTGAGTGGCTCAGTTGGTTAAGTGTCAGACTTTGGCTCAGGTCATGCATGATCTCATGGCTTGTGAGTTCGAGCCCTGCGTTGGGCTCTGTGCTGATAGCTCAGAGCCTGGAGCCTGCTTCAGATTCTCTCTCCATCTCTCTGTCCCTCCCCTACTCATGCTCTCTCTCTCTCTCTCTCTCTCTCTCTCTCTCTTTCTCTCTCTCTCTCAAATATAAATAAACATTAAGAAAATTTAAAAAGAACAGTTGATATAAAGGGCAAATAATCAGTACAATGTATTATGGACTGCATTTCTAGCTGTCCCAATTTGATATTATTATCACAAGAGTGCTGAAGTTTTACGGCATTTCAAAGTTCTATAAATAAGTGGGAAGAACCATGAAAAGAATTTAAAATTGGAACTTTAAAATATCCTTTACCTAGCTACATTATTTTTTTAATTTTTTTAATGTTTATTTATTTTGAGAGAGAGTATGAGTGGGGGAAGGACAGAGAGAGGGAGACACAGAATCCGAAGCAGGCCCCAAGCTCTGAGTTGACAGCTCAGAGCCCGACGTGGGGCTTGAACTCACAAAACTGAGAGTTCATGACCTGGGCCAAAGTCGGACGCTTAACCGACTGAGCCACCCAGGTTCTCCTTACCTAGCTACATTTCAAAATAGAATTTTAACATTTTCACATAGGATTTGTGCATAATACTGGTACTTTTTTGAACCACTGCTTTTCTTTATGAGTTGGCAGGAGGGAGGAGTGAACTGTGTGATCTCGTCCGTGCTTTACAAGTATAACTGCTATCGTTTTCATCTTATAAGCCAGGTGTACCTGTTGTAGTGTTTTTGATGTGCCAGATGGGTGATTAGCCTCTGTTAAAAGCAAGAATATTAGCCATAAAGCTATGAGATTTCCAAACTATTTAATTCTTATTTGAACTATATAAGCACTAAGTCATATTTTTTTTTCATTAAAGTAATCTTAAAAATAACAAAGTGCATATTTGCACTCTATGTACTTTAAAATTATGTATGAAAAAATAAAATAATAAAATAAAATGAGTGAGCAGAAGACATGAGTGAGTCATGTGTGAAGGAGGTAGATAATATTCCTACTTTTGAAGGTCTAAAATCAGCCTCTATAGCTTTAAGAACAAGGAGAATGGCAGAGTTCGGTCACAGGTCAGGCTGCCAAAACATTCTACTTTCAGGTTCCATAGAAGCTGGGTTCCCCCCAGCCCTGGAGAGGTCTATATAAAGCCAGCTATAAACATTAGTGATGCACTTGAGAGCCATCAGGACCAAGGCAATCAGAGTAAGATTTGGGCTGAGTTCTCTGTTCCAAGAGCAAATAAATGACCCAGCAGCTTCTGCCTTCCCTTCCCTTTATTGTGTTCAGCCTAAAACTCTTAATGACAAGAGACAATTTACAGTAGTAAGACTGAGGGCATTTAGGAAATTGAGCAGAAGGGGGCTGATACTGGGATTCATTCCCAAAGAAACAGAGCAAATATCTCTCTGCAGACAGATGAGAAACAGGACCATGAGAATTCCTCACATACCTTATTAAATTCGGCTCTTTGAGTCCTCCGGCCCAGAGAGTCTGCTTTTAGCTGGTCTGAGATGGAGCTCAGGAATCTGTTAGCCTGAAGAGCACCCCAGGGGATGCTGGTGCAAGTTTGGAAGCCATGTAGTTGAATGGGTAGTAGTTTTCTTTTGTTCTTAAATTGTCCTTAATGTTATGTAGTTTGGATCTATTGTTTTACGCCTGCCTATCTTTCCAGTTACATCTCATGGCTTAATGAAATCTAGGCTCCAGGTCTACTGATTTTTTTTTCCTCATAGCCCCAAGATCTTCTCACTTGTAAATATTCACATAAGCTATTTTTTTCTTTTCCTTTCCTTTCCTTTCTTTTCCTTTCCTTTCCTTTCCTTTCCCTGCCCTGTCCTACCCTTCCTTTCCTTTCCTTTCCCCTTCCATCCTTCCTTCCTTCCTTCCTTCCTTCCTTCCTTCTTTCCTTCCATCTCTCTCCCAGAAGGTTATATTTCTCTCCTTGTTTCTTCTGCTCAAGGTATCCTGTTTATATGCACAAAGTATATCCCTAGTGCTTATGGAATGTTAAAAAGCCCCCATTAGCCTAGCTATACAGACCCCAAAGCTTTTTGGTGCTATACATAGGTTAACATGAGTGTGAATTAGGAATTTCCGTCTCCTTTGCAACGTGTTTAGCCATGTTAAAATAAAGAGAATAGTATCAGAATGCTAATACAAAGAGTAATTTAACTTTTTTCCTCTCATTTTTTCCAGTGTCTTTTTAAGTAATGGCAATCTTCATAGCCTAGGTTCCCTAGAAAACAAAATCGGAGGCAAAACTTTGTTTGAACAATATTTGAGTGTTGCCCAACCAGGGAAGAAAGAATGAAGGGAAAAACGCAGGAAGGCGGGAAGGAGGGAGGGCGAACAAGAGGGTGCATGACTGAATAACATGGCCTGGCGACAGGTTGAGTTTATTCCTGCTCAACGTCCTCAGAAAGGACTGCTGTGTTCTCAGACTCTATCTGATGGAAGACAGTAGAGAAACATGCTCACATTTCCATCTCTCATTGGCCGAGCTCTCCTGGGGGTGGTACCCTCTCTCACCATCTGCCCAATCAGATCCTTCATAGTCTCCAGCCTCCGCAGCCTCCAGGGCACTTCTGCTGGGGGCGGGAGTCCTACGGAGTGCTCTGTCCCTGCCCTTGAGAGCTGGAGTGTAGCAGGGTTAGGAGCCACCAGCCATGGAACTCGCCGTGGTCTGCAGCTGGTGATGGCTGATGCGGCAACAGCGAGGCCATACCCGAGACAGCAGGACTAGCCAGGGCCTCTCCAGCCAGAAAGCATGGCTAGTGACTTAGTCCAAGGTGGACTGGAGCACAGGGCTTTGTGTAGACCTATCTCTGGTGTTATCTTCAGTGACACACTTACAACCATTTTCAAGATCATCTGTTATGCAGTGTATTGGCCTCAGTGTGGTCCATTATAAAATGTTCAAACCTTTTGCATGGTTTGAGACTATGAAGACGTACATTAATTTTATAATTTGATAAATCAGTAGCTGACTCTTGGAAATTAATCTGAAGAAATTCTATTAATCCATCTTCAACCTTCAACATTACTTATATTAAAAGGAGGGGTCTCAATAATTGATCATAAAGGATTAGTTAATTGAAGATGCATCTCCTTGAGGGCTTTTTAAAAAAAATTTTTTTTTAAGTTTATTTTTAAGAGACACAAAAAGAGCATGAGCGGGGGATAGGCAGAGAGAGAGGGAGAAACAAAATCTGAAGCAGGTTCCAGGCTCCAATTGTCAGCATAGAGTCTGTCGCGGGGCTCGGACTCACAAACCGAGAGATCATGACCTGAACCGAAGTCAGACGCTCAACCCACTGAGCTACCCAGGCGCCCCTCCTCGAGGGCTTATTACCTCCTTTTTGAAAGGGTAATTATTTTAAAATATTGCACAATGTGGGAAATGCGAATGCTAAATTAGAAAAGCAAAATGTAACACTATCAAATTGTAATTCAAAACTGTGTTGGCCAGGAGAGGCTAGGTATACAGTGGTTTAAAAAAGAAAACAAAAACCTAAAAATCTTAGTGGCTCAGCCCGTCCTCAACTTCTCAAACACATGTGCCTCCTGAGACTGGCTGGAATGTGTCCCTGTGCATAACCCCACCCCCTGCCAGCGCAGCTACAATCCCTCTGACTCTGTGTCATAGTTCATTTTGTGCTGTCAGTTTCCGACCTGTTGCGAGTATTACTCATGAGAGTCCAAGAGGGTTATGTCTAAGATCATTTGATGACAGTTGTCCAGCTTGCTGCGGTGCATACACTTTGTGGAGCTGGGCACTTGATTGAAAAATCTCTTGCTCCAGGCCAGAAAGGTAGTATTTTCCGTTTATTTGACACAGACAGCCCTTCTTCAAGATCCCCTGTGGATGTCTGTTTCCCTAGAAAAGGGAATTCATTCCAGTGATTTAGGATCGAAACTCAAAACCTCTGCACCATTGGTAATTTAGTATGGATATAAGAAAAAATTTCTGAGAACCTTATGGGTTATTAAACACTAAAATGTGCTTCTGAAGAAAATTGCAGGCGTATCTTCGTGTGAAGTTTGTTGATTCTCGTCGGAGCCAGGGTACTGAATAGTCGCTTCCCAGGCTTGGGACTTTTATGATAGGGTCCATAAAATCAATACGCTGAGTTGGGGAAAATTACATCTTACCAGTCTGTGAAGAAAATAAATCTAAAAACTTCTAGATTACCATTTATTGTGCACTAAACAAGTGTTACTGCCTTAGCAAAGTGATTTACCCAGTTTATTTGATTGCAAAGATTAGAGAGACACCGACAGACTCAGAAAAAAGTTTAAGTGCACAGAGCATTCAGTGTATCGTTGGAAATGGGGAAGTCTTTCCTTAAAGGAAAATGTATCAAATTCCAAGTGTAATTCTAATCATGTACTTGTTTAGTAGCAAAACTATAGTTAAAAATCATTCAAAGGGAGAACGCTAAATTCATACTATAAAAGAATATGAATACATAAATGAACTGGGAAATATGCAATATTTTTTAAATGACAAATATGTTCTAAGTTTTTTATATTCACAGCCAAACTATCCGTGCAGTTGTTCATCTATGTGGTAGTGTTCTAAAAGTTTCTTTGGAACTTAGCTGCAGGGAAAATGTGTTTTTCCTAAAGCACAATTGTGTTTTTGTCATGAGACTATCCTCCAAAGTTTTTTTTAACTCATAATATTATATAAATATAGTAATTTGCAATGAAAGAAATTCTTCAGCCTTATTTTTAAAATAAAATGAAATAGACTCAGTAAAGTAATTCATTGATAAAGCAGAATGGGAAATTAACATAAAGGAATCAGTAGCCTTCAATAAACAAACAATAACCAGTTAGGAGATATAACATTGGAGAGGGCCCTATTTCCAAAGCAAAATAGAGTATACAATACTTCAGAAAAAAAACTGAAGAAGGAATTTGCAAAACTTATATAAGGAAAACTTCGAAACGTTTCTGAAGAAGATGAAAGAAGACTTGAACAAACAGAAAGATATCCTTTGCTCTTGAGATAGAACAACTTAATACATCATTAAGATGTCATTTCTCAGGATGCCTGGATGGCTAAGTCGGTTAAGCATCCAACTCTTGATTTCGGCTCAGGTCATGATCCCAAGGTCATGGAATCAGGCCCTGCATCGGGCTCCAGGCCCAGCACAGAGCCTGCTTAAGATTCAGTTCTCTCTGTCTCCCCCTCTGTCCCTCTCCCTTCCTCTTGTGCTCTCCCTCTCTCTCTAAAATTTAAAAAAAATTGTTTTTTCCCCTCAGTTGATTTATAAATTTAAGATGATCAAAAAAAAAAAAAAACAGGCATTTTTCTAGAGCTATCCAAGTAAATACTAAAGTTTATAATGAAAAATAAAACTCAGGAGTAGCAATCATATAAACTTAGGAAAAACTTTTTTTACTAAAAGATGAGAAGTCCTGTTAGACACTTCTGCAGCCTCTTCTAAAACTGTGGTTTCCCCTGTCAAACACTTTTCGCCAAGGAGATACAAGCAAACCTGAACCTTAGTTAGGAATATAGTGATGATGCCTGAAGCTACAGCAGCCATTTTGCAAACATGAAAATAAAGAGCAAGACACCAGGGATGACAGAGAGAAAGGGCAGAAAGATCTGCGTCATTGATGGCATGTCAAGCTTCCAAACCAGCCATGAGCTCCTTCTACTGCTGAACTTCTTATGAAAACCATGATAAATACCCTGACTGCTTAAGCCACCATTGGACAAATGTCCTGTTACTTGAGAGAAATCCTAAATGGTGGAGTTATTATTTATTTCAGAACAAATCTAAGGTGTAATCAATTTAAAAAGTAACATAACTTTCCATACCACTTAGAAGGGAAAAAAGCTGTGAATTAAGCTATAATTAAGCTACATTTCCTTTTTATTTTTGAGTTTTTAATTATATTTATTGAAATATACCTTTTAGATTTAACTAGACAGGGATTATAGTACTTTTATGCATATATTAAAAGAAAAACCGTAAGTGAAATAAGTTGGTTAAAGCATTTTGAAGACTTTTTCATATTCCCCAACAACTATTCTGAATTCCATTTCAACACAGAGTTACCAATGCCTATGTTTTTCTACATACTGTGGCATCAGTGATGGAACACTTAAAACAACTGGTACAAATAGACTAATAACCATTGATCACTAATGGGTGAAGATTGGTTGTTTCAATATTATTTATTGGGGTTTTATCAGTTCTGCCAATTTTTAAAAAATTTTTTAATGTTTATTATTTTTGAGAGAAAGAGAGACAGAGTGCAAACAAAGGAGGGGCAGAGAGAGAGGGAGACACAGAATCTTAAACAAGCTCCAGGCTCTGAGCTGTCAGCACAGAAACCGATGCGGGGCTTGAACCCACAAACTGCGAGATCATGACCTGAGCCGGAGTTAGACGCTTAACCGACTGAGCCACCCAGGCACCCTGCATTCTACCAATTTTGGTTGATGTGAGCAAAAGCAATGCCAACTCTGTAGAGCTGCCACCTGTCAGTGACTTAAGGGCTCCGTTTCAGAGATGTTAAGTGTAGAAAGACATGCCCTAGAGTCCACGGAGTATGTTACATAGCTGGCATTCAAAGACAACTTGCGTACCAGCCTGTAGAATCTGACTTAACCTGCATACTAATCCTAAAATATATGTTGTTATCCCCGTTTTACAGATAAGCAAACTACAACTCAGCAAAGTTCAGGGACCTCGCTAAGGTTGCACTGACATGGCAAAATGATGTTCGAGTCTTGGACTGTTGGACTCCCAAGGCTGTGCTCTTAACAATGGGCTCTGAGGGCTGCCCACAGGTGTTTAGGGTCTACTTGGTAATATGATTCGATGCTAACATTCAGGAAAAACTAGGGGTGTCTGGCATGATTCCAAGTGCTGATCTGAGGCCTGTTGGAGGAAGAGAGATCGCCTAGGGGAAGAACCAAATGTGGGGCTTCCTGGTAGAGGGAACAGAGAATACAAAGGGATGGAGACAGGAAGCCACGTGACTGTATGAATTATTATTAAACCCACAAATAACAGCAAATAGCCAAGAATCTAGAAAAATTGAGGCAACAGAACTAATTCTATGCTCTTCTAGCAATCTCAGATCTGTTGCTCACCATTTGCATTTCTTTCTTGGCCCAGAGGTTTGCTTGGGTACATATGCCCTAGTGAGCTAGAAGGAGTATCTAGAGGGACACCTGGGTGGCTCAGTTGGTTGAGCATCCAACTTTGGCTCAGGTCATGATCTCACGGTTCATGAGTTCGCGCCCTGCGTTGGACTCTGTGCTGACAGCTCAGAGCCTGGAGCCTGCTTCGGATTCTGCATTTTCATCTCTCTCTGCTCCTCCCCTGCTCGTGCTCTGTTTCTGTCTCTCTCTCAAAAATAAACAGACATTAAAAAAAAAAAAAACTGATGAGTTCGAGCCCTGCATCGGGCTCTCTGCTGTCAGTGCAGAGCCTGCTTCTGCTCCTCTATCCTTCTCTCTTTGCCCCTCCCCCACTTGTTCTCCCTCTCTCTCTCTCTGGAAAAAAAAAAAAAGAAAGAAAGAGTACCTAGGAATGTGGCAAGTATAGAGAAAGGAGATGTATTCTTCATTAACACAAAAATATTCTGAATTTATTTATTTTTTAAAAATATAATGTATTGTCTAATTGGCTTACATACAACACCCAGTGCTTTTCCCAACAAGTGCCCTCCTCAATGCCCATCACCTACTTTCCCCCCTCTCCCCACCCTCATCAACCCTCAGTTTGTTCTCTGTATTTAAGAGTCTCTTGTGTTTGCCTCCATCCCTCTCTGTTTGTAACTGTTTTTCCCCTTCACCTCCCCCATGGTCTTCTGTTAAGTTTCTCAAGATCCACAGATCAGTGAAAACATATGATGTCTTTCTCTGATTATTTCACTTAGCATAATACCCTCCAGTTCCATCCACGTTGCTACCAGTGGCCAGATTTCATTCTTTCTCATTGCCAAGTAGTATTCCATTGTATACATAAACCACATCTTCTTTATCCATTCCTGAGTTGATGGACATTTAGGCTCTTTCCATGATTTGGCTATTGTTGAAAGTGCTGCTGTAAATATTGAGGTACATGTGCCCCTATGCATCAGCACTCCTGTATCCCTTCGGTAAGTTCCTAGCAGTTGCACAAAAATATTCTAATTTTGGCTATGTGATAGATAGATGATAGATAGATAGATGGATAGATAGATAGATAGATAATGGATAAATATAGAAACATGTGCACACACAGTACAGAGACATCCACAATCAACCACAAATGTCCTTTAAATATCCTCCAATCTTTTTTTAGGTTTTCTGGCTTTTCACTTTTAGATTTTCCTCGAAATACATTTAATAACAATTTCACTTGTGTAAACGTTTACAGAATGGGAGGGTTACGCCATGAAGTATGACCCAGGCCCTGCATTTTTTGGACTCTTGGCTCACCTTCACATTTCAGTGATTTTAGTGGTCCCCTTGAGACACTTAAAATAGATACCAATTTTTTAAGCATGTTTCACATTCATCAGTGGAATGATATGTCTGGGAATTATTTCAAAATAATCCAGGTGGCGTGGAAAGTAGGTGGTGTTATAAATGAAACAAGATTGGCCATGAATTGATAACTGTTGGAGTGACAGGTGCATTGGGGCTTTATCTGACTGTTCTCTCTGCTTTTGTGTTTGTTTGAAGTTTTTAGCAGTAAGAAAACCTTTTTAATGAAAAGAAGCGTGCTTCGTAAAATTGAAAAAAATAGTTATCACCTTTTCCACTGAAAGATTTTCAAGGGTGTTTTGTTTATGGCTTTATGTAGTTCTAGGACATAATTGAGAGGTAAGTTTCTCTCTTATTACAGAAAAGACTAAGTTTTCCTTTGATGCCAGTGCAACCTTAAGTTATCCACTCTGACCCCTGAATTGTAAGAAGTAGCACCCTGATCCACAGAGTTTTGTCTAACCCCCACGCCTGAATATTTTATATAAAAATGGCAATAACAGTTTATGTCCTCTGTGGAAACAAGGTGAATTTTAGTACGGAAACACACCTCGGATGTTCACTGGAACAGCCTCTCCAGTACCACACCTCCTGACATGCTCAGAGTCTCTGTGGAGACTCCTTAGAAAGTGCTCTTGCTGCTCTCATCCTCTGGCCCCCAGATGATCCTGTGCTTGACATTTAGGATCAAGCTGATGGACTCTGACATATTTGACCTCGCAGAGTTTTTCAGTTCCAGTCCACTCTCTAAACATGATCACAAATTCCTCCTGAATTTACAGGTACATTTCTAATTCACCTTCCTTTCCTGTTCATGGCCATATTGACAGGAGAAAAGGACTTTTCCTTATATTTACCCATTTTTTTTAAATCTTTTAGAGAATTTCTGTTGATGATGTGACTTGGCCCATTCTGAAAACAGTATGATGAAGCAGCATCCTGTTTTAATAAAATGCTCATTGAGTTTTATTCCTTGTCAAGAAGACCATGAAATTTACCTGTTAGAAGACTTTAATGCTGCTTTGCCACTGACATCAAGGTCTTTTTTTTTTAATTCTCACAGTCTGAGTTTGTGTCATTTTTTTAAAATTTCTCATTGTCTGAGTTTGTGTCCGTGGCTTACATGGAGGCTCACACAGGTTTTCCCAGCCTCTGAGTGTGGCAGTCTACATGCCTTGCTCCCAGGATGCTGCACGTTAGAGCACTTTTTACACCACTGCTGAAACCACCATAGAGTTTGTGTGCGAGATGGCAGAAAAGGAGCCCGAGCACCTTTTACACCACTACTGAAACCACCTTAGTGTGTGTGTGCAAGATGGCAAAATAAAGGACCCTGCAGGACCTCATGCCCACCTGTCCAGGGTTCCCAGCTCCACAATCCAATATGTGCACCATTGCATTCCTCATCTATCGCCAGCAATTTACAAGTCAGCAAGAATAACTTTTGCTCTGGTCTTCTGGAGATTTCTTATAATGAACAGGTCACTTTCTTTTTCAAAGTTATGTAGTACTCTCAGTGGTTTAAGTTCAATGAAAAGAATTCCTGTGCTCACATTTCCCTTTGCATTCTCTAAGATGTTTCTTACAAAAAGGCAAGATTTACAAGTAAAAACCACATGAAGTCCCCAATGTCAGTTCCCTGAAAACCTCAAATATCTGCATTATTATATTAGTCAACATTAAAGTGAACACCTCCTCATTCTCTCCCTCCCTCTAGTTTATAGACACTGTCCTCTTCTCATTTTCCAAAGGTCTCTATGCTGTGAAGGCAAGATCATTTACCTTGATCTTTCTCTGCCTTCTCTGCTTTCCAGGCATTCTTAACATTGTTAACACCAGTGCCTTCTGCAGAACTCCTACTTTAACTCTAGCCTTCGGGTTCCCTACAGACACCTCAGGTGGTTTGCTCAAATTTTCAATGGAGGGATATTTTCAACCCAGCCCTGTTATAAGTGCTGTGTCGTGGGCCACCTGCATGTGACCCAGAGTGCCTCCATCTAAGGCAGTATTCTACACTCTTGGGTACAGTATAGCTTTATAGGGAAAGAACAAGTCTTGGGGACCAGACAGGACCGAACTCAAACTATTAGTTTCAATTACCACAACTTCATGGCTTCAAACAGCACAAATTTGTTATCTCTCGGTTCCTATGGATCAGAAGTCCATATATGGCTTGAGCTGGGTCCTCTGCAAGCTGCAAGTGCAGGAAACAAATAGATCTTGGAGAACGATTGTGAATTATCCTAAGATTAACCAGATAGTAATTCAAATCTCACATGCTGTTTCGGGATGTGGTTTTCATTGTTGAGCAAATAAACACATGTCTTGGTAACTGCAGAATATTAATCTGGCAAGTGCTTTTTTCTTGATATCTGATCACCAGAAGCAGTTTTCTTTAACTGGCAAGGCCACTAATATTCCTTCCCTATCCTACCTCAGGGGTATATGAACTCTCCAGCCTTATATTTAGTTGATATAAATTAACCCAGTTATAATTTAGTCCACAGGAAACTTGATTGCCTTTCCCTTCCATAAGACATCAGACCTGTCCATTACATCGATGACATTATGGTGATCGGACCTGGTGAGCAGGAAGCAGCAACTACTCTAGATACACTTATAAGACATTTGCCTGACAGAAAGAGGACAGTAAATCCTACAAAATACCAGAGGCCTTCTACCTCAGTCAAACTTGTAGGGCTCCAGTGGTGTGGACTCAAGATACCTTCTGAGGTGAAGGATAAGTTGCTGTATCTGGTCTGTCCTCCATTCAAGAAAGGGGCACAGTATTTAATGGCCCTCTTTGGATTTTGGAGGGAATATATTCCTTGTTCAGGTGTGATCATTCCTTATTTGGGTGCAATGCTCCAGCCCATTCACTGAGAGAACTGGCTGGAAAATTACTTGTTTTGAGTCAGATCTGGAAAAGGAGAAGGTTCTGCAACAGTCCAGGCTGACGTGCATGTTGCCATTGGTGATTTAGAGAAACAATGCCCCTGAAACTCAGAGGCCTGGGCGGAGGGACATCTCAGGAACAAGAGTAATAACAATGTCTCACCCCATTATCATTTTGGGGGAAAGAAGAATAACAAGTGTGAATAATGTGCTTTAAAAAAATGTGTTCTTGGCTGCCATTTTTTTTCATTTTAAAATTATGACCTTGCTATTAGAGTAAAAAAAGACAGAGATCATCCCCAAAGCAAAAACCTATAGTGTTGTGTTTTTTTTCCACCTTCTGTATCTACAGCCTCAGAAAGGAGGGAATGTCTGCCCTGTTCTTAGTCCCCACCCCAGGCTTTTCAATGCGCTCTGAGAAGAGTCATCATTTCCCATAGAGGAGGAGGCATGCTACTTGTCTAGGTCTAGAAAGATACCTTAGACTTGAATTTAAAAAAAAAAAAAAGATGATAGATAATTTAAAGGGCATTTAAACAATAAAACCATTGAAGGTCAGTTGCAAACAGCAGCCAGAACCTGTGACCCTCAGTGATAGGGGAGTGAGGCAGGAGTTACAGTGGTGGCTCAGTGCAAACTCGGAGGACTGATGGGGAAGATCCTTCCTCCTGGGCTCAGACCATCTCAACACCAGGAATTTTATTAGGAAAAGCTTCCCTCTGTATGACTCTTCAGGTAAAGATCCACTAATTTAGAGATGGTTGATCATATTGGTCAACCGATGTTTTTGAAAATTGAAGAATATTTTCTGAATTATTCTTCCGCTCTTTTGGAGGACTGCGGTCTTCTTCAAGATGCACATGTGTGTGGTGCTATGTTGGCAAAATATATAATGAATTATGACTACTCTCCAAAAATGTGTAATCTAATTGACTGGAGAGAATATATATGTATTTATTAAAGAAAAAATGTGGTTTTGTGGGGTTTTTGGTTTTTTTAATTTTAGATAGAGAGAGAATGTGTGTGTGTTTAAGCAGGGGAGAGGGGCTGAGAGAAAGAGAGAGAGAGAGAGAGAGAGAGAGAGACTCTCCACACTCAAGTCTCCACACTCAGCTCCAGAGCCCAACACGGGGCTCAATCCCACAACCCTGGGATCATGACCTGAGCTAAAATCAAGAGTCAGCCACTCAACTAACTGAACCACTCAGGTGCCCCAAGAAAAAAAATGTTTAAAGAAGTTTTTGTTTAATCTACAAGTTCTTTTTATTTAAGGTGAGCGGTACATCTTATCTGCAGAGAAACTTCTTCCACCTAAATTTGACCTGATTTGGCCTCATTGTTCATGGAGGGTCATAGAGATGTGGAACCTCCCCATTTGTTCTTTGGAATAAACCAACCTTAGTTTCATTTTTTTTTAAATTGTTCTGTGCACTTTCACTCTCTTCTATTCTTCTTCTTTCCCTAGCCCTTTGGATTAGCTAGTTTAACTAGCAATGGACTAATTCATCTTGGCCAGCAAGGGAACAATTAAGAACTGAATGTGATGTTTACTTATTCCAGTGGGTTAAGTTTGTGTGAGTGTGGTCGTGTGTCTGGTACATTAAAAAAAGTAAGCAAGCATCACTTATTAGTAAAATTAAATAAATGAGAAAATACCCACATAAGTTCAGTACAACCTAGATCTTAAAATCAGTTAGCAAGCAAGTTTAAAAAGAATTTTCTACCTCTTTGGGATTTATACTTACTTGGTTTTCAAGGGTTTCTGAAAATGTAGGCAAATATAGGTGCCATTCTTACTGTACTTGTGATTTCATCATGAAGTAACATGATAAGGAAAAGGAAAAGGAATTGAGGCTGTTAGCATAAGAAGAGGTGCATTGCACATTTAGGTAAGGAGAATGTAGATTGCTAATTATTATTCATATGATTCTAAGACTTATATTTAAACCTTACTTGAATTACTACATGCATTATGTGATATTATCAGGAAAATCTTTGCAATAAGTATTGAAAGTATATTTTTTAGTACTTTGATTTTTAACCTTTTGGGAAAGATTTTTCAGTATGAAAAAATTGTGAGTGCATGCCAAAGCAATAGAAAATGAGAATTCAAAAGACTTCGTTAAAAAACTCATTTCTAAATATCCACAGTACATATGATATGTACTGTGGACATATGTACATATGATATGGCTTATTTGATTTTATTTTAATATGGCTTAGTTTTAAACCTTTACCCAAGGTAAAGCAGTGGCAATGGAGGTTTCAGCTCAACCAGAAAAATACAACTATTCTTTGTCTGACCCCTGCTGTTGGCAGCAAGTCAGTGTGGAGTCTGAAATAGCAAAGGAAAAGCTTGGCAGTTTGTTTTAATATGTGATATTTTGTTTCATTCAAAACAAGAAAAAAGAAATCAGTTCCTGGATAAAATAATTTGCCCTCACTAAACTATATATTTAGTAAAGAAACAGAAACCTAGAAAGAATCCTAGATATTTTCAAAGTCAGCCTCTGCATCTGATAGAACAGAAATTCGAGAAAAACTGTTTTCAGGGCTCTGGAACACCATTTGCATTGGTTTGTGGAGTCCCAGTTACTTTCCCCTCACCCCGCTGGTCTTTAATGTTCTAGCAGTGCAGAAAAATAATCTTGGGGTTTTTAAACCCTTCCCCCACAACACTACCACCCCAAATAGCATCACCACCATCACCAAGATAAACAATAACATCCACCACAGCCACCCCTCTTCCCAAGAAAAGGGTGCTCTCTCTCTTCCCGGAGCCTACGAAGACAAATAGGTGTGACTCAAACAAGTGAAAGACAGATGGACACAGAAGTCTAGCTTTTGTTGCGCAATCCTAGTTCATACTTTTCTGCTTTCCTTATGGCAAATTGAAGTAATTGCTTAATAATTACTCCACACCAACCACAATTTACATGGCTTTCCTTTTTGACATAGAGTTTCTTATGATTCAACCAATTAAGTTTTCTTCAACATTTTCTGTCTGTGGATAATCCCTTCATGTAGCTGGAAGCCCTCTGAAAGGCTTCCTTGCATGGAATGTCAAACCACGTGACTTTATCAACCAGTCCGTTATATTTTTCTTTATAGCTTCAAAAACAGAAAAGGAAAACAGATTGTGTTGCTTTTGTGTGCTTGTTTGTGATTCTTTGTTATTTTCTTCTGCATGACCTCTAGCATATGCCCCTTCATACTTCAAACCGTCCTCCCTTCAATTCCCAAATCTGCATTCTTAAAGCACTCTTTATTCAAATAGTCATCCTCTTTACTGAATACAGAACTCAGCCAGTTCATAGATGTTTTCCCAAAGGTATTTATCTAGTTTTACATCTTCAAATAACTCAATTTTGTTTCCAAATTAATAAGAGCATTTGTCCTAATTAATTTCCCTAATTCTAAACTGGGAAATTATCCCTCAGGTGTGTTAAGATACTTTAGACAAGACATGACCTTTCAGGTTGGTTGTGTAGCAGATGTCAACGTATCTAGTGTCCCAGTTATGCGCATCTCTTTCCTTGGGAATACTGCTAAATGGCTCAAAGAAGATCATGTTTGAAGAGTGGGTAATTATTCATCTCTGCGCTCAGGTGCCTCTGTCTCCTAGACTGAATATTTGGAATATAAAAACTCTTTTTAGAGATAATGAAAACTACTTTTAATAAAATTCCTCAAAATATTTTTCAGGATATATGTACCTTTAAGTTGTTTTCTATGTTTCAAGGTCTTTCGGGATCAAAAACAGTGAATACATGCAAAGAGTAGTCAGCTCTGAGTGGACCTACTTAAGTATGCAACCATGAACCACGGTGGACCCTGACATCACTGTCCCTGTCTCCGCAGACTGTCACCCCTCCTGTCCAGCTAGCTGGGTTTCCTAATCCTAGCCTGCTTTCCAAGCCCGTGGTCCAGCCCCCCATCAATTTTGTGAGCCCCTCCAATAGTACACTGATAAATCTCCTTTTTTGCTAAGAGATGATTTCTGTTGATTCCATCCAAAAACCCTACCTGATAACAGACCTTATTTCTGAAGTGTGAGTTGTAAACAATGGACTCTCAAGGAAATAGGTCCTGCTTTGTTTGCATGGAAAAAAGTCCAGATCTAGGAAACAAGCCTCTCTTCTGCAGCCACAATAGAGAATTGTAATCATCGTTCAATCTCTAGATGTTCATTATTTCATAAACAAAGGGATCCTTAATCAAGAGAAGACTGGGTACTCTTCAAGAACTCTGCATTAAACCCATTAAGTGTTATATATTTTGAATAGATGTCCTTAAAAATTGTCAGAATTCCCACATTGGCTCCTAATCAATGTTATCGTGGTAGAAAGGGCCAAATGAAAGTCTCCAGAATTCCTTATTCCTAACGATTATACATTCCCAGGATAATTGTAAGGATAAGAACAACATTAACACCATAAAAATTTACAGGTGGTGGTTTCTCTCATACCCTTCACTGAATTCTCTGGCATAATAACACCAAAGATGGATGACATCGAATTAGCATAAATTTAATCAGGAGATGACAGAAATGAAAGCCGATATTTCAGATTTTATCTCACTGCACCAAATCTACACAGACCCCAGCACTTGGTATACAGCATTTTATCTGGTAAACGTTCTCTCTTCTTTTTCACTAAGTATAGAAATTTCAAAACAGTTTGCTTTCACCTGACAAGGGCAGCAGTAAGCCATTATAGACAGCTTCAAAGATACAATTTCACAGGATCTTTGGATCTTTGCACTGTTACATAAAACATAAACACTGGCCTGCTACCTTGGTAACGTTAAGCTGATGGGGCTTGGGGTTAAGTGTAGTAGCAGGAATCCTAGATGCCTTATGGATGCTGAGTGTGGAATAAACCCACATGATATAAGAGTAGCCATCTCATTTCAATTTTAATCTAGGGCAGTAGTTGTCAACTGGGGGTGAATCTCCCCCACCTCCAGGGAACATTTGTCACAACTGAAAGAGACAGTGCTACTATCACCTCGTGTATAGAGGCCAGAAATGCTGCTAAGCACCTTCTATTGCACCAGACAGCCCAGCCCGCACAACAAGAATTATCTGACCCAAAATGCCAGTGGTGCCAAGATGAAAAAACCCTGAGCTAGCATGCAGAGCACCCTATCCCTCAAAGTAAAGGAAAGTGCATATGAGGTTTCTTTTTAGGGTAATAAAAAATATTTTAAAATAAGAACATCGTGTGGGACACCTGGGTGGCTCAGTCAATTAAGCACCCGACTTCAGCTCAGGTCACCATCTCGTGGTTCATAGGTTCAAGCCCTGCATCGGGCTCTGTGCTGATAGCTCAGAGTCTGGAACCTGCTTCAGATTCTGTGTTTCCCTTTCTCTCTGCCCCTCCCCTGCTTGCACTCTGTCTCTCTGTTTCTCTCTCAAATATAAATAAACATTAAAAAAATTTTTAATTAAAAAAATGAGATCATGGTGATGATTGTAAAATTCCAAGTTTACTAAAAACCATTGAATTGATACTCAAAATGAATGAATTTTATGGCATATAAATTATACTTCAAAAAGGTTATTTACTTAGGGGCGCCTGGGTGGCTCAACAGGTTAGACGTCTGACTCTGGCTCGGGTCATGATTTCACTGTTCGTGGGTTCATGCCCTGCATTGAGCTCTGTGCTGACAGCTCAGAGCCTGGAGCCTGCTTCAGATTCTGTATCTCCCTCTCTCTCTGCTCCTCCCTCATGCATGCTCTGTCTCTCTCTGTCTCTCAAAAATAAATAAATATTAAAAAATTTTTAAGTTATAAAAAAATTTTTTTTGTTATTTACTTAAAACAGGAAATGAAATGTTATACTTCAGGCTCCTTTACATTAAGGAAACTGTGATCTTTTTGGATTTTAAAGACAGCAAAACATATGTTGGTGTGTTACTCTGAGCCTCTGATTGCGTGCCTCAAAAATCTGAGTAGGCCCAGAGCAATAGAAGAAATGTATCTGATCCAAAATGCAGCAAAAGGTGACACTCCATTTTAATCCTAATTTTCCCTTCTAACTCAGCAGATACAAAATCACCTAACTTCTCCATAGAAAATCTCAAAGCTATATGGAGCCTATGACAAGCACCAATAATATTTGTCCTCTAAGACTGTGTTTCAAGCACTGCCAGGTTTCAGCAAATAATTATTCTTTTGAGAGTAGTTCATGGCTTGATGATTCGCTCTGGTGGATATCAAATGACCATCCACTGGATCATAAATAATTTACAACCAAGATGTTCACCATGAACTGCACATTAATGGATCCATTTTGCCCTGAAGTTGGACATGCCCAGCAGCACTCCATCAGGTGATAGGGTGGCATGTACAGCCATGTCTGGGAAGACACAGAAGCCAGCCATCAGTTGTAACAGAAACAGCTGGACCTCCACCAGAATGTTTCATGGTCGGCACTTGCCGATGGGAAGTAGCAGTCCAGCTTGTCCCACAAGGGCAAGGTATAACTAACGGCACTGAGGTATAACTCACAAGTGGAATATGAATGAAAATGATGTGTGTGACTCTTCTGAGCCAAAGAATTTTAAAAACCAGATGTGTCTTTTTTCAATCTCCCTAAGACTGGCTGGAAGCAGAGGGTTACATAGCTTTGTGAGGTGGTGGGCTGTACGATTGGAAGGACGCTGGACCCCTGAATTGCCAAATGTAGGAAAGCCACTCACCAACCAAGAACAGGCACACTAGACTGTTATGTGACTGATAAATAACTTTGTGATGTTAATCCCCTGAAATTTGAGTTTGGGTTTTTGGCACAAATAGATCAGTTGTCTGTATGCATTTAGAATATTCTTAAATACTTACTCTAATCAGACTTCCTTCCCTACCACCCACTTCTGATAACCTCCTCAGGAATTCTCCACCTTGGAACTTAATGGCACAGAGATGGTATTTATTGTATTGTGTTTTAGCAGCCTGAGCAAAGATAATTCCTCTCCTCTTTCCCCCACCTTTTAATATATGATGTATCGCAGGTAGTTAACGTCACAGTTTTTCTTTTTAATTTTGTCCATAATCACTGGTAATTGTCATGGAATCACTCAGACCTGCCTGCAGGATCTGACTAGACTTTGTGTCATCTCCCTTTCATTGTATGAGAAGCAGCCTCACTCTGTTTGGTGGAAGTAGTTTTAGTTTTTTTAATTTTTTTTTACATTTATTTATTTTTGAGAGACAGAGGGAGATAGAGTGTGAACAGGGGAGGGGCAGAGAGAGAGGGATACAGAATCCGAAGCAGGCTCCAGGCTCTGAGCTGTCAGCACAGAGCCCGACGCGGGGCTCGAGCCCACAAACCATGAGATCATGACCTGAGCTGAAGTCGGACGGTCAACCGACTGAGCCACCCAGGCACCCCGGAAGTAGTTTTATTTTAAAGCATAAATACATAAAGATAGTGTATGTGGATGCTGGGTGGGCAAATGTGAGGTCCAGAGTTGCCACTGGTCAGTTTTGGGCTCTCTAGCACCCAAGCCTCCAGTTCTGCCAGGATCCCTAGCTCCTCAGGGGAATTTTCACTATAGAGTCTGGGAAAGAAGTAGCCACTTACCATTGTAGAAGCCAGAGCTGCTGACTCCCCATTTCTCTGGCCTTGTGGCAAATTGTATTCTCTGGGTGAAACTGAAACTGCTGTATGAATGCCATAGAGCATACCATTAGGTCTTCCTATTTTTTGTCCAAGATTTCTCATTCAAACTGAGTGCCTGGTATCTACTAATAAATTCTCTTTGGGGGGGTGGGGCTTAAGGTATCCAGAACTTGTGTTTACCATTTTCAACAAAGAATCCTCTAACACCCAACGATTGTTTCTTCGTTGGCAATGTAGACTAAAGATTGATCACATTTAAAGTAAAGGGTCTAAAAAAAATATTTGTTGTTTGTTCTGGATTTACCCACAATTTAATTTTAGCAACTTCTTAGTCTTCATTCTTTCTTGCATTTCAGTTTCATCTGGGATCATTTTCGTGTAGTTACAGGTCTGCTAGGGCAATCTATTTTCTGTATACTTTTAAGATTGTTTCACCTTAGTGGGGGCCTGGGTGGCTCGGTTGAGCTTTTGACTTTGGCTCAGGTCATGATCTCGCAATTTATGACTTTGGCTCAGGTCATGATCTCACAATTTATGAGTTCAACCCCTACATAGGGGTCCTTGCTTTCAAGGCAGAGCCCACTTAGGATTCTCTGAGCCTCTCTCTGCCCCTCCTTGGCTTGCACTGTCTCTCTCAAAAATAAATAAAACATTTTTAAAAAAAGATTGTTTCACCTTATTTTTTTATCATTTTACTACAGTGTGGCTTTGTGCTTATTTGTTTTTATTTATTCTACTTAGGGTTTGGGAGTTTGTTGTTTGTTAATTCATGGATTGATTTTAAAAACTGTCACCTATTATCTTTTCTCTCCTCTCTTTCAGGGACCCATGTTTAACCTTTCTCTCTTTATTCTATATGCCTCTTACCTTCTTTTCTGTATTTTAATCTTTTTTTAATCTCCGTATACTTCATTCTGGATTATTTCTTGTGATCTACCTTCCAGTTCATTAATTCTCTTTTCTACTCTATCTACTTTGCTGTTAACCTGTCCACTGAGTTCTTGATTCCATTTTCAAATCTGCTGTCACTATTTGTACCTTTCTATCATTTGTAGATATTTTCAAGCTTTACTTTATAGATCTAAGCCTAGAAGGCATTATTGTTTTATAGTCTGTATCTATAATAATTCCTATATTTGAAATTTGGAGAGGATTATTACTTCATTTATCCAAATTATCATTCATAGGGCCTTGATTCTTTCTACAGCTGGATACCTCTAACTATGTCATAACATAGCATTTTTAAATTTTATTTTTAGAAATTATTTGAGTTCTAGGATAAGATATCTTCCCACCAGAACTTTTGTCAGTGTTTGTTTGTTTATTTTGTTCTTGGGTTTTTTTTTTTCTTGCAAGGAACCAAGAGGCTTATATTTTAGGAGTAGCTTAAGTTGAAAGATCGAGGTTCTCATAATGAAAACATAACTATAAGTCAGAGTGAGGGATGTTTTATTTCTGCTTCACTGTTACCCTGTGGGTGTAGCCCTTCAAAAACCTAGTTTAATGTGTATGTTCCTAGAGTGGGGAGAAAGGAAAGTAGGTTATCTCCACCATAAGTACCCTGTAATGGACTTCCATTCCACCTTGCTGAGAAAATTTCATCTCTATTGGCAAAAGAAGTAGCTTTGAGTAGTGAGCTTATTTCTGGGTTCTTATTTTCTCTGGTAATTTCTCCCAAGTTCTTACAATGGTATAAATAGATATGTTTCATATTTCTTCTACTTTATTTGGGATTATTCTAGGGGGGTTAGTTCCAAATACCAACAAAATTTTCTCTCACTTTTTGACTCTATTACTGCATACTGTATACAGCTGATCGTTCCATAGTCTCATCTTTATTTTCCTTTCATGTTTCATTTCAAAGTTCTTTGTGGGGAAAATACAATTTTATTTTTTTTCGTGTTTTTTTAAATTTTTATTTAATTTATTTTTAAAATTTATATCCAAGTTAGTTAGCATATAGTGCAACAATGATTTCAGTAGATTCCTTAATGCTCCTCACCCATTTAGCCCATCCCCCTTCCCACAACCCCTGCAGTAACCCTCTGTTTGTACTACATATTTAAGAGTCTCTTATGTTTTTGTCCCTCTCCCAGTTTTTGTATTATTTTTGCTTTCCTTCCCTTAGGTCCATCTGTTTTGTATCTTAAAGTCCTTATATGAGTGAAGTCATATGATATTTGTCTTTCTCTGACTGACTAATTTCACTAAGCATAATACCCTCCAGTTCCATCCACGTAGTTGCTAATGGCAAGATTTCATTCTTTTTGATTGCCAAGTAATACAATAATATATATATATTATATCACATCTTCTTTATCCATTCATCCATCAATGGACATTTGGGCTCTTTCTATACTTTGGCTATTATTGATAGTGCTGCTATAAACATTGAGGTGCATGTGCCCCTTCAAAACAGCATACCTGTATCCCTTGGATAAATACCTAGTAGTACAATTCCTGGGCCCTAGGGTAGTTCTATTTTTGATTTTTTGAGGAGCCTCCATAATGTTTTCGAGTGGCTACACTGGTTTGCATTCCCACCAGCAGTGGAAAAGAGATCCTCTTTCTCTGCATCCTCGACAACATCTGTTATTGCCTGAGTTGTTAACGTTAGCCATTCTGACATGTGTGAGGTGGTATCTCATTGTGGTTTTGATTTGTATTTCCCTGATGATGAGTGATGTTGAGCATCATTTCATGTGTCTGTTGGCCCTTTGGATGTCTTTGGAGAAGTGTCTGTTCATGTCTGTAGCCCATTTCATCACTGGATTATTTGTTTTTTGGGTGTTGAGTTTGAGAAGTTCTTTATAGATTTTGGATACTAACCATTTATCTGATATGTTGTTTGAAAATATCTTCTCCCATTCCTTTGGTTGCCTTTTAGTTTTGCTGATTATTTCCTTTGCTGTGCAGAAGTTTTTTATTTTGATGAGGTCCCAATAGTTCATTTTTGTTTTTGTTTCCTTTGCCTCCGGAGATGTGTTGAGTAAGAAGTTGCTGCAGCCAAGGTCAAAGAGGTTGTTGCCTGCTTTCTTCTCGAGGATTTTGATGGCTTCCTGTCTTACATTTAGGTCTTTCATCCATTTTGAGTTTACTTTTGTGTATGGTGTAAGAAAGTGGTCCAGGTTCATTTTTCTGCATGTTGCTGTCCAGTTTTCCCAGCACCACTTGCTAAAGAGACGGTCTTTATTCCATTGGATATTCTTTCCTGCTTTGTCAAAGATTAGTTGACCATATATTTGTGGGTCCGTTTCTGGGTTCTGTATTCTGTTCCATTGATCCAAGTGTCTGCTCTTGTGCCAGTACCATACTGTCTTGATGATTACAGTTTTGTAATACAGCTTAAAGTCTGTAATTGTGTTTTAAAAATCAAGTCAAATGAAATAAATAATGAGCTAGATTAAACATTTCATTATCAATAATATAATAGTATGAATTGGGGTGAATATTCAAGCCAATTGCATCTATGCCTAAAAACATTCTAGCATCAAGTATCTGCTTTACATATGTACATATGGTCAATGGGGGAAATAAAAATATATACACTATAACATTAATGCTAGTTATCTCTGTATTGTGGATTGAGTGAAATTATTTTTTTCTCACACTTTTCTATGCAATAAACCTAATCATGGAAAAAGCAAATACTGTTTTTGATATGAAATGTCATTGTTGCAATAGCGAAAAATCCCCAAGGATATGAAGAAAATAATTCTCTCCTGCCTGTATAGCCGACAGGGAGATGGAAAGATAGATGGACAGGTGGACAGAGACAGAAAGATAGGAAATGGCAACTTCAAATGTGCACTCCCATAAGGAATTTAGAGGAAAGATGACTTTCCCATCTAATCTGAGGCTCTAGGCAATCCACGATACATTGCTTTTTGGTTGAAAGACTTTTCCTGCTCATTTAATGCATAGTGTGGAATTACCTGCTTTGTAATTATAGCAGAAAAAAATATGTATTCTTGCCCTCCTTGAGTAATCAGTCATTATTCTCAACTTGGATTTAAAAGAGTTTTATTGCTAGTAATGAAATCATGAGTGTGTCTGTAATGCAAACCTATGGAAGGATTTCATATATTCAGCCTCTTATTTTCTTGTGTAGATTGATTTCAAGTTTACATATTTTTTACTGAAGTAGAGTTGACACACAATGTTAACAATAATTTCAGGTGTAGCAGAAACAGACCCACAATTACAGAGAACAAATTGCTGGTTACCAGAGGGGAGCGGAGCGGGGATGGGCAAAAGGGATGAAGGGGAGTGGGAGATACAGGCTTCCAGTTATGGAATGAATATGTCTCAGGAATAAAAGGTACAGCATAGGGAATATAGTCAGTGGTATTGTAATAGTGTTGCATGCTGACAGGTAGTAGCTACATTTGTGGTGAACATAAGTTCAAAAAAAAATTCCAAAGTCTCTTGTAAAATATCTTAGGATTTGTGTGTGTGTGTGTGTATGTTTTAATTTAAATTCAAGTGAGTTCTTCTCCAAAGAGGACATCAAGATGGCCAACAAACACATGAAACGATGCTCAGCATCACTCATCATCAGGGAAATACAAATCAAAACCACACTGAGGTACCACCTCACGCCAGTCAGAGTGGCTAAAATGAACAACTCAAGAGATTATAGATGCTGGCGAGGATGTGGAGAAACAGGCACCCGCCTACACTGTTGGTGGGAATGTAAACTGGTATAGCGCTCTGGAAAACAGTGTGGAGGTTCCTCAAAAAACTATCAATAGAACTCCCCTATGACCCAGCAATAGCACTGCTGGGGATTTACCCAAGGGATACAGAAATGCTGATGGGGCACATGTACCCCAATGTTCATAGCAGCACTTTCAACAATAGCCAAATCATGGAAAGAGCCTAAATGTCCGTCAACTGATGAATAGATCAGGAAGATGTGGTTCATCTATACAATGGAATACTCCATGGCCATGAGAAAGAATGAAATCTGGCCATTCGTGGCAACGTGGATGGACCTCGAGGGTGTCATGCTAAGTGAAATAAGTCA
>CM053569.1:65949581-65993079 GCA_028646485.1 Cryptoprocta ferox
GACTCTTGAATACTGAAAACAAACTGAGGGCGGAAGAGGGAGGGGGAAAGGGGAAGGGGAGTGATGGTCATGGTGGAGGACACTGTGGGGAAGAGCACTGGGTGTTATATGGAAACCAACTTGACAATAAACTATAAAGTTAAATAAATAAATAAATTCAAGTGAGTTAACATACGGTGTCATCTTGGCTTCAGGTGTAGAATCCAATGATTTATCTCTTATATATAACACCCAGTACTCATCCCAGAAAGTGCCCTCCTTAATGCCCATCACCCATTTAACCCTTTCCCCCACCCACCTCCCCTCCAGCAACCAAATCTTCTTGTTTTAAAGACATGACTTCTGGGAAAATGGAAAGGACTTTGCTAGCCAACCAGGAAAGATGAGGCAATGAATACAAAGTCCACTTTTATCATGTGAAGGAACTTCGAACCCCTAATGTTCCTTGCACAAGGAGTGCCACTTGGTGGACGGTGGGTGGTGGGATTATGGCGTGGAGCAGAGTGAAAGGGATGTGTGCCCACAGTACCATATCTTAAACAGGTCAGGAGAGAACTAGGGATATCCCTCAATTTCTTCACTCTTCTCAAGGTAAAAAACGTACTTTCTAAAATCTGTATTTTTAATCAACTTTATTGAGATATAACTTACATTCCATAAAATACACTCATTATAAGCATAGAAAGAGCTTAGAAAATGCATTTATGTTTATCTACATGCACAAACAAGACATGAACATTCCCAGCACCCCAAAAGTTCCCTGTGACCCTTGCAGTCAATACCCTCCCACCCCACTGATCTGTTTTCTGTTACTATGGATTCGATTGCAAATTAAAATTTAAATACTGAATGAGAAATAAGAAAGTTGCATAAAGTCAGCTCTTTTGAAGGATGGTGGAAATATGTTGCCAATTTCCACTCCTTTAGGAAACCAATTCCGATATTCTAAAATCACCCTAGAGGCACCTGGGTAGCTCAGTCAGTTAAGCCGCTGACTCTTGGTTTGGGCTCAGGTCAAGATCTCACAGTTTGTGAATTCGAGCCTCATGCTGGACTCTGTGCTGACAGCTTGGAGCCTGCTTGGAATTCTCTCTCTCCCTCTCTCCCTCTGCCCCTTCCCCGCTTGCTATCTCTCTCAAAATAAATAAATAAACTTCTAAAAAATAAAATAAATAAAATCACCCTCATGAGCATGCCTTTTTGAATACACTCTGTATCAGTGATACTACTAAAGGCGCCAACCACTCAGTGTTACTACTCCATTTCAAGGCACATACAGGATTTATAATCAGAGGCTTTGAGATTACCACGTCATCTAACGGCATGATCATTTTTCCTAGATGTTTAATTTCACTGGATTTTATAGGAGTGTTGGTGGACAATAGGGTGGAAACTTGGAAATAAAAGCTGGTACTTCCCAGACAAGCAGAGAAGCGCTGCGCATGCGCACTGTGCATCGGCCCCCACCTCCGAGAGTTTCCTCGTCCTCCTTGTGTTCTTTGCCTAGTGGCTGTTAGACTTTAAACAGATACGCACTGAATATACTGCAGGAAGCGTATGAGTATTTGTCAAGATTTTTTAAATACATATATAAAGAAATACTAAGTGACTCATCTAGACTTAAACCAAAACAAGTGTCCAAGCAGGAAAAAACGTCCCTCGTTAAAAAAAAAGAAAAAAGAAAAAGAAAAAGAAAAGCCGAGGAAATTACTGCTGCCCATTAGTTGATTTAAGCTAATGGTGTAAGTAGCCATTAGTTCAACTAATGTTAATGGACCTTCTGATGAGTGATTTAGTGAAAATGTCCCAGATGCTTCCATTCTTCAAAAGGCTCAGAAGAGGTTCAAAAAAAAGTATTTATTTTCTGAATTAATGGTAAACAGATCTTTGAAATAAAAGCTACATATAAGGATACTCTTTCGCAACGATAACTAATAAATTATTCTTAAAATCTCTAATATGCTGTGTCCTATAAAATGATTTACTAGCAATAATATTGTCAAGCATGTATAGTGTGTATTATATGCCAGTAACAGTTCAAAGTGTTGGACATATATTATTTCATTTAGCCTTCATATCATTTCTATGAGGCAACCACCATTATCACCATATTACATGAAAAGAAACTGTGAATAAAGAGATTGAGTGACTTGGCCAGCATCACACAAGTAATTAGTAGCCACGCTGAGTTTTAAGCCAGGTAAGGTGGCATTTCTGTGTTTGCTCTCTTTGCTGTTAAGAAGCTTAACCTTCACCACAGAAGCCATTAAATGAGGGAGCTGGGGGGAAAGTAAATCAATGCTCTATGTGAGGCATTTTCATACAAACTTGTTATATAATTTAATAAGTTAAGGCATCGAGCATTAACGTCTTTTTCTTTCCTAGGATATTTTCCCAGTGACTTTTGCTAATCATGCTGGGATTATATAATGCCTTAACCATCAATTGAAAAATTGAAGAAAAAAACAGACCACCAACCAATTGGCTTTTTAATTGGGTTAAACAGCTATTAAATACTAAAATAATTATCTACCTTTAGTGCTATTAAGTCATGGTCTACTTTGAGAATGGCACAAAGTCTGAGCCAAAAAGAAGAAAAAAGTTAATATGAGACTTCTGGTAGAGTATGGTGCCAGTTCAATGATTGAAATGTTTCTCATATTTTACATCTGTCTGAATCCAAGCAACGTGTGCCCTCTATACATACATGAGAAGGACATCTGGTTTATGTCTCACCAAATTAATACAAAATGACTCTGAGTTTTGGTCATATTACAGAAATTCTATGACTTGGATTTTGAGTCTGGACAGTTTTGAGGAAGTGGAGAACACTGGAAGAATTCAGTTTTTTCATGATATTTCCACTTAAATAGGACTGATTACTTCTGCAAATGATCTAAGTGAGATGTTTAGTTTCCCGACATTGTATATATGCGTGTATTCATTTTCTATATGTCAAAGACTAGACTCAAAAATATCATTCAGATATATCACCCACCTAAAAAAGTAGGTCTCCGCAAAGTTCTGCATAATGACAAATGCCTCCCATGCAAATTCCCATTTAGATTTCCCTTAAAGTTAAAGCAGTCAGTTGATAAAGGTAAAATATGAAACTACGTCACACTTCTCAGGTTAATGCACAGGCTAATGTGTAGGTCCTTTTATATCTATCACAAATATAGCACAGATGCAAATTTTGAATTAGAAAGAAAGTAAACCTGCAGGTTAAAAAAAAGATAACCTGAAAAGTGCATTTAGTTCATTTAAAGAGCATCATTAGACATGTCCCATATACTGTAATAAAAGTATATCATTGTTTTCCACAAAAGGATTTTCTCTTTGAAAAATGGCAAAGCATAAAATGCAAATTTCAAAACAGTTATGCCTAAAGGCATGATACATGTCCTTGGCGAAGGCAACAGAAGAATTTCTGTACGTCAAATTAGTGACAGATTAGTTCCATAAGCATTTTAATCCTCTGACAAGATTGCTCCTAGTTACGTACACCAAAAGAAGTGAAAGCAGGCATTCAAATGGAAATTTGCACAGTGTTCATAACAGCACTACTTACAATAGCCAAAAGGTAGAAGCAATCCAAATGTCCCTCTATGATGAATGGATAAACCAAAGTGGTGGATCCCTGTAATGGAATATTATTCAGTTGTAAGAAGGGATGAAATACTGATCCATGTTACAACCTGAGTGCACCTTGAAAACATCAATTGAACGAAGGAAACCAGTCACAAAAGGTCACTTATTGCATACCTGCATTTCTGAAATGTCCAGAATAGGAAAATCTATAGAGATAAAAAAGCCATGGTTGGCAGACCCTGGGAGAAAGAATGTATGGAGAGTGATTATTAATGGATATGATGAGGTTTCTATTGGAGCTGATGAAAATGTTCTACTATTAGGTATTGGTGGTCACTGCACAAATCTTGAATATGTCATATATTACATGTACTAAATGTAATACTAGATACTAATAAGGTAATACACAAATTTTATACTTTAAATAGGTGACTTATGGTATATGAAATATATGTGAATAAAGCTCTTATTTAAAATGTAGCACACAGGGGCAACTGGGTGGCTCAGTCAGTTAAGCACCCGACTTCGGCTCAGGTCATGATCTCTCTGGTTGTAGGTTCTAGCTGTCAGCGCAGACCTTGCTTTGGATCCTCTGTCTCCCTTTCTCTCTGCTCCTCCCCTGCTCACATGCTAGCTCTCTCTCTCTCTCTCTCTCTCTCTCTCTCGCTCTCTCTCTCAAAAACAAACATTAAAAAAAACAAAAAATAAAGTGTAGCACACATGAATTTTTCCACCTGGTTCTTTATAATCCTTATATTCTTGAATAACTGATATCCCTGTTTACCGCCATATGTTTGCATCCCTCCTGCAAAGGAGCAGATAAGTTTAAACTACAGTATCTTCAAAGAAAGCATTCTAACGTTCTAACGTGAAAGCATGAACAATATAACTCTCCCAATACGTCAGGTGTATAATAGTATGCCAGTCAAGGGCTATCCACTATTGTGCTAAATAGGTGGTTTACAGCTCCAAGTCACCCAAGAAAGAGCTCCTCAAAGGAGAGTTCAAAAACCATTGACTGAAGAGACAGCTGTAAAATGCAGGAATCCTGACTGCCTAATGCGTTTGATACCTCCAGGGATATTGAAAAAGAGGCTTTACTTTACCCTCAGCAATTTAAAAGACTTTCTTAAAGCACAGTCTCCATAGAAACCTCAACCTCACACTTCGCTCTCAGCCTCTGTGCCCTGGAAGAATATCCTCTTAGACACATGCTAATGTTGTCCATGGGATGAATGGCTTTTCATATGTTGTGAAAAAAATTCTTGAACCATAGCAAACTCTTTATTCCTGTTCTCAAGACACAAGTTTTAAAAGAAAACTTTTAATTTGAGCAATAAACTGTATATTTCCTGAATGGGAAAGATTTGTTTTGTTTTGCTTTCTAATTAAAACAATGGACATCTAAGCATTGGCACAGTGTGGTTGGTACTTAGATGTCAGAGTATCAGTGTTATAATACTCATTATCATTAGAAAAGGCTCAGCAGAGGCTCTCAATCCTCCTCACCCTCAGTTTTCTCTCTTGTGAAACTGAGGAGTTGAACTTGAAGTTTTCTTAGATTCTTCATCCATTAACTATGTTATGTCCCTGCAAATTTAAAAGAATAACTCAAATTCTGGACAATTCTGGCAGTAGAGCATGATATCACAGTGTTAAATGAACCAGAGCCCTGGAAGAAGGCCTCGCCTACATAAGACTTCTATCCGTGTCATCTGGGCTGCAAAGGGCTGATTGTATGGAATGTATCAGACTTCCTCGGAAGTTTCTCTTTCATCCATAAGGGTCAAGCTAGATGACACACACCTCCTCTTCTATCAACAGGGATTACAAGTGGAAAAGGGCTCTTCTCCTTTAGATCTCATAGCTCTCACCAGGGATAAAGAGGGAGCTCCTGAAATGCACTGTTCTATCACTAACACCACACTCTCCCTTGATTACGGATAACTAAACTCATTATGCCTTTTTTCCCTCTTTGCTAGTCAACACTAAAAGCCCTAGACTCCCTGTCATTTCTCATCCATCCTCTAGTCCCCAGTCCCTGTCAGACCACACCATCCCTTTTCTTTTTCCTTCTCCTGACCTCTTTCCATCTCTAATTCCAGAAATCCTTCCACTGTGCCCGTCAGAACTCATCATCCATTATCAGCAAAATCCTGCATGTTCTCAACCTCATTCTTCAATGTTCTTTTCACCATCTTTATAGAACAAATTCCTGAATCTCGTGAAGATACTACTTCCCCTGTAACACTTTCAAGAAACACTTTCTCCTACTATCCTTGTACTGTTTGACTTGGAGATGGCGTAGATACCTTTCTTCTTCCTCCTTTCCACTTTCAGACCATTTTCCTTCTCTTTTCCCCAAACCTTCCAGCTTTGAAGATCATGTCATAAAATAACAACACTCGTAACTCCTCATTTTTGCTGTCACCACTGGACCCCTCTTTACCCTACACATCTCAGTGACTCTAGTTCCTGGATCACTATCATCCCCCCTTAGGATTGAGATTCTCTCCTGACTTAATTCTTGGAAATTTCCATTTATAACCCCCTGGTGTCTCGGCTCCTTGATCTTCCCTCCACAATGACCACACCCACTGTCTCATCCACTCCCTCCCATGGTGATATCCTAGGTCTGTCTTTACCAGTAACTACAGAACAGGACAATGGGCTCTGCTCAGCCCTCAGTCCGCAGCCCCAAATAAATTAGAATTGAGCAACTCTGGTCATCAATAAAAACCTTACAGCAACACCTGGGAATAAATGCCCAAGAACTTGTAGACACTAATCTAGCCAAACTACTTCTACCTGAAAAATAAAAGATGGAGGGCCTTTTTGTTCTACATGGAGGACCCCACATAAAAATGAATATCAATGCCTATTTGTATTATTTACGCCACTGTTCTCTTAAGTTAATAAAATAAATGGACTAAATGGACTCTCCAGTATCTACTCACGTTTTCCACAAGGTCACTTAAATAAATCAGCAAACAAAAATAAGTAAATAAATAAACAAATAAGGCAGAAGGAGTATGAGATCCCAATGTAAACAAATAAAAATAAACAAAGGTTGCAGTTTCCCCAGTAAAGTCAACTCCAGACTGTTGTGCTTTAGGTTTACGTTTGTAAACAGTCTATATGGCAATGACTTAGTGTGCTACCCTAAGGTAAAGTTATGATGTGTTTAGCTTGGTTTAATTTCAATTCTGAATGCAAGTCATTATCAAAATGCAAGGGATTTCGTTTACCCTAGCAAAAGAGCACTAATCTCTAATTACAGACTTAATGTTAAATCAGATCCTCTTTCTCTGCAACAGCAAAGTAATCAGAGGAGAATCCCTTGCCTCTGTTAAGCATTTGCATTAGAACTGCCTAGTTACTCCAGGATTTGTTTGGGTAGCACTATCAGAGGTTCTGAAAGGCTATGGAAAATGCAGTTGCTATTTCATAGGAGTTGGTTACCCACTTAGGGCAATCTTGACAATACAGCAGGGTACATGGGTGCCCAGGTAGATCAAGAAACGTACTGGGTGCTTCTCAGTGTAATTCAGTACAGTGGATTCTTTGAGCACCTGTAATGAAGGTGTTTATCCTCCATCTGCCTTGGGAAAATATTGCAAGGATTCGCAAAGGACATTCAGTAATCTTTGATACTTCCACAATTAAGTGTTATGGAAACAGAAGGTTATTTAAATTATTATAATCTGAGTTTTAATCTCATTTTAGAAAGCAATAAATCCACTTAGTACTCCATCATGCCCACTGACAGTACATTTTCTAAGATTTCTTCATACAACACAAGGCATGAGATTTGAGAGACTAGGAGACTTTTGCTTGCTCTAAACCTTGGCGGTTGACAGTTGAGTGGGTGGCACCCTGCCAGCCATTTCTGCTTCACAAAGGAGGGAACAGAGCCGGGCTCTGTTTTCTGTGTTTCATCCCATGCTGGCAGACTTGCAGGGGTAACTGTGGGCCAGACAAGTGACAGATGGCATGTTTGCACCAATGAGATGTGCCAGTGCAGGAGGCTCCTTCCTCACAGTCAAACCCAGAAAATGGGCCATGGCTCCGTGTACGTACAAGATTGCTCCCAGAGTACAGACACAGGGACAGTTGCTCAGATGGACTGGCTTGGCATTAACTCTGAGTTTGGCGAAGGTCAAGACGACACACATTTGGCATACCATAGTTCTGAGTAATCACTGGACATTTCCTTTCTCTAGGAGATGGCCCAGAACCTTATTAAAACTATTTCCCACTAGAACCAAGAACTCCCAGCACTGACTTTTCTGTTCTTTGAAGTCAGATTATTCCTGAAAAAAGAAAAATTAGGCTGATTTCCGGAAGGATGAAACCCTCCCTTACAGGTAGTTTTGGGGAAAGTCTGAGAATGTAATTCTGCTTTGCTTCCAACTCACCTAACTATTTTGTTGGTTTTTCTACTACAGTCTCATGCTCTGGCCTGCTGTATTTCTTCCCTTCCTACCCGACCTCTCTACTGTCCTTCTGATTTTACAGGTAAGAACGAAAAAATTCCTTAAAGACAGCAACTGGTATTAGTTACCAGCATATCCCCAGGATCTAACACAATGCCAATAATTAATAGATGCCTGTTGAATAAATTTTGAAAGGCTTATAGGCTATTGAGAAAATAAGAATTAGGACTGTCTATGTGGCATAATTAATGTATTTCTCCAAAAGAGAGAAGCCGTGTTTAGACAAAAACTCCATGTGTTAGATAGTCTCCAATGAATCCTACTTCTTCCATGACTACACTCCTTTTTTTTTTTTTAATGTTTATGTATTTTTGAGAGACAGAGACAGAGAGACAGAGCATGAGCAGGGGAGGGACAGAGAGAGAGGGAGTCACAGAATCTGAAGCCAGCTCCAGGCTCCGAGCTGTCAGCACAGAGCCCAACGCAGGGGCTTGAACTCATGAACCGTGAGATCGAAGTCGGTCTCTTAACTGACTGAGCCACCCAGGAGCCCCTCATGACTACACTCCTTTGTGACATTGTTGTTGCTGCTCTTCCTATCAAAAGGTAGAGCCTATTATTTCTCCACTACCCCCTCCTTGAATCTGACTTTGTAAGGTTTTTTGAGCCTCAGAGCATAAGGTAAGATATGTTCTGTCGATTACAAAGTGGAGTCCTTAAAACAGTTTGCAAATTCTGATCTTGCTCTCTTGGAAGACTGAAGCCAGTACGTTGTGAAGAATCTGGGTCTAGCCTCTTAGGGGATGAGAGGCCACATGGAAGAGAACCGAGCTGCCCTAGTCACAGCCAGCGCCACTGCCGGACATGTGAGTGAGGCCCCAGTCAAGCCGTCCACAATCAGAAAAGGAACCCCCCGTGTTGCCCAGCAGCAAAATCATGAGAAATAATGAATCAGTGGTGCCCTGTTGGGAGTCAGTGGCCCAGCAATAGATCGCTGAAACACTCCATGCTGGCCAGGCTGTTCGTAACTCTGCTCCCACCACCAGTCCTTGAAACCCGTGCTGCTCTCTCACAAGCCTACAGCTACTCTCTCAGCTTCAGGGTGTTTCTCAGGCTTCCCCAGCCAGCCACTGCTCAGAAGCCGCTTGCTTTTATCCATTTTCCTAAGAGTCTTTGCCTCATACGTGGATCTTCTCTTTTTTCCAGCTCTCTCCGACAAATAAGTTGGTTGGGTGGTCTATGTGATTTCCACTTGAAATTCTTCCCCATGAAGGTACTACTTGGTTCACCCACCCTTGGGTTATGCAGTACAGCCCACAGAGGACGAACCCTCTTCCCATCCACCCACTTCTCATTGCACTGGACCAGATTCCTGGGACACACAGTGCCCAGGACTACTACTTCTTTGGACCATTAGTTCAACTTGGGATATTTTAAAGGGGAAAAAAAATGTGGAAAATGATCATTCACATAATGTAAAAATAATTATGAAACATTATCTTGAACACAAAGCTATACCCTCATTCTGTGTTCCATTAGGGCTTTTACTACTATTTGTAGTAAGTTATTTGACTTTATATCTGCAAAGTCTCTACGGTGACTTCCAGGAAGCTCTTAACCAATTGATTTCATTGTTACTTATTATCCCAGGAGTATCGTGTCTGTTTACTTGGTTCTGTGTGCTCTTTGCAAGGTGAATGTCCTTTGATCTGGGTCTAGAGTCTTCTTCGTTGGGGACAATCTTTTCTCATTAACTTTCTGTAGACTTTGGAAATATTAGTCATTTCAAGTTCTTTTTTAGTGGGAAATTTCATTATCTGGTTGGGGTCCCAGATAAATAAGACAATGAAACCCTTCCAGAATTCCAAAGTTCCAGAGTGAGCGTGACCACTAAGCCACCCCAGGCGGCTGCTGTCCCATGGGGCTGTGTTTCTCAGTCATAATCACTGCACCTGCAGAGTTAGCCACTGTGCCATGACAGTCTGCCATGGCAAATGGCAGTGGATATCACGCTTCTGCTCTTCCCTGGTCACCGGCTTTCTCTGCTGGCACGGGCTTCCTCCTGAATATTCACCTGAAAGCCAAGATCAGGATCGAGGCTCTGAACTGAGCACTAACCTTTCTAGTCTTACCTGTTGACTGCCACTTTCCAGAAGTGACAGAGGCTGAAAGCTTTCCTAGAAAACACGTGAGACACTCAGGGGCAATGATCTTTGTTTAGAAACATCATACCTTTCTGAAAACAACAAAGGACAGGGCATGTCTCAATGTCCACCAAATCTATGTGCATCTGGCCGAGTGCATATTCCCTTTTAAATTTAAATGTTAACATATCCCACAGGGATATGCCACAGGGATGGTTCAAGTATAACTTTGTATTTACTTGGCTCTAGGATTTTGATGTTCTGTGAAAAGAATATTTCTGATCATTTTAAAATGAGTGCCATATAGGGGCACCTGGGTGGTTCAGCTGGTTAAGTGTCCGACTTCAGCTCAGTCATGATCTCACAGTTCATGAGTTCGAGCCCTGGATTGGGCTCTGTGCTATCAGTGCAGAGCCCGCTTCGGATTCTCTGTCTCCCTCTCTCTCTGCCTCTTCCCTTCTACCTCTCCCCCTCTCTTCTTCTCTGTCTCCCCTCCTTCTCCTCCTATGTGCGCTCTCTATCAAAAGTAAATAAATATTACTAAAAAAATATTTGTTAAAGAATAAATAAAATGAGGGCCACACAGAAAAGGAATTGGTGGGAGAAAATGGAAAGAGCAGTTTCTCTCCTTCTCACCACCCCAAAACTAAACCAGAGGAAGATGCCGGGATCTGTAACCTGTCTGATGCCCACATTTGATCAGATCTCCTCTAAGGAGGGGACACTGAGAACAATGTACCAGAGAAAGTGCAGCAAAAAGTCCCACCTAAACAGACAGACACAGAGCATCTGTCCCCAGAGAAAGGGTTCCCATCCTCAAGGATTTTGACATTTGCTGGGGAACCAAGGGTGTGGTAGAGCAAAAACTGCATGTGTTTTAGATCTGGCAGACTTGGAAGCCTAATCCAGACATTGCTACTATCTCACTTGAGATTTGGGGCAGTGTCCTCATATTTACAATGTTGCCTTGCAATATGCTGTGAGAATGAGGATAAAAATGTAAGAAAAGTATGAAATATGGGAGATGTTATTACAGCTGTAAATAATACTATCAACTACTCAGTTTGCAGTGAATGTTATTCACAAAACTAAGATACATCCTTTAATAATTTCTCTATAGTTTTTTTTTTTTTAGTTCTTTCAGGCTGCTGGGATACTTTTCTGTCATACAGCTTAGTTTATCATAAAAGAATAGCCAAAACAAACTATACCATTATGTCACTCCAAGATTCCACTTTGTCCACAATAGTGCCACAAGGACCCCAAGCCTCTATACAGGTCCACAGTTGGTCCTAAAGATGCATTCAGGACCAGACTATTCTGTGCTAAAACCACCCCCAGGGATCACTGTGACCCCAGAATGCTAAAGACTATCCCAGAGCCTTCCCAAATGTCTGGAGCTGAAACATAACAATGGTCTTAACAACCACCACTGCCTGCAGAGTGCTATGTGTCGGGCATTGTGGTAAAAGTTCTATGTTCACCCTCAACTCTCAGCCTCATAATACCTTCTGAGATATTATTACCCTCATTTTACAGACAGATCATTTAAAGCTTAGGTGAGTTAAACCACCCAAGATCACACGACTGGATAGTGGTAGGCCCAGGATTCAGATCCAGGCCTTTCATGCACATTATTTGTGTATTTCACTTTTTTCCTCAGCAGCAAATGCCTTGTATTTAAATATTACTCCAATCTCTAGTAAGTAAAACTGGCAGACCCAGCTGGTGTGGTTTAACTAGCGAATGGATGCTAAGAGATGTCCACAGAGCCCTGAGGTCTGTAGAACAAAGTGAAAATCACACACGCTAAGCCGCCTCCAAAGGACGTGCAGGAAGAATTCTTTGAGGAGAATCGGGTGACACAAAGTTCTTGAGGACCAATCTGAAGGAACAGAAACAGAAGTGCTGCAGTGTTGGGAGGCCCGGTAGCCCGGATGTTCTCCCCGCTGTTAGCCTGCTCCTCTCCCCTTCCATCCTGCCATTTCTACTGATATCAGAAGGCCGCTTCACCTAGTTTCCAAGGACAAAAAAAAGGGGTGGGTCATCCGCCTTCCAGCTGGGCTGGCTGCCAGAGAAGAGACTGTCAGAAAGAGGATCAGGAGCAAGAAATTTTCCCCAAGAGACGTTTTGTCACTGCTGGGTACCCACACATGCGCCCCGCCCCCCCAATCAGGGTAGCTGTGACAGTCCCACCCAGCAGAGCCACCACTCAGGAGTGGGGCTTCGAGTCCCGCCCCTCACCTGCATTACTGCAACTTTGCAGGTGCAGCACCAACCTCATACCGACTCTGTTCAGGCCAACCTGCGTGGACACTGCTCAGCTTTTACTTGCCACTTCTGACACCCATGTCTATTTCAACTTCAGTTCCCGCTCCCGTTGCTTTTCTCAGTGTCAGCCTTGCGGACTCTAATGTGGGCATTTTCTCAGAAGCTCCAGTTTTCAGATTACCTTTGAGAACAGTCAGTTACTGAAAGGGGCTTTGATTCTCAGCGCGGGCCCATAGGAGTGAGCGCATAAAAAGGCCCTTCTCCGTGGTCTGTTAATTGGATAAGTTATGGTGGTTACTTTCTAGAATTGGGTTGGCACTCAAAGTTCTCAGTCTAAAAAAGTTGCTGCCCCTTCATCCTGTGAGTGACAGTCTTTGGCAAACAGTGATTAAAGGGTGCAAGATCTAATAGTTCATGTGCACACTTTTAATTTTTTTTTATAATTCCTTTCTTAAGGTGATCTAAGCAAATTAGAGGTGAAAGAGGTATAGCTTTGCAGAGAAAGAAATCTAGAATGAGTTAACAGCTATGCCTCATGTGATACATACATTATAACCCCCTTCTGGAGCATTCCCCCTGCTAAAACCAGCAGCAGCCAATATTTCAGATTGACTCAAACTGGAAGATGGAGAGAGGAAATATGTGCAAACACAAGGCACACAAATTTTAAAATTCTACTCTTTATCAGCATCGTACACTTTAAGATAGACTATATATCTAGCTCATTACTAGAGTCTTTTTCTTAACTTTTAAGCAATTATCTCCTGGGAAATACCAGGACTCATTTAAAAATCTTTTTCATGTACCCTAGCTGGGAATCCTTCCAAGATGTTCTGCTCTGCCTACCTACAATCCACATCTGCTCTGTAAACAACCGTGACTGCTCCCTTGAAAAATAAGCACCAGCTTGGAGTCTAAAGTAACCAAGCGGTTTCTTTATCAAGAAACATAAACTGAAAAGGAAAATATCAAGACTATTAAAATTTAATAGAACTTTAAAAGTATTATTTTACTTATAGAAAGGAAAAAATACTGCTTTAGAGTAAGAGAATTATTTTAGCAAGATGAATATATCTATATATTTGTAAAGAATTTAATAGAACCTTAAAATAAGAATTCAGAGGCAAGTATTCACAATTCACTTAGGGTTCTTGCCATACTTTAATGGATGGGTCTCCTATCACATTTAAAAAAGTATTGGAGATGTAAAATTGAAGATAAAATACCTCTGCACCCACATGAACTCTAGAAAGAACAAAGCTAATCCACAGTGCTGACAAGCAGGTCAGTGGTTGCCTGGGTAGGGGGATGGGAGTAGGGAATAGTCAAGAAGGAGCCCAAGTGCATGTGGAGGGTGAAAAACATTCTATGTCTTGACTTCAGGGGAGTAGTTTCATGGGTACTTGCATTGGTCAAAACCCACTGAATCATTCATCCACTTAAAAGGTGATCTTTCTATTGAACGTACATTACGCTTCCATAAGGAGGATGGAAAAAAAACCCAAAAGTATGCACATTTCAAATATATATACTTAATATGTAATAAATATAATAAAATATATAATATATATGCAATATATAGTTTTATTTTGTTGTATTTTTATATATTTCTTTAAAAACATATAGATTTAAACCAAGGTTTATCTCTAACTTAATTTTGAGAATCATGTATAAAAATCATCATCTGTCCCCAAATTCTTCACATTTAGTGTTTTCATGTCTTTATCTTTTACTGCCATGCTCCGTTACTGACCTCTACTGAGCATTAAGTGGATTTTACAAGAAAATTTATTATAAATCCTTAATAGATATCCTTTCTACCAGTTATACTGGTTACTGTTCTCGGCAAAGACTTATATTTAACAAAACTATTGCATCTAAATAATATATTTCTATTAGAATGGCTGGTGGAGCGATCTGCAGGGTCAGAATAATCATATGCTCACTGGAGGGGCTTGGTGGGCTTAAAACTTACTTGCCAGGGCCCCTGGGTGGCTCAGTTGTTTGGGCATCTGACCTCGGCTCAGGGCATGATCTCATGGTTTGTGAGTTCGAGCCCCGTGTCAGGCTCTGTGCTGACAGCCCAGCACCTGGAGCCTGCTTCCGATCTGTGTCTCCCTCTCTCTCTGCCCCTCTCCTGCTCACACTCTATCTCTCTCTCTCAAAAATAAATACAAATTTAAAAAAAATTACTTGCCATGGGGTGCAGTCTATTGAAATCATTCTCTCCTTTTTCCAATGAGCTTTAGATTTTTCAATTATACTTTTAAAATATATCTCCTGTCTTCAAAAATACTGGATCTGTATTCGTGTCCTATTGTTATTGTAACAAATTACCCCAACTTTAGTAGCTCAAAACATTTATGTGTCTGGAAGTCAGAGGTCAGTATTTATAGTTCTGGAAGTCGGAGGTCAGAGATGAGTTTACAGGACTACAATCCACCCGCTGGCAGGGCCAGCTTCCTTTGTGGAAGCTCTCGAGGACAATCTGTCTTTGCCTTTTCCAGCTTCTAGAGGCCATCTGGCTTATGGCCCTTGTTCAAAGTGCACCACTCCAAACTCTGCCTCCGTCACCCACACCTTCTCCCACTCTGACATTCCCATCTGCCTCTTATAAGGACCCATGTGATTACACTGGGCCCATCCAGATAATCCAGAATGATCATTCTGTCTCAACGTCCTTAACTTAATCACATCTGCAAAGTCCCTTTCTCTATGTACGGTAACATACTCAAAGATTTGGGGGATTAGGAAATAAACATCTTTGGGAGATCATTCCACCTAGCACAGTATCCAAAAACTGATGGCATGAAATCTCTCCCTTTTAAAAACAAAATAGACTTACAACAAAAAGCAAACAACCCAATTTAAAAATGAGTAAAGAATTCGAATAGGCATTTCTCCAAAAAAGATATGCAAATGACCAAACAAGCATCTGAAAAGATGCTCAGAGTCATTAATCATTAGTGAAATGCAAATCAAAACCACAATGAGACACTATTTCATACCTACCAGGGTAGCTATTTTTTAAAAAATGAAAAATAATAAATGTTGACGAGGATGTGGTGAAATTGGAACCCTCTTACTTTGCTGGTGGGAATATTGGCGGTGCAGCCTCTGTGCAGAACAGCTGGATGATTCCTCAGGAAGTTAAATATAAAATTACCCTATGACCCAGCAATTCTACTCCTGGACATGTGCCTAAAAGAACTGAAAACAGGTGTTCAAACAAAAACCTGTATGATGTTCATAGCAGCACGACTCACAACAGCCATAGAGGAAAGCGATGCAAACATCCATCAGTGCATGAATGGATAATCAACTGTTGCACGTACACACAATAGGATATTATTCAGTTATTCAGCCATAAAAAGACATGGAGTACCGATGCATGCTGCATATGGATGAGCCCTGAAAACATCACGCTCAGTGAAAGAAGCCACTCCCAAAAGGCCACCTATTGCATACAATTCCATGTATTTGAAATATCCAGAATAAGCAACTTCAAGGAGACAGAAAGCAGCTCAGAGGTTTGTCAAGGGAGGGGAGTTACTGCTTAATCGGAGAGGGACTTCCATTTCGGGTGTTAAAAATTCTGGACCTCAAGAGTGGCGATGGTTGCACAACGTTATGAACGAATTTCATGCCACTGAAGTATACATTTAAAAATCATTAAAATAGTAATTTGTAGGTTTTGTGTATTTTACTACGATTTCTAAAAATTATATAGAAATGTTTCTTGATTCGTGTCTTTCAAAATTTCTTTTCGTAAACACTTTCATGCCTGTATCTCATTGTTCTCACACACTTCCACATGTTCACACCCTGAGTCAGTCTTTTCTCCACATGTAAACAGAGTTTCCTCAGCAACCTGTAGTTGGGATGCTCAGGTGTAAAACAGGCTGCTGGCAGCTTCCAGATTTTCACATGAGAAGGGTTTCAAGTCTGGCTCCTCTAGTGACACCCAGGTTGTCTTCCACTCTGAGTCATTGCATGTTTAAATGACATTCTAATGCAACATCCCAAATCATCAGCAATGTCAATATTGGATGAATCAGGGATTTTTTAAGGATTGAGAGAGACCGTGTATCTGGAGATCATTTTTATTTTTTTTATTTTTTATTTTATTTTATTTTTATGTTTTTTATTTATTTTTGAGAGACAGAGAGAGCGTGAGCAGGGGAGGGTCAGGGAGAGAGGGAGACACAGAATCCAAAGCAGGCTCCAGGCTCTGAGCTGTCAGCACAGAGCCCGACACGGGGCTAGAACCCACGAACTGTGAGATCATGACCTGAGCCGAAGCCGGACGCTTAACCCAACTGAGCCACCCAGGCGCCCCTGGAGATCATTTTTAAAGAGTCACAGGACATAGGCTGCCATTCTGAGCTGACCTTGGAGGGGAATTACCAGCCCAGCAAGTTGCACACATAATGTTTGTGCTGCGCTGCCTTCAGGATGCAGTGAAAAGTTGCTCTTTGAAAACCTAGCCTTTTATCTATAAGCAAAGTTCATAGATTATAAAACTACAATTGCACTTTAATAAAGAGTGGATAAAAATGGGTTCTGCGTAAGATGTACAGCTGAAAATCATGTTATATTTTATATTAATTTGCCTTTTGGTGCTTGTGTAAATCCAGCTGGCCCAACGGGCCTCCTGAGCATTTAACTAATAGTGTGATTCTCTCCATTTCACTCAGGAAAAAGTTGCCCAGGGGAAGCAGAGAAAGGTCCCAATATCTGCCTTCTAACAGCAGGGCCTGACTTCAAGAGAATACTGTTTCCAACATATATTCTGTGAACATCAACCAGGTTTGCTTTTGTAAGTAAGGGTTTCTAGAATAATTTAGAAAATATTGAATAGTATTACCTCCTTTTGAAGGTTGGCCATTTATATGAATATATTAAAGGCTCTGAGAATTCCTGCAGTAGAAAAACTTGCTAGATTTTGTTTAGCCTAGCATATGTTTGATTCCAGAATTTATTATGACTAGTAGCGCTGTTTGCAACCTATAGGAAATTATATTCCAAAGGACTCATTAGAATTTCATGTGCACCATTGGTATTTATTTTTATCTTATCCTTAATAATTAGTCCACAGGAAGTAACATGATCTAATGTAGTGCAGAAACCCGGGAGCTCATTTTTACTCAGCCCCAAATAATGTGCTATCATCTGCCAGTCATGACTGCAAGAAGGTGAATCACATTAATATTGAGTATAAGAATGATATTACCATCATTAAATTCTACCACTAATTATACATTTAGTGAGAGAGCAGGTGTCCATAAAAGCAAGAAAATGAACAGACACCCATTCTTCACAGGACCCTCATGAGCTATGTGATAAAGATTTGAAGAGCTACTGCCAGAAAGCATGTGCTAGGAGTCATGTCCATACACCAGGACTTTGGTCCGAAACAGTTTGGGGCAGGTGGCCAAGGGGGACTCCTACTCTGAGACTGGCATGCAGGGACTCACAAGGAAGTGGGTGGCTGAGGGTATTAAGGAAGACAAGGTGTCCCCTTGACCTTCATCTGCAGCAGTGGGTCAAGTTCTCCCATCTCTGTGAGGTCAAGACCCTACCCTGGATAGAGCAGCATCTCCATCATGGTGCAAAGGCTGACAGCAAAGGGAGAGGATTGGAGGGCTGTGTGTGTGTGTGTGTGTGACATCAAGCACACTGCAGCACTACTAGATGTTCACTTCTACTCCTCGTCATTTGTCGAATTGAAATCTAAAAATAGGTGGTCACTGTAAAACAAACAACCTGTTAGACCATCTTCAACTGGGGATCTCCAACAAAAACCCCTGCTTGTTTCACAGTTGTGTGCAAAAAATGCAGTGTGCAGCTTTCTGACCTAACACTCAATGGTAGCAATTGTTTCCTCCAAGGATCCTGCATGTAGAAATAATTGTAAGTAAATAAAAGCATGTAGAGTAAACAAGGTTAAAATCATACACTTAAACTGCATGACAAATTGGTGTGGGCTACTAAGTAGCAAGACCAACAAAAATAAAGCATTTGTTAAGACTTGTGACATCATGAAATGATGATAATTTGATTTTATTTAAAGTACCCACAGCTCCCAAAATGTGCTTTAAAGACATCCCTGGCCATCACAGTGTACTCACGTGGATAGTGCAGGGTATTTTAAATGTTCAGGGGAAACACGGTGCTACTGGACCTCTGCCAGTCACCCTGCAAACTACTAGCTCCAGTCCGTTCACATTTTCAGTATCAGACTGTGTTACATTCCTTTTAGACACTGTCATATCTTTGCAAAGCCATTTCTTCAGTAGTTACTATGACAAAAAACCAAGTGCCTCAACAATAAGCAATGTGGAATAGAAAATGAAGGTGGAGGTGCCTAGTCTGATTCCCAGTTAGTTGCAGATTCTTCGAGCTCTTCCAGCCACGATTGAGAAGAGGAATCATTTCTTACTCACCTTTGCACCTCATCCAGTAGGAATACAATGCCTCACGTACAGCAAGCCCTCCATAACTATTTGTGCCATGTCAGAACATCGCACATCACTACAGTGCAAAGTACTTAACATTGTGCATAGAACAATGGTGAGTGTGTTTTTGCAAACCAAAGCCTGTGCTGAGGAGTCTGTGGGGAAATCATTTTGTCCATGTGGGATGAAGCAAGAAAATCCACAGTCTTTTCTTCTGACCCATCTGAGATACCATAATGGCCACAGGCTTCCTCAAACCGTTAGAATAATGTATGCAAAATAGTTTCGTAAGTGAAAGAGGAAAGGCATCACCAAATAAACCCCTCAAAGTTAGGAACAGAATAAAGGAAGCACCAAGTTTGTTCCAAATATTCCAAATGTGATGTGTCCTAGGAAGAAGAGAGACAACATGCAGCCCACTGGGGACATGAATAAGGAATGAGAGTCGCAGAGACCCCACTATGGAAGGGGAGGGATGGGGAGGACTTAAGATACAGTGTTAAAAAGTAAAAAGTAAAGCTGTGTATGGATAGCTAGCTTTTTAGCCACATTGGGGGTGATCAGGAGGGAAGACCAGCAGGCAGAAGAAGCTGACCAAGAGGGAACAGCATCTGGGCTGAGGCTGCTCTGGTTAAGAAGAAGGAACTCAGCACAGCCCCACTCAGGATGGGAGGGTGGGAAGAACGGGTCCACACTATGCGGTCTGTCGCCATGATCGATGCTTCCCCAGATGTACTAAGCAGAACACTGTAGGCACAGGAGAGGATTTAGCCAGTACAGAATGAGGGTGTCTTTTTCATTGTAATGGACACATGGACATGCATTTTAATATATACGTAGCATCAGACCCACAACTTCACAGTATTATTGCCAACAAGAAGGTGAAAGTGGTAAGCATTGTTGTTACCCGCCTGACACATAGGGCGTGGACCTCAGGCGAGCCCCAGAGCTGCTAGGTGGGTCTGTCTGAACTCAGGAAGACAGTAGGCAAGTGTTGGAAATTGGACAAACACTGTTTATGATGATTCCCCCAAGAAATTTGTCCTGGCTTTTCTTAAACTTTTCAAGGCCTTGTTATACAAAAATGTTTTTAACATGCAAAGCCTAACTTTGGAAGAAAGAAGCTTGTTTGCTGGTGCATCTGGGCAGGAGAGCAATTCTTTGGAAAATTGCAAAGGGAACAAGTGGAATATTTCATGCCCAGGCAACCAAAGGTACAACTCATCAGATACAAAAGGAAAGGAAAGATCATGGGTGCGTGTAGTAGTAATATCAGGCTTCCCTATGTTTTGAATACCTAATGTGGCACAGGTCTAATTAGGAAAAAACTGTCTTTAACCATCAATTGTCTCATTTGATGCCTAATTTGATGCCTTTTGGCACAGGGAAGGGAAGAGTTTGCATTGTTTAGAGCAAGTTTATCATTCTGCAGGAATAAGATAATAATTAAATTCAAGATGAGAAATATTTTTATTAATCCCTTCCCTGAAGCATAATCTTCAGGAAAAAAAAATTTAAGAGAATAATATTTCATGTTATTATTTTCCCACACTGATTTTCAGCAATTTCCAAAGTATTTCCTGTTTTTAGTGCTCTAATCCACTTAGGCCCTCCTCAGGGAAAAAGATGATCAGGGAGTATTTCTTGGTAAATGCTCTGGATTTATTCCAGCTTGTTTTGTAATAAAAAAAATATTCTGAAACATATTATTTGGTAGAAATGAGGCTGGGATGCTAGGAACAAGCTTCTTTAAAAAGAGTGTATTCCATGTGTAGAACTTGTTGAAATGCTACTGAACGGAGTGTTGAGAATTATTGAGAACATTCTGTGTGTGTGTGTGTGTGTGTGTGTGTGTGTGTGTGTGTGTGTGTTGTGTGTGTGTGTGTAGAGAAAGAGAAATATTCTTACTCAATTAAAAGAATGTGCATTTACTTTTAGGACTTGAAAGCAATATTGATTTTTAGTCTTCTCATTTATCACCAAATCATTTTCCCTAAGGAGAAGAAAATAATGAAAGAGAATTTGTTGATATAATGAATTACTACTGAGTTAATAAACCACAAATAAACCCATGTCTTTATGGGTACAAGTGAGATTTAGTAAACACAAAGAAATCATAACAGTATCCCCAACTCCAAATCCAAATGTATGTGAAAATTAAAAGCAGCTACCCACAGTATTTAAAACTAACTTAAGAGTTCACTTTAAGAAGTGGTTTAGTGTATAAATGAAAATTATAAAACACAATAGGACCCATCATCACCAGTGAGTATCCAGAGAAGAAATCAAACACAAGGTTGAAAATGGTTTATTCTAAAATGGGATTATAGGGGCACCTGAGTGGCTCAGTCAGTTGAGCATCTGACTCTTGGTTTCGGCTCAGGTCATGATCTCATGGTTCGTGAGATGGAGCCCCACATTGGGCTCTGCCCTCACAGCGCAAAGCCTGTTTGGGATTCTCTCTCCGACTCTCTCTCTGCCTTTCCCCTGCTCATGCACACGTGCACACGCTCTCTCTCAAAATAAATAAATGTTTTTAAAAATGAGATTATTAATGAAGGGTGGTAGGAGTTGAGAAGAGAGAGCTCACTGTCCAGAGAGCAATTGAGAAGGCTTCAAAGAGGAAGTGGCATTTGATTTGGATCCTGAGAAGTAGGACTGGGACATACAGAGATAGGTAGGAACAAGAGAAAGAAATTCTAGACAGAGAAACTACAATAAGCAGAGAAATGTAGATAAAAGTATGGGATGTATAGCCTTCAGGAGAATTAAAACAGTTTGGAAAATAGCCAGTGTGTATGAAGGAAATTACTCATAATAGCTAGAATTAAGTACAGACTATATGTGAGACACTAAGATGCAAATTAGGTCAAGACCTTTCTTCTGCTGATTAATATTCACACATTTAAACTCAGGTGTTGTTTCTTCAGGGAAATCACACTGCTCTGGGGTTGGAGTTCCCTGTGCATTCTCTCCTCACTCCCATACTTTTCTATCAAAGCACTACCACACTTGGAAGAAATTCCGTATCTGTCTATCTCTTTCATCTGCACACCCTAGAAAGGCAGGGATGGAGTTTGTTTTGCTCATCAACGAATTCCCGGCACTTAGTATAGAGGCTTTTATAATGTGTAATAATCATTTGTGAAGGGGAAGGAGGGAGGGAGAAAGGAAAGAAGAGGAAAAAAATGATAGCCAAGGCCAAATCCTGGAAAGTCTGAATGTGAGATCAAAAAGTTGAAAATTCAGCAGATAAAGGCATGTCATTGATAGTTTCTGAGGGGAGCCTGGGAGGTGGGGTGGCTGAAATGATCAAACCACAGGCAGAGGGTGACTCATCAGGCTGTAATGCAGAGGATAAACGTACCAACCATCTCACACCAATAGCTTAGTCAAGTACATATGAGTGGTTGATAGACTCTTAGGTGATGGAGAAGTTTTGGGTCTTTAGTAGCCACAGATGGTGTGAGTTTCAGGATCCTGTATCTTCTTTAGCTAGTGGATTGTGTCTTATGTCTCTAGAGATGTGAAAACACCACCAGAGACTGCTTGGTACTATAGAGAAACAACCTCTTCTGAAATAGCTGTTTATTTATTAAGGATAAGCTTTTTTGTTGAACTATAGCCCACTTAAAAAAAGAGATCCCATGTAATGGCATATGGAATTAAATGGGGGTGTTTGAATTGGTTCAGCTCATAGCTTCTGATGCAACGCACAAAGGGCCAGATTTGAGGTATCTCTAGGCTTAGAGATAAGCACAGCTCTACCATTTATTCACTGATGACTGTAGGTGAGTCCCTGAGTGTCTCTGATCCGGTTACCTCATCAATAAAATGAGGATTTAGTACAGGAAATCACTAACATGCCGTTAGAGGTACTGTGTTGTAAAAGTATTACTTTAAAGCATTACAAAATGAAATATTTACAAAAGCATCACAAATTGCTAAAAGGTATACATTTTTTATGACCATCTGAAAAATAAATCAATGTGATATGCCCAAAAAGGAAGACATTTACACAATTTGGTTGAATTAATTCTCCATTTTGAAGGTAAAATGAATAGTAATGGAATTGTCCAATGATATTTGCTTTTAGAATTTAAAATGGGGTAAAAAAAAAAAGCCAGCTAAAATTTAATAAACAGTAGCCACCATTATTTATTGAGTTGGGTTTATAAAAGTTGAAGACAGGAAGGTAGAGTGACAATAAACTTCAATGTATATAATATAGATATCAGCTGATTACTACTGACATTTCCAATTCTCTAAGAAATCTAATTAGTTGCCAAATGACTTAATCACAGACAGTACAATTAGCCTGATGTAAATCCTTTTTCCTCTAAAAGTATTATTTTAAATATTTACTAAGCCTCAGTTTCATTGCTCTAATCGTATGAGTCAATTTTTCTTCCCTCCAAAGTCAGAAGAACACTGTAGAAAGACCATGTTTCTTGAACAATAATTGTCCTTTTTATTCTTACTAAGACGTGGTCGAGGTAAACATGTATTATTTACTAATGAGCTTAATTTAATATTAGTTTAAGGTCTTAAAGTTAACTAAAGGTCTAGAAATTACAAAATTCACCAACATATTAAGCCCTTACAATTTCACAAGGTTCACAGGGTTAAAGGATATTCATAATTGAAATTTAATGGGACCAAGCACAACTTCATATTTTTTTAATATTAAATCATTTGTGGTTACAATAATAACATATTGGGCCCATGGAAATAATATAGATTTTTTTCAAATTTTAATCATAGAAATTATATCCAAGTCTTGCCTTACCTAAAATATTAAGCTAATAATTTTTATGAGGTAATAAGCTTGGAGAAAAATATGTAGAGTTTCTATGAGCTATCATTAAATTACTCTTACATGATGAAAAAGTCTGTTTTTAAAAAAATGAACCTCAAAAATGTGTGATCCAAAAATATGTAGAGTTTCTATAGGCTATAATCAAATTACTCTTAGGTGACGAGTCTTCTTTTAAAAACTGAACCTCAAAAATGTGTGATCCCCAAGTTTTCTGAGAGAAGTCAAAAATGGAAGAGGAAGGAAAAGAAGACATGAGAGAGTGTGCTTAAGAGAGATGATGAAATCATCACTGTTAAAAGCTAATCACCTTCTTCCTTCACAGAGAGGAAAGATGTGCAGGGAGGACCAGTCTCTCGTTTACACACACACTCATACATGTCCTCACTCACACACACATGCACACACTCAGACAAAACACTTAGGCACATACACAGCACAGTAAAAAGGGATATCCTGTTTTAAATAAAGTAATCTCTCTTTTAGATCAGTAAGGCAGATGATCCCCTCTGACAGTTTCTTCCCATTTATATTCTAATGTATATCTCAAATAGGCAATCATGATTATGTCAAAAGTTTCTCAAAGTGGCATTGCAACTCCAGTTCAAACACGGTGTACTTACGGCAGTTAGAGATATGTGCACTTACATTAAAGCTTTAACGGAGCAAGTGTTCGTCCCAGAGGGCCAAACACACTGAGAAGATCACATGAGAACTGCAACAGACCGTAGGAATGGTTCTTGAACAACTTCTACAACTTCTTGTCTCGAGAGTATGCCTACAGACCAGTCATCACTAATTGGAAGCCCAAGAAAATTCCCCCAAAATAGGCAGAAGAAACTAAAGAAAACATTTCTCAAGGATACAAAGATAAGACTGAGGAAAGTTCTCATAAGTGTTTGAAAAGGTGGCCCAAGCCTAAGTTTGTCCAAAGAACATCAGTCTGATGAGGACTGAACGCATGGATCCTTGAGTGGGCTGGAGGATGGGCTTCTGGAGCCTGTGCCCATCCCTCCCTTAGGACTTCCTCCCTAGACTCACAGGAGAAAGTGAGGAGGGCACATGGTGATTCATGGAGTGGAGGTGTTCGTTTATCAAGACATTTTACCATCGATAAGAATGTCCATATTTAATCAGATAATGAAAGGATTCTTAGAATGATTTCTCATTCCTATGAGACAAACTTATTTGGAAATAAACTCAGCAATGGCAAAGTAAGAAATCAGGAGTTCCGACAGAACCTGGGTCCCATCAATTCTCATAGTTGAAGAGATTCCCGAGTGTAAGGCTCTGGGGGGCCCAAGGGAGAACCCACTCATGAGTCAAGGGTCCTGGGCCTCAACAGCCAGGGGTTCTTTAGTAGATCTCAGTGGAACTTGCAGGATTGTTGGATATTGACCCCCCCAAATACAACAAGAAAAACTTATCACTAAAAGATAAGTTTATTAGGCTTTCTGCAATTAGGGGGGAACACCGACCTTGACAGTCTTAGAAAGGAATCAGAAGGGAGAAGTCAGGGGAGATGATTATTCACAGCATTTTCAGGGTTTGGCCAAGTGATTTTCTGCAAAGCAAGGAACTAGTTGGCATCAGACAAAGGTAATGCCATTATATATATATATATTAATTTGAGAGAGAGAGAGAGAGAGAGAAAGTGCATGCATGAACAGGAAAGGGGCAGGGGGAGAAAAAGAGAGAATCCCAAGCAGACTTCATGCTCAGTGCCAGCCAGTTGGGGGGCTCAATCCCATGACCCTCGGATCATGACCTGAGCAGTAATCAAGAGTCAGGTGCTCAGCCAACTTAGTCACCCAAGTACCCCTGAAAACATTTTTGAATGGGTCAGCATAGTGAGGAGAGAGTCTTAAAGTAGCTATTGATGAATAATAGGTTAGTCTCGATAACTTAGCAATTTGAGTTGGTTCAGTCTCATCTCCCAGGAGCAATTATTTCCTGGAGTAAGCAGCTAAGTTATTTTTGCTTGGTCTCAACATTGTCTAGTATGCTTCCTTCCAGAATTACTTAACACAGGAACAAAAACTGTCAGTTTGGGTTTTCATGATATACGACATCATTAAGGTTATGAGCATGGGCCTGTTTTCTAAGCCCAGCTCCTTAGCTAATGAGCTGTGTGACCGAAGCCACTGAATTCTCTTTCCGTGGTCTCCATTGTCTCACCTGCATATTTACAGCTTCTATTTACTGACCTATTCCTACTGTGTTCCCGATGATATTTTAAGTATTTTACTTAATTCTTTACAGCAGCCCAGGGGGAAGACAGAGTTGGGCGCTTTCTCCAGGTGAGGAAACAAAACCAGAGAAGTTTAATAACTGTACCATATGTCACAAAGAAGTGGGAGAGCCACGATGGTGGCCCGTGGTGGCCTTCAGAGAGCTCCCAGCTCATTGCTATCGTGGCTCCCGGGAGGGCTGAATGAGATAATCAATGAGAGACATCTGGTTCCTGACGTGTCATAAGTAGTCGCTAAATGTGAGCCGCTACCATTGAACTATTAAAATGAAAACTCAGTGAAAGTGCAGAGTTGGGAAGAAAATAGGATGCAGACAGGCTCTGTCTCTGATTTTGAGATTTCAGAAGGTGCGAAGTATGAGTCATAACTCATTTGTAAAAAGAAGAAAAAAATCCCCTATCAAATAAAAACAGCATACATTACAGTCCTTCTTGGTGCACCAAATGGTCAGAGATTACAAGGCTTGCAGAAAGTCATAATTTTGCACCACTCTGCTACCCCCCACCTGAGAGATAAGAAAGTGTCAGTCTTCCAGGTTGGAACAGAGGATAGCATGTCTCCGTGGGACGTATCAAGATCTTCTCTCCACCTTTAATATTTAGTTCTAAACTACCTCCCCCGGGCAGTCTGAAAACCCCACTGGTTAGAGGAGTGAGTAAATGCCTTATCCTGTCAAGGCAGCTCTGCCCCCAGGACATAAAAGTCTGAGGCGGAAGGAGCCACAAAATCCTGCAGGCGGTGTTTGTGTCTCCCTGATGGAGCCACATGAAGTAATAATCAAACGTTCAGTGCTTGTATCTAAAGCACCCTCGAAGTGTTCCGTACCTGTTAATGCTCATTCAGCCTTCTAAGAAGGTGCTGTTCTTGCACCCCCTGTCAAGAGGAGTAAACTGAGGCATAGAGCAAAGGTAAGTACTTGCCCTGAGTCAAACAGCTAAGTAAATCACAGGTCCAGGATTTGGACCCAGACAGCTTGGTTCCAGAATGTGTGCTCACAGTAACGTTGCACGGCTGCTGTGGGGACCTGGTACACCTCAGCTACCTTCAGTATATATTGAATTAAATACATACATAGATTCAATAAAATACATAGATTCAATCAAATACAGAGGAAGTTTGCTGCGGGCTGAGAAGAAACAGCAGAAGTAGGGATTGATGTAGATTTCAAGAGCTGTGGGGAAAATTAAAAGGCCAAGTGTTTCTCTTGTGGGCGTAAGAGTAAAGAAAGCAGAGGGACGTGGTAAGGGCGCCGGCCCAGGGCAGGCACATGGTAAGGAGGAGCTGGTGGACTGACTGATGCTGAATGTCATTAAGCCATTGCTCTTGGTGGGAACTTCCTCATCACATGACCTAATTGCCTCCCTGAAGAAAACAAGAGCTCTTGTTCCTAACTGGGCGACAGGTGCGGTGCAGTGGAGCACAGAGAAGACAGGACTGTGATGGGCAAGAATGAAAGCCCAAGTGAGCTGAAGAAGCCAACCAAGATCTGGGCAGGAAAGGCTTTGCGGAAATCGAGTGTAAAAATGAGAATAGGTGTTATTTGTTGCTGCCTTTTTAAAAAATGTTTATTTTTGAGAGAGAGACAGCACACGAGCAGGGAAGGAGCAGAGAAAGAGGGAGACACAGAACTGGAGGCAGCCTCCAGGCTCTAAACTGTCAGCACAGAGCCTGACGCGAGGCTCGAACCCACAAACTGAACCGTGAGATCATGATCATGACTTGAGCCAAAGTCAGACACCTAACTGACTGAGCCTCCTAGGCGCCTTAGTTGCTGCCTTCTTTGAGGAGATGTGTGCATACACCTATCTGGGAGGGAGAAGCTAAGCCCCAGGACCTGAGTGCCAGGAACCCCATGCTTCAGGGAACCGGGAAGCCAGCTCTGGGTGGGGGAGGGAGAGGAATTTGACAGTGGGGAGAATGGCAGGGGGTAGAAGTCAGGAGCCCCAGCAAGGCCTGAGGAAGGAGGCAGAAAGCTAGCCCTGGAGGCCAAAGCCAGCAGGTGACTGTACAGAAGAGTGTCAGCGCCCAGGGGAATCCTAAGTCGGCCCTGCGGAGCCAGACCACCCTCCTCCATCTCCAGTGTGAAGTCCTCGGAAAGGACTGCAGTGCATGCTAGCTGGCCCTTTCCTGTGTGGTCACATGCTTGGGCCGGTGGGTCGCAGCCAGCTCGGTGCTGGACTCAGCGGTGTGGGGCCTGGAAGGGCAGGGGGTCATGGCCCCAGCAGCCAGAGATGCCTGGCCTGGGGGGACAGTGCTCAGAGGCTCTCTGCACGGTTCTCAGAAGGCCTGTAGGAAGCAGCGACCCAGAACCCACCCCATGGACCTGCCTGCCTCTGGCCCCTCCCACTCCTCCCCCCTTAGCTGCTTCCTGAGATCACCTCCCAGTTGAGCTCCAGGCACTCAAGTCTTGTCCTGGTTTGCACTGGGGAAAACCCAAAACTAAGACAGTTTCATGGCTTTTGCATGAGTGGACTGTGAGGGCTTCTGAAGCATAAAAAAAATGCCCTGAGTGCAGCCTGACAAAAAGCTAGCTAGAGAGCACCTACCTGGGTGCTGGGTCTCACCCACAAGAGGTGTGCCGCCTGGGTGGCTCTGGGACTTGCAGTCAAAGATGCGCCTTTCCTGCTGCCTAAGCCTCCCTTTCCCTTGTTCTCTTTATCTCTCCATCAGGGTGTCTGGCTTCCTCTCTCCTCCGTGTCCTGCCACCAGTGATGCTAGCTGCATAGACCGTCCAGTTAAAACACAGGCAAAAGAATTTGAACAGGCACCTCACAAAGGAAGATGCATGTGGCCAATAAGCACGTAAGTAGTTCTCAACATCGTTAGTCATGGGGGAAATTGGCATTGACACCGCAGGAGAAGCCACCACAAGCTCACTGGAGTGGTTAAAAGTCAAAAGAGTAATAGAAGTTGTTAAGACTGTAAATGGTACAGCTCCTTTGAAAAGAATTGGCAGTTTTATAAAAAGCTAAATACTTATGGTTCAGCAATCCCACTCAAGAATTCCACCCAAAGATAGGGGCGTCTGGGTGTCTCAGTTCGTTAAGCGTCCGACTCTTGATTTCAGCTCAGGTCATGATCTCACGGTCCTGACATTGAGACCCACGTCAGGCTCTGCTCTGACAGTGTGGAATCTGCTTGAGATTCTCTCTCCCTTAATCTCTGCCCCTCTGCTGCTCACTCGTTCTCTCTCTCTCTCTCTCTTTCAATCTCTCTCAAAATAAACAAACTTTTTTTAAAAAAAGAATTCCTCCTGAAGGTAAAAGAAAACATGACCACCAGAAGATTTATACAAGAATGTTCACAGCAGCTTTATTCAGAAGAGGCAAAATGCAAAAGCCATCCAGGTGCCCATAAGTAAGAGAATAGGTAAATAAACGCCAGCATATTTATATAAAATAATAAACATGGATGAACATGAAAATTTTAGGCTGAGCAAGAGGCGCCTTATCAAAAGACAGTATAGTAAATTCTATGTGAATGTTTAGGACACGCAAAATTAATCTATAGAGTTGAAAAATGAAAAAGAATGATTGACTTGTTGGGGTAAGAGTGATGATTGGAAAGGGGTGAGAGAGAACTTTCTGGTGTGAAGGAAAAGTTCTGTATCTGGATGAGTTTTGAGGTCCACAATTTTATGCATCTGTCAAACCCCACAGAATGATACATTTAAGATACAGATATTCTATGTAAATTTTACCTCAGAGGAAAAAACAACGAACCATCAATGAATATTGAGTTCTGATTAATGATACATACAATGAAGTATTTAGTGGGAAATGTACTAATGTCCACAACTTACAGTGAAGTGCATTAAAAAATGGTTTAATATGTATATAGACTTCCTTCCATAAGGGCCGGAAAACGTGACTTACAAGCTTTAGGACTTGGTAAACGGTGCTCACTGTCCTCTTTCTGGTAGCTTTGGAATTTTCTTTAAAGTAATGTTCAGAAAACCAGGAATAACAACCAAAAAAGCATACTTGCTTTTATTGAGAAATTACTTTGTGCCACACTCTGTTATAGCTTATTTTTAAATTATTTCAAAATCCTGAGGGTGGATATTATTATCCCCATTTATCCTCAGGAGAGAAAACTAACACCCAGAGAGGCTAAATGAGCTTTTCCAAGATCCAACGGCATAAGATAAAATGATGCAACCACTTTCGAAACATTTTGACAGTTTTCTATAAAACTAAACAAGTACTTATGCAGAAATTCCTCTCAAGAAATCCTTCGCAAGAGAAATGGAAACATATGTCCATGAAAAAGAAGTGCAAGAATGCCTGTAGCAGCTTTATTTATAACACAGAATCCAAATACAGGTCTTTCCCAGTTTAAGCTCTTAACGTATGATATCCTGGTTTAAAAAAAATGGAAGCCTATCCTCCGTCCTCAAGCAGCTGTTGTTTAGGTGGGCCACCAGGTGCATATTTACGAAAGAATGTGTGTCTGTCTGCTTTCCTTGGTTCTAATAATCTCTCTTGATCATGAGTCTCAGACGGTGCCAGCACAGGAGGCTAAGGGTGAGAGGAGTCAGAGCCAAGAAGATGAGATGCTGTCTGAGGAGAGAGAGTGTGAGAGGGGCAGGCTAGCACCCAGCTCTTACACGTGTGAGGAAGCCGGGGAAGGGCTGGCCGCAGGGTCCTGTGGCGCCTGAGTCGGAAGGGCCACACATCCACACACAGTGGCCAGCACAGATTTTCAGTGCCCTGAGACCAACACAAAACCACTCCAAGAGGACATTACGTCTCAGGCCAACCTAAAGTCTAAGGCAAGAGTTTGGGCCGCAAAAAGAACTGGACTTACAACCATAGGGCCTAGTTGTTGCTGTCGTTGAATAGATTTTATTTTTTTAAAGCAGTTTTAGGCCCACCACAAAAGTGAGCAGAAAGTACAGAGACTTCCCATATATCCCTTGCACAGCACAGGTACAGCCTCTCCCATTCTCAACATCCCCCATGGCTTTTGACAAATGCATAATGGCATGTGTCCACCATCATAGTGTAACACAGAGTAACTCCACTGCCCAAGAAATCCCGGTGTTCTACCTGTTCCTCTCTCCCTCGCCCCTGTCTCCCCAGTTTTGCCTTTTCCAGAATGTCAAATAGCTGAAACTGTACAGTAGGTAACCCTTTAAGATTGGCTTCTTTTAATTATTGTTATGCATTTAAGATTCTTTTCATGGCTTGATAGCTCATTTCCTTCTAGTGCTGATTAACATTCCATCGTCTGATCATACCACAGCTTCTTCAGCTATTCACCTGCTGAAGGACAGCTTGATTGCTTCCAAGTTTTGGCAGTTATGAATAAAGCCTTGGTAAACATCCACATGCGAGTTTTTCTGTGGACATAATTTTTCAATTCCTTTCAGTAGATGGGAGCAAGATGACTGGATCATACGGTAAGAATATACTTAGTTTTGCAAGAAACCACCAAAGTGGGGTCCAAAGTGGATGTCCCATTTTGCATTTCCATCAGCAATTAATGGAATTTTTTGTTGTTCCACATCCTCGTCAGCATTTGGTATTGTCAGCATTCCAGAATTTGGCCATTCTAATAAGTGTGTAGTGTATGCCGTTGTTTTAATTGGCAAGACATATGATCTTGAACATCTTTTCATTGTGTTTATTTGTCATCTGTATAGTGTTGGGAAGGAAGAATTTCCTCTACCCTTCAAGCACCTTACAGCTGGACTACGAATCACATTGACCTGAGACAGATTAATAGGAGAAAGTCAAATTTAATAGTGTGCATACAAGGAATCCACACAGACATGGAAATTCCAAAGACAGGCAGGCAACAGATGCTTATATGAGCTAAGGAGAGGGCTAGGGTCTGAGGATATAAAGGGGAGAAAGACCCTTAGCAGGAAGGTGAAAGGAGATGTTTGGAAAACAAAAGTTGCCCATTATTTGGGTAAGTTTCTTAGGGTGAGTCTCTGTTAATCGCTCTCTTTCTGGTACAAGCAGGCAGTTGAGGGGGAGGCAAAGATCTTTTCTTGGATCTGGTGGGTTTGGATTTCTTTTACCTCAAAATAATTTCATACCGAAGTGCCCCATCCTGAGGAGGCCTGCCCTTAGTCCCTAGAGTATCTTCTGTGGTGAAGTATCTCTTGGGGTCTTTCGTCCATTTTTTAATCGTGTTGTTTGTTTTCTTATTGTTGAGTTTTAAGAGTTCTCTGTACAGATAACAATCCTTAACCAGATACATATTTGCAAATGTTTTCTCTCTCACAGTCCGTGGCTTGTCTTTTCATTCTTTTGACATTGCCTTTTGCAAAGCAGTTTTTAATTTTAATGAAGGTCAGCTTATCAATTATTTCTTTCAGAGATCATGCCTTTGATGTTGTACTTTAAAAGTCACCACCACATCCAAGATTTCCTCCATAGGGCCGAGGGTGCCAGAATACACCACCCCAAAATCTCCTTCTTTGGAATATGGATTATATTGAGCAAAAAAGGCATTGAGCACCAGCAGATACAGGAAAAGCTCTAAAAACAGGTCACGGTTTCCTTTTCTGAAGGAAATTTGCATTTAAAAGGAAGTTTCCTTTTGTAGAGATGTCTCCTCCTTTCCCAGCACGAGGAGGACTAACCACTTATCATGCTAATAAACTTCTGTTTGTTTTTCTTTTGTTCATCTGTCTCTGGCAGTCTCATTTCAAGGGCTCCTGCTATAGAACCTAAGATGGGTAGAAGAAAAAAATTTTTTCATCCCCTACAGGTCCTAGTTTTGAGGACCAGTGTTCCAGGGTACCCAGTGATCAAAAATGAGTTACTTAACTTCACCACAACTCTCCATTTTAAAATGAGTAAAATAATAGTTTATACACACACAATTTTTAGTGAGACTAAGCGAAAGTGATGAATAGAAGGAGTCTCTGTACATTAAAAATTTAATAAAATTAATATTTAAGGGTTTTAAAGCACCAAGAATAGGCACTATGTAAAACACTGTAACCAATGCTAAGGAGACCTAACACCGTAACCACTTCCGCTTGCAGGGGGGTAAAATATACCTCACCAAAATATGCCTTTTTGACATATTGATTATTTTGAGCTGGTTGTTTTTTTTTTTTTTTACGAAACTGCAGACACAGGAAGAGCTCTGAAAACCTAGTAAAAGTTGCCCTTTTGTAAGAGATGTTTTCATTTATAAGGGAAATCCCCATTTGTAAGGATGTCTCCCTCTCTGTAACAGGAAGAGAAGAATGACTAAATTTCTAGAAACTCTTATCAATGGAGAAGGCAAGGACTTAAATCTCATAACAACCTTACCCTTGTTTATGCTTTTCCTGGTAACCTCCCATAACTAGCCTCCTCTCCACATTTTCTTTAGTTTTTAGCTAAAAGAAGTGGTGGCATGGGCCATTTCTGATAGTTACTCAGGTTTTTTTAGGATCTCCCATGTGGGAGATAAACGTGTTGGTAAACTTTTGTTTGTTTTCTTCCTATTAATCTGTCTTTTTATTACAGTGATATTGTTAGCAAGCCCTCTTGCTCAACTATAGATTCCAGCAGTTAAAACCAGAAATAGAAAAGACTACTTAACTCATGCTGTAACTAAAAACCCATTATATATATATATATATATATATAATTTCTTTATATATGTAATACTTATAAATATATATTTACATTTATATAGATATATGTTAATGTTTATTTATTTATTTTTGAGAGAGAGAGCAGGGGAGGGGCAGAGAGAGGGAGACAGAGGATCCCAAGCAGGCTCTGCCTGTCAGCGCAGTCCCGATGTGAGGCTGGATCCCATGAACCGTAAGATCATGACCGGAGCAGAAATCAAGAGTCAGATGGACACTCAACTGACTGAGCCACCCAGACGCCCCTCCTCCCCATTGTGCTTATTTCTAATTGAACTTTCTTGAGTCAATGATGCAGGTGTTTTGCAATGACCAGAACATCCCGACCACCAGACTAGAAATGGAAAAGCCCTGATAGCAATGGAATACCTAGCAGACCACACCCCATAGGTACCCCTTTCCTGCTCATGATCATGGGCTGCGCACACCCCCACCTATGATCATGTGCTCTCTGCCTACTCTCTTTCACATGCCCTCCTGAACCCCTCCTTACAAAGCTCTGTGAGCCCATCTTGTCAGCACAGAGACTGGAGCCTGCCACCTCCCCTGGCTGCCAGCATCCTAAATGAATTTCTCCCTTTCTCTTTTCCAAATTCTGGTCTCTTGAGTTATTGGAGTTACTGGTTTATCTTTCAAGGAGTTCATCTGAGTTTGTTCAGCAACAGTGTTGGCAAACCAAGCCGGGTACTATGCTTTTGATTTGTCCAGCACCCACGGGATCCCTAGGATGAAACAGGTGGCTGTGGCCGTGTGCCAGGGCTTACCAATTTGTTTCCTTTGTTTCCTGAGTTAGCAGTTGGAATAGATCTGTCAATAACAGTATCTCGGCCAATAACCAGAAGAGTAGAGGGAAAATTGTTTTTCCTCCCTGACACACTTCACCTGTTTTCTGGATGGCATGAGAAAATTTTAGCAGAAGCTAATTTGGGACTTGCAAATAGATGCATGTGTTCTTATTGCTGTGAAGGCTTGGGCAAATAATCTTTCCTACCTCCATTTCCTTGTCAGTAAGGAATGATGATGATTTTATAAGGAGAAGGAGTTAGGGGTCCCTGGAAAAAGAAAGACTGACATAGCTTTCTTGACATAAGAAAAGTCATTTTAGGCTCCCCTCACCCAGGCACATTCTTGAGTTATCTCTGCAGGATCTAAACCCCTTTGAACACTCAGATGTGGACCAATGGGAGCCAGAGAACTGATGATGCTGACCCTTGCCACTCTCATGACCTTGTCCTGGACTCAATCACCTTAGGATAACTTTTGCCCCAGTTCCATGCTGTATTCCCATTGTGCAAGCCCCTTCGTGAATATGCATGCACCCTTAGCTTCAAACTTCCCCAGTTTTGTTGTTCAGGGCACGCTGCTTTGGGGAAGATACTCAGTATTCTCCTTTACGTGTTGCAAGTAGAGGCCTTCCTTTTCCTATTCTTTGGTTTGGTTGTGTCTTTTAGCTCAACATCCACCACAAGGCAAACCCAGTTTCCAGTACTAGTTCTACTACTTGGAATTATTGCAAGTACTGCCAAATGACAAAACTGAAAAATTTAGTAACAAGTTTGACAAGGATAAACAGTCCTTGCACTGGGGGAATCCAGTGGCTGACAAGCAGTAGAGGACTGATCCGGAGGGTATGGGGCAAGCCCCAGTTTTATAGAATGCTAGAAGTGGCAATAGGGAGACACACATGATTGACGGGGAGGTTGGGGGTTTCTTTATAAGGCTGGCAGGGCCTACTTTCCAGGGTAAGAGGAGCTATCAAAAGCTGAGTTTGAGAATTATGATTGGTGTATTTTAGGTGTCCATGACAGGTGTTTCTCATAAGTGCAGGCCTGACTTAAGTTTAGATTTGTGATGTGGGCTGGGCCACTGGGGAGGCCTCCATGTCGTGGCTCCCAATAGATGAATTAACTTTTTCAGCATTAACTGAGTTAACACAGAGAAGAGGTCCTGACACCTAACAAGGGGTCATTGAAGGCTAGTAGTTATTATTGGTGGTGGTGTTGTAACAGGATTCTCTCACAGACAGTCATGACACCGAGGCTTTTCTTTCCAGAAAGCAACTTTATTCGTGCCGGCACTGCTCAGTTGGGCTCGGACCGGAAGAACTGAGTGCCAAACGTCACACGACGTAGTTTCTTATATATTTTCTATTTCTTTGTCTCTCCTATAAGGTAACACACACAAACACGCAGTCTGATTAAGTGGTCTCATGTTACAAGGTCATGAGGGATGTTGTCACCTACGGGCATGGCCAGGTTACCTTGAGGGTTCTTTTTTTTTCTCTTTTTTTTTTCTTTCTGTCTTTTTTTTCCCCTCTCCTTAGGGAGGAGATCCTACCACATGTTCCCATTATTAGCCAGTTGCAGATGTTGTGGGAGGAGTAAGGTCTTAGGAGCTTTAGTGCTCCTGTCTGTCATCCTCTGGCTCTCTGTGGCTTTGCCTCAACTACTTGTAATATGAAGCTCAAGTATGAGTGAGTGTATGTGTGTGTGTGTTTTAATTTGTGATTTATTGCATAGATAATTTATTGCACAAATAACATTTCTTGTTCCTAGCCTCTTCTATGAGTTATAATCCTTTTTATATTTCTCTGTCAACTCACCTTCATCTCCCTTTCCTCATCCTTACTTCCCTTTACTCACTGCATTGCTAAGAAAACAGTCTTGTTTTACAATTAAATTTACTTACAGGGAGATTCAAAACCACCATATTTGACTAATTCTCAAAACCAACATTGGGATGCCTGTGTGGCTCAGTCCGTTAGACCTCTGACTCTTAATTTCAGCTCAGGTCATGAACTCACAGCTCGTGGGTTCGAGCCCCGCATCAGGCTCTGCGCTGACAATCTCCTCTCTCTGCTCCTCCCCCACTTTCATGCGTGCACGTTCTCTCTCTCAAAAATAAAAATAAATAAATATTAAAAAAACAGAACATCATCAATTTGGCATTTTTAGGCATTAAATAAAAAGCAATGTCACCAATTATGTAGCAACAAAGAAGTCTGCAATTATAGAAGATGCAGATATCATAGGTGATACCGAGCTGTTGAAAGTGCAGGTTTGAAACCCTGACCTGCCGCTTTTAGCTGTGCGACATTGAGCAAGTCAGTTAAGCCTGCTGAGCCTCAGTTTCTTTAACTATAAAATGAAAATAATACTATGTACCTCTTGTGAAGATTAAATGAAATAGGTACCTTAAAATGCTCACTACACAAGGCTGGCCTTATAAAATACTAACAAATATTTTTAAGTCAAATGGTTTTAAATTTGAATTTTCACTTTTATATAAATCTGAACTTTGGGCAGTACCAAAGCTTTTCTAAAAATCTCTAACTCATTAGATACACGTAATTTTGTTCTCAACTCTTTCATGTGACTCATGGCCACGGTCTCACTTGTTTGTGTGTATGACTCATTTGATCTGGGAGCTGGTGTGTCCCTGAACTGGGACAAGGATTTTGAGCCCAATTATCATGCATGACCAGGAAGAGATCAAAGTAGCCTTTATTTTTCTTTCTGAAACTTAATACAAACTGACAGGCCATAAGCAGCAATTTCTGCATCCTGTGACAGTTCCAAGGAATACACCACACCTCCTGACCTTTCCCTGACCTCTACCATTCCTCTGGGCACGAAAGGAAATCTACTTCACCCACTCACCCCTTCTCTCCTCTTTGCTTTCCTCTTCAAGATCTGCTAATTAAAAAGTGTCACACCTCCAGGTTTCTTCCAAAACGTTGTGCAGTACTTGTTTGTTCGAAAAAAAGAGAGGAAGAAAGCAAGCCACTCGTAGTTCCTGCCTCTGAAGCAGCTGACAGGAAGGACCCCCACACAGCTCGGCGTGGGGCATGCAACTCCTGGAAAGGGGAGTAGCTGAGGATGACTTTGAATTTGGTTGGGACAAATGGACCCCTCAAATGTATGTAATTTTTCTAACCTCAAGTGGCTACTGAACTAATGGGGTGGAGGAGAAACCTTCGACTCAGTCTTGGATAAAAGTTTTGGCAATTGTGTGAGCTTGGACAAATTTTATATGAAAGCCAGTAGTGGGGATGGAACCTGCTTTCATCTGATAATGTTTGTAAAAATGCTTTGCCGACTTAACACCAAAGATTTTTTTTTTTTAATTCAGAATGCAAAAGACATTAGATAGATTGAATCTGGAGCGTCTTCTAATCTACTTTAAAATTCACGTCTTTGGTACTAAATTCAATGTTAAATCTAGCATTTCCACTTTAATAACACTGAATTCAGTATGGAAGTAAGCATGATTGATGTTTTTGAGTGCAGGAGCTGTGCACTCTACCTGAAAATTTCTAAAAGCCAGTTATTTTTTTTCATTACCATAAGAATGATTATAGTAGAACTGCCAGACTTGGCAAATGAAGATACGGAACTCCTATATTCTGAAACTCAAATTTAACTAGGCATCCTGTATTTATCTGGTAATACTAAATTAGAGAAAAATCCAAAAAAAAAAAAAGAAATTAGAAATTAAAATGTTGACAATCCCATAAAACTAGGCTGGGCAGGGGCTGGTATCAGATTCACTGATATCAGAAAATCATTTATGTGAGTTAGGCACACATACTGGACCCTGACTCTGCAAGGTAAAAGATATCCAGATAAAACCAGAGAAATTAGTTTTAATGTAGACAACAAATAAAATTTTAATGTCTATAAGTAACATAAAGTGGTTAAAAATTTAGAAGGAAATACCAATGACCTATTAGAAAAATTGCAAAAGGCTATGAAATAAAAATTCACAGAAAACCAAGTCCAAATGGCTAAGACACATGAAATAAATGGGAAAATATAAAAAAATAATTGAGATATTTTATACACTCCGAAATTTTTATTTTTATACACTCTCAAATGCCCAACTTGAAAGTGACATTTTATTCCACTTAAAATGCCTTTTCCTGGACCACTATCTTACACTCTACCCAAAAATTAACTAAAAAAAAATGGATTAAAGACTTGAATATAAGAACTGAAACCATAAAACTAGAAAAAAACATCAGTGGTGAGCTCCATGTCATTAGTCTTGGCAATGTATTTTTTTCTAAGTTCATTTATTTATTTTGAGAAAGAGAAGGAGTATATGCACATGGGTGGGGGAGGAGCAGAGACAGACAAAGAGAGAGAGAATCCTAAGCAGGCTCCACACTGTCAGTGCAGAGCCGGATGTAGAGCTCAAACTCATAAAATAAATGTGAATAATATGATGTTATATGTCAATTATAACTCAATTAAATAAAATGACAACAAAAAATTTAAATAAATGAAAAAACAAATAAACAAACAGACAAACTGGCTATTAGTGGGCTTATGTGGACCTTGAGACTGTCCTGTGTCAAGGATTATTTAAGAAGAATAAAATGGAGTATCCAGTTTCAACCCTAACTGATATATTGCCATTCAATTCTGGCACTAATCACCTAGAGTTAGTACAGACTTCACTACTTAAAGCCTTGGTCTTATGCATGACTGCCCCCATTTCAGACACCAACCACAATTTCAAGGGGTCCTTAAGGCACCAACAATTCTAGTTAACTGTCTACAAATTTGGAGGTTCCCACAAAACCCCTCAGTTTCAATAATTCAACAGAACTTAAGAAAGAGTATACATATGATTACAGTTTTAAAGGACACAACTCAGAGGCAGTCAAATAATGAGACACAGAGAGCTAGGACTGGGTCACAAACATGAAGCCTTGTGACCTCTCCTCAAGTAATCAAGGGTATATCCCCCTTCCAGAACATCGGTGGGTTCACCTTCACGGAGTAACTGTTGGGTAATGGGGTTTTATTAAGTGGGTATAATTAATTACATCATTGACCACATAATTGAACTCAATCTCCCACCACTTTTCCTTCCCAAAAGGTCAGATAGCTGAAAATCCCAATGCTGTGTTTCGTCTTCTTTCTGGTGACCAACCTCCAGTCTGAAGATCTAAGGGTCAATCATGAGTCACCTATTAGCATAACTCAGTGATCCAAGGGGCTCATGAACACTTCTACTGGAGAAATTCCAAAGGTTTTAGAAGCTCTCCATACCAGGAACCAGGGACATAGACCAAGAAAGGGTGAGGGAGGAGAGAAGTAAGCAGCAGCATTTGAAAAGGTAAAGTTCCATAGATCAGTGTTTTTCAAACTTGATTATGACCCATTCATGAATGGATAAAACAATTTTAGTTCACCGGGAACTAGTATTACTGGTAATAGAACAGAACAGAAAATATCAGATTGTATCATGTCTAGTAAGGATAAGTTATTTTCTGAACATTTTCTTTAGGTTGATATATACAGCTAGACATAGATGTAGTCCATTAGATCAGACACACACCCCTATGTATGCATTTCTAGAAACTTAACATGGATTTTTACTGTGGTTTAAGGTCAGAAATATTTAAGGCCAGTGCCTCAAATGGGCAGATAAGATTAGATATTTTTAAGGTGTCTTGTGAGTTGCAGGATCACATCATTTTATTCATATTTTCTTTTCAGTATCAATTACTATTAAGATTTTAATAAACATTTTAATTAGCATACAAGTTATTTGAAAATAATACAGCTCATATGATGAATTGTCCTTATTTCTCTTATTAAAGCCAATGCTTACTGTAATATCTATGTTAATTTTTTGTTTTACAACCCAATCAATGAGCCGAAAGTTGTAAATCCACTCTGTTCCATGGAAGTGTGGCCACTCAATCATCAGAATAAGAAACTCCAGCCAAGAATTCTCCCAAGAAAGAGTTCCTATTGAATTATAGTGCTGTGATGGAGTACATTTCCAGATTTCTTATATTAATTGAACCCCTTTCACAACTACTTGATATATGGGAACATTAATTCAATATGTTACAGCTATTTATTGTTCCAGGCCCCATACAGCAGCAAAAAGACAGATGCAGTATCTACAGATGCAAGTTTTACAAACAGAGGCAACAAAGCTGACCAGGGCAGTGAGAGAGGCTGCCCTGAAGAAGCAATGGTTAAGTGAACATCTGAAAGTTGGCCATGCAGAAAGGGAAGCACTGGGGCCCAAGACAAAAGAGAGGCAAAGAAATGGAAAGAACCACAGTATAACTGGAGAGGGGTAGGTGACAAGAAGAGAGGGCATAAGAGATGAGGTCTGAGACAGGCAGGAACAAGATTGAAAAGTATTTAAAGGCAGGGGCACCTGGGTGGCTCAGTTGGTTAAGTGTCTGACTTTGGCTCAGGTCATGATCTTGCAGTTCGTGAGTTTGAGCCCTGCATGAGGCTCTGTGCTGACAGCTTGGGCTCTGTGCTGACAGCTCAGAGCCTGGAACCTGCTTCAGATTCTGTGACTCCCTCTCTCTTTGCCCCTCCCCCATCATGCTCTGTCTCTGTGTCTCGAAAAATAAACGTTAAAAAATTTTAAAGAAAGAATTTAAAAGCTAATGTATATTTTCTAAATGTTATTTAAAAGCCAGTTCCTATAGGGTGATTAGATTTTTCCATTTAATAACTTTTCTAAATAGCACTATGGGACAAAGTATAGAATTCTACAAATTACTATATTCACCTTGAACTTCACATGTGTGAACATTCGTAGTCTAGTGGAGGATGACAAAGGTAACCACATAGGTTAGGGCTCTGGGGAAAGAATTGGGACAGTTTTGAAGACAGGATTGGAGGACATCTTCAGAATGGCCAGTCCTTCTAGAAATAAGAGCCAAGGAGAACATCTAAATTTGGGGATGGACAAAGAAGACAATGAAAGCAGAAAGCAGAAGATAGAGAAGCAAAATTACATTTTAAAAGTTACAGCAGCTGCCACTGTTTCAGAATTTGATGTTTATTCCTTCATTTGCAGTCTACAAAGCACACATACCAAAATTCAGCTCCATTTTAAATTTTAGCACTAGGTAATATTTTTTGTATATAAAGGTTTTATTTATTTACTTTTTAAATGTATTTTATTGTCAAATTGCCTAACATACAGTGTGTACAGTGTACTCTTGGTTTTGGGGATAGAGTCCTGTGAGTCATCCCTTATAAACAACACCCAGTGCTCATCCCACCAAGTGCCCTCCTCAATGCCCATCATCCATTTCCCCCCTTCCCCCGCCCCCGTCCCCGCCATCAACCCTCAGTTTCTTCTCTGTATGTGAGTCTCTTATGGGTTTGCCTCCCTCTCTGTTTGAAACTATTTTTCCCCTTCCCTTCCCCCATGGTCTTTTGTTAAGTTTCTCAAGTTCCACAGATGAGTGAAAACATATGATCTCTGTCTTTCTCTGACTGACTTATTTCACTTAGCATAATACCCTCCAGTTCCATCCACAGTGTTGCAGATGGCAGGATTTCATGCTTTCTCATGGCCAAGTAGTATTGCATTGCATATATAAACCACATCCATTCATCAGTTGATGGACATTTGGACTCTTTCCATAATTTGGCTGTTGTTGAAAGCACTGCTACAAACATTCATAGGGTACATATGCCCCTATGAATCAGCACTCCTGTATCCCTTGAATAAATTTCTAGTGGTGCTATTGCTGGGTCATAGGGGAGTTCTATTGTTAATTTTTTGAGGAACCGCCACACTCTTTTCCAGAGGGGCTGCACCAGTTTGCATTCCCACCAACAGTGCAAGAAGGTTCCCATTTCTCCACATCCTCGCTGGCATCTGTTGTTTCCTGAGTTGTTAATTTTAGCCATGCTGACTGGTGTGAGGTGGTATCTCAGTGTGGTTTTGATTTGTATTTCCCTGTTGATAGTGACTTTGAGCATCTTTTCATGTGTCTGTTGGCCATTTGGATGTCTTCTTTGGAGAAGTGTCTATTCATGTCTTCTGCCCATTTCTTCCCTGGATTGTTTGTTTCTCAGGTGTTGAGTTTGGTAAGTTCTTTATAGATTTTGGATATGAGCCCTTTATCCGATATACCATTCGTAACTATCTTTTCCCATTCTGTCGGTTGCCTATTAGTTTTCTTGATGGTTTCCTTTGCAGTGCAGAAGCTTTTTATCTTGATGAGGTCCCAATAGTTCATTTTTGCTCTTGATTCCCTCGCCTTTGGGGATGTGTAGAGTAGGAAATTGCTGCAATTGAGGTCAAGGAGGCTGTTTCCTGCTTTCTCCTCTAGGGTTTTGATGGTTTCCTGTCTCACGTTCAGGTCCTTCATCCATTTTGAGTTTATTTTTGTGTATGGTGTAAGAGAGTGGTCTAGTTTCATTCTTCTGCATGTTGCCGTCCAGTTCTCCCAGCACCACCTATTAAAGAGGCTATCTTTTTGCCATTGGATACTCTTTCCTCCTTTGTTAAAGATTAATTGGCTGTACATTTGTGGGTCCAGTCTGGGCTCTCTAATCTATTCCACTGGTCTATGTGTCTGTTTTTGTGCCAGTACCATACTGCCTTGATATGACAGCTTTGTAGTAGAGGCTAAAGTGTGGGATTGTGATGCCTCCTGCTTTGGTTTTCTTTTTCAACATAACTTTGGCTATTCGGGGTCTTTTGTGGTTCCCCATGAATTTTAGAATAGTTTGTTCTAGCTTTGAGAAGAATGCTGGTGCAATTTTGATTGGGATTGCATTGAATGTGTAGGTGGCTTTGGGTAATAATGACATTTTAACAATGTTTATTCTTCTGATCCATGAGCATGGAATGTTTTTTTCCATTTCTTTATGTCTTCCTCAATTTTCTTCATAAGTTTTCTGTAGTTTTCATCGTACAGGTTTTTACGTCTTTGGTTAGGTTTATTCCTAGGTATTTTATGGTCTTTTGTGCAATTGTGAATGGGATCAGTTTCTTAATTTCTCTTTCTGTTGCTTCATTATTGGTGTATAAAAATGCAACCGATTTCTGTACATTGATTTTGTACCCTGCGACATTGCTGAATTCCTGGATCAGTTCTAGTAGGCTTCTGGTGGAGTCGGTCGGGTTTTCCATGTA